>JARWLC010000006.1:127742796-128342796 GCA_033318265.1 Phyllotis vaccarum
AAGTTACATATCATACGGTTGACAAGAATCCTTTGGGGACTGTAATAGAAAGAGGGGCCAATGGCGGCTCCCATTTCGTTCACTATAGTTCGCCATGATTAAATTGTACTCGGTGAGTACATATTCCATCTAAAGGAACAGAGATTTCTTATATTTGAAACATGTATTGCCATACATATTTGAAAATGCCTTTTCTGAAATTCTCATTGAGTTTCTATATTATGGGTGATGCAGAGGGAGACACTAATGATAGAAGAGTCTTTATTCAGCTGCCTCCCCATCTGCTGGGAGATGGGAACTTTGTCCATACACTATGCTAAAGGAGGCTGTAGTGGTATGTTTCTAGTCCAGCCTTTTCTGCCTAGCCCTGAGGTTCTGACTAGCCCACAGAAACACACAGACGCTTGTATTAATTTTATGCTGATTAGCCTATGGCTTTCGCGTATTGCTAGCTAGCTCTTGCTCTTAAACTAACCCATGTTTCTTATTCTGTTCAGCCATGCAGCTCGGTGCCTTTTCTCAGCAGCATTGCAACGTCTTTCCTCTGCATCTGCTGGCATCTCATCGTGGTGTCTCCGTAGTGTCTCCCCGGCTTCTCTGCTCTGCTCTTCCTGTTCCCAGAGTTTTCTTAGTCCGGTAGCCTGGCCTACACTTCCTGTCTGCCTTTGGCCAATTAGCATTTTTATTAAATCAGTAGGCGGGACAATTATTTACAATGTAACAGCACAATCCACTACAGAAAGGGAGAGAAGATTCCGAAGCATCAAGAGAATGGAACCATCAGAGTAGATGCTATGGGAGTTGGGAAGGTGATTTTGTTCTTCTCTGAATCATTAGAGAAAGAAATAATAATTGATCACTTCTATAGCACTCTCAAAGTCTTCTTTGGTAATTGATGAGCTATTTATCCATTGTGTTCTAAGTCTGTAGAGATTTTCTCCTTTCCACATCCTCGATAACCTTAGTGCTCACAGTGTCAGTCCCTGTGTTCTCCCTCTCCTGCTGTTTGTTGCATTGTTAGTGACCGTGATAAAGTAGCCTGCCCAATGCTTTTGTATTGTATCCTGTGAAAGATCAGGTTTCGACAGCTTTTATATTCAAGACCAAAGTCTTTTTTCAAATAGTTAATAATCTACTTTTCTAAACTATCAGTAGAGGAGTTGATGATATGGTTTAGGTGGTAAGGGTTCTTTATGAGAAAGCTTGGGTGTTCTACCTAAAGTCGAAGCATAGAATGAACTCCATGAAGCTGTTCTCTGTATGGCATGTGTGCATGCAAGCCTACATAAAACACACACACACACACACACACACACACACACACACACACACACACACACACACACACATATGCACAGGCACACATACACACCAAATAATAAATATTTGAAGTAGTAGGAGAAGCTAGGTCCATATATTACTTATTTTTATTCATGTTATTGTGGGAATATGTTTCAAATTTAATAAAAACAGTTTGAGATATCAGAAGGATCTACCCACAGTCAGTCTAGGAGGATCAGACAGTGGTAACTCACACCTTTATTCCCAGCACAGGGAATATCCCAGGAGTGGTGATGAACACCCTTAATCCAATCAAATCAGAGTTTGAGGTCATGTTAGTTTACAGAAGGAGTTTCAGGCTCCCAGGCAGGCATAAAAACCTGTCTGGAGTCATATATAGAAGACATCCTGTGCTTCCTTGAAGAATATACTTTTATTTCTTGTATTGCTATTAATTTCATTATAATAGCTAAATAATTTTTTAGTAATATATTCTGTGTATTGCCTGATTTCTAGTAACTGAATTCTTAAAGTCATTGTATCTGTGAAAAAAAGTGAACCATGCATATGTTCACTTTAACATTAACTATTTTGGGCAAAAAAATAGACCCTGTTTCTTATGTGAAATTTATATGTTAATGCCTAGAGACCTGGTACTCTAGACCTAAGTGGCAGCAAAGTTAAGTCAGCCCCAGAAACTCCTTTGGTAAACTGATTCTTCAATGAACGAGAACCCCTCTGTTATTAGTTTGCTAATGCTGCCATGATAAAATTCCATAGACTGGAGGCTTAAACATTAAACATATATATCTCAACAGTTCTGGATGCTAAAAGTCAAGACCAAGATGCCAGAGTCAAAATGCCCCATTGTTGAAGGTAATCTCTAGTTGGTCAAGTCATGGAAATGCTCATCTCTTCTGAAAACCTCTGCAGAGACTCACCCAAAGATCCAGTGTGTTAAGTTATCTGGGAATAATTTATTTCAGTTAATTGATTCAATGGAATTAGCCCCCATAACCATAACCACAGCAGTCAGTTGTCACCAATAGTGCCATCACTGTCTTCAGCAATCATCATCCTAACTCCCAGAAGGGCAAGCATAGCCAGTCTTGTTCTGCTAAACAGTCAACTAAATGGAAAGAAGAAAAGTAAATGTGCTTGGGATTTAGACAGTTCTTCTAACTGTAAATTTGTTTCCACTATACCACATTGCCCCTCAAAGAATGTCGTGCAGTTGGAGGAGCCCCTTCCTCATTTTAGCTCAGTATTCTTCCCTTGCAAACAGGAAGCAGAGGAATGGAAGGAAGGTAATGATTAAAACCCGGGAGCTGTGAGTCAGGGCTTCTGGCCTCTGGTCTGTTCGTGTATGTGGTTCTCTACATAGTATATCTTTATACAGTACTTGTTGGTCACCGCAGTTGTGTTTGAATGAACTCCTAATTGATAACATCCTTTATTTTCAGTATAACTTATTGCATCTGAGCATAGAAATCTTTTTTGTTTAAATATCACACCAATATTTCTGAGGAAAATATGATACCCATTTTATGTCAATTTCAAATACTGAATTTTAATGTGTCATAAAAAGATAAGTACATCTTGTTAGCCATAAAATAACTATAATGCTATGTCAGGTTTCCATTTGAAGTAACTTTTTTTTAATATTGTACCCCAAGTCACTTTTATATGATCATGACTCACCAAGATCCTACATAGCCGCAGTGGAGTCTGAAAATATACGCAAGTCAAGGAATGCTTTTACAAGCCTACAATTCTAGTGCTTGAGAAATGGCGGCAAAGAATCGTCACAACTTCAAGGCCATCCTGAACAACATAACTAGACCTTGTCTCAAAAATCTGTACACATATTACACACATGTGTGTAATATACTTGGGTATAGTGAATATAATCAACCAAAATTTTTAACCCAGTTTATTTCTATCTTAGATGGCCAAACAGTCTGACTTTGAAAGGTGTGCACATATCCACATGCTTATGAATGAGTCATTTTCACCAGTAGCAAACCACATATTATTAATATTTTAACAACAGCTGACTTTCAATGTGTATACTAAACAATGTATATGTCTTCAAGGCCAGATTTCTTCTCTTATGTTCATCTCCTAGGCACATGGGCGCTGAGGAAATGGGGAATGTGAGCTCTGAAGTAGTCAAGGTTATGTGACCACTTTGAATGGGTGTCTGACACACTCACCACTTATGTATTGAACAACTAAACAACTAAATGAATACCATTGACCTTGGCATACTGAGGTGGTTTGAGTGAAAAATGGCCCCCATAAGCTCAAGTTTTTGGTCCCAATAAATGGCACTGTTTGGAGAGATGTTGCAGCCTTGCTGGAAGAGGTATGTCACTTGGACAGACTGAAAGTTCTTATGCTCAGCCCCACTTCCGATCCACTTTCTGCTTGGTGCTTGCAGGTAAAGGCATGATTACTCAGCTACCTATTCCAGCCACCATCTGCCAGGCCTCTCCTGCTATTAAAGACACTTCAACTGAGTCAGCCCAAATAAACTCTTCTTTATTTGCCTTTGGTCATGGGATTTTCTCATAGCAACGGAAAAAAAAGAAAAACATCTCATACATACAACAAAGTGTCAACCATTTCAGCACGTAAGCATCTTGTCTCATTTACAATCAAAGATGTTTTTGCAAGAGTCAGAAAGCATTTACTGCCGAATAGGAAGATGGAGTGGTCCTTTGGACTGTTAGCTGAGAATATTAAATTTGCCAGTATGTGATGTTGTACATAAATATTTAAAAGGATTGCTGGATTTTTATAATCTAAGCACTGTAAATAAAAATGTTAAAAATCCTCTCTTCTGTTTTAGCATTCTTTGGTCATTTACTTATGGTCCCGTTTTAAGGAGATCACATGTCAATATCTATAGCATTCCATTTGCAGCAATTGAAGACAGTTATGGTTTCGGTAAGTCAGCCGCTGACCTCGGGCTGACAGGGCTGAGGGTTGCGGCCTGAGCTCACCACCTAGAATGCAGTGACTCACTACCAGGGTTTTCATTCCCAGCAAAGGAGTTGACTCACAGAGTGACCTTAAACAGTCCTCTCGTGACTTGGTTTATCCAAGGAAAATAGCTCCTGCAGAATTAAGGTTAGTAATGTTACAAGCTCCCACTGCCATTTAGCAGACATTTGAAGTATCAGAAAATGAAGTATAAGGTGTTATACCTCTTTCTTACTTGTAATTTTTTTCTGAAGTTAGCTTGTTTTTGTTTGTTTGGTTTTTGAGACAGAGTTTTTCAAAGTGGCCCTGGCTATCCTAGAACTCACAGAGACCCACCTGCCTCTGCCTCCAGGGTGCTGAGATTAAAGGTATATGCCACCACCTGTCTACTATTTTGTTGTTGTTTTGTTAGTGGGTTTTTGTTTGTTTGTTTGTTTGTTTGGTTGATTGGTTGGTTGGTTGATTGGTTTGGAGGGAGGTTGTTTTTTTTGTGTGTGCTGGTACTTGTGGAGACCAGAGGATAGTCTTGAAGATCCTCCGAAGGCTACCTCTGAGACAAGGCTTCCCATGAGCCTATTACTGACCAACGAGACTAGATGGGCTGCCAAGCAAACTCTAGAGAATCTCCATGTTCTGCAGTCCGGACATGGGCTCTGGGCTAGAATATAGGTCTTCATGTTTGTGAGACAAACACTTTACTGACTGATCTATCTCAAAGCCCTAATAGGTATTTCTGTTAAGCTATATATACACACACATAACTGTTGTTATTTTCGTTTTAAGTGACTTATCTGACCCATACCATGAGCTACTGAAAGTACATGTACTATATCACAGTGCTAAAGTATTATGTATATATAATAACAACAGTGGTGGTTTAAATACAAAATGAGTGTGGCACAACAATTTTTATTAATAAAATCAAATGTAGTATTTTCTGGGTCATTACTGCCTCATGGAAAAAATTATTATTGGTCTCTGAATGGCTAATTCCTCAGGAAACTGAATTAGTTTTTGTGAGAAGAGACATAAAATATTGGGGCTAGCCACGCTGGTCTCATCCTTGTTTGCCTTTTTTCATGTGGCTGGTTCCTTCATTTTTCTGCCACATTGCGACAAACCCAGACAGTATTGCCAAACTGTTTGGCCTTCCCATTCACCAGAACTGTGGGCAAATGGACTTCTTCTTTTTTATATTTATTACTCAGGGTCTGGCATTCTATTATAAGCAACACAAAGTAAATTGATTTTGTATAAACTGAATTTATATAAAATGTGTGTACTTAGGAGATAAAATTACTCATTTAAGTGGGACAGGTGGGAGCCGGAGAGATGTCTCAGTAGTTGAGAGTACCTATTGCTCGTCCAGATCACTGGAGTTCTCCCGACTGCCTGTAACTCTAGCTCAGGAGTTCTGACACCTAATTCTGAATGTTGCCTTCATGGGTACCTGCACTCACATATGCCCAGACCCACACATATGCACATAATTAATAAACAAATCTGACAAATATATTCTAAGTCATATAGATAAAATCACATACATGTACATATATGTGTACATATATGTGTAAAAGAAAGACGGTTTCACAAAAACTCCATGTCCACTTTTTTTTAACCCTTTCAAACTATCCATTATGTTTTGTTAAAATGAACTTCGGCATCTGCATTTCCTCCATGCGTTAATTCACTCATTCATCCTCTAATGCCGTTAATGATCATTGTGTGTGATGGAGGTTGCGGAAACAGCAATGAACAGAGCAAGCACAGATTCTTCTCTGAAAGAATTTTCCTGCAAGGAGGAGACGTGACACAAGACTACTGTTAGAAAGAATAAAAAATAAAATAGGGGCTTTGGTTGAGCATGAAAGCAAACATCTTTAAAAGAGTGGACAGGAGCTCCAGTGGTAAATTGGTTCACACACAGTATTTATACAAAAGATGAATAAAGACTATCTACAATTATCCTTCCTAAACTCATGTTGGAGCTTATTCCTTACTGTGAGGTAACAATAGAGTGGAAATTTGATTGAACTCTGGTCTTTAGAGGTTAGTAGAGCCCCCTTCCCCCAAATTGAACATTGTTAGTTTTGTGAGACAAGAGACAGACCAGAGACCTACCTGCATACACACCCTGTCTCCTGCTACGTGATATCTTGTGTACAAGAGGACTCAGCTGGAAAGCAGTTCATCAAAAAAAAGGCAGCCTCTTGACCTTGGACTCCAGGACCATGAGCCAAAATAAACCTTTTTGTTAAAACACACACAACTAGTGAACTTGTATTATCAGCCGCAGCAAACATACCAATACAATATCCCTAGGAAATGACAACTCAGCCCACAGAAATGATGAGAAGTGGCTTTCCATGAGAAGGAAACTGAATGAACAAATATTCTCAGAGAGGAAAATCGTGCAGCGTGTTCCAGATACAGAGGGTAGGAACAATAGAGCTGAAATGAGAGTTGCCAGCAACAGTTGTTCATGCAGGGGTTTCTGTAGGCCTGCAGAAGGAATTCGAATCTTCTATTAAATGCCTTATGATGACATTTTTATAAAGATCCCAATAAGCTCCTTTTATTTATTTAGAAGGCATTTGTTGCTTCTTTGAAGGTCTACAATTGCCATTCCTGCTTCAGATCAAATCAGCCCAAGAAAGTCTCTTTTGAGTTGTGCTTTTGATCTCAACCCTCACTCCTACCCATGACCAGTCCTCCCCTCACGGCCACACCCTCAAATGTATTTAAGTGAGAGACTCAATACATAAAATAATATTTTATGTCTTCATCTTATGTAAATTGAGTTTAAGAAATTTCGCTTTATATTCTCACTCAAAATGATGCTTGGAGCCTCTGCCTCCACTCCCACCCTGCATCTCATATGATAAACTGCCATATTTTATGTACCTGCTCCTTAGCAGTTATCTCCCAAGGAAATTTTTTTCCCTAATGGTGAATGTTAAAGGGCTGTCACGAGACTCTTATCTTGCATAGCCACTTAGGCACCTAACTGAGAACTCTCTGGAATATCTACCCAGGGATAACTTTGCAAAATCTTGGATACTTAATTTATGTACAGGCTTTATGTTACTTATTAGGTTGGTAGAATTTATTAATATTCTAATCAGCACTGTCTGTCTCCCTTTTCCGAACTAGCACTTTATTTTCTAGGCTTTTATAATCCTGATATCTAGACAGCAATATAGATTATGTATGTATACATATATGTGCATATATATATATATATATATACATTGTGTTTTGGTAATTTTTTCTTATGCGAATTGTTTTTCAAATTGTTCCTTTTTTCTTGTCTTTCTTATTTTTTATTGTTTATTTGCAGAAATATATTTGTAGGAATTCTAGTAGTTAAATGCTCTTATTGGTGTGAAAAGTTTTGGTTGGCTAGTTGGTCTGCTTCTGCTGCTTTGGGGCAGAAGCCTTCGTGGTAACACAGCAAGTCCATAGACTTTTCACTTTGGGGTTTGAGCTGTTAAAGACTTTCTTAGGAAATCTTTTCTCATTTTGAGCCATAGAAAATTCTTTTTAATTTTGATTTAATGACTAATAATCTTCCACATTTAATCACAAAACAAATTAGAAGTCTTTCTGCATATAAGGCAGGGTCTGGTTTTAGTATTTTTCTAAATAAATTTAATTTTTTTCAATGCCATGTAATTTTTAAAAAACTAACTCTCACATGTTGCTTTCCTTGAAATTATATAATAGTTTAGGTCCTATACAGATATTAATTTATATCCTATTCTTTTTTTTAAAGCCATACATTTTTTGCTAAGTGTTCTTTCTAATGGTATTTTTAATTATTAATATAGTTCCCTTCAATACCTTCCACTACTTTGCCTCCCTCCTTTTCTCCCATTCCCTCTCCACCTTCCATCGATCCCTGAGCAGTCAACACAGGCAAAGTAATATATATATTAAATATATACATACATTTAATATACATTAAAGTAATGTGACTGTATTGCAGCCTAAGCTTGTAAAGTAAAGCTGTCATCTTAATTTTTTTTTTAAGAACAAAGACTATTTGAATCCATTAGACATGTTCACCTCTCTCAGGTCAATGGAAAAAGTAAGGTTCAGAAAAACTCTGATAAACTGCGAGATTACTGAGGCTGGGGAGATGGCTCAGTCATTGAGATTACTTGCTACTGTCCTAGAGAACTTACCTGAGATTGGTCCCTCCCTAGCTCCCATGTTGAGCATCTCACAGCTACCTGTAACAACTCCAGCTCCAAAAAATCCAATGCTCTCCTATGGTGTCTGTGGGCACTATACGCATGAGATACATATTCTACACATAAGTAGCTTTAAAAACAAAAAGGACATATGACTATAAACTTATAACTGCTATTTAGCTACTAAACAAAGAGTGTTAATCTATGTGAGGCTTGTGTCTATGAAAGATGGGTGTGTACATATGTACACACATATCCATATCATATATACATGCATATATGATAAAGTATATATATATATATATGGAAAGAATTTTAATTAAAACCCCAAAGTATTTTACATTGATTTGTTTTTCATAACTCAAATTTAGCTATTCAGATATGCTCTTCTGATCAATGTTGTTTAGACAGATGCCTTATGAAATGATCTTGCTAACAACAAAAGTAAGAACAAACTGGATTTATTGCTTTTAATTGCTTGACCACAGGCATCTCAACTGCTATCTAAAATTACTTTGGAGAGTGGGTACAGAGTAGAGAGAGCATAAAGAAGGTCTTGCTTCCTCTTGCCTGACATCTACTCCACCATTCAATGTTGTCTCCAGATGGCCAATGTTTTCAGAAATAGATCAAATGTTTAAGTTTCTGTCACAGGAGTCTCATGCCCAGGCATAGTGTTATCCCTGTGGAAGGGAGTGTAATTTTTCCAAATGGATTTCTTTTGTATTTGTGGTCAGAGTTAGAAAACTGATTGCTATTTGATACTATCTGTTTTTCTATGCAGCCTTTGCCCAACGTCTTTGTTAAAAACAAACAAACATAATAGCTAATTCTTGGTTTTCCTGTTGTGATTGCTCAAGGGTCTCCCAACTGGGATTTCATCTTAGATATTCTACAATTTCTGCGGAAAAAGTCTGGTTTAATGAAATGCTTAGATGTCAGCTCTGTGGTATACATGCAGCTACAGTCATTCCTTCTGGGCCACCGCTCTTCTCCTTTTGCAGGGTCATGGGATTCCATGAAACAATGATTATTTTCTTTATTTACAAATTATAAGTGGGGAGGGGAGGGGACCCTTGGCACATAGAAAGATAAAGGAAAGGAAGAGAATTTACAAAAGTTTGGGGGGAAGCTAAGACATGCTGCTACTGTTGTTTTTCAGTAAAAGACATATAATAAAGTAATGGGAATTATGTCCATTTGACCTTAATAGAAGGTTGGCTAACAGTAGATTGACCTTTGTGCCTGTCCTAATTCCTTCATACATAAAACATTGCTATTTATTTTCACAGAACATCATTGCTAATGTTTCAAAAAAATTCACATATCACAACACAGAGATCTCTTGGAGTATTTTTCCTAAGCTTCATCTGATCATGTGAGTGTAATTTGTTTTTACAGTCTACCATTGCTACCTGTATTTTGTGAAGACTATGGTCTCATTTGAGATGTGTTATGAATATGTAAAATAATTAGATTAGTAGAAAACAAAAGCCTTTTACTTAATGAGGAAAATATAGCAGAGGCCTGGGGATGGCTTTATTGTAAAAGTAGTGGCCATACTAATATGGGGACCTGAGTTGGAATATTCATCACTCATATAAATGATGGCTGGGTATGTGCCTACCACCATAATTCCAGATTTGTAATGAGAAGACAGGGATTCCACAGGCAAGGTAACAACCATCTCAGTAGCTATAGGCCTGACTGAGAGACCTTGTCTCAGAGAATACAGTGGAAGCATGGTCAAGGATGATTCTCTGACCACTGTGTATCTCCACATGCACGTATCACACTCAACCATTTTTAGAAAATGGAAAAAGAAAACATATCTTCTAAATTCAGAGTTTCATTTTATTACATATGACTAATTATTTGTAATTTCAAGCTTCTGCATGATGGAGATATTATTTAATGTAAAATCCTATTTTAGATGATTCCACTGTATGCAAATCGTGAAGATTAGTATACCAAATTTTCTTCTATAGATTTTTCTTAATTATAATAGTTGTCAATCATGAAGGGGAAGAAAATAAACAAACTTTCAGGGTTTGGAACACATACCCAAGTACACATCAAAATCTAGATCCTTCCATTTCTCAAGGGTTTTGGTTCATGACAGGTCAATGAGTCATTGATGCTTTGGCCTTGAAGTTGCTGGATTGATCTCAATACAATCAAAATGACAGTGAGAGATCTCTTCCCTCCACTCTTTTCCAAAAACTTGACATATTATGACACATGCAGAGATCTCTTGGAACTGGAGAACTTTTATGAAACTTGAAAACTTCCAGCACGGCATCTGATCCTATGAGTGTTTTCACTACACACCATTGCTACCTGTATTTTGTGAAGATTATTGATCCTTCATAGCTACTGATTTCATATACTTATTTATCCTACTTTATTCCTAAGAGAATACACAGAATAGACCAACTATCTGAGTGAATTTTGTCCTGTTTGGGATCAACTGATCCTCAGCTATATCACTGTGTATATTATCTAAGGAAATTTCACATCTTGTACCCCAGTCTCACATATTTCCCAGTCTTTCCATATCTGCCCTACACCCTTGTAGCCTCACTCCCAAAAGAAAAAAAATTTAAAGAAAGAAAAATATTTCATTCCCTCATCTTTCCTGAGTCTCCATCATATATTCTTTTGTCATAGGGGCCAAGTCAATTACAAGCTGTGGACTGCCATGCAGTATATGCTTTACTTGCAAATGTTCATTGTAATGAATTGTGGGTCTGGTTGAAGGCCTCTAACTTCTGGTACATCATCAATAACGGACCCTCATTGAAATTTCTCTCAGATATCCTGCTATTTCCCCAGGTCACGGAGATTCTGCTGCTATGGTTCCACAGGGCCAGTCTCTTCACTTGCTCCAGCCTGTCATAGATGGGGTAGATGCTGGGGTGAGCCAACAACTCAAAGCCCTGGATGTGGGCCTGCATAGTAGCAAAAACAGAGATATAAGAATCTATAAGATATATAGAATCTTATAGCTATAAGATAAAAGATAATTGACCACAATCCAGGCCTCTGTTGGGACCGCCCCTCGGGTGAGGTTAGGGTCAGCTCCCATGCCCATGCTGTCAGGGTGAGCTCTCCCGATGGGATGGTCAGGCAGTTCTTCCAAGGCTGTTGAAAGCTAGCTCTCTGCCCATGCCCATGTGGGGAGTTTCGGGAGGAGGAAAGCTACCTGTGAGGGTCAGGACCAGTTCTCCAGTGCCCAAACCACTGGGGCCAGGTCTTCCATGTTCCCAGGTAGTAACTAACACAAGCCACTGATGTGGGAATGCCTTTCTGTATGCTGTGAATCTCAATCTTTAAATAAAGGAGCCATGACAGGCTCCTTAGAAGTAGGAGGAGGAATCAGAAGCCGCCCAAGAGGAAACATGTAAGGAACACAGGTGAGCCACGGGCCACATGGCAGACAGGTTAATAGAAATGGGTTGATTAAGATGTAAGAGCTAGCTAGCAATGTGTCTGAGCCATAGGCCGAACAGCATAAAATTAATGTAAGTGTCTGAATCATTTCTGGGGGCCTGAGTGGCGGCGGTGGGCTTCTAAGCAGTCTCAAGCAGCAGGTCTGTAGGTCTGGGACCTCTGGCCACCTGGGACCAAGAAACACCCACTACTACAAGCCACTGTCACAAGGCCACGAACCCAGACATGGCCCTCTGCCACAGTTTCAATCCAGACATCACCATGGCCCTAGGTGCACTCACATAGGTATGACCCTAGCAACAACATGTTGCTCGAACATCAAACATAGTCTTGGTCTCAGGTGTCAGGTCAGACAGGAGCATCAGAAGCCCCCTGGTGGCAGCATAGGCCACCCATATCAGCCTGTTCCTCACCACCTTCAGTTTGGATTCTCTCCACAGTGCACCAACCCCACTCTACTTCTTCTCTCCCATTTCTCCATCCTATACCTGTTCATCAGAACGGCACCTACCCGCGCTGGCCAAGGGGCACATTTGTTTTTGAAATACCTGATATTTAACACTGTTAAAATCTCAAATAATGTTATCTTCATCTTTTCATTGTATATGCCTCTGCTTTGGGACACCATAGATTACAGAAATTAATTAATTAATACAGCAGTGTACAATAAGTGTCATCCGTGTTTAGAGTACGTGATCAGAAGTGAGGTTAAGTAAAAAGGGAAAAGATTCAAATAGAACTTCAGGGAAGAGGGTGAAGTCTTGAAAACTGCTAAATGATGAAAGGAACTTGGCAGACAGTTTGAACAGGTGTGACGAAGTCCTGTGAACACGTAGGACACTCTTGAAGGGTGGCAGGGCTTCTTAGATGCTCTTTATTTGTTTTATCTTACTGAATGAAGTTATTGCTCAACAACAGTAAGAACCTGGGACTCTTATAAGCCAAATTTCATTTAAAGATCAGAGCGCTCGATAAATGAAATTATTCAATCTAAATAAAGCAAGTAATCCTTTGGCTGAGTCTGTAGTCACACCTTTGGAGAATTAACTTAAAATCCTCTCTTTTCTTATATGTATATTTTAAACTCCTGGACCTCATCCTTTTGTGCCCTGTGAAGATCTCTTTGTAGTTCATGGTTCTGCTTCTGCTTTGCTTTATTTTGAGTTCTTTCTCCCCTTTTTTTCTCACAGTTGGTTGTGATTCTCATGTTTCCTTTTCTAACTCTGTAAATCCTGCATACCAATAAGACAGATGAAGAAGGAAATATCCCCAAAATGATTTCAAAATCAAATTGTTTTTCTGTAATTTGATTTATAGGTAATTCTGAGGAAAGGATCAGGGAACATTTTAAAATAACTCCTAATTACTAACAGATGAAAATGTATTAGCTAACTTTAGGCATGGAATCCAGGCAGCTGAGCATGTTCGAAATAGAATTGCACACTTACTCTCCTTCTAGAGTGGCCCACCCAGTGCTTCACTGCCTACATTTACCAGTCTCCAGATGCCTGAGAACTTACATGCCATTTAGAATTATGTGGACAAAAACACCAAGCACTTCTAGAAGATGGTGATTACTACCTTTGATCTACATCATCCCAAATTGTGTGTAACTAGAAATACACACATCCACAAAGAAAAATTACAGAGATTATCTGATGCCATGAACCCTAGACTATAAAACTTTGGGGCATATTGATGAAAATCTTGTACTTTTGTGCAATCAGGATTTGTTGAAATAGTCTGGGCTTTATATTAGTTGATGGTATAGGTTTGTAATAACCCAATAATTAAGATTATAGGGAAACAGACAAAAAGCAGAGTCTCAGTGTCCATGAGAACATATCCATGGTGTAAATATATGTGTGTATGGTGCAGTGGTGGGTGGTTGGGGAGGCGTCTTCACAGTTCTTTCAGAGATTGAAGTTTAGAATGTTTAGAAAGCCTTTATATATTTACAAATAAATTAAAAGATTTTTTAAAAAATTATTACTACAATTTCCATACTCTTTGGGTATATTAGAACATATTCATGCAAGTTGGGTGTCTTGAATTAATAGTTTCATGGAAAATCTACCTCTGATTTCTAAGGACAAAGGTTACAATAAAAGGTTACATCATTCCCCTCATGTATTGCATAGGATGAATGGCTTTAAGTCAAGGTCACATTTTTGGAAGGAAGCAAGAAGGCACAGGAGAGAGTCAGCCTCTTAGCTGGCAGATCTGCAGTGTTTGCAGAAAGAAGCTCACAGGCTTACAGGAACCAGTCGTTAAACTTTTAGGAATTTTGTGACTCAACTGACGTCATGATTGTGGCTTTAAATCTACCACGATCAGAGTATTTACCACACGGGAATTGGCACAAAACATATGATTCAGTGCTTCTTTCTCCCAAACAGACCCTTGTTATTATAAGTTCACCACTGAGTTTATAAGAACCCCAAATCCATGACTCTAGTCTGGGAAGATAATGGCAGAATTTATGGAAATAAAATGCTATTATGAGTCTAAGAGATGAGCAGGAATCTCAATCCAAGAAAAAGGCTTTCCAGGAAGTTGAAGACAGAAGACAAGAATATAAGCCCAGCCAAGGCTCATCGTTAAACTGGATGACTGATGATTTGGACCACTCAGCTATGAGGTTCCCACATACGTTAGATCCCTTTCACCAATAACCTGCTGTTCTTCTCACATTTTGGACCACTGTGTACAGGTTTTCTACCTCTGAAATCAATATAGATTGATTAAGGTTCTGAATAGAATCACTTTCAACGAACATTTGTTTTACATGCATTGTAACCTAATGAGTGTCAGATATAAAGGTGATAAATAAATATTTTTAAAAATAAAAGGTTATAGTGTAGAACAGACAATGAAAAAAACTAACAAGATATTTTCCAACAGTGATTAGGACTAGAAAAGAAATGTAAGAGTATAACACGACAGATAGAAGTTTCAAGAACAAGCCTCTCTGAGAGTTCTTATCTGGAACAAAAGTGTAGAAGGGATTTTACAAAGAGAAGAATGGACTGGGTGTGGAAGATGGACAACAGCTTCAGTGACTCAGAACTGGAAAGATCTTGATTATGTCAACATCAAAAGTTGAACAATGCACAAATAAAGACACGAGCAGTGAAAGAGTAGTTGGAATTTTTAAAATTCACTGTAAATTTAAATGTAAATCCTTTTGTAGGATGTGCAGCTAAACAACAGTGTGGTCTGCTTTTGTTTTTAAATGATAACTTGTTCTATAAAAGTTGCATAAATAAGGAATAAAACTTCAAGCACCATGACTTTTGTAAGTGTTCAGACTTATAAAGTTGTGAACAACTATGGCCCAGGTGGAAAGGATGGACTCAGGCAGGTGGGTAGAATCAAAAGGCATTATAGAAGTATAACTAAGAAAATTCACTATCAAATGATATATTGAATAGATAAGACCATGTTAAAAAATGATTTTTAACTGTTTTCCTGAAAAGCTGGTGTTTGCATGTATATTAGTATGTATTTGGTTTTTGCACTATTAGGGATCAAGTGCAGGACCTCACTCATGCTAGGCATCCACTCAAACTCAGCTGCACTCCTAACCAAAATATTTGGTTTTCAGATGCAAAGGATTAGAAGTATGGCTAGAATATTGGATAAAAGTAGAAGTACCATTTTAAGTTGGCTAAATTTATGTTACCCACTTAAAATGGAGATAAATGTCAAGCAGTCATTGACATGTCTATCCCTGCATAACACTGGAGCTTAACCAATATCCAGAAGCTACTGTATGTTGAATAATAAGAAATGTCTGAGGGGAGTTGGATTTGAAATCTCTCTGCAAAGGAATCTCTGTTGCATATTCTGAATACTTTGTGGAGAAGGAAAATGAAGGAAAGACATCAGCTTTACTCTTCAGCCAACATAGACTGAATGTTTTGGGGGGCTGCTTTCATGTTCACTCAAATGATGCATATGTCACCTTTCTGAAGAAAGTACTGTGGGTCATCTCCTGTGAATGGTGAATATATCCAAACCAATGGAAAAACACAAAAAGCACTAGAATTCTCTATGTTGCTGCTGTGTTGTCGGCCTTAAAGAAGACACTGCATTGATCCTAGACCAGATGTGCTTCATATTTCCAGAAAAGTTTCATTTCAAGACAATCTAATTTGACAAGCTTTCCTCTACCCAGACCATTGTCCAGAGGAAATTTTACCTTCTGTTTTCACCAGGGCCACCAAAGCAGGGACCATGACCATTGATCTGCTCACACACTTCCAATATAGGACCAGGAGCAGAGCAGAATGCATCCCACAAGGAAGGCCCTACCTTCTTAGGAGTAGATGCAGCTATTCACATTCATAAGAAAGTAAGGAAACCCAAAGGATTACTTTCCTAGTCATTGTTAGTGATACGCTATTCTTTGATATTTTGATTTCTTTATTCTCTTATTAAACTAGATTAGAAACTCACATTTAATAAAATGGCAATGCTCATCGTCAAGTACAAAGTAAACTCCAATTCTTCAAACTCCAAAAGGCAGCTCAAATACCCAGAAATGAGCTCAAACTGGACTACTATAGGAGGATTTTTGGCAGATAAAAGTCAGCTGCAATAGGAAGTTTTTGGCCTGGCCTAGCCTTAAGGTCTGGATCTGCCTCCCGTTGCTTAGGCCTTCTAAAAATGGCTTAAACATTTATATTAATTTTATGTTGTTTGGCCTATGGCTCAAGCGTATGGTTTTTAGCTCTTGTATCTTAATTTAACTTATTTTTATTTAATTGTCTTGTCATGTCACCTGTGGCTTATTTGTGTTATTTTTATGTGTTGATTTTGGGAGGCTGGATGGTGTCTCTTTCGACTTTGTCTTCTTTTTCTATCTATGTTTTTGATTTCTTGCCTATTTTTAAGATGCCTGCCATAGGCCAAGATAGTTTGTTTTTAATTAAAAAATGATGTTTACAGCATACAGAAAGACATCCCACATCACTTTTTTTGTTTAATTAAAAATAAAGGTTTTAATTTTAACAGCAAAATTATATAAAATAAAATAGTTATCAAGTAAGAATTACAGTCATATTTAATTTATTTGTACTTAAAGAAAATATTTTATCATTTATTTTATTTTTGTGAGTTTGAAGTTTTATATTTAATTTGTTTTTATTATAATTAAAAAATTATAATTATTTAATTTTTAATTAAAGGTTATAGAAGGATATAGTATTATTGGAGTAAATAGGAAATGTAAGTAAGTTTTAAAATTTAGAAACGACAGAGATGACTTTTGGCTGTTTGGAGAGTTATTTAAAGTTTTGGGGGGTTTTTTTGTAATGATGGGGCATTTATTACTAAGGTTTCCCTAAATAATGCCTGCATCCTACTACAGCTAGCATTCCTCAGGAACTTTGTTCCTGTTCGTCAAAAGAAGTCATTCCCCTTACTTCCAGCAAAATGGACGTACCACTCTTCAATTGGTGTATACCAATGGCAACCATCAGCACATCAAGGTCCATGCTGGCCTCCATCTCTCTCAGTCCCTACTCACAAAACATTTCAAAGCCCCACAAAGTCATCATCGCTTCCCCTCAGCCACTCACCCAGGTATTCTCACTATTCTCTCTCTGTCCTAGCCCTCCTGCTGGCCTGTCCTCTCTCTCACACACACACAGATAGCCCTGGCCATGTCCAATCTTCTTTCTTTCTCTTCTCTGGACTCTTTAGTAGTTTGTTTTTCAAAACCTACTTATGTCATTGTTCTTTCTCTCTTTTTCTTTCTTCTCTTTTCCTTCTTTTTCTCAAAATGTCTGTCGTGCCCCAGTCTGATTAACTGCCACGGAACTCCCAATATCTATTATTCAGAGCCTAATTACTACTAAATATTACCTGGTACATTCAGAATTTGGACCAGCCTGGCCTACATGGTGTGACCCTGTCTCAAACAAAGAAAACAAAAGACAAAGAAAAGGAAAGAGACGATAGGCTAAATGGAGCATCACTGGAATTACTTCCTGCTTCTCCCACAAATAATAACTGCAGCTGAGCTAAGAGCCTTGTCCCTGTCCTTTGCCCGCATAAGAGGGAAAACTGGCCGCTTACTGAGGGTTTGGTTTCTGTCATCTTGCATTCCTAGGGCTAAACAATAGTGCCAGTGAATATCTGCTCAACATTTCATGGAATCAAGTTTAATATTGTTTCCTAGCTGGATGCTGGAGAGTCACTGAACAAGGATACCAATCACTTCCAGACACTCATCCTAATCCTGGAAGGATTTGGCCCTGGGGATGTGACTGATAATGCTTGTTTAAGTGGCTTCCCATTGTCGTGACTGGGGAGAAAGGCTGTGTCCTACGAATCTCTGAGGACTAGGGGAGGGTCCCTTGCTCAGGATCAGGTCCTTTGCTCCAGCTTGGGGCTGAGACTCCACTGCTACTTTTCCGTTCTTGTCCTTCACACCGAGCTTCCTTCAGGACAGAACTGTGCCTGTGGAAGTTCAGAGTCCATTAGTATCCTCTTCTGTTAGTCTGATTCTTATTAGAGCTCTATTTGCTGTTCCTTGCTAAAAGGGAAAAAAACTTGTAAACTAAAAAAAAAAAAAAAAATACCCACAAGGCTTAGCGGTTTGCATCCTCCCCTTTGCTTAGGAGTGTACTTCTTTAACACTTGAATAAACTTGTATATGGCTGTTTAAACAACAACAACGAACTTGTAAAGCAATCGCATGGGTAGAAGCCCATGTTTACAGAGGCAGAGTGATCACTGGTGATTAGGGTCCTAGACGGCACCAAGCAGCACACTGGAGTCGGCCTTCTTGTCAGAGGAAAAACTCTGACCAAGCCATTCTTAGTCACTCTTTCTGGGTTTCTGTATCTTTATTGATAAGACAAGTCCATGTCAAGGCTCTATAGTGAGTTACATATTGACTGCTTTACAGAGTGATTAGAAATAGTAAGTTTGAGTACAATGAACAGCAGAAGTGGATACTAAATGTTAAATAATAGTAATAGTTTCACATAGAAAAGAGGGATAGGCCCAAACTCATAAGATTTTGTTTACAATCTGTTTTATATCACTCGTGTGTGTGTGTGTGTGTGTGTGTGTGTGTGTGTGTGTGTGTGCTATGTATATGTGCTTACATGTACTTTCACATACATTCCTGTCTTAGCTCAATTGCTGTGAAGAGACTGTGTGAGCAAAGAAACTTGTAAAAGACAGAGTTTATTAGGAGATTACCCTTTTAGAAGGTGACCATGACCATCTTGGCGAGTAACAAGGCAGCAGGCAGGCAATCGTGGTGCTGGAGCAGTAGCTAGGTGCTTATTTATGATACACTAATATGAGGCAGAGTAACTGGAAATGTTAGGAACTGTTGAAACCTCAAGGCTCACCCACCCCCAGTGACACACCTCTGGTGGACACAGCCAGTCAGTGCTGCCATGCACCTCCTCAAACAAAGCCGCATCTTCTCATCCTTCCCAAACAGGTCTACTGACTAGGGGCCAAGTATTTAAATATATGAGCCTACGGTAACCATTGTCATTCAAACTGCCACAAGACCAAAGCAACACACATGTAGAGGTCAAAGGACAGCTATTAAGAGTTCAGTTTTTTTCCTATCCATCATATAGTTGTTATCAAATTCAGGGTCAACTGGAAAGTGCCTTTACCCACTTTAACATCTTGCTGATCCTAAATTATTATAGTTTTTAAAAGACAAATTCAAGGTTACATTATATTATCTTGAGTAGTTAATGTTGTCTATAATAATTTTAAAACTAGTCATTTGACTGATGACTTAAAAAAATCATCATTAAAAAGAAATCCTCAAAATAATTTTGTCTTGGGATTAGAAGAGAATTTTCAAATTTTTCTGAAAAGATCCTAAATTTACTTCTATCACTTACATGAAACAGCATTCTCAGTATTGATAATTATAAAATTAAAGTATCAACTAATCTCAATATATGTTGAAGATGCTTTATAACTTTTAGTTTTAATATTCAGTCAAGATTTAATTCTTATTAGTCTTATAAAAATTGGCCTTCACCTTTAATAAATGGTAAAATTACATGTGTACCAAGGAATTGTTTGAAAATAAATTTCTTTATGGTTTATTGCCAGAAATTATTCAATTAGTATAGTATACCATTAGTATAGCAGATCAGTTTTAGATACCTATATACCCAAGATTGAGTAAAAATTTCCTAAGCAAAAGGTGACAAAGCCTAAGAAGCCATGCTTCACCATTTGTAGATATCACTGACAAAATTACTCCCACATTTATTTCTTAACTGTAACAGCTCTAAGACTTGTCCATAAATACTTTTATGTGCTTCGTCTCAAAGGTAGAATCTAATTCTTTCCTCCCTATTTGACTATGGGTCACCCCTACTGTGTCATTTACTTCTGATGAACAAAAGGGAGCATCAGAGAAGCTGCGTGAACCAGTTCCCAAGACCGAGTTGAGTTGAGAAACATCACTCATTTTTATCTTGGTTCTATTTTTCTCTTGGGACTCTTACCCTTGGAGGCCAACCATGCGGTCCTTAGAAAGATGAGTCATGCATAGTTAGGGCAGGTGGAGCTGAGGCTCAGCCCCATGCAGGGCTGAAGGTCATCATTGTCATCTACCAACAACTATAGTTGATCCTGCCTCTGGCTTCTGAGTTACCCTAGTTAGTTCCAAGTGAAGCAGAAATCAACCCCAAGGAACTGTCACTAGCAATATAGATTTATACACAAGATAATTTTTTTTGTTTTACTATACTAACTTCATGCATCGATCAATAACTCCAATAATGCCTTGACCCTTTCTTAACATTAGAACATTCCCATTTAAAACCCTCATTTCACTGTATTATTGGAGTTTTTTACTTCATATAGGAAAAAAATAAACCTCATAAAGGTTTAAAAAAATAAACCTTCACAAGAGATACTCATCTGCCATCTCCCATCTGTTCTTAGTAAAAGCCAACACTCCTCAGTGCAACTTGCTCATGCAAGACCCATGGATCACTCATTAGTGGGATCTTTCTTGATAGTGTACACCTACCTGGTCTGTCAACAACCTTGCAATGAGAGCCTTGGAATGTACCCTGCCATAGCCAGCTTTAGTGTCTACCGGTCCCACTTTTTCTTTCTAATGCTGTGATAGATGGTAAAATTGTATGTATATTATCAATACCGGGACACCCCCAATGAAATATCTTTAGACAAAAGGGATTTGATGGTCACACACATTTCTAGGTTATAGTCTATCTCCTAGGAAGAGTCAAGGGTCAGGAAGTTGCCATCACTAGTAATATCTTTGACAGTCAAGAATAGACAAAGGACAACTTCATGCATACATGCACTCACCTAGTATTCTTTATTTTGTGTAAGACCCAAACCCGCAGAATGATTTCATCCACTCTTAGGCTGAGTATTCTCACTTTAATTAATAAAATCAAGACAATCCCCACAGACATGCACAAGTCAGCCAAATAGACACATTTTATTGGGGACACTTCTCCCAGATGGTTCTAGACTGTGTAAAGTTGACAACTAAAACTAGCTACCATGCTACCTATTACCCCTTATTATCATCATAACCATCACCTCTTGTAACATGGCATAATACAGTAGCCTTCTAAAGAGCTTCCCACATTTACCCTGCTACAGACTACATGTCTTCTGTCCACACACTTGAAGGGTTTCCCATAACACTTACTACAGTATGCAAGCTCTGATATAGCTGAGCCTGCTTCATAGAGTGAGCCCTGTCTTCTCCAATTTTGTCTTCAGACAGTTGCTCATGTGTTTCACTTGCATTGGTCATGGTGGGTTTTCTACTTTCCTAGGAGCCAGCTATGTTTATGTCAGTCCTGTCCCAGACTGATTTCTTCTCTCTAGAGAACTCTCTTCCTTGATACAGTTTTGGGATATCTGAGTCTTTACTCATACATCAGCTTCCCTTACCCTTTATATCCCATGTATATAGAGAAGGGGTTCCTTTTTCTCACTCTAAAGCACTGTTAGAAAAGAAAGGTATCTATTTATTATCTCTCAGGTGAGAGTTCAGGCTTCCTGCACAAAAACACTGTCCCTGTCCTTCATATTAACAAGTTATCATTCTGGAAGGGATCCTTGCCCCCAACGACAGCATTCTATGCATACACCTGACAGATAAATGGGGAGGAAATTGTTTAGTCAATGAATTGAATGCAACCAGTTCATTGAATCAGTTTAGTGTGAAATCTGCAAAGTATTTCATTGATTTTCAAGCTATTTTTATGAGAGGAAATTTGCTCATTTTCTCTTCAAAGAAAATAACCAGGCTTCTCTTGAAGAACTGGTTTAACTCAGAATTATTTTGAGATTATTTATTAATTCAGTCAAGTAATCTTTCAACTTTTAAAATAAAATTGATTTTTTTTTTACTCTGTGTGTGTGTATGCACACATATGTGTGCTTGTATGTGTAACACACTGTATACATGTCACAGTAAACATGCTAAGGTCAGAGGACCACCTTTGGCTGTAAATTCTGAAGATTGTATTTAAGTCATTCTTGACAAGAATGTACCAGCTCACTATCCCAAATGTTTAGACAATTTGTGACTATATTTTATGAAAGTTTCAGATTTATGAACAATTAGAATATTAAAATATGCAACTCAGTCTTAATAATATGTTTATGATCCATTTACATATTCACATTTACATTTCTCTTGCCTTACCATGTATATTATTTTCTGATTTCTTGTTTATAGATGCAATAATATGAAGAAATGGAAAAGGGGGTAGAGATTTTAACCTATTAGCATGTCCAGGAATTTAAGGATGTTGGCTAAGTCATGAAACCAGGACAGGACAGATATATAATTGTAGGAGCCAAGATATTTTCACTAATTCTTGGAGCTTGATTTCTGAAGGTAATATAACAAAGACCTGAAGACATGAGCAGACCCAAAAGATTGTGTCAGAAGCCAAATACTAGGTTTAGGAAGCCATGTCCTCTAAAATTAGCACAGTAAATGTAATTGGGGGGGGGGAGAGAGAGAGAGAGAGAGAGAGAGAGAGAGAGAGAGAGAGAGAGAGAGAGAGAGAGAGAGAGGCTCACATAGATGTGGATGTTCTTGAATCCAGTATGTGACCAGGCATGCCTCTAGTTCTCAACTATCCCCATTTCTCTGTTTCATGCACCACCTTGTCTGGCTTTTTATGAAATTTTTGAAAAATGAGTCCAGCAAAAGGCTGAAAGTCTATCTGTTTTTCAAAAATATGCAGAGAATGGGTAAGGAATTTTCTTCTACAATGCATTAAAAAATGTCCTTGTAAACTTGTGTGTCAATGCCTTCATGCTTAATGTAATGATATTTGTAGATGACACATTTGGGAAATATAGAAGGCTGAGGAAGGCCACAAGATGGGAGCTCTCTGGAGATACTGGACTCTTGTAAATGACTAATAAGAGAAAGTTTGCAGTGGATTTATGATGTTACATTGTAAATAATTGTCCCGCCTATGAGTTTAGTAAAAAGCACTGATTGGCCAAAGGCAGACAGGAAGTGTGGGCAGGACTACCTGACTAAGAAAATCTGGGAACAGGAAGAATAGAGCAGAAATGTCACAGAGACTCCAGAGTTGCCAGACAAGCCAGAAGATGTAGAGGACAACTATGTTCCTCTGAGAAAAGGTACCAAGTCCCATGGCCTAACAGGATAAGAATCATGGGTTAGTTTAAGGGTAAAGAGTTAGCAAGTTATATGCCTGGGCCTTAGGCCAATCAGCCTAAAATTAACGTAAGCATCTGTATGTCTCTGCAGGTCTGTGGGTCTGCAGGTCTAAACCTTGAGGCTAGGCCCAAAAGTCCAAGCCAGAAACCTCTTACTACAAAAGTTGTTGCTCTTTCCCCATGCAGACACAAAGCAGTTATATGAATGCACACCAAGATGGCAGTCAAAATTCCTCATCACAAAAATGCATTTGTGGCAGTGTGATAGTGGGCTCTCTAGCTGGATGTGTAAGAAGCATATTTCTGTCATTTAATCTCTGTGGTAGTTTGGTGCAGCAATGCAAGCTGGCAAAACAGAACAGATGTTCCCCTACTGCCATCTTTTCCTCTGCCCCTCCCACTCTTCCTCTTCTTAAATAACAGACTCTTTTCTTAACACAGGTATCTGTTGAAACTATTTTTCCAATGAGTCATTAGGGAAAACCATACCATTACTGAAGAATTATTAAGCTAGTACTTCAAAGAAAGTGAGACCCCAATTTTGACTGGCCATCAATCAGCTACTTACTACTTTGTATATTGACTTTAAACAAAGTTTCATCATGCAGTTAGGAAACTGAAAATCATATACCTACAGCGGTGTGACTCACAGACACATCGGGTAACCTGGTCCAGTTCTGCTTCCTCATATACTGTGTCTGCAAAACATGATTCAGAATAATGGTCCAAGAAAGCAGTGTGGTGCCGAAAAGTAGAAAGGAATTGAATGGATCAGAGATGAAAATGTTGGTGTCTTTCTTTCTGGGTCGGTGTCACCTCTCTTGGGATGATTCCCTTTTTTTTAGCTCCATTTCCTCCAAATTTCAAGAAGTCATTTTTTTTTCTCCTGTCTCCTGCATAATACCTCCATTGTGTAAACAAACCACATTTTTTTTTAAAAAGTCACTCTTCAGTTGAGGGGCATCTAGGTTGTTCCCAGATTCTGGCTCTTACAAATAATGCTGTTATGAACATAATTGAGCAAATGTTCTTTTATGAATGTGCATCTTTTGAGTATATACCCAAGAGTGGTATTGCTGGATCAGGAGGTAGACTGATTCCCAGTTATGGCATGTACTCACTCATAAGTGGGTGTTAGAAGTAAAGCAAAGAATAACCAAGCTACAATCCACAACCCCAGAGATGCAAGGTAACAAGAAGGACCCTAAGAAAGATATCCATGGATCCCCCTGGGAAAGGAAAAGATATAAGATCTCCTGAGTAAAGTGGGGACATGGGGGTTGGTAAGGGGACGTAGGAATGGTACATTGGGGATAGAATGGTAGAGTTGGGAGAGGGACAGAAAAAGAGAGAGAGAGCAATGAGATAGATATCTTGACAGAGGGAGCCATTTTGGGATTAGGGAGAAACTTGATGCTAGAGAAATTCTCAGGAATTCACAAGGGTAACCCCAACTATGACTCTAAGCAATAGTGGAGAGGATGCCTAAACTGGCCTTCCCTGTAATCAAATTGATGACCACCATAATCATAATTAAAGAACCTTCATCCAGAAACTGATAGACGATGCAGAGATCCATAGCTAAGCACTCGGCCAAGCTCCAAGTCCAGTTGAAGAAAGGGAGAAGGATTAGGTGAGCAAAGAGGATAATGATGGGGAAGCCCACACAGACAGCTGACCCAAGTTACTGGGAGCTAACTGACTCTGGGCTGACATCTGGGGAACCTGCATGGGACCAAACTAGACCCTCTGCATATGGAGGACAGTTGTGTGGCTTGGGCAGTTTGTGGGGTCTCTGGCAGTGAGACCAGGAGTTATCCCTTGTGCCTGAACTGGCTTTTTTAAAATCCCATTTCCTTTAGAGGAATGCCTTACTGAGCCTTGATATGAAGGTGGGGGTGGGGCCGGGCTTGGTCCTGCCTCAGCTTGATATGCCAGACTTTGTTGAATCCCAAGAGAGTCTCTATCATTTTTAGAAGTGAAAGGGAGTGTGAGAAGGAAGGTGGAGGATGAGTGGGAGGTGGGGAGGGAAGGGGAACTACGGTTGGTATGGGGAAAAAAAAACTTCTAAATGAAAAAATTTAAAGAGGAAGTCGATGTTTTCATTTAACATCCGATGTGGTAACTAATTACAAGTGTTTGGTCTTAGCAGCTATTTTGATCACATAACCAGCCAAATCTCATTGGAAAGAGGTTTCAGAGGCAAGGACATTGGAGGAGAACTTTCTTTGTCTGTGACTTACTCATATTCATCACTGTATTGGGACTTCTCCAAGTTTATATTGATGTATCATGATGTATCATGATGCTCATCTTGGACATACAACCTGCTGAGCTGATGGGAAATTAAACCTGTCCTCTTCTTTTTTTAATAGAGTTTTCCTAGTGAGCAATGCAATTTGAAAATTGATACAAAATCCTGGATCAGCTATTTAGTATCATCCAACCCATGTGAGAGGAAACTTCTAAGATTTAATGAGATTTCCAGTGTTTTACTAACTTCACAACAGACTTTAGTGTTGTTCAGCATATTCCATTTGCTTTACAGGTACCAAAGACTTCCTCCTGGGGAATCTTATATCACTCAACCTCTTACCAAAAATTGTGTTAGAACATAGATCCCTAGGTTCTCAGATGATCTCAGGCTCAATTGTCAGCTAAAACTGTCAGTTAATTTCAGTATATGATAAATACCTCTGGGTGTGTCTTTGCTGATATTTACAGAGATACTCCAATCCTGAGAACTCTGATCTAACCAATAGACAAATCACTCCACATGCTAATAATAATAGTATTATTGACAGGTGATGGAAGGTAAGAAGTGGATCCCCAGAAGAGAAAGTGGGTCACTGAAGGTATATACTTGGGACTATATCTCTCCTAGTTCTTTCCTGTATACTTCTTTGTTACAGTGTGGTTTCTTGGTACGGGGTTGCCAGAGGTCCAGACCCACAGACCTGCAGCCCCAGACCCCTTAGCCACCCGCTGCTGATTAGGCCCCCGAAATGACTCAGACGCTTATATTAACTTCATGCTGTTTGGCTTATGGCTCAGGCACATTGCTAGCTTGTTCTTACATCTTAACTCAACCCATTTCCATTATTCTATCTGCCACGTGGCCTGTGGCTCACCAGTGTTCCTTACATGTTACTCCTTTGGGCTTCGGGCTTGGTCTCCCTGACTCCGCCCTGCTTCTCCTACCTATGCTCTTATTTCTCCTCCTACTTTTTCTATGGTGTTTGTCATGAGCCAAAACAGCTCCTTTATTTAAAGATTGATATTTACAGCATACAGAAAGGCATTTCTACATCACCTTTTGGACGGCTAAGGGTCTGGGGTTGCAGGTCTGTGGGTCTGGACCTCTGGCCACCCAGTACCAAGAAATCACACTGTAACAGATGGAGTCCAACTTGGGTCAAATATCCACTTAAAGCCTGAGAAAGATTAGAAAGGGTTCTAGATCACAGAAACTGAGCCAAGGAAGCTTCTAAATTGTGTATACAAAGCGGGTCATTGTACAAAGAAAGTCAAAATGGTGCCTGCAGATTGGCGTCAGCCAGTTCCCGAAATCTTACAGAAGACTTGGTAGCATGTGATTGATTTAAGGTTTCTGTTTCTTTTGAACAAAAAGGAAACAAAGACGGTTTCTTAGTAGCAGCATTTTCTTGGGCCTGCTCTGTTTGATGGCCATGAAGAGAGACATTGATGTGGGAATGCATTTGTGTGTGCTGTATCTTTAAATAAAGTAGCTGTTATGGGTCATGGCGGGCACCATAGAGGAAGTGGGAGGAGAATCAGAGCATGGGTAGGGGAAGCGGGGCGGAGTCAGAGACAGACCGAGCTGAAGCCGCCGAAGGAACAGCATGTAAGGAGGCATGGGTGAGCCACACGGGCCACGTGGCCCGCGGATTAATAGAAATGGGTTGATTTAAGATGTAAGAGCTAGCTAGCAATGTGCCCGAGCCATAGGCCAAACAGCATGAAGTTAATAGAAGCGTCTGAGTCGTTTTTGGGGACCCGGGCGTCGGTGGGCGGCTAAGCGGACTCTGGTGGCGGGTCTGTGGGTCCAGGTCTCCGGCCGCCCGGGACTGAGAACCCCACTACAACAAGACATGGTCCCTTTAAGAGAATTTACTGATTCAGCTTTATCTGGGAAAACTATGCAGCTCTTTAAAAGAGTGTATTTTAAAAGCTCTTCTGGTTGAAAGATGATTAAGATTTCACAATAAAACAGATTCAGATGAAAAGAAAAACCTGTAAACGGCTTACAATGTGTGTAAAAGGTACATAGTCTTCAGAGAGAAAAAAAAGAAGATAACGTCTTTAAAAAGAGAAACAGAGTAATAAAAATATAATAAGCCACGTAAAGATGGAAAAGAGACACAAAATCTGGATTTTGGTTGTTATTGTGTTTTATTTTAATTTTTTAACTGTTAATGAGCTAACTGCAGAAAGACAATGGATTGCAAATGCAAAGGCTACTAAGTTAACAAGAATATATATTTTAAAGGTATTTTGATTTTGAAATTTGTGTCTAGGATTTATTGTTTTGAAAGAGTTCTGCTTTTGTTTCCACAGAAGATCAGAATGTGTAGATTGCTTCCAGGCTAATATGGTTTTATCAGCCAAGACCCCCTGAATAAACTTCTGATGCGAAGAGATTGCCATATCAGCTTCAGGGCTGCAGACTGATCCAGTCTCAAGAACATGTGAGATTTTCAACACCCCATAATCAGCAGGAAGTAGTAATGGAAAACTATGCCAAAATATTGTTTATAAATATTTGTTTTCATTATAAATGGTTAATGGTCATAGTTAATCTCTAAGAAGAAAAAGGGGATATGGTATATGAATGATTTTTTTTTAAAATTAGATTATTGAATTTACTTAGATCAGGAAATCAGCCGTTAATCTCAAAATGTTTTACATTGGTATAGATTTTGGTTTTTTGATAAAAATTTAAGGTAAATTCTCTTATGCTGTATGTATTTTTCTACTCTTGTTTAAGATATGATGTTTATGTAACTGATTTAAAATTGTAATGTATAATTAAGAAATGCATGTTAGTTAGATTTTTAGGTATACAAAAATATATTTCAATTAGGCAGGTAATCTTCAAATACTTCTAAGACCTACAGAATATGGCATTTAAACTGTTTTAAGAATTTAGACTTTTCTGGACAGTGAGACAGGTCTGCTCCTGGAAGCACCAATTTACTTCAAGAGAAAAATGGGCATCAAAGAAACTCCATATGGAGATTAGTTTCTTTGTGGCATTGGTTAGCCACTGGACATGAACCTGTTCTTATATTGACTGCTTGACAGTGTGCTGTTAAAAGTAGATATACAGGTTCCATAGTAAGGTGACCTCTGAACTTTGGCAGAACAAGCCAAGATGGTCAGTCAGGTTCCTGCTTTGCAGAGAAAACTATCAGACATTCTTCAGGACTCAAGTAGAAGCAAGTGATGAATGGGCAAAGCAGATTTCCTGCTTCACTGATATGAAAAGAGACTCTGAGTCTGTAGGATGAAGATGGATGCCCCAACTTTATAAAGGAACTTTGGGTGACTGTCTAGGCAGATAGGTGTCATCTCTGTCATTTCTAGATTTTGAAAGTTGCTTGCACTTCTAGTTTACTTGGGTAAATATATCTTTCTGTGGTCTTTGATGTAGTTGAAAATTAGATAGTTATAGGTATAATTTTTCTTAATCATTTGAAAGGTATATTGGATATGAAACTTTGGATTCATAAAGATAAAGTAGATGATAGAGTGTTTTCTTTGATTTTGCTAAATACAAATGGACTAGATGTTGTAACTGTAATTCTTGCTTGATGGCTATTTTGTTATATGTAATTTTGCTATTTTAAAATTGAAACCTTCCTTTTTGATTAGACAGAAAGGGGGAGGTGATGTGGGAATGTCTTTCTGTATGCTGTGAATCTCAATCTTTAAATAAAGGAGCTCTTTTGGCCCTTGACAGGCACCATAGAAAAAGTAGGTGGAGGAATCAGAATAGGTAGGAAAGGAAGGGCGGAGTCATAGACAGACCAAGCCAGAAGCCCAAAGGAGCAACATGTTAGGAACACTGGTGAGCCACGGGCCACATGGCAGACAGATTAATAGAAATGGGTTGATTTAAGATGTAAGAGCTAGCTAGCAATGTGCCTGAGCCATAGGCCAAACAGCATGAAGTAAATATATGCATCTGAATCATTTCTGGGGCCCTGAGCAGCGTCGGGCAGCTAAGGGGTCTAGGGCTTCAGGTCTGTGGGTCTGGATCTCTGGTCGCCTGGGACCAAGAAACCTCATTGCAACACTTCTTCTTCTCGTCCACATGGAGAAGTTTCTCTGTCACTCATTCCCACTGATATGATGTTTTGCCCAAGTGTGTGGACTGAGCATGGACTGAAACTCCAGAATCTATTTTTCTTCCCTCCACTTGCTTCTATCAGATATTTCTTCACAACAATGCAACAGCTACCAATTTATTAATGCTGAATTTTTCTGACTTAATCTCAAGCTATTACCACTTTATTATTAAAACATTTCCCTTTTTACTCGAGGCAAACACATCTGGGACTGGTTAGCTTTTGTTGATGATTAAAAACTAGAGCCATCTGGGAAGAGGCAACCTTAGATGAGGAATCCCCTTTATCACCTTGGTCTTCAGGCATGACCATACAGCACTTTCTTGGTTAATGACTGGTATAAGAGGGTCCAAACTACCTGGGCAGGTGGTCCTGGGTTGCTTAAGAAAGCTGATTCGGCTTGGTAGTGATGGTGCATGTCTTTGATCCAATGCAAGCACTCCAGAGGCAGAGGCAGGCAGATTTCTCTAAGACCAGCCTGGTGTACAGATTGTGAACTCCAGGACAGCCATGCCTACACAAAAAAACTCTGTTTTGAAAAATCAAGCACAAAAAAGGGCGGGAAAGAAAGAAGGAAGGAAGGAAGAGAGGAAGGAGAGAGAGAGAGAGGGAGAGAGAGAGAGAGAGAGAGAGAGAGAGAGAGAGAGAGAGAGAGAGAGAGAGAGAGAGAGAGAGGAAAGCTGACTGAGCAAGGCATGGCCACAAGCCAGTAGGCAGCTCTCCTCCTTGGCCTGTGCTCCAGTTCTTGCCACTGGGTTCCTTCTGTGGGGTCCTGACCCTGAAGATGAACTGTAACGTGCAAGTGTAGGCCAGGTGAACCCATCCTCTCAAAGTTGTTTTGTCTCAGTTTTCTATTTTGGTCAGTGTTTCACTCTAGTAGAAACCGTGCTAGGACATTAAATAATATAGTCATCATTTTCAGTATTACTGGTGATAAAGACATAGAATAAAAGTTAAACATTAGATAGATCATGCTAAGTGATGGATTTAACACCTTTTTATTCTCATTTAAATTTCCCTGGCCATAAGAAATTGAAAAATCAAGAGAGTTTTTGCACGGACTCCCTTTAGATCCTAGACTCATGCTTTATTATTTTCTAGAAAACGCTTTGGGATTATTTTAATAATGTTCCTACTCTTGTTGCAGCTGCCTTGACTTGAGTCCAGAATTCTGTGTCACTTTATTGTAAGTAGCTACCCATGAACATCTCCCAGTTGGTTTGGCATTGACCCACAATGTTGTCATAAGTCTGTCATCCCTGATAGATATCCCAGACTGCAGACATTCCACATGGGGACCCAATGTGAAAGGTAAAAACGTGCCCTATGACACTGTGACATTGTCTGCAGAGGATGTCAACTCTTTGTGAACATTCCCACGGAGAACGCGACCTCTGTTCATCACAAACAGGAACTTTCTTTTCTTTTCCTTTTTTAAACCGGAAGGTAGAGCGAGAGAGGAAACAGTGTTGATTTCTGGGAGAAGTGGTGTTGGAAGTACAGTTTGCTCTTGGAACAATTATGGGAAGCTCCACAGAGCATGTCCTTTTTACTCGGTATAATAGAAATCACTTCCACTCCTCTGAGGAAACAGCAGTTCAAAGACAGGACACAGAGTCCCGAAGCTCTGGCAACTTTTGAATACTGTTTTTCTCTTTCTCACATTGGCAAAATAAAAGAGTCTCCATGTAGGTAAATTAAGCTGTGTGGTTCTCATTTATATGTGACTATGCTGATTACCTTTTGCAGTAACTGGACTGACGTATCAGGTTCCACTCATTTATTCAATAAACTCACACTAAACATTTTCTTTGTACTGAGCTGGGTAGTACAGATCTACAAATGAGGAAGGCATTTGCACTCAAGAAGTACATAATCCACATAAATGCATGAATTGAAAACGCACCATTCTGGAGAGCAGTTAGGAACTGTAAAACCAAATGTCTACAAGCGAGCATTATCTCTCCTGATATCTGTGCCAGAGACATTCCTACCCATGCTTTTCTGGGCCACAGACTGGGAGGTTCCGCCCTTTGAAAATCATGTAATATATTATTTGCACTACAGAGTCCACCCCTGCTGAAACAAACAATGAAATATTGTGTCACCGAAGTGACACGAACACATGTTTAAAACATACAGGGGATGTAAAAATAAAAGAAACACAGCAATCAGAAATAATAAGGTCAGTGTACATTCTAACAAAAGCATACATACTCATAATGTTCATCCTCTGCACAAAAAAAAAGGAAGAATATCTTAAAATGACAGTTAAGGGAATGGAGACAATGGGTACATGAATTATCCAAACAAAGAAATAGGACAGGAGGAGCTTTTAGGGCACTGATGGCTTGTGTGACACAAAGCAGAGAGGATGGATAATTCAGTCCCCAAAGAAAATGCTGAACAGGAAGGAGGAGGCAACAATTAGCTGCAGTGCTGATCAGCGTGGGACAGCATCTTGTGGTAAGGAGGGTTAACAAAGCCTAGTGTGTCCAGGAAAGTGTCCCGGAAGTGACATCTAGAAAGGGTGTTAGCTACTCAATCTCACTGCTGTCTCCACGTCTCTTAACACACACTAGTTCATCCTTGGCCTTAAATATTAATTCAACTTTATCCTAGTAAGGTAATCTATTGTTATTGAAGCCTTTCTTCCCAACAACACTGGTAAATTGACTGGTTCATACCGGATTAAATGGGCTACTGAGATTAGAAAACAGATTAGAAATGGGTCAGTGTTGAGATAGAATATAGATGCTGAGAGCTCTTGGCCTTGACCATCTCACTTTGTCTTACTTGAGCGAACACATTAGTCATCCCATTGTGATTTATCTATAAAATTAGTACATAGGCACTGGTAGTGTTTTATTTTATTTGCTTTTAAGATATGACCTCATATTTCTCACCCAAGAATAAGGTAAGTTCCACCTCTTTATTCCATTATCTTTCTGGAATTGTGTTAGCTGGTTCTGCCCATTATCCTTACAAATCAGAATCCTATCTCCCTAGCAAGACCAATCTGCCTCTTCTGCCTTTTACATCCCATCTCCCTCTTGATTTTCAGCACAATCCACAAAATCCACAGTGACTTCACTTTGCTATCTCTAGGCTTGATCCTGCCTGTTGGGATTAGGGGAGGAAATCTAATGATGAGTCATTCTCATATTCTCTCTCTCTCTCTCTCTCTCTCTCTCTCTCATTGTTGTGGGAAAATAAATACAATAGAATGGGAACAGTTCGTCTCTCTCTCTCTCTCTCTCTCTCTCTCATTGTTGTGGGAAAATAAATACAATAGAATGGGAACAGTTCAGAATCCAAGTTCAGATGACCTAGGTCAAATGCAGCTCTCCTTTCCTCATTGTGTGATGTTGGGAAAATTTATCTGCCTTGGCCCATTTTTTTGTTTATGGATTGAAAATAATAATGACCTCTACCACCCATGGCAGTTGTCAGGATTCGTCACAGTAAATCCGATGAGTGCCTGAGTGTGAGTGGTATTGTATTAACATTCATCACTGTGGTCACGGTTATCTGATGTCTGTTTCCATGCTGCTAGAGAGTGTGTCATAGTACTTCCTGAAGAGTCAATGAGTAATGACCCCAGTGCAGTGTTCTAGTAAAAAAAAAAAAAAAAAAAAAAAAAAAAAAAAAAAAAAAAAAAAAAAAAAAAAACTATTATGTGGGTAAGTCTTATTCTTAATTCAAAGCTCCATTTAATTATGCATATTAAAAAATCAGTGTGTAAATTGTATTATTAATATTTTTAATATTTTATCTTTAAAGCTAAAAATAGGTACTAGATACTTCTACCACATGCACACATTTCATCTTCTCCTGATTTTTATTGTAATGTATCAGTATGTAAAATCATGAGAATGGTGTGTATTACTCGAATATCATCACTATAGCAAATACCTGTGATTATCAATTTATGGAAGGAAAGTGTTGGTTGGCTCACAGTTTTAGAGATTGAGTCTGCTGTTATTTGGCCTTAATGCTTCACAAAACATAGTAGAGTAAGATTGTTCTCCTCATACCCAGAGAGATAAGAAGGAGAAGGGAGGGGTGGGTGCTAGAGAGAGAAAGAAAAGAATAGGAAGGGAGAGGGGGAGAAGAGGGGGAAGGGGGACAGGAAGGAAGAGATCAAGGGTCTTCGTGGGACATTTCATATCCAAACAATAGTGTGAAACATTCAGAAGAAGCAAGGCCTTCTCGGGCTACATGTTGGGTCTGTCATTTAATGATCATAAACAGTCACAGAAATATGAGATTTGGTGTTAGGCCTTTTTGTAGATTAGAACAGGGAGGGTTACAAATTTTCACCAATATAATACAGCTAATTGGTGTAAAAATTGAAGGTTAGAATAAAAGTGTTGACTTTTCCCTCATCTAGAGTTATTTTTCACAAAATCAAGAAAATCCTCGGCAAGAACTTGAAAAGGGGATTGCAAGGGAAGAAGGAACTACCAAAAGAAAATAGAAGGTACACAGACTAATGTGTGACAGTGAATATTATCAGAGTATACTACTGTACATGTGTGGAGTATAATAATGAAAGCCAATATTTTATATAATCAATATATGCTAATAGAAATGATTTCCTTAAATAAATTTGTACTCCTTATCCCAGCTCTGCAAACCAATGCACATACACAGTAAGAGGATTTGTTTGTGTTATTTAAGGAGAACAGGGATAGAATGGAGGAACATTCCATGTAAATTTCTAGTCAGTCTTTCTCCATGCACAGTAGAATGTGTTTCAGTGAACTCAAGTACTATCTCAGGCTCACCAAAACACAAAACCCAGTATATATATATATTCATTACATCGTTTTACATTATATATTATTAAAGGTACATAATTATACATTAATTATATAATTATATATACATTGTATATAATTCTGGGCATATATACCAAAAATACCCATATGTGTGTATATATACATATAGATCCTCAAAATTAGTCCCTCTGAGTCATTTTCTCGGGTGACTTTTCAAATCTTACTTTCAGGTAAAGAAAACAGGGATGTAGCTGTTCTCTAATGTAAGTCACCTATGGGTAGGAGTCACCATGATAGTTCAGGAGAAAGACTTAGATGATGGTTCAATTGTGGTCTTCACATTTCCTTGGAAAGATCCCTGAAAAGGTGTCACTGTACCTTCTCAATTGCTATTTCTGCTTCAAGTTATTACTCAAGACAGGCAAAAGATAAACTGCAAACCACACAATGTACTTATAAATAATTTGATAAAATCGGCATGCTTCTAACCTGACTATAAACTCCATGTGTTTATGCACATGATAAACTTTAACTTTCTGCTACTAATTAATATCTTTAAGTTTTGTGGCTGTTCTCATCCTTTTGCAGAGAACTCCATAAGAAGGATATTATTCACTTGCCTGAATTGGCCCAGTATTTAATGATCCCCAACTCATAACTAAATAACATATTGTAAGACCCTGTTCAGTTCACTAATTTAATTAATTTCTATCCAGTGCATTCTATAACATATAGTTTTCAGACAACTAAACTGTGGAAATTTGGTTAGTTATTTTACATTAATGTTAATATATAAGCATAATGGTAAATCATAGTTCCTTATATCCTTTAAGAATAAAAAAAATCAAGAAACTAAAAAGGACTCTAAAGCTGATAACTCAAATTCAAAGTCAAGCTCTTACATCTCTGTTGTAACCTTGAGCAAAGTTTTTTTTAAACTAATAATAATCATCAGCCAATCAATCTTAATCAATAAACTGGCACCAATACACTTGGTGTACTCTGGTGTTTTGAATAAATCAGTAAATATTTGCAAGCCATTTAAAATAATTCCAAATATATAACAAGTCAAATATGTCCTAAATAATCTTATGTAAATATGTAAAATATGCTATATATTTATCCATGTCAGTATATAAAAACTCTTATGAATTCATATGTGTATCTATATATACAAATAAAGAGGTCATAACATTACATTTCTGAAAATGCTTCCTTCAAATTCAAATATTCACAACCTGTACATATTAATGTTAAATCACTCTTAAATATAGGCCTTTAAACCACTGTTTGTACCTAAACACTAAAAGTTTAGATTTATTCGTTATGCTACAATGTAGAAAGGAATTTGAATATTAATTCTTTAAAAAATGTGAGTTGGACAAGTCCCATTTCCAAAAAGTCCTTTTGGAGACAGGTAATTGTAGAAAAATTTATAAAAACAGTGATAATTGTCTGAGAGTGTGATGTTAGGTCCTTGACTGGCTCCCTGTTATAACACGTCCAGTGTAATCCAATATAAAAGGTAGCTTCAGCTGCTTCCTCGCCTTCTCAAGCTATTCAGTCAGCCTCTTGACCTTGCTTGCATCTTGAGGTCTACACCCACCTCTTTTCCTCCTGTTCTTAAGAAAATGTCATAGGCAGAACCTGATCTTGCAGAACACGGATTCCTTCACTAGCATCTGCCCCATACATGCTCCCTACAATCATCACTTACCTTGCTAATGTGCTGACATTGATTTTTGTCACTTACAAAATTTTGGAAGTCTAAAACATGCAGTGTGGTACCGAGCTCTTCCAAACCAGGTCTCACTTCCTCCCCAGTTGTCTCATGACTGCTGAGTGTGTATCAGCCAGACACCAGGTGAAAGCAATAGCCATTTCTCAAACAACCTGTGCAGATTCGTGCCTCCTGTCACTCACGTGGTTGACTGTTTGCTTGATGTCCTCTTTCTTAGCTTAGGGGAATCTTAGTCTAATTTAAGAAGTCAAATTCATACGACTGTTTCTCAAAGCCATACTCCAAAACCTTCCACACATGAACTTATTATAACAAATGGTACTGTTGTGTTCACCTTCCTTGTTCCCTGGAAATTTACAGAACCAGATCAAGAGCACTTTTGGTTATGGTAGAAGCTTAATGTGTGTGTGTGTGTGTGTGTGTGTGTGTGTGTGTGTGTGTGTGTGTGTGTAGCTGCAGTTACAGGCAATTTTAAGGACCCAAATGTGATACTAGCACCTGAAACACAAGATCACCAAGCGCTCCTAACCACTGAGGCACCTCTCCAGGCCCTCTTCATACTTCAGAAAATGATTAGAAGAGATCCCTTTCTATTCTAAATCCAGTGATGATTAAAGTGAAAATAAAGTTGCAAACATATTTACAATAAAAACTTTAGGTTAATTGATAAGAAAAAGATCCTTAAATATAAGTAAGTCTGACACTACAGTATTTCTGAGTAACAACATAACCAAGGTATTACTGAATGGAAATGTTTCCTTTACAATATATCTCTATCTATGTATCTATGAATGTATCTATCATCTATCTATCTGTCTATAGATCTATTTACCATAGATAGATGTATCTATCACAGATACATAGATTAGATACATATATGTACCTATATATGCATATGCATATATATGATGTGTGTATATATACATATGTGCATGTACATATATATGATATATAACTATATGGCAGAGAGAAGGTCTATAAACTATTTTTAAAAGTTGACATCCTCTCATTAACCTATTAGTAAATTTTGTTTAGAAAAGAAACAAGGAAAAGAAGGACCGTGTTGATAGATGCAGACAGAATGTAGAGATGACTTTCAGGAATAATTTTATTAGGGCAAGAGCTGAGCAAAGAAGCTGACATTCCAGAGCACTGGCTTCCTACAACACATGGGATAGAATTGTGAATTAAACGGAATATCGAGTTAAATGATCCTTAAAACATCTCAACTTGGGAACTATCATCTTCCTGATGAAGGTCCAAATAAAGGAAGAATGCATCACTTTTTATTTGTCTTGAACTGAAAGATAGGAAATGAGGAGTAATAAATATCTGTAAGGAGTTATAAATATTCATGATAAGACTCACTGAAGTTTCCATTGGATTTTCCAATGAAGATAAGGTTCATAACAAAATATTTTTTTGCCAAACCACAATGAAATTTTATATGTAGAAAAACTTTTGCAAATCATATTTAATGATCAATTCCAAAAAATTATAGATGATAGTTCCATTAGATACACACTTTATTGTTAGCTATTAGTGTTAGCCTCGAACTAACGATGACCTCTCCCAGCAACAAAGCCAGTTCAAAGATGCTTCCTGTAGTCTTCTCATGTTTTCAAAGCTGTCTGCTAATTACACTGGCAAAATCTAAAGAACATGAGGCAAGTTCTTCGAACCCCCAAGGAAGACAAGAGGAACACAGGAATAAACAGACAGCCAACATAAGCAAGACCACAATAACACACCTGTAAACATTCCATAAGCTGAGGCTGATCTCACAAGTCAGAAGTTGCTCTGTACTCTCAAACATCTACTTAAAACATCTTTGTTTGGGGCTAGAGAGATGGCTCAGCAGTTAAGAGCACTGGCTGTTCTTCCAAAGCTCCTGAGTTCAATTTCCAGCAACCGCATGGTGGCTCACAACCATCTGCCATGAGAAATGGTGCCCTCTTCTAGCATGCAGGTAGAACACTGTATACATAATAAATAAGTAAATCTTTAAAAAATAAATTTTTTTTTAAAAAAAAATCTTTGCTCCTGCCATTCTGGATCACCTTCATCTTCAACGGAACCTTCTAATTGTCTCCAGTCCACAGTGGCTTCTCTCTTAGACACTTTACTGTTGTGCCCCATATGTGACATCCATTCAGCATTAAAACATAACCTTTATATAGTTATCTCTATATGTATATATATGTATAACCTTGTACATACATATCCTCGCATAAGAAGATGCTGGAAGCTGGAGATTTCTCTCTTGCTTTTTTTTTTTTTTCCGATGATGTTTTTTGCATTTTGGTTTTTCAACCAAAACTGAAATAACCTTGTTGGAATCCATGAGAGTAGGACCGAGGTCCACTATGAAGGCAGGAAGGCCCTTGTTCACCTGTATTATGTGCTTTCCATGTACCTGCCATTTGTAATAGCTTCACATGTCTTCACCTTGGTAATCCTCTTAACAGTGTGTGAAGTCGTTACTAATTATTCTCTCCTTGTTAAATCTAAGGGAGGAGCACAAAAAGATTCTGCCCTGCCTGAGGTCAAAGCAAGGGAGTTGAAGTGTTGGCATTTTGAATACAGGGATCAAGTTCAGAGTTTGGCCATTTGTTAATGTAATACATGGTCTCTCGAGACTTATTTCTCATAGTTCAAGCCCTGACATGTTAAGTGGACGTTGCTCCCTTTTGCAAAGCTGTCTACAGGACAAGCATCACTATTTGATGTTCCCGCTGAAATAAAGGTTCATGTTGGGGGAACACACTTCTATGTTAAATGTAAACCGCTATAATAGTTTGTATGTGTCCCAAGCTCTTGTTTAATGTTAAACCCTTTAAATCAGGGGACTTCCTAGAAAATTTTTTAGCACTCCCCAAGCAATATTAAAGTGATTTTTGTTGTTGTTTTTAATGAACACTTAGAGATTTACAAAAAGGATTATCTTTATGTATCTATACTATCTTAATGGTTAGTGTAGAAAGAATAAAAACTATTAACACCAAGAGACAAATTGTTGAAACATTATCATACTTCATCATCAGGATTTTAAATAATTCCAGATCCCTTGTTAAGACTTTCATGGCAAGGACCTAGTTTTCACAGTTCATCAATGGGAAAATCTTATATTTTGTCTTATCCTTAACCACTAATGGAACTTCCCATTTTTGTTTTGTTTTTCTTTCACAAAGTAACAAATAAACAAAACTCACATGATTATTTGGTTATTGTTTCAAATTAGGCTTTTAGGGTTTTTGTTTTGTTTTGTCTTTATGAGATGAATAGCAACTGTGGCAGTTTGAATGAGAATGCCCTCTCAGGCTCACATATATGAATACCTACTCCCCAGGTGGTGGAACTGTTTAGGAAGGATTAAGGGGTGTGGCCTTGTTGAAGGAGTCACTGATGTGTTATGTTGGATGCATCATTGATGGAAGGATTGAAGTTTTGAAAGACTCCTAATGTGTTTTCTGCCTCCTGCTTACATTTTGAAGTGTGAGATCCCAGCTGTTCCTGCCTCCATACCTTCTTCACTAACCCTCTGGAAAGTTAAGCCAAACTAACTGCTTGCTTTTGAGTTGCCATGATGTTTTATCATAGCAAAAGAAAAGATACTAATACACTAAATAACTATAAAAGTATGTGCCCCTTACATTGAGCTATCATGTGGGAAACGACCAAAATTTACTTTGTCTTGCCTTTGGGGACTAGAGTAGTTCTGAAATGTCCACTTTTATTGATGTGTCTCAGGAAACCAGATGGAGAATGCTTCAGCCACCTACAGTGAGGTCACATAACCTCTAAATGAAGATCACTATTTGACTGACCTCAAGCAAAACAGAGCTATAACTAGGTTTTAAGAGAAGAGGAGGAAGTGGAATGTGTTATTTCTCATTTCAGTCTAGAAACAAAAATAAGGAAGTGGGAAGGCACAGCCAATAAATTTCAGGTTATGTCTGCAATATGACATCTTTGTGCCGTGTGGTTATGTGATGTCCTCTAGTCTACCCTGGCTCCTTTCTCATGTCCCAGCAGGGAAAGAAGGCATGGTGAATACACATTGCAGTTGATTGGTTTTACTGGAGTGTGTTTGAAAAACCACACAAGTTTCTAATAAAGTATAAATTTGCAAAAATGTCTTTAGCTACTATAAAGTCAAGCCCAGAAACTAATATGCAATAACCAAGGATATTGTAAAAGTTTTAAGAGTTCTAGAGCTGAAAGTTTGCCTTCATTGTTTAAAATAAAATGTGGAAAAAAGTGGAATGGTGTCTTCTCCTTTTCTTCTGCTTCCTAAGTCATTAAATACTGTTTTTTTTTTATTTAGATGAAATAAGTCACATATTATGAGACTCCCCAAGCTTTTAAGAGACTAAGTTGAATGGTGCATGTATTTCAAAGGCATAAGATGAAAGCGTGATAGGCCATTCTCTGAAGTTAATCTCTGACCAGTCTCTTCTAGATTGAGTCAAAACACAAATACAAATACACAAAGTGAAAACAGTGATCTGTAGCCCCTATAAGGGTTAGGTCCCTCTGAAATTTTATAGCAAGCCTGGTCTGTGGAGCACGTGTGTCATCTCAGAACTTAGGGAACAGAGGCAAAAAGAACAGGAGCTTGAAGCCAGCTTGGAATATGAGCTATTGTTTTAAAAAATTACAAAAACAAAAACTAAGTATGAAATAAACCTAGCTAGTTAAATAAATGACAGTAAAATTCAATCTTGTAGCTCTTCCTGGGTCCAAGGTACTTAAAGAAACTACAAGCTTTTGTCAATGATTTTTGATTCAAATGTGTTTCCAAATAAATGCATAGAAATTTAACTTATTGCTTAGTGGGAAAATATATTTTACAGAACAGTTTATAAATCAAAGATAACTGTGTTTGTGCACACTTCTAATCCCAGTACTTGGAATGTATAGGCACAAAAATCAGAGGTCAAAGTTCAAAGGTCATCTTTAGCCCTACAATAAGTTATATACATGAAGTTCTATCCCAAGAAAGAATGAATGAAAGGAAGGAAGGAAGGAAGGAAGGAAGGAAGGAAGGAAGGAAGGAAGGAAGGAAGGAAGGAAGGAAGGAAGATTTAAAAAAAATCCTATTAAAATCATACTTACAGTTTCTGGTGAGAAGATATTTTAGGTGAAAACCAGCATATATACTAATTATCTTGGGAGTCCATTTGCAAACTAACTGTACAAAATGTTGATCTCCACTTTCATTTTATCTTTATTCTCAAAAACAAAGTGATCATGATGTCTGGGCCACACTGTTCACCTGGCATCACTGAACTGATAATTAGATAATAATATCTCACCTTGACTTCAAGCTTACCCCGACCAGCACTAAAGTTGTCCCAATCATCCTGTCTCCAGTATGAAAGTTTCCTTTTTTAATTTCACATGTCAAAATGTTGTGTGTTCACATCACATAATCAAATTGCCTGTGCTATCTCTCGAACCAAGTTATTAATATTAATGAGCCTTCTGGCTCAGCATTGTGAACACACAGTGTGCTTGCCTATTCTGCAGTACACACACCTTCAAAATTCACTCCACCCACCTGCAGAGATCAACTCAAGGGGACCTTGGGGCAATCATCCTAGTGCGCTGATATCCACCTGGACCAGCCGGACAGTGCCAGCACATTGACCTCCGTTCAGCCCTCCATGATAAACCGTTTAAAGTGGCATGCTGAAGATAAGTACTTGCAGCATTAGGCAGCCTGGATGGATGCTCTTATTTCACTTCAAAGGAAGACGATTACATTTTTATTAATGTAAAATCCTTTGTATACCTGCTTAGCTTTCTGCTATAAAACTTCTTTTGAAGACAAATGGGCATAATTCTCTCAGATCTAACCAGAGACAGCATAAATTACAGGTCCCACCAAGGAGGATCTAAATGGAGATGGCTTGTTCCTCAGTCTTTCTGTGTGGATTACACCGCAGAAATCTCTCAGGGCCAAATTTAAAACATATTTGCTTTAGACTTTGCCAAGTTTGGTATTATTTTGCAATTTCAGTCTTAAAAAAAATTCTGGGTAGAGGTAGTTTCTTTTTCCACTCTGTTTTTTATAGTTATTTTTTCCTCTTTCTGTCTCTAATATCTATTTTCAGTACAGACAGTAAAAATGATAAGAAATGGGAAATGAGTTGACTTTTGTTTTTAAAGGGCATTCTTGTTCTTTCTATAAAAACTAATCAAAACCTCCTGTGTCATTACCCATCTTCCCTATTGTTACAGCGCACTTTGCTTATGGGGCTATTGAGAAAATGTATTTAAAAAAAAAAAAAAAAAGAATACAATACAGCTAGAGCCAAGTATAGGTAACTGGGCCCAGCACTACCCACAACCTGACTCCAAAGGCAACAGATCATTCATTCAGGTCTTCTCAAAGGATTAATAGTAAGTCTGGCAGTGGTGGTGTACACCTTTAATTACAACACTGGGGAGACGGGTGGGTGGATCTCAGTAAGTTTGAGGCCAGCCTATTCTACAGAGTGAGTTCTAGGAGAGCCCAGGATACCCAGTGAATCTCTGTCAAAAAAAAAAATGCTTTATAATTTTTCCTTTTACATTTTGGATCCTTTGTCTTAAGCGGCCAACAAATGCAATTTGCTTTAAATGTGTAAAACACTTCTAATTGCCTGCTCGTATATATTAGAGTCTTGTCTCATGCTTTGTCACAAGTAGGATGTCAGCATACAAGAAGGCAAAAAAGAAGAAATAAATTAATTTCTATATTATAATGTTAAAATGTATTTCCTTGAACCTCTGGAATTCTTAATCTTGGTCCAAGAAAATTTTCTCAGTTGAAATCAGTCAGAAAGTTTCTGGTTAAAAAAAAAAAATGCCAAGCAGTCATCTCAACGTTCCCTCTAGAGTTACCTGCCTTCCTTCATATGTCCAGTGTGGGAATATATTTGTGCGTACTGTATCTTTAAATAAAGGAGCTGGTTTGGACCATGGCAGGTACGTAGAATAAGTGGGAGGAGAAATCAGTTTAGGTAGGAAAAGCAGGGCGGAGTCAGAGGCAGACCGCGCGGAAGCCACCGAGAGAACAACATGTAAGCACGGGTGAGCTGCGGGCCGCCACGTGGCCCTGGCCCTAGATTAATAAAAATGGGTTGATTTAAGATATGAGAGCTAGCTAGCAATGTGCCTGAGCCATAGGCCAAACAGCATGAACTTAATATAAGCCTCTGAGTTATTTTTGGGGACCTGGCGGCTGGGCAGCTAAGGGGTCTGGCACGGCAGGTCTGTGTGTCTCGGATCTCTGGCTAACCGGGACCCAGAGAAACAAAATACAACAGATGGCGCATCCAACGTGGGCCGATTATCCACTTAGAGCCTGATAAAGATTAAAAAGAGTTCTAGATCGCAGAAATTGAGCCAGGGCAGCTTCCAAATTGTGTGTGTAGAGCGGGTCTTTGTACAAACAAAGCATGGTCCGGGTCACACTCAAAATGGCGCCAGCGGCGGGCTGGCGACAGGCAGTGTGAGCTACAATCAGGCGGGTTCCTGAAAACTAACAAAAGACTCAGTAATGTGATTGATTTTAGATTTCTGCTTATTTTGAACAAAAGAGAAACAAATTTTCTTCGTGGCAGTTACGGTTTAAGAAAACTTAGTGATTCAGCCTAATTTGCAAAAACTGTGCTTCTTTTTGGAAAATGTATTTTAAAAGCTCTTAAGGTTAGAAGATGATTAAGGATTCACAATAAAACAGATTCAGATAAAAAGAAAACCTGTAAACGGGTTACAATGTTTGTAAAAGGTACATAGGCCTCAGAGAAAAAATAAAGAGGTTAAAAAAAAGTTTTTAAAGCGAAAAATAGAGTGATAAAAATATAATAAGCCACGTAAAGATGAAAAATAGACACAAAATCTGGATTTTGGTTGTTATTGTGTTTTCTTTTAATTTTTTAACTGTTAATGAGCTAACTGCAAAAAGACAATGGATTGCAAAGGCTACTAAGTTAAACAAGAATGTATATTTTAAAAGTATTTTGATTTTAAAATTTGTGTCTAAGGATTTATTGCTTTAGAAGAGTTCTGTTTCTGTTTCCACAGATGAGAACCTGTGGATTGCTTCCAGGCAAATGTGGTTTCATCAACCAAGACCCCCTGAAAAAACCTCTGATAAAAAGAGATGGCCAGAACAGCTTCAGAGCTACAGACTGATTCAGCCTCAACAACCGTGAGACTTTCAACGCCCCTTAATCAGCAAGAAGTAGTAATAGAAAAACAACGCCCAAATTCCCCAAATATTGTTTCTAAATGTTTGTTTTCATTATAAATGGTTAATGGTCATAGTCAATCTCTTTCTAAGAAAAAACGGGGGATATGGTATGTAAATGCTTTTTTAAAAAATTAGATTATTAAATTTACAGGTAATCAGCTGTTAATCTCAAAATGCTTTACATTGATATAGATTTTGGTTTATTGATACAAATTTAAGGTCAATTTTGTTATGCTGTATATGTTTTTCTATTCTTGTTTAAGGTATGATGTTCATGTAACTGTTTTAAAATTGTAGTGTATAATTAAGAAATAAAGGTTAATAGTCACTTTTGATAATCAAACTTATAGTTAGGTTAGTTAGGATTTTTAAGTATACAAAGATATATTTCAATTAAATAGATAATCTTCAAATACTTCTAAGACCTACAGAATATGGCATTTAAAATATTTTAAGAGCTTAGACTTTTCTGGACAGTGAGACAGGTCTATACCTGGCAGCACTAATTTACTTCAACAGGAAAATGGGCATTGAAGAAACTCCATATAGAGTCTCATCTATTTGTGGTAATGGTAAGCCACTGGAGAAAAAACTGTTTTTATATTGACTGCTTGACAGTATGCTGTTTAAACTGGACATGCAGGTTCCATAAGAAGATGACCTCTGGACTTTGGCAGAGCAAGCCAAGATCATCATTCGGGTTCCTGCTTTACAGAGAAAACTGTCAGACATTCTTCAAGACTCAAGGAAAAACAACGGATGAACTGTGACAAAATGGGCAGAGCGGATTTCCTACTTCACTGAAATGAAAAGAGACTTTGGGCCTGTAGGCTGAAGATGAATGCCCCAACTTTATAAAGGAACTTTGGGTGACTGTCCAGGCAGATAGGTGTCATCTCTGTCCTTTCTAGATTTTAGAAGTCGTTTGCACTTCTGGTTTACTTGGGTAAATATTATATCCTTCTGTGGTCTTTGATGTAGTTGAAGATTAGATAGTTATATGTACAGTTTTTCTTAGTCATTTAAAAAGTATATTAGATATAAAACTTTAGATTCATAAAGATAAGGTAGATAGAATGTTTTCTTTAATTTTGCTAAGTGCAAGTGGACTAGATATTGTAACTGTAATTCTTGCTTGATGGCTATTTTGTTATATGTAATTTTGCTATGTTAAAATTGAAACCTTCCTTTTTGATTAGAGAAAAAGGGGGAAATGTGGGAATATATTTGTGCGTACTGTATCTTTAAATAAAGGAGCTGGTTTGGACCATGGCAGGTACGTAGAATAAGTGGGAGGAGAAATCAGTTTAGGTAGGAAAAGCAGGGCGGAGTCAGAGGCAGACCGCGCGGAAGCCACCGAGAGAACAACATGTAAGCACGGGTGAGCTGCGGGCCGCCACGTGGCCCTGGCCCTAGATTAATAAAAATGGGTTGATTTAAGATATGAGAGCTAGCTAGCAATGTGCCTGAGCCATAGGCCAAACAGCATGAACTTAATATAAGCCTCTGAGTTATTTTTGGGGACCTGGCGGCTGGGCAGCTAAGGGGTCTGGCACGGCAGGTCTGTGTGTCTCGGATCTCTGGCTAACCGGGACCCAGAGAAACAAAATACAACAGTCCAGTGAGAAACTACAGCAAAGATATGGTTTCTTTAATGCTAATGAGTTCATACTGAGGGCCTGCAGAGGTTCAATAGTATCTGAAAATTTTGTAAACACATTTCTGTTTGACCTTTTCCACAGCACTGTGACATTATTCTCGCTCCTATGTTTTAGACATCTAAGAAGCCTTGCTAACTTGTTTATTTGCTAACTTGTTTATTTTCATATGCTTCAGTGGTCACAATCTATAAACATTACCTTAGATTGTCCTTAACTACACCAAGGGCACAATAAAATTTACTTTATAAAGTTTAAGATCTTGTTTTCATTAATTATAAAACAAAAATCTTAAGGTTGATATAGAAACTGTATAAAAATACAGCTCCACACTCCCAATAATTTTATGAAAATTCATTCCAATTTATCAACCTTCAAGGTAAGCCACAGATTTTATAAAAGGTAATATTATCTAAGATATCACTTAAGAGCAGCCTTAAAGATGGACAGTGGTGGCACTTGCCTTTCATCCCAGCACTCAGGAGGTAGAGGCAGGTGGATCTCTGAGTTTGAGGCCAGCCTGGCCTACAGAGCTACCTCCAGGAAAGCCAGGGCTGTTACACAAAGAAACTCTGTCTTGAAAAAATAAATAAATGAATGAAACAAAAGAATAGCCTTAATAAAACTGTGTTCTAGTTATCATATAATGACATTTAATGAACATTGAAATTCATTGAACTATATAGTTCGTTTGGTGTGAATCTGCATAACTCATGCAAACCTCCATGCTATAAAGGATCATGCAGGAACCACTAAAATCAGAATGCAGATGTAAACAAGAGAGAGAGAGAAAGAGAGAGAGAGAATCACTTGAAACCCAGTTTCATTGTAATTCAGTGGTTTTCAACCTGCAAGTCACAATCCCTTTGGGAATAGCATTTCAGATATCCTGCATACCAGATATTTATATTATAATTCATAACAGTAGGAAAATTACAGTTATAAAGTAGCAACAAAATAATTTTATGGTTGGTGGTCACCACAACATAAGAAACTTTATTCAAGGGTTGCAGCATTAGGGAGCTTGATTACTACTGTTGCTGTTGATTCTGTAACAAAAGGCAAGTCACTGCATCCACACGGACTTTGGTTCTCTAAAGGACTGAGCATAAGCATGCTACTCGGTGTTCTTTAGGGTGTCATTTATGATCATACACATTTACACTGTATATTCAGGGAAGTGTTACATCAGTCAGGGGTTAATGGCAGCCAGTGCTCATTCTCAAGGATGAATCTGCTTGGTCCAAAAGCAAAGCACGAGCTTTAGAAGATGAGCCTGCATGCATGCTTCAAAACTTGGCATGGTATCTCTGCATTATGTCAGGGAATGCATTTGAGTCTTTTTTACACACATAAATAGCAATGGCCTTAAGAATCACACTTCAGAATGCTATCATAAATAAGAAAAAGATTCTTTAAGATATTGAAGGCAGTATTTGAGAAAAATGGGAGGAAATCATCCTCATATTTCTTTAAGCCAGTGTTTAATCATTTACTTGCAAAGGGGAAATTGGGAACAGCGTGGCGTGCAGCTGTAGGGGGAACCACTGAAGGGGCCTGCCATTGGGTCTTAAATTAGAAGCACATCTGAGGTTTGTTAACAGTTCTGTGAGTGATGTTAATTTGCTGGATTTTTCACTCTGTGTATTTATGACACACATGATACATAAAAAGGAGATGGAGAAAGAAAAAAGGAAAAGAACTGATCGGGAAGGAGATAGAAAACAGGAGACAGCTCAGTAGACATTGCAGTCCCTGTATAGACTTGATTTTGTAAGACTCTTTCCTGGAAGGAGAAAAATGAATAAAATGATTTAAAATCACCTAAAAGCAACGTGTTAAGAGAGCTTAATGACAGAATCTGATAAGGCTCTTGTCCAACCATAATTTTCAATAGCAGACACATAGAAAGGTCAATAGTGACATGCAATAAAATGTCCCTGAGTGGTGGCACATGCCTGTAATTCCAGCATTTGGGAAGCTGAGGCAGGAGGATCATGGGATCTTTACCAGTGTGGCTTGTATATTAAGGTCTTGTATATATTTTTAAACATTCAACTAAGAAAATCTAGAGAACAGTTCTATACTATATAATCTGAGAGCATAGAATTAAATCATTCCTAAGACTTAGACTCATTTTTGATTATGGAATGGTATAGATACCTCATGTTTGTATTAGGCAATACTCAGCTACAAACAGGCCAGTCTCATATGCTAATCCCCAAGCATTTTATCCACTGGTCAAACACAATTTCTGATGCTGTCTAAGAAACATACATAGTCTTTGGGACAAGTTCATTTAAGCTAAAAATGTGAGTATTTAATATTTACCTGCTTGCTGTAAGTCACATGAAATCAAACAGAAAGAATGTAAGAAGTACACTAATCTTTGTCACAGTCTCAGATGCACTGAAGTCAGGACCTAGACTTCTCACTCTGTAACAATTCTAAATTGATTCTTTTTTTCCTTCCTAGCTCTAAATTGAAAGATCCTATAGAGTAAATCTCAAGTACAAATTTGTAAAACAATAACTCAGGAACTTGTCAGCAAAGGCTGATTTTTTTTTTTTTTTTTTTTTTTTTTTTTTTTTTTTTTTTTTTTTTTTTTTTTTTTTTTTTTTTTTTTTTTTTTTTTTTTTTTTTTTTTTTTTGGTGTTTGTTTTGTTTTTACAGATAGGGTTTCTCTATGTAGCCATGGCTCCTCTGGAACTCACTCCTTTGTAGACCAGGCTGGCCTTGAACATGAACTCACAGAGCCGGGCCTGCCTCTGCCTCCTCGAGCTGGGATTAAGGGCCATGTGCAGGTAAAGTGAGGTCTGTTATTGAACCATTCCCATGTGATTCGAATTCGGATCTAGGTTTTAGGCCAAAATATACACATAAAGACAAGTACTCCTATCTACTGAGTCTAAGAGACCTCACAGACTTCTGAAATACTGATGCCTTGTTGCTATAAAGCGTTTGAGTCTTGAAGAACAGAGAGTAGCATATAAAGTATAAATGGTTGGAGGCATTGAGGACAGATACATTATAAAATAATTAAAAGACTCATCTGTTAATCAACACCTCTTGCTAATAAACACATCACAATATGCATAACTGATGATAAGTAGATGAAAGGCAAGCCATTTTGCTGGAGGTGACCAATTAAAATCACACGAGAGACAAAGGAGATGTGTTCTCACAGGGATGAGAAGGATGTGTGGTGAATAATGTTCAATTCTGTTACTAGGAGAAAGTATACTGAATTTAAAATGTATGAGAAGGGGAGGGGGAGGACTAGGTATTTTCTCCAAACCCAGGTAGAAAACCTGTGTCCTTTCTTTATCAGGAGACTAATAAAGTCCCTGTGGGATCAAAGTGTTACATTTTAAAAGACCTATGGTGGCTGTGAAGAGCCTGATGCCATCCATGGGTATCAAAGTAATACCTTCTGAAGGTCATGAATGTATTATAGAAAGAGCATATGCACTAACATGAGGAACTATAAAGGTCATGCTGAGGGACCAGGTGAATTGCTGAGAAGGGAAGCAAAGATTCCATTTTAGAGCGGCAGTCACCTGTGCTATGCAAAGTCTGCACATGTGTGACCTACAAGGTCACCTACAGTAACAGCTCCACTGACAAAGCTAAATTACCAGGTGCACCTGACATCTCTCCAGCGCCAGGGATAGCTGCAAAACCTATGTCAGCTAGAACACACTGCTGATCTTTTTAATTAAAAATTTTAAATGTATGAAGGTATAAAGAGTCTGGATGAAGAAAGAGAGAAACAGTGCACACTGTCAAAGCTTCTGATGCTCCACAAAGAGTTCCAGGAAGGTAGGAAGGTGACTTTGGCCTCTAAGGCAGACTCAGAAGAATCTCACAGATGCTCGGTTTCTGAAGTACTACCAAAGCAATATACCCCCTTTTCTTTCTTTTTTTTTTTTTCAAAAAAAAAAAAATGTTCTAGGTTGGGGTCAGGTGGTGGCACAGGCCTTTAAATCCAAGAACTCAGGAGGCAGAGGCAGGAGTATCTCTCTGAGTTCAAGTCCAGCATGGTCTACAGAGTGAGTTCCAAGACTGCCCAGGCTCAACAAAGAAACAGTTTCCAAGACCCAAAAGAGAGAATGGGGGAGTGGGGGATCTAATACTTTCTTAATATGTATGAGATAGAGAGGGTTGCATGTGTCACAGCTTGGATATAAAGGTCAAAAACATACCTTTTAGATTTATTGATTTTATTATTTTATATCTGTGAGTGTTTTTGCTTACAAGTGTATTTGTGCACCACATTCCCCCCTTCTGAGGTAAGAAGGCTTCAGATTCCCTAGCAGTGGGATTACAAATGCTTGTGAACGACCAGGTAGGTGCTGGGAAGTGAACCCTAGTTCTCTGCCAGAGCAACATGTGCTTTGAGCCACTGAGCCAGTTCTCTAGCCCAGGTGCAAAGGGTAGACATCAGTTGTGGGAGACTTCCCTTCTGCCAGGTGGGACCTGAAGAAAGAATTCAGCCTGTCAGGCCTGGTAGCAGTCTCTTCCTGCTCTAACGCACCTCACGGGCTTAACTTCTCCTGCATACAAATTAAATGCATTGGAAAGTTTCATTTTGTTAAAGAAAGGTAAGCAGTGTGCATGGATGATAAAGTTATATCATTAGCAATCTTGCCTACAGTTTCTGACTTCCACATATCAGGATTATTTAACCAGTCCGAACAATGGAGAAGTTCCACACTTACTATTTTGACTTCCAAAATAGTACTCTACATTCGCCTCTTAGTATCTTGACATCACTTTACTGGTCTTCATTTCCTGATTCTGTAAACCATATTTAAAGCAAACATATCCTTGGTATATAATATGAATGTGTATGTGTCTGTGATATATATGTGTGTGTGCCTGTGCATGCACACATGCACACACACACACACACACACACACACACACACACACACACACACACCACATGTGGATTCTGATTTAAAGTCAAATTTTTATACTCATGCATGGAAACAACTTAAGATCCCAAAGTCTTCAATAACTTAGAGGTTAAAATGTATTTTAGTTACTAACATTTCTGCTTCTGCTGTTGTTACTATTTCCATTTTATCCTCAAAGAAAACTAAGACTAAGCCCCATAGCCAACTCTATAAAAGCATTTTATGAATGTAGTGGGATTATATTGTTACATTGTAAATAATTGTCCCTCCTACTGGTTTAATAAAACCGCTCATTGGCTGAAGGCAGACAGGAAGTGTGGGCGGGGCTACCAGACTAAGAAAACTCTGGGCACAGGAAGAACTGAGCAGAGATGCCACAGAGTTGCCAGACAAGCCAGGAGATACAGAGGATAACTATGCTGCTCTAAGAAAAGGTACTGAGCCACATGGCTGAACAGGATAAGAATCAGGGGTTAGTTTAAAAGTAAAGAGTTAGCAATTTATATGCCTGGGCCCCAGGTCAATCAGTGTACAATTAATGTAAATGTTTGTGTGTCTCTATGGGGCTGTGGGTCTGCAGGTCTGCACTTCAAAGTTAGGCCAGAAAGTCTGGGTCACGAGGTTAGGCCGGAAAGTCCAGGCCAGAAACATAATACATATGAGAATGAAAGAATAAATCTTTTTTTCATTTGTTAATGTAGTATTTATAAATTTTTCACACATGTCATTCATATACATGTAAATATCTTGTTACATGAGAAAATAAATGTGATTATTTATATAAATGGTTATATTTATTTATTTATTTTTATGTGTGTGTGTGCACGAGCATGTGTGTTAATATGACATGGGCATGCAGATGCCCAAAGAGGTCAGAAGAGGGCATCTAATCTCCTAGAGCTGCATGTACAGATAGCTATGAGTTTCTGATGTGGCTGGGGGCACCCAATTCTGGTCATCCTTAAGAGCAGCAAGTAATCACAGCTGCCAATCTATCTCTTCAGCCCTGGTATGCTTTTTCTTAAGTGACTACATTTTCCTCTCCTGCTTTTTCTTAGTTATGCTAATATGTTCTCTAATCTCCTTCTAAAGTGAACAGTTTCAAACCCCAGTGTCTTTCTCCAGGTTTTCTCCATTACTGTAGAATCTTAGACACATAGCTACACCCAAAGACCGATACCCATATGGATCTGATGCCTTTTCATTGTTCATCACATTATGACAAATAAATTCTAAGGTGTTCCCCATAACTCCCACTTCCCTTTGAGAATGACATCTGGAACTTCTAGTAAACTCAGTAGAGGGAAGATCATTGAATACAGATGATTATATGTGGAAATTATTACATAAGAGTCATTGTATTATGATCTATCTAAGTGTTACAACATTTGCCCAGCATGTGTGAGACCCTGGGTTCTACCCTTAATATTGCCAATTTTTAAAGTGCCTTTGGTTTTATGTTCTTTTAACCAGATGTGGTGGTGTGCATCTGGTGCATCTGCAATCTTAGAAGTTGAGAAACTGAGGAAGGAGAATTGGAAGTTTGAGGTTAGTCTAGGCTACAAAAGGAGTCTGTCAACAAGAACAGCAACAGAAAGATCTAAGGGTGGAGGTGCAGCTCAGTGGGTAGAGTGCTTGACCTCTAGCACTGTATAACTAAGTGTGGTGTGTGTGATTATAATTGTAGCACCCTGAAAATTAAAGCAGGTAGATCAGAAATTTAGTCATTCTCAGCTAGACTAGGATATTCACTGTCTCAGCCACAGCAACAGAAGATTATGTCTATAATTCTATCTTCATTTCACCTGTGGGACAGCTTGATCACCTAGACATAATGTGCAAAACAGAGACTTCAAACCAAATTTTACAACATCTTCCATCTTTAAAAGGGTAGAGGTTGTAAAGACTTGAATTAATTACTGAAGAGATATTTTCCCTTCAGAGAGCTATCAATTAAGTACATCAATTATCACTCCACTGGAGAGTGGTGGGGAGGCTTACCCTTACCCCAGGATAGTGACTGAGACTTATGTCACTTGTCAAAATGAATAATGAGCCAAAATGTAGGTAAATTGTTAAGGAGACAGTAGAGCAGAGAGGGCTTTTGCTGAGAAATAAACTGGTCAACAGGAGGTCAAGGTTGTTATCATTTCTAAGGACAATCTATATATCACAAAATGATAAAAATTTAAAAATTAAAAAAAATTATCATCAAGCCCAAGGACCCGAGTTTTATTCCCTAGGACCCACATGGTGGAAGAAGAGAATCAACTCCCTCAGGTTTTCTTCTAAGCTCCACACAGGAACTGTCACACACATATGCCATACACATAGGCACATATGCACACATAATAAGTGAATAGATACACAAATAAATCAATTTTTTCCTCATGGAGCTTTTCTACAGCTTGTCCAAGAGTAGTATAGTATATGTTGAAACATTTGAATCACTTAGATGGCTCCCTCATGACCACAGTACTTGACATCTTCATCACCAAATTCTGTCAAATTTCTAAAGAACTGATATCAACTATTTAAAAATAACTACAAGAGATTGGAGAAATGGCTCTGTGGTGAAGAGCATTCACTGATCTTGCAGAGGAACCAGGTATTGTTCCTTGCACTCACATGGTGGCTTACAACCATCCATCTGTAACTTGGTTCCAGGGGAACCAATGCCCTCTTCTGACTTCCACAGGCATCAGTCATGCATGTGGTGCACACACAAACATGCAGGCAAACATGTGTTACAATAAGATTTTCGATACCATCTGGCTAGAGGTCCACATTTACAGACCTGCAGCCCCAGATCACTTACCCGCCTGCCACTGCTTAGGCCCCCAAAATGTCTCAGACACTTATATTAAGTTTATGCTGTTTGGCCTGTGGCTTAGGCACATTGCTAGCTAGCTCTTTTATCTTAACTCAACCCATTTCCATTACTCTGTCTGCCATGTGACCCGTGGCTCACCTCTGTTTCCTTACATGTTTCTTCTTTGGCAACTGTGTGGATCTCTCTCCGACTCCGCCCTTCCTTTCCTATTTATTCTGATTCCCCACCTACTTCTTCTATGGTGCCTGTCATGGGTCAAAACAGTCCTTTATTTAAAGATTGATATTCATAGTGTACAGAATGACATTCTAGAATCCTCAGTTAATTCTTGTCCTGTGATCACCATCATTATGCCAATTGCCCTAAATGAGTATTCATACATAAAAATATGTTGAGTTCCACAGGCATCAGACACATCTGTCTAAAAAATCTCAGGCGCGTGATTTATTACAAGTTACTAAAATAGTGTAAAAGATATGTCTGGTAAATGAGTAAGATGTGGGATGTTGGTTCCTACCCAGATTATTTTATATTTCTTGGATTCAACACTTCATTAAAAAGAATGTAGAATTTTAAAAAGTTTTCTAAAAAACAATAAAGTTGATTAAACAAAACACCATACTTGATAAATGAAGGCTAAAGTGTCTAAGATTGTGATCAGGAACATGAGAAAATCCTGAAAGAGAATGGAACATCTGCATAGATTTGACCAAGGGCATACAAATAAACATAGTGTAATTTTCCACGTCATTGGTTTTATTTCTTATATTCCATGATTCCAGTCACCTATACGTAAGACTTGTGGGAGGTTGTGTTGTTTCATTGTAAATAATTATCCCACCCACTGGTTTAATAAAAAGCGCTGATTGGCCAAAGGCAGACAGGAAGTGTGGGTGGAGCTACCAGACTAGGAAAACTCTGAGAACAGGAAGTACAGAGCAGAATGCCAGAGAGAAGCCAGAAGAAGCAGAGGACAACTATGCTGCTGTGAGAAAAGGTACTGAGCCACATGGCTGAACAGGATGAGTCATGGGTTAGATGAAGGGTAGAGAGCTAGCAAGTGATATGCCTAGGCCTTAGGCCAATCAGCCAAAAACTACTGAAAGCATCTGTGTGTCTCTGTGGGACTGTGGGACTGTGGGTCTGTGGGTTGTCAGGTCTGCAGGTCTGCGGGTCTGTGGGTCTGTGGGCCTAGAGCTTGAGGTTAGGCCTGAAAGTACAGAACAGAAACCTCGTACTACAAAGACTAGCCCAAAGATATTCAACATAAAATTCTCCAAAAAGAAGTTGCATGTTTTAAGTTGTCCATTTCATCTAGCCCAAGAGTTACTATTGCTTTGTGCAGCATGGACACCTCGCTCACCAAGCAGTTAGGATACATGGGATCAGGTACCACCCACAGTTTCCAATGCTCTCTGTGGATAAAGGAATATTAACTACTGGATGCTTACTATGGAATATGGTTAGCATAAGAAAATTATCCCTTTCAAATCATTTCAGGAAAATGGTTTAAATTTGTATGTGAAAAGTTAGTCATTTAATTTCAAAAGCACAGGAGTTACTGTATACCAATACGTCCCAGTAGTGTTGACATGCTTTTGACATTGATGATGCTTGCTTTTTACTCAGGATTCAAAACTCCTGGGATATAGGAGCATCTTGCTTTCCCCTAATGGGACTTGCCATTAAAATATTGCCACTATCAGATAGGACATATTGAGAGAAATGTGAATGTGTTTGAATGAAAGTCTGTGCAGATGCATAATTTATGTCATCTTATTAGACTAAGTTGCATACTAAACATTTGTCTTGTTACAATATTTTAATGTGCTTTAATTTATGTATTGAGAAAGAACATTATTTTTTTTCTCCTCATAAATTTGAATGAGAGCTATTTTCCTGCTTGCTACTTGATGGTTTTCACTTGGTTCATTAACAGTTATCTTGAGCACTTACTATGGCAGAGATGCTGTACTGAACACTTTGTACTTTTGGTTGTGTTTCTATGGCTATCAGTTGACAGCAGCATCCAATGCGCCACAAAAACTCTATAAGAACAATGAAAAATGTGTTATATAATTATTTTTTATTTTACGTTTATTTATATATTCATGTGGGGGTGGGGAGAAGGCCAATTGTATGCACATGCATGCCACAGCACAAAAATAGAGGCCAGATGACAACTTGTAACAGTTAGTTCTTTCCTTGCACCGTGCAAATTCCAGGGATTGAATTCAGGTCATCAGACTTGGTAGCAAGCTCCCTTAATCACTGAACTATCTATCACTCAGTCCGACCTTATTTCTGTTATGAGGTCATGTAGCTAACAATTCTAAACTGTCATATCAATAAGAGAAATGAATACATACCTATGTATTTCATAATTTATCATAACTTGATGTAGACTGGCAAGATGGTTCACTGGTAAGGGTTCCAGCTGCCAAGCTATCCCTGGAATCCATTTGGTGAAAGTAGAAAGTAGAGTTCAGAAAAATTGTTCTCTGGCCTCTATAGGCATTTACACAACACACACACACACACACACACACACGCACACACACATAAAATGTTAATAATTAATATAATATACATACAAGTAATGAAATAGTACCATATCTAGCACTTAAGCATACATTTTCTCTCAGAGCATGATTAATATCAAAAGGCAAATTTGCTATGGTCTAAATTCTGTGTCTACAACACACGAATTATATGATTTTGAGCAAGTTATTTTACTTGAGCCTAATTTTGTAGCCTATCAAATCAGAACAATAAAGTATACATATAATATCATAATGAATGTCAATGTGTTTAGTATGATATCTGTATTTAATATATCAGTTATTAATACAGTAAAAAAAAGTTAAAAGCAAGACATATGTGCCTTTGTATTTGGAATATCATGGAAACCAAGGATCCTTGACAAACTTGGGGATAAATGGAAATTTTAGGGGGAAAAGGCCTTCTTGAAACTTACTTTCAAACTTTGACTTTTGAAACTTATTTTTTTTAATTTAGGGTTTGTTTTCTTATGTACAACAAAAAATAGTTAAATTTTCTTCCCTGACAGCTGCTCAGATATCTGCGTTCTTTGAGGCTCTCACTGCAGAAGATCTCACAGGTCACAGTGCGTCGGAGTACTCACAGTGTCTAAGGCAGATCAAAATAAACTGTCACTTCTCTTGTCTCTCCTTTTGAAGCCAGCACTGACTGACTCAGCACAGAAGCATGGCACAATTAAATGATATTTATGACCAAAGGAAGCATCATAAAGCAAGGTACTATTTATTACTGAAGGCAATATACTAAACTTTGTAAGAGACACACCACCGTCTATGCACTAGAGACACACTAGCTGTGCAATGTGTCGCACATTATCGTAGCGATGCATGAAAAAGTGACTGCCTTACATATTTCCCCAGAGAGAAGCCCAACTGAGGAAGAGAGAGCGATGCTGCCTGGAGCTTGTTACAATCTCTTTCCCCTTTGTATCTACTTCTAAATCACACTATGTCCTGAAATCCTTAACTTTTATAATTACTCAAACTCTTTAGCCTTTTCTTCTGGAGCCAGGATTAAGATAGGTCACACACGTTGCCCTTGTAAAATGCATTTGAGTCATGTGTATGGGATAAATCCCAATCTACTCCTGACAGTAAAGGACAAAAACAGTGTTATGTTGATTTCATTTCAGATGCTTTGCTCAGCTTAATTGTAGCAAATTCCATCACGTTTCCAATTTGATTGTCCCTATCAAAAAGTCTGAATCCATCTGTGCCTTGGAGGGAAACCTTGTTTATTGGCCTCAACCTAATTATCAGATGCCCTCCATGAAGCACAGCATGTCTTGCACAAATATTTTGACTGGTCATCTCCTATGCTAGGACTGTGAAAAACTGCTCTTGCTTTACACATGATTTGATTTCTAAAAATATTGAAAGAGAATATGAATTTGCGAAGGAAAACAAGGAAAAGTACTTTGATGGGAAGGTTGGAAAAAGGATGGTAATTGGATCATAAGGAAATTTTGCATCAACACTGTCTACATTAACTGAAAGAGTCAGAAGCCACAAACATGTCACAATTGAACACCCAAGAACTAAAATAACAATAAATAATAAGCAAGCCCTGTGATGATTTATCATCTCTTGACATTTCAAATGTTTTTTCTTCAAAGTTTATTAATAACTGAAATATTCATTTTGGTGAGAGTCAAAGAAATGGGGCCTATTCACTTAGCCTTCTTATTGGAGACAGATGAAAGGTATAGAAGGAAAGTGGAAGGGAGCTGTTTTGCATGTGTAGGGGTCTGGATTTCTCAGCTGCCGAGTACATGCTCTGACACAGACAGCCATGGTGACTTGTGTCTGCTCTGATTCTGGGAAACATGGATGATCTAATTATTATGAGAATCCAGTCATTCCCACAATGGGTTAAATAAGCTATAGTGGGCATTTTTTTTTTTTTTTTTAAGTCAGAATGGCAAGGATTTGGGCTTTTTACATCTATTTTTTTTTTTTAATTTTCTATTAGTTGAAAAGAAAAGACACAAAAGCATAGAAAATGGCACTGTGTATAGGAACAAGAGCTGACAGAGGTACAGGGCGGTTTATTTGGGACCGTGTTGAGGACCTTGAAGACAAAAACCAGTCAAAGGAAAAAGTGAACATACAGTCACCAAAGTCGACTTCTGTTCCAGGAACATCAGGTAGAGTCATGTCAAAGCCTTACCTCAGAAAGGGAGAAGGGGAGAAACAGAAGAATAAAGTTAAAAATTAGGACATAATATGTGCTAAAGTTATGTTGGATGAATAAATATAAATATGATATTTTCTTTTGTTGGGATGAAATAGGTCTGTGTTGTGGGCCCACTAATGTTCTCAGGCAAAGAAATTTTGGAGTTACTGTTGCTTCTTCATTATTAATTATTATCTATTTTCATGATCAATTAATAATCAACAATTAGAGAGTATGTTTTGCTTCTTCACTGTGCCATGATTAGTAATAGAATGGAGATGTGAATGAAATGCATATTAAAACTTTACTTGGTCCCACTAAATGTGGTCTAGTAATCAGTAAATAAGATATATTCTCTGACCAAACTTCTCATAAATGGTAATATTTATATATATAAACTATTCATATGCCAAAGTTAATAAAGAGCAATGTAGCAATTCAAGCATGATTAATGAGTAGTTGGTCATTATTCACACGCACACACACACACACACACACACACACACACATACACACACACACACATACACACACAGGAATCTCTGAGCTGAGAGATGTAGGCTAACATAAGTTGGTGTTTCTTTCAGGAAAGTGATTTTAATTTATAAGACCTTTAAAAAGTAGCAGAATACTTAGAGGGGGAAATTGATTTACCAAAATCAACATTTTGAAATACTCTGAAGTAATAAACAAAATACAAGCCCTAGACTATTTATAATAGTAACACATTATGGGAGAGGTAGAAAGCATTGGGTCAGATTAGAATCATGTGAGGTATTTTTACAAATTGGATTTGGGAGCATATTCATAATTTTACTCTTGATTTGAGAACATTAAAGGCTATTTAATGGGAGCAACTCATTTGATTACTTTAAATAACAATATTAAAGTGGACACTGTTGGTTTCTCTAGATCAGATATACACCCTACCAAATGCCACACTAGAGCTTATTCAGGGGAGTTGCTGAAGGGGTATGAGAGAGAAGCAGAAGAGGAGCAATGAGAGACTGACTTTCACGTGGACGTTCCTTTTAAGAGAGCAGATGGACACAGATTTACAGAGCCATGCCCAGGGGCGTGCCCTCCATACAGCTTGCTACGGAGCATCATATTGGGTTTATTGGGTTTATCACGTGAGGGCTACATGCTAGGAATTCTCATCTCACCCAGCACCATATTGGGTTTGCCACGTGGTTTAAGTGCCGGGAATCCGTACACACACAAGGTATAACAAACGTATCTATTTGATAAATTTAGCTGTAAACTAAAGAAACTAGGTAAGATGGAATCCCCTGAATCAGCAAGCAAGAAAGCTCGATCCAGCTTCAGCACAGTCCCCAACTGGGACCTGACTTCAGTTAATGACCATGTCCAGTGCCTGACCTCAATTACTCAACGACTTCGTCCCAGCTCTTGGAATTGCGACTTATTTGCAAAAGGTCAGTATTGAAATCAGTGATACTCACTGTCTTCCGAAAGACTGATTCTGTGGTAAAAGAAAATGTTGGTAGAACTCATCTCTGGTGTTTAATACCTTGATTGGAAGCATTGCACAGAACACAAAGACGGCTTCCTATATCAGTAAAGAGTGCACTACTTGAAAAGGTATGTGATTATCCTTCCTCACCATGAGAACACTGTTAGATACCATGAATAGCTATAAAAAAAAATGTAGGTTTCTTTTTTATATTGGAAAGAGATATGGTTGCATCATATCTATAAAGTAATAGCAAAATATGTTAGACAGAACCATATGTAAAATTTATGAGAAAAAATACTGATTTGAAAAATTATATAAAATCAAAGCAAAGGAAAAAGTATTTCTACATAGATACTTTTTTCCTCCCCCTTTCCCACTTCTCTCTCCTCTCTATCTCATCTGCCTCTCTTCCTTTTTTCTTACCTCCCTCCCTATTTATTTGTTTGTTTGTTTATTTGTTTGTTTGTTTTCTCTGAGAATGAAAACCCCCATAAGTTGTACCTTTGTGCACAGGATTGCAGACTTGGAGGCTACCTTGGATAAAAGACCATTTTCCTAACTTCTTATTCCTATCAGGAATGAAAGTGGCCCAGAGCTACATCTTATTTCATAATAAGGAAGCACCATGGCTTTATCTCATTGCACTTGTAGCCCAGTGACGAGTAATGCAGCCAGCGACTAAAGCTATGTCCCTGGATCCTTTATTATCTCATTGGAATAGTACACAAGTGCTCTGAGATGAAAAGAATTCTCAAAAATAAGTCTCTCTCATTTTCCTTTGCTCTCTCTCTCTTCTCTCTTCCTCTATAATGTGTTTTTACCAAATATGTTTCCCTTTTCCCAGTGGAATATATACTGTTATAACTTTCTACTTATCTTAAAAAAAACAAAAACAGTTTAACTTCTAGATGACTCTTTCATTAAGCAATCTTAGAAATCATCTGACATTCAATCTGGTCTCTTAACTGGTGTCATAATTACATCACCAAGTTTTTGTATGACTTATTTCTAAAATATGTTTCAGTCACGAAAATAAAAGAGAGGCATGGAAAAAACAGAAGATTGATAGTATAAAGCTTAGCCTGGTAGAAAATAAATTTTAAAAGCATTGTGCTTAAGATTCTTAGGTCATTTTGAGTCATTTGACATGTTATAAAAGTGATGATTAACTTAGATTTGAACTCCTGAAATATTTGTGACACACCCACTATCCAGGATGGGTGGCAGCTCAGCCCTTCCTGGCTCTGTCTTTACTACGTGAAGTTGCAGCCTCCCTCCTAGAGCCCTAAATTCAAGTCAGTTCTAAGCACAGTGTTCTTTTTCTCAGGACTGTCAGGCTCACAACCGATCTCTGGAATTTGGTAACAAGAATATTTATTTTTCTCAGCACACATTATATACTTTCTGCTTTCTATGTAAGTCATTGACGCTGATTTTCTTTTAGTTTTCCTTCCTGTAGCATTGGTCACTATTTATAAAACTATACTATAGCAACTAATAAAAACATCTTTTCGCTAGAATTTCACAGTGTGATGCTTGATGGTGATTATTGTAGTCAAGCCCCATGCTGGGCACCAGCTATTGCAGTAAATTTTATTTGTAATATATTATATATAAGATTAATATTTATTAGAGAGTATTTTAACACTCATGGATATAAATTAAACTTTAGTGTGACTTTTGAAGTTAGGATTGTCTCTCGATGGATGTTGATTTGATCTCTAAGAAAGCAGGAACCAAACAGGCTGTTTAAGATTTTAATAGCCTTTTTTTAATGAGCCTGGCCACACCCTGTTCAGGCTCCCAGAACTCTAGAGATGTGCCTCCCAACCTTGTCAGCTAACACCTGAATTTCACCACAGGTGATCATCTAATTCATTGTGTATTCTTATGTTGTTGCATGTAGCCATTCAACACTCTGGTCCTTGAGGAAGAAACATTAATGTTAATTTTGTCCTCATTTTGACTTTGATGTGATGCTGAGCCTGAGCCAAAGAAGAAGAATTTAAGACCATGGGACAACTGTGGTTATTATTGGAACTGTTACTGTCAAAATAGCAGAAATTAGAAAAGAAGTCAATATCTTTTGGATGATGCAAGGAGAATATAAGTACTGAAATATATAGATTAAATATTTATATATTTAACAAAAATGTTTGTCCAGCAAAATATTAGATTTCAAAATGAAAAAAGTGAAAGTATATATATTTTAGAAATGCAATATTTGAGAAGTAGTAAGATGAATGCAATGATATGCCCTAAAAACTAAATATTATTTTAAACATCTGTCAGATAACAGGAAACTTGTTTACATAAGAGCATCAGAGATGTTAAATATTGAGATAGCTATTGTCATTTGTCTTTTAGTTTCTTTTGAGAATAACATTATATAATAACCATACATATAAACGGTGAACATTAACAGCACAGGTAGACCTCAAAGACTGGAATCTTATTTGATACATGAAGAACAAACCTCAGACACACTGTGATATGGGACTCACATTACAGCTTCAAAACTAATTCCTCACCAAAGCCAGCAGAGTAATTAGAAATATATTCTAAAGAGTAATAGTTTAACTCAAAAGAAAGTAAAAACTGGAATCACAGAAGGTGACACTAGAATGGGAAGCAGTTAGAACCACCAAAAAATAAATGGCAACATTAAAAATGTAATATAGCCAAATGTATAATCAAACTACATGTTAAAAAAAATTAAAGTAGAGCTTGTTGGACCAGATATAAAAGAAAGACCACATCTCTAAGCTGCACACAAGGGTCACAGCAACAGTGGAGTGACACTACATAAGGAGAAGATTATTAGAAGTTGGCCTTTGCGAATCTGAAGCATTGACGTGCTGATGTGATCACAGTCGCAGGCAAGGGAGACTGTAAAATAGCAGAGAGGGAAGAGATTCTGTGGCAACCTTTTCTCTTGTGAAAATGTTTACACCCCCTTTTCATAATCTACATTTTCTCATTCTGAAATTCTCTTCCGCACTGAAGTTGAGAACCCCAACTTCACTCAAATAGAGGTGTGCTAGAGGCACCAGTGTGAAGACATGTCTCTGACTCCTGCCCCACAACTGCTGCTGACATCCCTAGAGACCAGAAAGGGACAATCTCTGAAGAACTGTTGCCTCAAAGGTTGCACCTTTAAGACAATTCTGCTAAAATCTATAGACTGTTAAAGGATTTAAAGATTCTCTTCAAAATTCTGCATTTCCCTAATGGCTGAGGATGTTGAACCTTTTTAAAAATTTTCAGGTGTTTGTGTTTCATCTTTTGAGAATTCTGCTTACTTCTGCACACCCACTTTTTAATTGGGTTGTTGGTTTTCTTATGTTCAGGTTTTTTGAGTTCTTTATATATTTTTAGATACTCACTATCATGTGTATAATTGGTGAAGATCTTTTTTTCCTTCCGTAGCTGCTGCTTTGCTTAAATGATGGTGTCTTTCTTAGCTTAATGGGGTCCCATTTATTGGTTATTGGTCTTAGTGCCTGGGCTAGTAGTATCCTGTCCAAAAGCTTATTTCTTGAGCTCAGTTTTTCAATTTCTGTTCCTTGCTACTGAACCTCAATAACCACCCTATGATTTCATTGAAATTCCTTAGAAATATTTCAAAAATTTAACTTCAGAAGTCACAAAATCAAATATATGGCTAATATGAAGCGACTTAAGAACTCTGTTGAGAAGCCTGCAGTCACACCTGGGAGTACACTACCATTTACCAGGAAGTCTTTCCTTCAGTTGACCCTCTTGCTCAAATCTATGTCAAAATCGTTTCTTAATAAAGTCCAACTCTTCCTTAAAAATAGAAGGGGATATAAGCTTTATTCGCGGATAGCTAATAGTTTGAAATGTGTATGTGTTTAAACATTTGGATTCAAAACTAAAGGGGGAAACAGGGAAATCTAAAAATGTCATTAGTGAAATTGACTTTGTGTCTTAAGAAATGATTTAACAATAAATTTAAATGTTATGATAAATATTGTGTATATGTTTATGTATGTGTATGGGTATATGTGTGTGTATCTCTGTGTGTATATGTGTGTGCGGTCAGTTGGTCTTTGATACAGAAGTGCATAATAGCTACATAGTCCTAAAAAGAAAGGCATTTCAATAAATGCTGTGGAAGAGGTAAAAATCTGTGTGACCGTCTGAACACTGAATTTACCACATTGTGATCTGAACATGTTCTAAGATGCCCCTGGCTACTCAGAGCAACAAGTTACATTGCTCTGTTCATTGCTAGTTTCTTGTCATGATGAAAGGTGAAAGTTATGAATGAAAAAAAATTAAAAAGGGAAGGAAAGAAGGAAAAAAGAAAAGATGGACAGCAATAAAAAGGGAGAGGAAGTTACTAGTGAAGAAAACCTCTGCTGTGCTTTATAGAATAAATGTTGAAATATATGGTATAGCAAAAAAGTAACTTTTATATCAAATGGTAAACTATCAACTAACTCAGTAGAAAAAGAGAATACAAGCAACATAATGAAGAGCATTTGGAAGCTGAATTTTTGGAGTTTCAATATGTGGTGGCTTAACAATTTTAGAGCCAGTAATTAGGCTGTGAGGCAAATTTGGGCACCATTAGGTGAAAAGGCTTGAGAGCTTGATCACAGGATGCTTGTTGCTGGCAGCTTCAGACATGCAGCTCTGTACATGCTTAGGATTATTGTCATTTTGCTAAGCTTTATGCACAGAATTTCAGCAGCACAGAAACTAGCCCCAAGTGTCAACAGATGGGACTTTGTAAAATAAAAAGGTTTTTGCACAGCACAGGAAACTCTCCTCAGAGCACATAAATAGTCCGCAAAATGGAGGCAAAGGCCAGCTATACTCCAGAGTGCTAATATCCAGAATTTGCAAAGAACTACAGAAATCAGATCCCAAAGAAATAAGCTGCCAACAAACAAATGGCAGTGACATGAAGAGTTCTTAAAAGAATGATCACGAATAGCCAATAATTGTTTCAAAAAGTTTTCAACTCCCTAGACATCAGGAAAATGCAAATTAAAACAATTTTGAGAAACCACTTCACCTCAGAATGGCAGTCAGCAACACATCTGACAAGAGATGTTAGAGAGGATGTCGGGATATGTGCTGCTGGGAGCACACACTCAGACAACCATTCTGGAAATCATTTTGGCGGTTTCTCACAAAATTAAAAAATAGAACAGCTATATGAACCACCTATTGCTCTTTGGGGCTCCCAGAACCTTCTCATCCTGCCAAAAAGATATGTGCACCTCCACACTTAACGTTTTATTTACAATAAGGCCATGGAAGCAGCCTAGATGTCTGTCCACAGATTAATGGATAATGGAAATGTGATACAGACATAAAATGTAAGTGTTCAGCTCTAAAGAGAACTGAAATTTGAAGAAAAATGGTTATACTTGTATAATATAAGTGAGTTGAGCAAAACTCAGAAGGAAAAAGATGTTCTCTTCCATATGCAAATCCTAGCCTAAGTGTATACTTGTGTGTGTGTGTGTGTGTGTGTGTGTGTGTGTGTGTGTGTGTGTGTGTGTATACGCATGCCTGCAGGAGTATAACATTAAATTTATTAGGAAAAAGAGACCAAGAAGGGAAAATACTAGGTGGTGAGGAAGGGCAGGATCCAGGTCAAAGGACACACAAGTTATGGAAGAGAATATAAAGCTAATTGCTCTTCAAGTTTCAGCTCCATTGTTGCTTCTTTTTGATGTGTGTGTGATACATAAAGGTTTTAAAATGTAATTGAGAGTAAAGATAGAAAGCCCTAATGATGTGGGAATGCCTTTCTGTATGCTGTGAATAGCAATCTTTAAATAAAGGAGATGTTTTGGCCCATGACAGGTACTATAGAAAAAGTAGGAGGAGGAATCAGAATTGGTAGGAGGAGCAGGGCAGAGTCAGTCAGAAGGAGCCAGAAGCCCAAAGGAGCAACATGTAAGGAACACAGGTGAGCCACGGGCCATGTGGCAGACAGATGAATGAGAATAGGTTGAGTTAAGATATAAGAGTGAGCTAGCAATGTGCCTGAGCCATAGGCCAAACAGCATGAACTTAATATAAGCGTCTGAATCATTTCTGGGTCCTGAGCAGTGGGCGGCTAAGAGGTCTGGCTTGCAGGTCTGTGGGTCTGGGCTCTGGCCTCCCAGGACTGAAAGAAACCACATTGTGAAGATGGCGTCCCTGGGTGGGCAAAATATCCACTTAAAGCCTGAGAAAGTTTTAAAAATGGTTCTAGTTCACAAAAACTGAGCCAAAGTAGCTTCCAAATTGTGTATCTAAAGCAGGTCATTGTACAAAGAAAGTGTAGCATCCAGGTCACATTCAAAATGGTGCTGGCAGACAGGCAGCAGGCAGTGTAAGCTGCAATCAGACTGGTTCCTGAAATCTCTCAGAAGACTCAGTAGCATGTTATTGATTTAAGGTTTCTGTTTATTTTGAACAAAAAGGAAACAAAGACGGATACTTAGTAGCAACATTTTCTTGGGTCTGCTCTGTTTGCTGGCCACAAACAGATGCGGTCCCTTTAAGAGAACTTAACTGATTCACTATGCAGCTCTTTAAGAGAGTGTATTTTAAAAGCTCTTATGGTTGGAAAATGATTAAAAATTCATAATAAAACAGATTCAGATGAAAAGAAAAACCTGTAAACGGGTTACAATGTATGTAAAAGGTACATAGGTAGGCTTCAGAGAGAAAAGAGGATAGAAAAAGTCTTTAAAAAGAGAAATAGAGTAATAAAAATGTAATAAGTCACGTAAAGATGGAAAAGAGACACAAAATCTGGACTTTGGTTGTTATTGTGTTTTCTTTTAATTTTTTAACTGTTAATGAGCTAACTTCAGAAAGACAATGGATTGCAAATGCAAAGGCTACTAATTTAAACAAGAATATATATTTTTAAGGTGCTTGATTTTGAAATTTGAGTCTAAGCATTTATTGCTTTGTAAGAGTTGTGCTTTTGTTTCCACAGAAGATGAGAACCTGTGGATTGTTTCCAGGCAAATATGGTTTCATCAACTGAGACCCCCTGAAAAAAATCTTTGATGAGAAGAGATGGCCATATCAGCTTCAGGGCTGCAGACTATGATCCAGTCTCAAGAACCCATGAGATTTTCCATGCCCCTTAATCAGCAGGAAGTAGTAATGGAAAACTACGCCCAAATTTCCAAAACATTGTTTATAAATGTTTGTTTTCATTATAAACGATTAATGGTCATAATTAATCTCTTAGTAAGAAGAAAAGGGGGATATGGTATATGAATAATTTTTAAAAACTTAGATTATTGAATTTACTTAGATCAGGAAATCAGCTATTAATCTCAAAATGTTTTGCATTGGTATGGACTTTGGTTTATTGATAAAAATTTAAGGTCAATTTTGTTATGCTGAATGTATTTCTCTACTCTTGTTTATGGTATGATGTTCATGTAACTGATTTAAAATTGTAATGTATAATTAAGAAATGCAGGTTAATAGTCACCTTTGATAATCAAACTTATAGTTAGGTTAGTCAGGATTTTTAGGTATACAAAGATATATTTCAATTATATAAGTAATCTTCAAACACTTCTAAGACCTACAGAATATGGCATTTAAAATGTTTCAAGAACTTAGACTTTTGTAGACAGTGAGACAGATTTGCTCCTGGCAGCACCAATCAAGAGAAAAATGAGCATCGAAGAAACTCCATATGGAGTCTACTCTCTTTGTGGCAATGGTTAGCCATTGGACAAGACTGCTTGACAGTATGTTATTAATACTGGACATGCAGATTCCATAGGAAGGTGACCTCTGAACTTTGGCAGAACAAGCTAAGATGGTCATTCAGGTCCCTGCTTTGCAGAGAAAACTGTCAGACTTTCTTCAAGACTCGAGGAGAAGCAGCTGATGAATGGACAGAGCAGATTTCCTGCTTCACTGAAATGAAAAGAGACTCTGGGCCTGTAGGCTGAAGATGGATGCCCCAACTTTATAAAGGAACTTTGGGTGACTGTCCAGGCAGATAGGTATCATCTCTGTCATTTCTAGATTTTAGAAGGTACTTGCACTTCTGGTTTACTTGGGTAAATATATCTTCTGTGGTCTTTGATGTAGTTGAAGATTAGATAGTTATAGGTACAATTTTTCTTAGTCATTTGAAAAGTATATTGGATATGAAACTTTAGAGTCATAAAGATAAAGTAGATGATAAGAGTAATCAGTATTTTCTTTAAGTTTGCTAAATACAAATGGACTATATGTTGTAACTGTAGTCCTTGCTTGATAGCTGTTTTGTTATATGTAATTTTGCTTTGTTAAAATTGAAGCCTTCCTTTTCTATTAGACAGAAAGGGGGAAGTGATGTGGGAAGGCTTTTCTGTATGCTGTGAATAGCAATCTTTAAATAAAGGAGCTGTTTTGGCCCATGACAGGCACCATAAAAAAAGTAGGAGGAGGAGTCAGAATAGGTAGGAGGAGCAGGGTGGAGTCATATTGAGAAGGAGCCATAAGCCAAAAGAAGCAACATGTAAGGAACACAGGTAAGCCACCGGCCACGTGGCAGGAAAGGTTAATAGAAATGGGTTGATTTAAGATGTAAGAGCAAGCTAGCAATGTGCCTGAGCCATAGGCAAAACAGCATGAAGTTAATATAAGTGTCTGAATCATTTCTGGGGCCTGAACAGCAGTGGGCGGCTAAGGGGTCTGGGGCTTCAGGTCTGTGGGTCTGGGCATCTGTCTGCCTGGGACCAAAAAACCACTTTGTAACACCCTAAGCCCAGTCAGAGAATGGCCACACTAGCTGTGTATAAGCTCACTGAGATGTACAGAGTTTGGACTGGACTACTAGTAGTAGATGTTTTATTAGTAAATTCATCACAGTAAAGTGATTTGTTTTGGAAACTGCTTGTGAATTTGAACTAACTGAATTAGTATGTGTCTCAGCAAACTGTAATCCCAATGCAGATCAGGGCTTAAAGCTAAAGATTTAAACTAGAAATGCTTTCGCCACACATAGCACCCAAAGTTCTTCTCACTGAAGACATCATTACAATGACAGAATTTGACAGGCAGCAGAGCATTTGTAGTAAAGTTTGTGCACATAGGCATTCAGTAAATAAGTTAACATGTATATATTAAAATAAGTGAGTTTATTTATTTTTAAATACTAAGATCTACTAAATGTGGTGGGATTTAGGTGTCAGAAGGGTCTTCAGACCTTTTCAGCTGACACCTAAATCCCACCACAACTAAAAACTCACAGCATGATGTTTGCCTATTCCACAAGGCTGCTACAAAAAAGAAGAAACATGTGGGAGGGGGGGCAGTCTAAAACTCAGGCAGAGATATAAATGAATACTTTTGAAGTTATCAGGAAAAAGGCAAATGTTGACTTCTTTCAAAAGATCCATAATAACTTCACTTACGGTCAAACACTGAGAAATCCTGAAGTGATTGGTACTTGTAAAGCATGTCCCCTTTGTAGAACTCGGTATTAGACAAACTTCCCATTTTGTTACCTCCAGCACAAACTCTTGACAATAGTTCCTTTATATCTTAAATTTTTAGAAGTCACTTAAACAGGGCTGTTTGCTACACTGGGTAAAGAGCGGGTCCCTACAAGAAATGCTTGCTAACCAACTTGTGAAGATCCTTGGTGTTCCCATGAAAACAAACAAAAAACCCAAAGCAATTGAAGAGGAAACCAAAGCAAATAACTCTACTATCATCTTTATGTTGGGTCAAGCCATTTGGAAGCAAGTTCTGGTATTTTGGTGTAGGACAAATAGAGTCACTCACTGAGCCTACCAGAGGGGGAAATGCTAAGGTCTGCATTTTAAATATCCACAATTGCTTTTCTTTTCTTTTCTTTTATATGGCCAGTGTTCCCTGACCCTGACCACAGTTGGATGGGAGCCTGGGTTATAGAGTAGGTTGATACCAGCAGAGAGAGCAAGGCAAGTTCATTGATTTCAACTTTTCCAAATGTTGTGGGTGGTTCAGGGAAAATCTGTTCATTTAAATTGCTAAAGTTTTCTGGGAGAAACAAGATGAGCACACTTCTGAGCCATTTAGAGATTATCAGCCCCAAGTTCAAGACTCTCACCCTCTGCCCCACTCTTCAATGAACACAAGAAGGAACTTAAGACAAATATTCCAGCCCCCTTCCCCCCAGATTGTATTTATACTAGACTGGGTCAAAGGTTCTCAGTGTTAGCTACATCTCGGCCAGCATTACCTACATCCCAGTCTTCTGTCTGGAGCTTGAAAACACATTTAACATCAGCATTATTTTTTTTTTTTTTTTTTTTGCCTTTTCCCTCCATTTTTGTTTATCAGTAGCTTTTACAGTCTCTTGAAAACTTTGGCATGTTTATTCCTTGGGTTATTTTTATTACTAATTTGCTACTGCTGATAAAATGAGACCAATTGATATTTTATCCAAGTCACAACAATGAGGTCTTTGTAAGTTTTAAGACTTTCCCCATAAAAATCTTAAGTTTCTCTATGTAAACCATCTGTCAGGCATGATCAGTGCGGCTGGCTGCTTGCCAGCAGTTTTTCTGTGACACTGTCATATACCAGCAGTTAGCGTATAGAGCACATCCCTGAATGGGCTTCCCGGCACTCATGGTACTGACGGAAACAGTTTGCATAAGGATATGTAGACATGAATATGCAGAACTTTTTTGCTGTGTTATTTCTAAAGATCTTTAATCTGCTCAGGAACTTACTTATGTTCTTAGGTCGATGGCATCCTTTTTTTCTTTTTTTCTTTTTTTACTTTTTAAAACACTTTTTGCTAAATTTCATAAAATGTGTTTACATCTATTGAAAGATACCCTGTTCTCATTCACTCATTTTTCTCATATATTTAAACAACTTTTTAATGACTTCCTTTTCTGTTGTTGAGAAGCTACTGTTATTCTTATTGAAAACAAAACAAGTAATTTGAAAACAATTTCTCTAGGATTTTTGCATTTGTGTTCATAAATAACGATGTCTATACTTGTATGGATTTTTCCTTGTTTCAGATTCAAACTTGAACTAGCTGGCACAAGAAAGTTAAAGGGGCTGCCAAGGAGAGGACTGGGTTGGTGTGATGTTTCCTGCATTAGCATGAGGATCTGAGTTCAGATCTCCAGCAGCCAAGTAAATAGCAAGGGATCTTGGTATGGAACTGTGATCCCAGAGCTGGGAGGGTGGAGACAGGTGGATCCTGGGCCTTAGGGAATCAGTGCACTCTAGGTTCCTTGAAAGACCTTGTCTCAAAACAAAGTAGAGAGTGATCTAAGAAAACACCCTGTCCTCCATATACACCTGCACATGTGCACACAAGCATGTGTACACACATAAACACATATACACATGCATGCAAAGTAGAGAGCTTTCTTAGTCTCAAAATAGTGTGTGTGTGTGATCTTAATTAGTAAGAAAAAATAAGCAGAAATTATCAAGTATTTATGTTGTGCCCCCACCACTGTTCTAGTAGGAATTCATCCAACCTTAGGGAAATAATCCCAGAAAAATATTACTATTGTGCTAACAGAAAATCACATATCTCCCCTTAAAAAGACTGAGTTAATTTTTGTAGAGTGAAATCTGAATAACTGTAGTCTGAAAACACAGATTTTCTTTTCCCAAATGCTATCTTCTGATATAGAAGCCAGACAACAAAGAAAGCTACATATAAATCAAGATACATTATTGGAAACAGAGAGATATCTACAACAAGATAGCGGATCTGTTCTATAGACTGCAGATGCTGTCTGGTGGCTTTCTTAGCTTTCAAGTTGATAGAAGCTACTGGCCTTCTAAGCTAATACATTCCAAGAGGTTTTTATCTATCTATCTATCAGTCACAGGATGTTAATTGGACATAAAAGTGGGCAATGAATCGCTATTTAGGGGACTACAGCTAGTTTAAGGTAAAGTAATTAGACCTGAAACATTCTAGCCTCTGCACATTATAGCAGTTCTGAACAGTCTTTTCTGATACTACTTCTTTCCAGAATTCTCTTTGATAATTCATGTTATATGTATATATATGTGTGTGTGTGTGTGTGTGTGTGTGTGTGTGTGTGTGTGTGTGTGTGTGTGTGTGTGTGTGTGTGTGTGATATAAAACAGACAGAGAGGTTCAGAGAAGCTAGGTAATTTGAATCACATTATAAATCCCAGAGAAAAATATATCAGGAAAACTTTCAGCTGACAACATATGTCTAAAGAGTCCATAAAGAAGTTGTAAGGAAGCTGGGCAGTGGTGTATGCCTTTGTTCCCAGCACTTAGGAGGCAGAGGAAGCCGATCTCATAGTTCAAGGTCAGCCTAGCTACAAAGAGAGTTCCAGGACAGCCAGGACTACACACACACACACACACACACACACACACACACACAGACAAAAAAAAAAAAAAAAAAAAAAAAAAAAAAAACCTAGTCTTAAAAAACAATAATAAAAAAAAAAAAAAAAAAAAGTAAAATGCCCAGCCAGAAGGGAAACCAAGAAATCCATTGACCTGAATAGGAATGAAAGAGAAACATCTTGAGATCTATGAGTAGGGCAGCTGTGACAGACAAAGGTTATGTCACCTGTCACAAAAAATAGGCTCATTGCTTCCACATTAAGAACATAGAACATAAAAACAAAAGAACCCGTTAAAAGAATCAAGCAGAAGAAGGGCAGAGGAAGAAAACATGAAAACTGTCAAGCAGCGATTCTTAACCTGTGAGTCTTGACCCCTTAGAGGTCAAAAGATCTTTTCATAGGGGTTGCATATCTGATATCTTGCATACCAGATGCTTACTTGCAACTCATAACAGTGGTAAAATTACAGCTATGAAGTAGCAGTGAAAATAATTTTATGGTAGTGGGGTTATCACCACAACATGAGGAACTATGTTAAAGAGCCTCAGCATTTAGAAGGTTGAGAATCACTGCTGTAGAGGAAAAGCAATATTCAGGTGGTGCTATCAAAAGCCTTTAATCCTAGCTGGCTGTTGAAGATAAACTACTCAAGGCCAAGCCATGAGGTTCAGACGTAATCAACATAGCTATGGACAAGGCATGGCTACATTTTCAAAATACTGTAAGGAAGACAGCCCAGTAGAATCTGAAGGTAAAATACACTATCAGTGTTGGCTTCTTCCCTTAGCTGATTTTCTTTCACACTATCCAGGTAACCTAGATGTTTTTACTGATACTGTAGACTTCAGCTTGCAGAAGTAGAATATTAGTGTTTAACTAAGAGGTGGGTGTTGGGATCATGTTTGATCTGGCATGATAACAGTACCATGTTTACCCAGTTAGCTGGTAGATGTCTATGAATAGAGAAGCCTCATGCGCCATGGACGTGGGACGGTGGACGAGAGGCATGGTGAGAGGCAGAGACTCTTAGACGGTTTCTACATAGAAGAGTTTTATTATCATAATAATGAAATATTAAAAGAAAAAAAAGGAAAGAGAGAAGGGAGAAGAAAGGGAAGAGAGAGCAGCAGAGAGTGTTGCTCCCTGGAGGGAAGAAGCAAGAGAGAGTTAGCAGCAGGAATTCTTTACTGGGGTTTGACATCAGAACTCAGGGCAGAGTATGGCTTCAGAGGCTAGAAGAACTGTTCTTTTACACACTCACTCAGCTTTACTAATTTTCTCTTTTGCAGGCTGCAGAGGGAACCCAGCACTGTGCACATGCCTGGGAGATCGTCTCCCACTGCAGTCCTGCTCAGCTGGGGAACCTGTGTCACAAGTGCCATGATCTCTTTGTTTGAAATGGAGATGCTGAATTTGACCAGCAGCTTATCAGCTGATAACAGCAGAATTCTTTCTGTGCTTTGTTTTGTTTTATACTGAGCTAAGACCTCACAGGCTGAGCACACAATGTAGTGGTAGCACATCTTTAATCCCAGCATTTAGGAGGCAGAGGCAGGTGGAGCTCTGTGAGTTCACGGCTACCCTGGTCTGCAGACAGAGTTCCAGGACAGCCAGGGCTACACAGAGAAACCCTGATTCAGAGAGAGAGAGAGAGAATCAACAAAAGGTATGCTGTCTTTTCTAAAGCAGTCAAAAGTGCTGATAAAGATCTAGAAAAGAAATCAGGACAAAAGGCAGCTGTTAGTCGTGATGGTACTGGGATATTAGCACACGCCTTCCAAGAGGAAAAGTGCAGCAATGGGGTGTAATGAACAATGTCTTTCAGAAATGTGTTAAAAAGATCAATTGGGAAAAAATATTTTCTTTTAAGAGTTTCTTAAAAAAAAAAAAAAAAAAAAATCTGCTGTAGGAGTTCCCTGGTAGAATTTTTGGAAGTTGCTTATGTGTATTATCACATCTTCTGCAAATAGCAATATTTTGACTTCTTCCTTTCCAATTTGTATCTCCTGGATCTCCTTAAGTTGTCCTACCTCTCTATCTAAAACTTCAAGTCTGGGACTAGGGCTTTTGCATATATGTTACAGACATGTATGTATCGTGGTCTTCTTATGGGACTCCTAACGTGAGAGCAGGTGCTGTCTCTTGACTCTGATGCCTACTTTTAGGACCCATTCTTCCTACCGGATTGCCTCATCCAACCTTAATAAGAGAGGAGGTGCCTAGTTTTGCTGCAACTTGATATTCCATGGCTGCTTGATATCCATGGGAGGCCAGCCTATATCTTAAGAGAAACAGTGGAGGAGGAATAGATTGGGTAGAAGGGAGGAGGAGGGGAGGGGCTGGGAGGAGTGGAGGGAGAGTAAATTTTGGTTGGTCTGTAAAAACAAAGTATAAACAAACAAAAGTCCATTCAAAGATTGTTTCTCTGAGGATTTTACCAAATATAGAAAGAAAATTCAATATCAAAGTTCTACACAACGGTTGTGGAATATTTTAACTAGGCAAAGATGTGCTGCATTTGTTTATGCTGAGGAATATTTTAACTGTGTAAAGGTGTGTGGTGTGTTACATTTGTTTATGGTACATTAATTTAACCATGTAAGGATGTGTGCTTAATTATTTAAAGACGTGTTGCCTCTGTTTTTCCTTGTCTGTCTAAGTCTCCTGATTGGTCTAATAAAAAGCTGACTGGACAGTAAGTAGCTAGGCAAGAAAAGGATAAGTGAGGTTTGCAGGCAGAGAGAATAAATAGATGGAGAAATTTAGGCTCAAGACAGAAGAGAAGAATGAGGGGAAAAAAGGAGAGAATGAAGGAGATGCCTGGAGTAAAGGAGCACTCCAGCCTTGGAGTAAGAAGGAAAGATATACAGCATAATTTAAAAAAAAAAAAAAAAAAGGCCCCGAGGCAAAATATAAAGAAAAACTGATTCACTTAGGTTAAAAGAGCTAGGCTAAGGCTGAGCATTCAAAACTAATGATAAGTCTCCGTATTGTGATTTGGGAACTGGTTGGTGGCCCAAAAGAAAACGCCTGGTATGTACAATCATTTCCAAACATAGGAAAAGTAGTAACAGAAAAAAGGGTAGGTTTCAATTCTTAGCTAATAAATAAAAATTCATCCACATATAAAGAGCTTGGAAACTAGGCATCATTGTGAAACCTGTTTGGTATCAGCCTGCACTATAGAAAGAGATTCTATATATAAATAACAAACAAATAGCTTGCAAACCATGGCCTCAGTGGAGCTTATTACAGACATGAAGTTGGTTCAATATTTAAGAAACATGTTCACTGTACTTCACCATAGCAACAGTTTAAGCAGTGGGGAAAAAAATCTTATAATGAGGTCAAATGATGAGGAAATGGGATTTAAGAAAATTCAACTAATATTATAATTGATGAAAACTCAAAAGTAACCTTCTTTCCAACTGAGAGAAAGATAGGGGTTTGTGTTCCTACTCCTACTTAGTCAACCCAGTTTAGGAAGTGCCCATCCCTGTGATAATGAATAGAGACAGAAGGAGGAATGCAGGTTAGAAAGGGAGAAATTGAACTGACTTTGCATGTAAATGAAGTGTCTCCTTACATTAAATAACTCTGCTAGAAAATTTGCGGAATCAGCTTCTAAAATCCCTCCTAAAGTCATCAGAGTCACAGAATCCAGGACACAAGATAAACTGCACAAAATTAGCCCATTGCCTGCCAGCAGTCAGGAAGGAGAGGCTCAGTCCCTCAGCATGAAAAGTTCTCCTAATCTTTTAGGGAACTCAAGCCACCCCAGGACTGCCAGAGCTAGCCCAGTAAAGTGAAGTAGAGTTGGAGAGTACCAAATATATTCTAATATAGGCTCAGGAATGTGGGCAAATAGAAAGGAAGAAACACATACCCAAGTGTGGGAATGTCCTTCCCAAGGAAAATTAAGACCTATTCACATGGAAGGCTCCTCAGTGAAGAGCCTCCAAGAAAGACATGTACATGTATTACTAGAAGATCCTTAGAGGAGTCTTAGCATTAACAATGTGTGTATACCATTTTGGTAGATTGTAATTTTCATATCACGGGACTGATCTAGGCACGCTGCATATAATTAGAGTTGTGTTGCTTGGTCCTTAGGACTCCTAACAGTGGGAACAGGGGCTGTTTCTGACTCTGGCTTTTAGTCCCTATCCTGGGTTACCTTAACCAGCCTTAACACATGAGGAGGAGCTTAGTCTTACTGCAAATTGATATGCTCTGTTTTATTGATACTCATGGGAGACCTGCCCTTTCCTGGATGGGGATGAAAGGAATGGAGGGAGAGATTCGAAGGGAGGGTGGAGGAAGGCTGCGGCCAGCATATAAAATAAATAGATAAATTCAAATAAATAATAAATAAAACCGAAAAGAGAAAAGATGAAGAAACTACACACACACATACATATCTCTCTCTTCCTCTTCCCCACCCCTCTCTTCTGATAAGCAAGTTTATAAAGTGCTTCTGGAGATAACAAATAAAACTAGAAGGCACTAGGATTTTACAAGTACATGTCCTTGCCTTGCAAATGGGGTGGCTGATGAGATTCCTAGAAAATCATTTACTGGAAAAAGGGGAAAGGCCATGAACAGTTTGTTCGTTGTGCTAGACCTCCTGTTCTCTAGTGGCTAGAGGCTTTGACCAGACTCCAAAGAGGCTTCTCTCTGCTCTATATCTTTAGTTTTCTGCCCTGCCTTGTTACCAACCATCATATGGCCATTAATGTATCACTCCAGTGAAATGTTTATGTCAAATTCAACAAAACATGTATGAGACATGGGTGCTTAAAACTGCCAAGCATTTCTTCATTGATTAAGAAATAGAGGAAGATTTTAACAAATGGGAAAAAATGAGTTCATTCTTCAGAAAACCACAGCTATCCTTACACCAACATTTGAACAACACCATTTTAAAGGGAATTTCAGAAAGCTATTTTTGTAACTGTTAACAAACTTATTTTCAAAATTATATGAAGGGACAAAGGAATTATAATTGTGATCAGATAAATTCCCAGATTATGTTTTTTTAAGGATTCAATAAATTTCCAACGGATTCCACCCAATAACTGAGCTGTCTGGTTCCATTTATATTACTTCATAAAGTGACATCATAGACACAAAGGACTTATTAGTTTGATGAAAACTAAAGAAGTAGAAAGAGAAGGGAAATACTTGATCTATGAAAGGGAAACATAAGAAATCCTGTGGTGGTAGAAACAATCCATATCTTGGTTGTATTGATGTTTAAATACTTATGTCATAGTTATGTTTAAATACTTATGCACAGTTACAAATAGCTTTAGTATTACAGTAAATTGTATAAATGATACTATTCTTTACAACCACATGTGGATCTCCAGTTTCCTCATTTAAATTTTAAAAATAGTAAGACAAAAAAAAAATAAGTCTAATCTATCCAGGAGTCATGCTTAATTCTCAAGTATAAATAATTCCTATATGCTCATTATTTTTAAAGTTTTATGATTTGTAGAATGAAAGGGACAGTTTATCAGTTTATCTTTTGAAGCTACAATAAATCCACTATAAACACTTCAAAGAAATAGAAATAAACAATGAAAACCAGGAATGCCACCACTTGTGAATAACACGTTGTACAACAATATGCCAGGAAGTGCTTATCACTTCCAGAAATGCTACAATAATTTAGTAGTAAGAAATTAATTCATGTTCTTTATTGCATTAATATATCAGAGAACAATAGTCATCTTGATTACCTGGAAACAATTCCTTATGAAAAGCCTTTACTATGTTTAGGCATGTCCCTTGTATCCCTGGTCTCTCCATGACATTTATCATGAAGGGGTGTTGGATTTTGTCAAAGACCTTTCAGCCTCTAATGAGATGATCATTCTTTTTCCTTTCAATGTGTTGATGTGGCAGATTACATTGACAGACTTTTGTATTGCAGGTCTTCCCTGCATGTCTGGAATGAAGCCTAACTTGATCATGACGGGTGATCTTTTCAATGTGTCCTTCTGTTCAGTTCGAGCGTATTTTATTGGATATTTTTGCATCGGTGTTCATGGGTATTGTTTTGTAATTCTCTTTCTTTGCTCAGTCTTTGTGTGGTTTGAGTATCAGTGTGACTGTGCCCACATGAAATGAATTTGGCAGAATTCCTTCTGTTTCTGCTGTTTGGAACAATTTGAGAAGTATTGGTATTAGCTCTTCTCTGAAGGTCTGGGAGAATCCTGTGCTAAAACCTCTGGTCCTGGGCTTTTCTTTTGTTGGGAGACTTCTAATGACTGCTTCTATTTCTTTAGGGGTCATAGGTCTATTTAAAATTGTTTACCTGTTCTTGATTTAACTTTGGTAATTGGAACCTATGAAGAAAATTGTCCCATTTCTTTTAGATTTTCCAATTTTGTGGAATACAGGTTTTTGAAGTATGACCTAAGGGTTCTTTGGATTTCCTCATGTCTGTCATTATGTCCCCTTTTTGTGTCAATGATTTTGCTAATTTTTTTTATTCTGTCTGTGTCATTTAGGTAGTTTAGATAAAGGGTTGTCTAGTTGATTTTCTCAAAGAAAGCTAAAGATTTTTTTCAATGATTCTTTGTATGAATCTTTTTGTTTCTATTTTATTGGTTTCTTCCCTCAGTTTAATTGTTTCCTACCAGTTGTCGTTGTTCTAGAGCTTTCCAGTGTGCTGCTAAGTTGCTAGTGTGAAATCTCTCTAATTTCTTTTTGAGAGTATTTTGTGCTAGGAGCTTTTCTCTTGTCTGTTTTCACAGTGCCTACCCAGGGACTGGAGCAGTTCTTCTGAATGAGTGACCCACACTTGAGTAGTGGAAGTCCACAGGAGTGGGGGGGGGGCAGTAGGTAGATAAGAAAGGGGGTAGTGAAATGGGTCTTTGGGAACAGAATTTAGGATCTAGGGAGTGGGGAACTTCCAAGAGCAGGTGAGCCACTCACTTGTTCTTCTGACTGGTGTGGCTTGCTCCTGTGCAGTGGACGTTCATAGGAGTTGAGGGCTGGATTTGTTTTTTGAAACAGGGTTTTTCTATATCTTGGGTTGTCCTGGAACTCACTCTATAGACAAAGATTGGCCTTGAACTCAGAGATCAGCCTGCCTCTGTCTCCTAAATGCTGGAATTAAAGGTGATGTGCCACCACCATCACCACCAAGTTCCTTATACTTTTTAAATTTTATCAAATAGTTTTAAGTAGAGCTTTATCTATTTATTGCTGAAAATCATGTACATGTTTCACTACTCATTAATTAAAGTAATTTTTCTGTATTTACTATATGACAAACAATACTCTAGGCAAGGGGTTGACAAAGAAATCTGTAATGTTCTATATATTCACATGTAATTTGTATGATATACATGTGCATATAAAGTGAAAAAAAGCCAAGAATGTTAACAATTATTTCTCTGTTTTGTTTACCTTTATTTTTATGCTAAAAGAAATCCTGTGTGATTTTTTAATTAACAGGGGAAAATAGCTTAAAAAGTAAAAGGATGCTCACTATTTGGTACATGGCACACTTACATTACTTTTGGAATATTAAAGATAAGAAAATGTAGTAAATTCATTACATTTATATATGGGAATAGGAAACAGTAGAGATTTGGGGAGCGGAGTGAGGGCCTGTGGTTATGGAAACAGGAGCAATCAGGTTAGGGGGTAGGGAAGGGGCATAAGGGAACAGAGCTGAGAGACTCCGGAAAGAGGGGGTCATTTTGGGGTCAAGGGCATAAGAGAATCTCCCAGGAATCTACAAGGATAATCCCAGCCAAGACTTCTAGAAATAATGAATATAGAGCCTGAACTGGCCATCTCCTATGACCGGATTGGTGGCTAGCCCAATAGTCATCAGAGACGAGACATCCAGCAAGTGATGGAAACAGATTCAGTCCCACAGCCAAACCTTAGACAAAGTTCAGGAATCCTGAAGAAGGGGGTGGGGGTGGGGAGGATAATAGGAACCAAACAGATCAAGGACACAAGAAGAAAACTTACAGAATCAACTAACCTGGGCTCCTAGGGCTCACAGAGACTGAACCAGGGAGCCTGTGTGGGACTGACCTAGGCTCTCTACATACAAACCTGTTACAGTGATATAGCTTGGTCCTTTTGTACGACTTCTAACTGTGGGAACAGAGAATGTCTCCCTACTCTTTTCCTGGCTTTTGGGACCCTATTCTGTGTACTGGGTCACCTTGCCCAGTATTAATACATGAGGAAGTGCTTAGTCTTACTGAAACTTGATATGCTGTGCTTTGTTGACACTCATGGGAGACCTGCCCTGTCCTAAACAGAAATAGGAGGAGGAATGAATTGTGGGGGCCAGAGTAGAAGAGGGATGGGGGGAGGAACTGAGAGATCAGGAGGAAGAGGAGGAAGAGGAAATTGTAGCCAGAATGTAAGATAGATAGATAGATAGAGAGATAGAGAGATAGAGAGATAGAGAGATAGAGAGAGAGAGAGAGAGAGATAGATAGATAGATAGATAGATAGATAGATAGATAGATAGATAGATAGATAGACAGACCCTCTATGTATTCTTGGGTGGGGGGATGTTCCTTTACTACCTTCTTATAATAAATTCATTCTTCAGCTTTTGTTTTTAAAAAAGCTTCCTTTCTCTCGCCAGCAAATGTAGTTTATACCATCTCTGTATTGCTTCTTTTTTTCCAGACAAGAAAATAAAAGCTTAGAAAGCTCTCTCAACTTCCCCTAAAGCACACAACCAGTATGGGTTAAAGATGAGTTTTGAGCACCAGCATACTGATTTAGGCTGGGTTTCCCTAATCACCGGGTTTTTTTCGATTTCTGACTGTCAGACATCATCACACACATGCCCAGCATGAGCCACTCACCGGTAATGTAGTCATATCTCCCAAAACTATTCCCCAGATGGTCTGCAGTCTTATTCAGGATGCCCCAAAGACTCAGATACATTAAGGAATTCGAGTTGGGGGGACAAAAAGGGAAGGAAGGAAGACATAAAGGGAGAAGGTCAATCGGATTCATACTGGAAAGGCTATTCATGAAAGGGGAAAGAGCTCTGCTGGAGAAACAGTGACTCACAGTGTCTAGGATGCGGACAGGAAAATGAAGAGGAAATAAATCACAGTTCTGAAATGAGAACGCTCGCTCTCACATCAGTATGCACCTCGCTCGACTTAAGTGCTACATATCCTGTGCCAAATTCTTGTATTTATCACTGATAACTGAAAATTGGGGGGAAGGAATGTTACATGATTGGTGGGTCTTCTGTGACACTGTCGTAAAGCCCAGGCTCATCTCAAAGGTGACGCAGAGTTAAGCTGACCTTGAACTGCTGGCTCCAGAATCTCCATTTCCTAAGTGTGAGGCCTACACTACCACACCCAGTTTGAAACTGCTTATATTGTGATTAAAGCCATTTTTTGAAAGTTAAAAAAAAAAAAAAAAAAAAGATTCATAGTCCAGTGGTAAAAGCGAACTTACTGGGGACTTAAACCTTCCAGCGTAAGTTCCGTTCTCTGCCTTTTCTCAGTTTGTGTGATATTTTGTTCCTCTTGGGTTTAGTTGTTCTGCTTGTTTCGCTTAACACCGTGAGGTCTAGCCCTCTATTTTTATGTGCACAGGCTTCCAACAGTCCTCCTTATGAAAACTAGTTTTTAATGGTGCGATTTGTCAGGTATTAAGCCCTGTTTCCACTCCATTTGAATTTGTTCCATGTAATCCAGAGTACTTTTACTGATTAATTGGCTGTTTGGTTATCTAGATCACTTGCATGATAAGATCATGCTAATTTTACTATAAGATACAACTGTTGCCATAATTTTATTATAAGATACAACTGTCCCATATAAGAGGGCTTGGGGGTCAATGGTACTTGTTGGTCTGAGGAGGACATAGGTTTGAGTTTCTATGCCCGCATGGTATCTCATAATCTTTAACTCCAGTTAAACTCCAGCAGTTCGTTAGGACTTCAACCACTGAGCCATTGAGTCATGGACCCTGCGTGGTGTTTTATCACTAACTTTTATAGTATGTCAAGTCCAAGTTTTATATAACTACTTACACTTCTTTTTCAGGAGCCAGAAATTCCTTTTTTTTTTTTCTGTATATTTGCAAATAGGAGCCAGCCTCCCTCATCAACTTGGCTTCTTTTAAACTTATGGAAGATTCTATTGTCTGTATTATTATAGACAAGCTCAAGATGTAAGAGAAGGCTCTTGTTCTTTAGTTTATTAATCAGTCAGTTTAGATACAATACAGAAAAGTGCTTTGCTCCATAGCAACCATTTTATTTTACTTATATTTTCTTAATTTAGTGTCAAAATCTAAAAATCCTACAAATACCAACTAAAATCTCAAGAGTCAGAAAGGGGTCTTACGTTGCTGTAATTTTCTCATTTGTTCATTTATTTTTACAGTAGTTCATTAATCATAAGCATAGAAAGTCCAGTCAGACACACACACATACACACAGAGAGAGAGAAAGAAACAGAGACACTGAGAGAGACAGAAACACACATACACACACACACATACACACACACACACACACACACACACACACACACACACACACACTTCACAAAGTTGATTTCCTGTTCACACAATGACACTGGAGTCTGCCAACAACCTACGGAAGTTTAATTCTTTCCCCCCAGGATCCTCTGAAAATCAATTGCATTGGGTTTTTCAGCTTCTTTATGAAAGAGGGAACATGACAAAGTACCAAGGAATCTAACTATCTTTCCACTACATGAAAGCAGAGGTGATTTTTTTTTTTTAACTTCCTTAACAACAGATGTAAGTATGTTCAGTTTCCAATTAGAAGAAAACTCTGTCTGGCTCTTGCCTGAAAGAAACAGGGTGAAAGACACCCAGGGCTGTGCTAGACACTAATAGGCATGAAGCTTGCAGAAGAGTAACAGCCCCCACCCTAGAAAAAACTTAGTTGGTGCATCACAGCACACTTCCCTGCCAGCTTATTGTATTTTGAACAATAGGCAAGGCAGACCATGGGAACCTCACTGGACATGTGTTCTCTAGGAGCATGGGGATGTCATTCATATATTCTGGTGGGAAAAGAAAACCAGGTGGATAGAGTAGAGTCATTGGCCTGACAAATGCTGTTTGGAGACACTAAATTAGTAGGAGGAAGTTTATCTTCAGTTAGGAAGCTCCTTTGGTAAGGAAATGCTATGTGTTTGAACGTGCCCAGAAAAAACAATTTTTTTGGTCCGGAAATTTTATAATAAGTCACTCAGGCTGGCCAAATGTCTGTCCAAGTCAAGCCGATCCCATTAGCTGTCCATTCTGCTCTTCCCATAGGGGTCATTTACTTTCTTTATCATATGGTCAATTGCAAAACATTATTCTAAATGCTCATGTGCCTTTTTTTTTTCTCAATGCAAAGATGGTAGGTAGGTTAAAAATAATAGTATTCCCCCACTACAGAATATTTTCCCAAGAAATAGTGAGAGAAAGTGTATTCCAATTGCATCAACCGTGTAATAAAGGAGGGCCTGCTGGAGGTGGACAGTTGATAACTTGGCAGGCACAAATGCATAAAATTCTTCAACTTCTTAATTATTGCAACAGAAAAAAGAAAGAAAGAACAATAAGAAAGGAAAAACATGTAATGGGTTATTAGGTTAATACAATGAAAAGAATTAAAATTTTCACATAAATTTGAGAAAAAGTAAATGATTTCGTGCTAGATTAAATTAAAATTTCTGCCTAGAAAGTAACTAATTTTTTTTTTCAGAATTTCATGTAAATAAAGTTTTGGTTGGGATATGTCAGGTTTTCGAGTGTGTGGTGCTCTTTCAAATTACCGATTTTAGTTTTCATACTGTCTATGCCTTATATTTTTCTTCCCTCACATTATATTAGTTTTGTTGTACCTATACACTCTATATACTCTCAGGCATGCCAGCCAAAGTGAGTCACATGGTCACTTCACTGAAGGTCCAAAAGGCAGAGAGCATCCACTATGACTGACTTCGCACACTGATAGAAGCATCAACTTGCCCCATCTAAATCCTGCATGCCATAGTCAAATCCCTTAACCAGAGACCAGCCTCAATTCTCTGAAACTTGTCATGTGCTAGATATTGTGGGCATCTAGCAAAATACCATTTCTCCTGTAGCCTCACTTAGACCTTTCATTACATTTAGCTAGACTGCATTTAGATTGTTCTTTTGATTAAAGTGTTGTTTATATGTTTGTTTATTTGTTTGTTTGTTGAGACAATGCTTTGTGTCCCTTAGACTGATACAAACTAAATTTGTGGCCAAGGATAACTATGTTCCTTGAGTTTTCACCTCATGAGTACTGGGATTTTATGATCATCAAGGCATCAAAACCAGGGCTTTGCACACGCTTGACAAACTCTCTACCAATTGAGATACATCCCCAACCCTTGTTTTGGCTTTTGAAGATGGATTTTACTACGCTGGTCACAAATTCATTATCCTCCTGCCTCTGTTTCCTAAATGCTGGAATTCCAGAAGTAGGTTTTCCAACGTGCCTGGCTGGAATGGCTTTGAATACTAAACAGCTACAGTTTTGAGTGTTAGAATATGTGTGGTTTCCTGTCTATTTCCATGCGCATAAACACACGTGTACTTGTTGTATGTAGTTTCATTGTGTATTTACTAAAGGACTTCACTTTTGTTTCTTTTATTTTCAAGAGAGGGTTTCCTCTGTGCAGCCCTAGCTATCCTGGGACTCACTCTGTAAACCAGGCTGTTCTCGAACTCAGATCCATCTCCCTCTTTCTCCTGTGTGCTAAGATTTAAAGTATACACCACCACCACTCAGCAAAGACTTCTGTTTTTTTTTATAGTGATTCATTTTAACCACAATAGCTTGGGTGCTTTTCCTTTTTGAATGTATGAAGCAGAAAACTTTAAAGTATTGAAAATCACTATTCTATTGGAGAGCATCTCAAAGAAAATACAGATATGAATACTCGGACATAATCAATAAATTTATGAGTTGGCTATTTTTAAATTGGGTTCTAATCAGGAATCCAGAAATCCAATATATCAATAATCTTAGGAGAAATACACTCTGTCTACTTGAAAGGGCACCTGATTTTATTCAGGTACAATGTTATAAAGTAAGATTATTATAAAGTATGTAGAAAGGCCCAGATAATTTATGAATATATTATAATAAAACCTATTCAACCACCTCATAAAATGGAATCACCACCTTCTTTCATAGTTCTAAAGATCTTGGGGGGCTGTGACTACACCATACATGGAGACTTGTCATGCAACAATTTCCTCAATGCTGAAGTTGCCTTGAGGAAATTGTTGAACCTTTCCTGATGTGATTGTGTATATTTTACGTTCAATTTATGTATGTTGTTACAGCCCTCAAATTGGCAACAGGAAAACACTAGACTGCCTCTTTAAAAACTAAAAACCCTGTTTAAACTTCCAAGATTCCAGTCATTCAAGTAAACAAAGCTACTGGCTCTTAAACATTTGAATTTTATTGAATTATAAAAGGAATACAAACAAGTATGCTAGAAATATCCTGAGGCAGTTGTAATGCCACTTGCCTATAATCCCTGCACTCCGGAGCCTGGGGCATAAGTATCATGAGTTTGAGACCAGCTTGGCTGCAAAGCATGACCCTGCTCATAAAACAAACAACAGAAAATTCTCACAAAACAACAAACTAAGACGTCATGTTATATTTTTTTATTTTATAAGATTTAACATAATTTTGGATCACAGTTTCAATTAAAATGTTTTAAGTTAAAAAATCATAGCTTTGATGTAAAACAGAGAAAATAGAGTTCTCTAAACACAACTTTAACAAAGGTCAGGGGTCAGAAGGTAGCTGGAATAGCCAGGGGTGATGGGATATTTATGTGGCATACTCAAGTCCATGCATTTGATTCTCAATGTCACAATTAAGAAAGAAAGAGAGAGAGAGAGAGAGAAAGATGCCATTACATATTTCCCATTTAAATAAACTGGTATAAATTTTATTTGTTACAGTCCTCAAATTGGCAACAGAAAAACAATAGACTGTCCCTTTAAAAAACAAAAACCCTGTTTAAACTTCCAAGATTCCAATCATTCAAGTAAACAAAGCTACTGTTTCAGTGGCATAACCCAAGCCATGTTCTTAAGTCTTATCTGCATTCAAGCTATGAACTAAACACAATTTTATAAAGAGGAAACCAAGTTACTCTAAACGTCCAATACTGAGTTCAATAATTTAAACCCTGGACTGCTGAAAGGTTTTTTTCTTGTTGTTTTTTCTGACATTTGATGAGAAAGTGAGAGATTTTCCTGGGCTACAGAAGCATAGGAGAAATTCAGGAAACATACAGGAGAGCAAAGCCCTCAAGGAGAGGCCACCACCCAAACATGAACACATGCCCAACAGCTGCTGTGCGGACACAGGCTAAGCTGGACTTTTAGGAGTCTGTAAATGTGACTCTTCTATATCCATACAGGACCATGGACTTCTTAGGTTGTCTCAGAGAAGTAAGAAGAGTTAAATGGCAAAATCCACCAAAAGATGACATTTTAACCTAAAAATATCTCATTGATACTTATAGTAACAGAGATTAAGTGCTTTCTCTATGGTAAACTTCTTTAAATTACAGAGAGGAATTAATGTATACTTTAGCATATCTAAATTGGAACTAAGGTTTTTAAAGCATTAGCAAACATTTAGGTTAAATTTTACTGCTTAAAAAAGAAAGGGAATTTTACATCCTTTTTTATTTTGGACAAATCTATATAATAAGATCACTAACATTTACTAGTTTGGTTGAGCATTAAAAGAGCCCAGCAATAGAATCAAGTTATCTGTTTTAGTGTCTCAAAAACAAACAGCAAGCAATGTTAGCATCGTCTTCACTGCATGTGTCAGCCACAAGGCATCTTGAGAAGAAAAAGGCAGATTTCAATTTCACATATGACATGCTATGGGATTATGCTCTTATACACTGTAAATATTTGTCTCTGTAAATACTGGTTTAATAGAGTGCTGATTGGTCAGATGCTAGGCAGACAGGAAGTATAGGCGGGGTGACCAGACAAGGAAAATGCTGGGAAGAAGAGCAGAGCAGACACTAGCCAGACACAAAGACAGGAAGATGAGAAATCTGCACTAATGAAAAAGGTACCATCCCACATGGCTAAACATGGATAATAATCATGGGTTATTTCAAGACTAAGAATTAGCAAGTAAAAAGTCTGAACCATAGGCCAAAGAGTTTATAATTAGTATAAGCCTTTGTGTGATTATTTGGGACTAAATGACTGTGAGATCCACAAGGTGAGACAGAGAAACTTCTGACTGTAATAACATATTTTGAAACTGCTACAAAAATAGTGTTCTAGCTCTAGTTCTTGTGGGGAGTAAAAAACCTCATCCTTTGTCATTCAAAATAAAGTTTGTCCCTGGCTTGGTGGTAAACATCTTTGATCCTCTGGGCTCAGAATCCAGCACATCTCTGGAAATTTGAGGCCAGCCTGGCCTATATAGAGAGTATGGGACCAGGGCTAATTCTGTTTCAAAAATAAATAAATGAATAATATGCATTTAAATAGTGTGTGTGTGTTCCTGTGTGTGCATGTGTGTGTGTATTGTATATATGCTCATATGTGTACAGGTTCATGTACAAGTGTGTGTGTTAATGGAAGCCATTAGTTAATGAGTCTTCCTTGGTTGCTCACCACTGTAGCTTCTGAGATGGAGTCTCTTACTGAACTTATTGCTCACTAATTCAGCTGGACTGGCTTGACAAATGAGCTCAAGGGGTCTATCTGTCTCTGCCTCCCTATTGCTGAGTGCTAGGGATCCTAACTGAAGTCTTCATGCTTGCATGGCAAACTTTCTTTGTGCTGAGCCATCTCCCCAGCTGCTCTATTTTTCTTACATCATTCTTCTGCCCAAACGAACTGGTACTCTTCAGAAAGGCACCATCATGTGACCAAAATTCAAACGACTTAAAATAGATTCATAGTCTTGTTTTTGAATTATCAAATTAAAAATAGAGCAATTCCAAGAAAGAAAAGAATAGAACCCAGTCAGAATTTTCTTTATGAAAGTCACAGCTACATAATGGAACAACTTTCCACCATTAGAATGTGAATCTGTAAGTTGATCTATAATAGTCTTGAGTTTTTCACTTATTATTCTGAAATTATGGTATCTTTCTTGCCTTCATGGGCTTTTGCAAAACTGGAAGGTGATGAGTGGCAAGAATGTTTTCTAAACTAAAAATAACTATATATACATAAATAGAAGTCACTGTACAGCTAAGCCTGACACAAAAATGGGATAGGTATAAAGTTAGTGACCTTGATTGTATTAATATTGAGGTCAAATGAACTCCTAAGCTATCTTTATAGCTTTCTATATTAATTATTCAACACTCTACCATGTATGTAATTCACTAAAAAAGAGGAATAGAGCAAAACGTGTCTATTAGTATATGTTAATAAATTGGAGACTTGACCTGTGTAAGACTGTGCTGCACAAGAAGAACTAGTCTGATTGTCAGCATGTCTATCCTCTCACAGTTTGATGAAGAGGCATTATGGCACAACTTATTATCTTCAAAGCAAGGTAGAATTCTCAGCAATTTGTTAAAAACAGAGAATACACAATATGGTGAATCTAAGAGATGCAGTCATGCCCAGAGACACAGAAAGTTTCACGTGTCTCATTTGGTAGATGAGAACTTGTCTAAGAAATAGACATCATAGACAATGTTCACAGCAGCTACTGTGTATGAAGCACGTTCTCTGTTCTTTCCTTGATAGTATTATGCTGCTTATTTTTACACAAACATAGAATATTAGTCTCCTTTGCAAGCAAAAAAAGATATGCATAGAGACTGTGTACTCAGATCAATAGCATCCAGCCAATTAGTAGAAGATGTGGTCAACAAAATAATTTGTATAGTTACAAAAAAGTAAGGTATATTAGGAAGATATCCATTTTATATGTTCCTTATGAATTCAGTCTGATGTTGCACAGAGTTATATTATACACAGTACAATGTAAGCGAACTCCTTCCCACTTGTGAAAAGCCAAATATTCATGACAGAAATTAAACATTCTGAAGTACTGTAAGCTGTTTCAGACCCTTGCTGAACTTGCATAGAATTAGCAATAAATCTGAGGTTCATTTAGTGTCTTTGCTAGAGACATTAGCCTTTTGCTTAAGTGTGCTCTCTATAAAGTGAAGAAAATAGGAGTTATCAAATCTTAAGGAACTTAGAACTTTGCTGACAAAAAGCAGTCCACATAAATACAAGTCAATGTTTAATAAAACTCAAAAATTTGCAATTTATTTCCAATGAGGGCCTCAAAGGAAGACCTAAGGAAGTAGGAAAGTATGTTTCCAAAGGTTTGAGGCTAACCTCATGCATAGACACCAAAGAATGCTACTCCACGTAGAAGGTGTTGCATGATGACTCATCCTTATGATAGACCAGCACCAAGAGGCAAAGTTGAGGAGGTTCTCAAGTTCTGAAAGTTCATGTTGGGAAATTCTAATTGGGTGAGTGGTCAGCGAAAGGCTGTGAATGGGGGCTCTGGAGAGAAGCGTTTAATAAGAAAGAATTCATGCATCAGTGAAGAGGAAAAAGGAGAAGGATGAGAAAAGAGGTACCCAGTAAGGAAAAGTTTGCAATGATCCAAGCAGATGTTTGACATTTGGGATGTGTCTTCCAGAAGAATAATTGGAGATTGGAAGTTATACATGAAGCTGACTTTGTGGGGATGAGGGGGTTACATTTTGTTAACTTGGCACAAGCTAGAGCCACTTGGGAAGGAGGAACATCGAGTGGCATACTCTCTAATTATGTCTGAGGATATTTTCTTGATTAATGGTTTATGGGAGGAGCAACTTACTGTGGGTAGTACCACCCCGGGTGGGTGGTCCTGGGTTTCCTAAGAAGCAGGCTAAGCAGGCACTGAAAGCAGGACAGTAAGCAATTTTGTTCCATGGTTTCCTACCTGCCCTGACTTCCTTCAAGGATGCACTGTAATGTGGATAAACAAAACAAATCCTCTTTCTTCTCCAAGTTCCTTTTGGTGTTTATCACAATAACATAAAGCAAACTAAAATTGGGTGTTGGAAACATATTCTGAAATAAAGGGGGAGAGTGGGTGCCAGATAGGAAAGTGGAAACTGTCTGAAATGCTTTGTGTTGGGGCATGAGAAGAAAATGCAGAGCCTGTGTGAATTTTATTATTCTAGTTATTAACAGGACTTTGGACTCAAATGCTTTGAGAGGCAATTACTTTTTACTGTAAAATACAATTGCATTTCATAAAAAGTAGTCTGTATTAGGGATGGAACTCCACGCTCACAAATCATTCAAGGAGTGTTTATGATGAAGCATCAGACCTGTATTTACATTTTAGATATTGAAGGACACGTAAATGGTTCTCATTCCTGTCTGGGAACGTCTGGCAGAAAAATCTCAAAGAATAGTTTTCCTTGACACGCAGCTTTGATCTACCATGGTGGATAAGGCGTGGTAGAGGCATGATGGTGGCAGATAAGCATCTCAGCAGATCAGGAAATAGGTGAGACCAGAAGCAGAACCAGGCAAATGTTAAGACTTACCCCAGTGACCTATGGCCACTAGAAATACAGTGCTTCCTAGAGGTTCCAGAACCTTCCAACACAGTGTGGGGGATCAGGTGATCAATCACATAAATCTACAAGGGACAAGTTTTATCCAACTTTTACCAAAAGTAAGGCAGATAGAAGGGAAGAAGGAAGTGAATAGAGACAGCCAAGCCAGGTAACTCAATCTACTGATTGGACATAGTCAGAAGGCCTGGACTGTGAGCCAGAGTTATAATTTGATAACATGGAGTGATTGCTTTCCAAGACTTTTTCCCTCCAACCATGGATCCACTGCTTGAGACTCCAAGACCCAGTCAGACAATCAGATCTGAAATGATAGAAGCTTATGTTCTGAAAAATTAGACACAAATGTCTAGCCTTTCAAAAGAAGAAAATTAAATACATTTCCAAGCTGACCTTCCTAGTGTGTTGCACGGAAGAAACCAAACCAAGAATGAACTGGTTTTCTGAAGTGTAAATAGAAGTTAAGGAACTTGCTGACCGGGTGAACGCCACTGGTATCCCTACAGTTGGAACAGGAGCATCTTCAAGAGCAAGAGATAAGGATTAAAAGTTAGTAGTTTTTGGTTTGGGGGTTTGTTTTTTGTTTTTTTTTAATTTTTTTTTTTTTTTTTTTAGGTTTTTTTGTTTTGTTTTGTTTTGTTTTTCAAGACAGGGTTTCTCTACAGCTTTGGAGCTTGTGTCCTGTTTGGAGCCCATCCTGGAACTCACTCTGTAGACCTGCCTGTCTCTGCCTCCCAAGTGCTGGGATTAAAGACATGTCTCACCACAGCCCAGTCATACTACAGCCCAGAAGGAATTCATTTACCTACGTGAAGATATGCAGTTTTTAAGGACTTTGTCTCTGCTCCTTTGAAGTACAAAGGTCAAAGGAAGTTATAGAAAATTGAGGAAATTTCATCCACTGCCATCTGTGATTTTTAGCAGACATTGCTGGCCCTTTGTTGAGGACAGAAAGAGGCGGCATAGCATGCCAGTAATTCTTGTCATATTAAGGCTATTAGGAAGAGTTTGTTCTGAGAGCATTATGGCTTCAGGCTTTGAAGTAGACTTGCGTAACAACCAAACATCTCCAGTGTAAAACAGTTAAATAAAACATTAGACTTCTACATGGCCTTCCGTTTATGGCTTAGCCATTAAAATCAAGCATCTGCTGATACCAGGGTCACACTCAACCCATGTGAGACTCTTACCACTTGATGAAAGCACACACACTGTTAGTATGTGATATAGTTTCTTCACAATCAACAGCCTAGTGTGCATGAATACATAAACTGTTCTCTTGAATAAGCACTTAATTCTCTACCATCTAGATAACAATTCTTTGGCTCCATCATCAATAAAACAACAAAAACCTCAGTAAAACAGGTTTATATCTAAGTTAAATAGATTGTGAATATTATATATTTGAGTGTGTATATGTGAATATAAGTATGTATATATGTATTATAAACAAAATTTGGTTGAAGTTTGATTTACAATCCCTCAAGTGGTAGGAACAAATGCCCCCACCCCTTTTTTCTTTATAGCTCTCTGCTCTACTTTCTATAATAATAACTTTATCCCTAACCTTCAGAATCGGCAGCTTCAGATCTCCCAATAGGGCTGGCAGAGTTGATTCTGTCTTTGGCCCTTTATACCCTGACAGGCAGGTAAAGAAATGAAAAACAAACAGAAAACCCACCGTTTCCAACCTCCAGCATCATCAACGGTCTACTCACATCTCAGAAGCTCATGGTAGGTTACCGGTTGGTCCTTGTGACTAAGGATGAGCCAGAGGCAATAGCAAATCCAAGAGCTTTGAAACAGCAGAGTGGGTGACATCAGTCACTCCTGTCAATTATCAAAAGAGAGGGGCAGCTCCCAGTGGACTGTTAGAGCACTGTTTTTCTCTTCTCTCCTCCAAACTAAAACAGAAAATTTTAGAAAGGTTATGTGACAATGGTGAATTAAAAACACCCCTCCACCCCTCCGCCCCCCTCCCCGCCCTGCCATGTTCACTGTCTTCCCTTCTAGACACATTATTCTAGAGAGGTCCAAATAAGACAGTTGACCCTGACCCGAGACAGTAAACATCTCTGAAGTGATTGCATTATTGCAGCAACTAACTATTAATACAGACTCAAGAGAAAAGATGCCAGGTTGAAAAATGTAGCGATATTTTGTTGGCACCCACCTAGAGAAGACATTCTGGCTAAAAGTGAAGGCCCTAGCAAGTTTCTCTATCTCTCTCTAAATTGGTTTATTTTTCCTGATCCCATATACTACTTAGTAAACCGTCAATGTATTTACTTAGCAGTATACTTATTAGAGCCAATTGAGATTTTACTTCCAAACTCACTGTGCCAAATAAAAAGTATTTCTCCAGTGTGCATTCTTAAGGCAGCTATGGAGAGCAAGTAGGCCTCTGCAAAGCCCAGCTGGAGTGTGATTTCTCATGATTTAACCCCTTGATGATCATCGAGGAAACAGAAGATGTAACTGCTGTGGTTCACACTGCCCATCTGATTCTGAGATCTGTGCTGCAGAGGAGCTGAGCCACGTAGCCCTCAGATGAAAGAGATAGCAGGAGACCTCTTGTGACGTTTACTCTGCATGCAGAATTGAAACAAGAAATTTTCCATCTCTGCAAGAAATATGCTGGGAAATTTCAGCTTGCAGCATGGTTTATGTCACAAACTCCAATTTTTCTTTTCATTTGTGAATTCAACAGACACTCTTAAAGAAGAAAGATAATGGTGCTTGAGATGTACTCCAAAAGAAGGTATTGATTTTAGAAACTGCTGTGGGGTACCAGGAAAAGCAGCACATACATACACATTACATAATTATTACAATAATTCCCATTGAACGACTTCTGTGTGGCAAAGGACACAAACATTTTAATAAAGCAGAAGGCTACAGAATGGGAAATAATCTTTATCAGTTACTCATTTGATGAAGAGTTAATATCTAAAATATATAAAGAACTAAAAAAGGACATCAAGAAACAAACAACCAAATCAAAAATGGGCCACAAAATTAAACAACAAAAGATGAAGCATGATTGACTAAGAAATTGTTAAAGAAATATGCAATATACTTACTTAACCTATTGGAAAATGTAAATCCAAACTACTTTGAGATTTTTATCTTACACCAGTCAGAATGACCAAGATCAGGAAAACAATGGTTCTTTCACATCTCGCTTCTTGGGTGGCTCACAGCCTCTGCCCTGATTCTTTCACGTCCATCTCTAGTTTGAGTGTACCACCTAACGTTATTCTGCCTGATTATTGGCCAAAACAGCCTTATTTATCAACCATGAGAGAACACATATTCACAGTATACAGAAAGATGATCCCACAGACAAGATTATTTATTGCACTATCTGTCATCTTCTTTGCTGATGACGAAGTAATAGAAACATTTCTGACATATGATTATAACTTAGTTTTATATGCTTATACATTTCTTAAGTATCCAATGTCAGCTATTTTTCTCTTTCTTAACTGTATTATTTTATTTTACTTTGTTGTGAGTTTCTTGTATCATACATATTGATGTCTTACTAGTAATTTGAAAATATATTTGTTGTGTATATTTTCATTTTATCGATTTATTGACTGAAAATATTCATAATTTTATCTCATCTAACTTATTATTTCTTGCACTTGTACTTTCCTTGAGCCATTGCCTAACTCAAGAGAGTAAATGTTTACTCCTGCTTTCCTCAAAAGATGTTAGTTTAATAGGCTCGGCTGATCAGTGATTGATTTTTTTTCCTGTTAACTTTTGAATGCCAGGTTAAAAGAAATCTAATTTCAGCCTTCTGTATATGGATATTGAGTTGTCTCAACACTACCTATTAGGAAAACTGTTGGTCCCCCAGTGAATTTTGACACTTATTAAAAATGAACAGGGATAAATGCAAAATTTTATTTCTTAATTATATTCAATTGACTTAAGCTCTAACTTGGTGCTAGCACAGTTCTGTCTTGTCTGCCACCGCTGTCCAGCAAATTTTGAAATATAAGTGTAACACTCAGCATTTATGTTTTTTCAAGATTACTTTGGATTCCTTAAATCTGTTGGGTTCCTTATAAATTTTACGCCCTATTGTCAGTGTCTTCAAAAAAATCAATGGGTTTTGATACAGATTTTATCAGATCTGTAGGTCAGTCTAGGAAATAGTCCCATATTAAGAATAATGTATCTTTAGCCAGGCGGTGGTGGCACACATCTTTAATTCCAGCATTGGAGAGGCAAAATCAAGAGGCTCTCTGAGTTCAAAGCTATCCTGGTCTACATAGCAAATTCCAGGACAACCAGAGCTACAGAGAAACCTTATCTCAAAATAAAAATAATGGTAGTAATAATACATCTTCAATTTATAAATATAAAACTTTTCATTTACTTAGATTTTTCTTTATTTCTTTCAACAGTATTATATAGTTTTCATACTTAGTTTATTAAGTTTTAAAGCATATTTCATTTGTACGCATATGTGTCTGTGCATGTCATATACATGCAGATCCCTTCAGAAATAAGCAAAAGATTGGGTCTCATGTAGCTGGTTTTCCAGTTGGTTGTGAACCAGCCATCCCACATAGGTTATCGGATATGAAACTCAGGTCCTCCAGAAGAGTAGCAAGTCCTCATAACAATGAAGCCAAATTTCTCCACTCTGAATTTTTAAGAATTTTTAAATATTTTTATATTAATGTGGGGAAAATACATTCTTAATTTAATTTGTAAATTATCATTGCTAATATGTAAAAATACAGTTGACTTTTAACCTTGAGCCTTCATTCCACAGCACTGATGCATTCATTCATTCATCCTAATTCTTTTTATTAAATACCTCAGGTGTTTTTATAGGCGAAATTGTGCCATCTCTGAAGGTGGTTTCTAAAGTTCCACATTTCCCTTTATAATCTGGTTATTCTTTATTTTTTTTATTACTTTTTTGCTCATCAAATTGTCCACATTAGTACAATGCAGAGGGAAGACATTTTAATCTTGTTCCTTGTCGTAAGGGGAAAGACTCAGCTCGAACTCTAGCTGTGTTTCTTTGCAGAGGTCCTTTATCATATTGAGGAAGTCTGCTTCTAATTCATTTGACTGTGTTTTATCTTGAAGGAATGTGGGGTCTGTCAGATGGCTTGTCAGCATCCATCCAAGTGATGTCCTAGGAATGTGTCCATTTCTGCTAAGTGGTCTCATTTGTTGGCATATGGAGGGTACTAGTTTCCCCACTGGCCTCATTTCTGGTAGGTCCTTCACTATCTCCCATCTTTTGTTTCTCTCTTTCCTTTTTTCTTTTCTTTCTTTTTTTCTTTCTTTCTTTTAAATTTAATTATTTTTTTATTTAAACAGGTTTTTTTCCTGTTCCTTTGTTTATAATGTTTATGTTTTCAGTATTAGGCTTCATTAACCTTACTTTATGCTTTTTAAATTTTATTTCTGATCTAATTTTTACAGTTGTCTTTCACTTGGTGAGGGTTAGTCTCATTTCTTTAAAGTGAAAGATATACACCAATGATATGAGATATTTCTCGTTTTTAATGTAGATATTTATAGTTACAAATTTTTCTCTGGGTATTTCTTCTGCTACATCCCATGAGATTTTGTTGTTGGTGGTTTTCAATTCTTCTTTGTCTTGTTAATTTGCTTTCACTCTTCTCTAGGAATTTTCTAATTTCTTTTCTGATCCATTGATTATTTAATAGTATATTGCTTAACTTCCACACACAATTTCTGTGCTATTATATAGACTATATACAATAAGAAAGTTACCCTCAGAAGCCAGAAGAAGGTGATGGAAGCCTTGGTTGGAGCTGGAGTTGTGAGTGGTTATGAGCCGCTTGACATGGGTGCTGGTAACCTAATTCCGATGTTCTGTAAGAACCGCATGAGCTCTTAACCACTAAGCCACTGCTCCAGCCTTCTCATATGTATTTATTAAAATTTATCTTTAAACAAATAAGAAAAGTACACTTAAATACCTTTCATAGATACTAACATAATTGACTTTTTTGGTAACCTTTTTGAATGTGTTGATTTTAATTGACACTTATTTTTCTTAGTCTCAGCTTTAAAATTTCTCTTAAGTATTCCTTTTTTCACACATCACAATTTTGGGTGTAGGTGTGTGCACATGTTCATGTGCAGTGCAAGTATATATTCATGTGAGTGTACACACGTATGTGCAGGAATGTGAAGGCCAGGGATTGACATTGACTATCTTCCAATAATTCTCTCTGTCTTATAGCAGGGTCTCTCACTGACCCTGGAACTCACTGGTTCCATTAAAGATTTAGCCAGTGAAGCCCAGAGAGTCTACCATCTCCACTTCCCCACTGTCAGGACTAGAGGTATGCACCACTACACTTGACTTTCTTAGAAAAACTCTCGGGGACTGAACTCAGGTCTTCATTCTTGTACAGCAAACTCTCTGCTGGCCAAGTCATCTTTCCAGCCCTCTAAAATACTTTTTTGCAAGAGAGATCTTCAAACCACAGTTTCTCCAGGCCTTTTCTATCTAAAAACTTCTTTTTTTTCCCTTTATTTTTGAAAGATGGGTTTACTATGCCTAATATTCTATTTTTCTTTTATTTAAAATAGTTTTTTTTCATATAATTTATCCTGATAACTGCATCCCCTCCAACTATTTCTTCCTGATCCTCACTTCCCCTCCAATTTGGATCTACCCCATTTCTGATTCTCATTAGAAAGCATACAGGCTTTTGATGGATTATAATATAATAAGACAAAACAGAAACACATCAGAATCAGACAATACAAACAGAAAGAAAAGAGCCATAGAAAAAGGCAGAAGAAACAGATATAAACTCGGAGACTCACATCTCAGGAATCTCATAAAAACACAGAGACAGAAACCATAATAAATATAAATTAATGACCTATGGGGGATGCAAAAAAAGAAAAAAATCAGAATGTTTAAAAAAAGGAAAATCTCTGACATGTCATTATGAGACAAGGAACCTCCAAAGGTGCTGTTGAATTTCTTTCTGTTCACCATCAACTGCTGGGTGTCTGGTCCACCTTAATGATAGTTGGTTTTCCCCATGAGACTCCCTTGTTGAGGGGGGCTAAATTATTATTTGCAATATAAAATTTCATTTAAAGCTTCTAGGTTAGGCATGGGGTATTGCAGTATGGTTTCCTGACCCCGCTGGCCAGGGGTCCAGGCCCACAGGCCTGCATTTCCAGACCATTTAGCCACCCACCACTGCGTAGGCCCCCAAAATGACTCAGAGGCTTATTTTAAGTTCATGTTGTTTGGCCGATGGCTTAGACACATTGCTAGCTTGCTCCTTCATTTTGACTCAACCCATTTCCATTAATCTGTCTGCCACATGGCCCATGGCTCACCTGTGTTCCTTACATGTTTCTTCTTGGGATATTGGCTTGATCTGTCTCTGACTCCGCCCTTCCTTTTCTACCTATTCTTATTCCCCATCTGCTTCTTCTATGGTACCTGTCATAAGCCAAAACAATTCCTTTATTTAAAGATTGATATTCACAGCATACAGAAAGACATTCCCACATCATTTCCCCCTTTCTGTCTAATCAAAAAGGAAGGTTTCAAATTTAATGTAGCAAAATTACATATATAAAAAAAGCTATTAAGTAAGAATTACAGTTACAATATCTAGTCAATTTGTATTTAGCAAAAAATAAAGAAAATACCCTATCATCTACCTTATCTTTGTGAATCTAAAGTTTTATATCCAATATACCTTTTAATATAACTAAGAAAAACATCTATACCTAATCTTCAACTACATCAATGACCACAGAAGGATATAATATTTACCCAAGTAAACGGGAAGTGCAATCAACTTCCAAAATCTAGAAAGGACAGAGATGACACCTATCTGCCTAGACAGTCACCCAAAGTTTCATTACAAAGTTGGGGCATCCATCTTCAGCCTACAGGCCCAAAGTCTCTTTTCAATTCAGTGAAGCAGGAAATTTGCTCTGCCCATTCTGGTATAGTTTATCAGTCGCTTCTCCTTGAGTCCTGAAGAATATCTGACAGTTTTCTCTGCAAGGCAGGAAACTTAAGGACCATGTTGGCTTGTTCTGCCAAAGTTCAGAGATCACCTTCCTATGGAAGCTGCATGTCCAGTTTAAGCAGCATAATGTCAAGCAGTCAATACAAAAACATGCTCTTGTCCATTGACTAACCATTGCCACAAAGAAAGTAAAATCCATATGGAGTTTCTTCGATGCCCATTTTTCTCTTGAAGTAGATTAGTGCTGCCAGGAGCAGACCTGTCTCACTGTCTGTAAAAGTCTAAGTTCTTAAACTATTTTAAATGCTATATTCTGTAGGTCTTAGAAATGTTTGAAGATTATCTATTTAATTGAAATTTATCTTTGTATATCTAAAAACCTAACTAACATGCATTTCTTAATTATACATTACAATTCTAAATCAGTTACATAAACAGCATACCTTAAACAAGAGTAGAAAAATATATACAGCATAACAAAATTGACCATAAATATGTATCCATAAACCAAAATCTATACCAATTTAAAATATTTTGAGATTAACAGCTGATTTTCTGATCAAAGTAAATTCAATAGTCTAATTTTTTAAAATCACTCATATACCATATCTCCTTTTACTTTTTAGAAAGAGACTAACCATGACCATTAACCATTTATAATGAAAACAAATATTTATAAACAATATTTTGGGAATTTTGGCATAGTTTTCCATTACTACTTCCTGCTGATTAAGGGATGTGGTGAGATTCAGGTGTCAGCTGATAAGGTCCAAAGACGCTTATCCAGGGTCCTGGGCTCCTAAAGGTAGAGTGGCCAACCCCATTCATAAAAGGGATCTTGGGGTCCCAGGTAAGCCATGGGCCATGTGGCAGGACAGATTAATGAAATGGGTTGATTTAAGATGTAAGAGCAAGCTAGCAATGTGCCTGAGCCATAGACCAAAGAGCATGAACTTAATTTAAGCATCTGAATCATTTCTGGGGGCCTGATCAGCTGCGGGTGGCTAAGGGGTCTGGGGCTGCAGGTCTGTGGGTCTGGACCTCTGGCCACCGGGGGCCAAGAAACCTCATTGCTACAAAGGGGCACTGGCAATCTTACAGATTCTTGAGACTGGATCATCTTAGTCTCCAGCCCTGAAACTGATGTAACTATCTCTTCCCATCAGAGAATTTTCAGGTGGTCTTGATTGACGTAACCATATTTGCCTGGAAACAATCCACAGGTTCTCATCTTCTGTGGAAACAAAAGCAGAACTCTTTCAAAGCAATAAGTGCTTAGACACAAATTTCAAAATCAAGATACCTTTAAAATATATATTCTCTTTTAACTTATCAGCCTTTGAAATCCACTATCTTTCTGCAATTAGCTCATTAACAGCTAGAAAATTAAAAGAAAACACAATAATAACCATAATCCAGATTCTGTGTCTGTTTTCCATCTTTATGTGGATTTTTATATTTTTATTACTCTATTTCTCTTTTTATGGACTTTATCTTCTTTCTTTTCTCTCTGAAGCCTATGTACATTTTTACATACATTGTAACCCAGTTACACTTTTTTTTAAAATCTGAATCTGTTTTATTGTGAATCCTCAATCATTTTCCAACCAGAAGAGTTTTTAAAATATTCACACTCTCTTACAGAGTCACATAGTTTTTGCAGAAAAAGTTGAGTCAGGAAGTTCTCTTAAAGGGGCCACATCTCTGTTCACCGCTAGCAAACAGAGCAGAGCCAAGAAATACTGCTACTAAGAAACTGTCTTTGACTCTGTTTCCCTTTTGCTCAATATGAACAGAAACCTTAAATCAATTGCATGCTACCGAGTGAGACTTCAGGAACCGGCCTTGTTGCAGCTTATGCTCCCTGCCTGCAGTCTGCTGCCACCATTTTGAATGTGGTCTGAATGCCATGCTATCTCTCTACAATGACCCACTTCAGATACACAATTTGAAATCTGCTACTGGCTCTGTTTCTACTCTAGAACCCTTTTTAAGCTTTCTCAGGCTTTATGTGGGTATTTGGCCCACATTGGAATGCCATCTGTTGCAATATGGTTTCCTGACTCCAGCCATGCAGAGGTCCAGACCCACAGACCTGCAGTCCCAAAACCCTTAGCTGCCCGCTGCTGCTTAGGCCCCCAAAATGACTCAGACACTTATATTAACTTCATGCTGTTTGGTCTATGGCTTAGGCACATTGCTAACTAGCTCCTTCATCTTAATTCAATTCATTTCCACTAATCTGTCTGCCACGTGGCCCCTGGCTCACCTGTCCTCCTTACATGTTTCTTCTTTGGCAGAGGCTTGATCTGTCTCTGACTCTGCCCCTCCTTCTCCTAACTATTCTGATTCCCCCCCTACTTCTTCTATGGTGCCTGCCATGAGCCAAAACAGCCCCTTTATTTAAAGATTGATATTTACAGCATACAGAAAGACATTCCCACATCAATGGGGGCCATGTGTTCTCTCTCTTACCTCTCCCTTCAACTCCAGGACCCTATCTGCTGCAGGCCCATGCAGGGTCTGCACATGCTGCCTCAGTCTCTGTGACTGCATATGTGTATCAGTCACACAGTGCATCAATCCCTTGGTGTCTGTCATCCTCTCTAGCTCTTATATCCTTTCTGCTTCCTCCTCCACAGGGTTCCCTAAGCCCTGAGGGGAGGATTTTGATGGAGATATCTCATTTAGGGCTAAGTGTTCCAGGGTCTCTCACCCACTGCATATGGTCTGGTTGTGGGTCTCTGTATTACTTCCCTTCAGCTACAGGGAAATTATTCTCTCATGATGGCTGCGCAAGGCACTGATCTATAAGGATAGCAAAATGTTATTATGAGTCATTTTATTGCTATGTTGCTTTATTAGAACACTAGAGGTTTTACCCTAGGTCCTGAGATATCTAGTTACAGGTTTTCAATCACCCAAGCAATTTTGGATTGGGGTTCCATCTTGTGGAGCAAACTTTAAGTCAAATCAGATATTAGATGGTCACTGGCTCAAGCTTTGTGTCACTGTTGCACTAGTATATCCTGTATACAGGACATCATTGTAGATTAGAGGATTTGTAGATTAGTTGGTGTTTATGTTTCTCCTTTATAGCATGCAGAGTACTTCCACTGCCAAGAAAACTAGCCTGTAGTGGTGACAGTTCTAAGGAAGCACTAACTCAACTGCTCAATGTTCCTTGCGTTGATAATAAAGGGGTCTTGTTATCAGTTTATGGAAAGCAATCAATAGCTTGGGTTGTTTAGGCTTCTTCCCATGGGGACCACTTTGGCCAGTAATTCAATGAGACGTACGCATTCTCAGCCCTAGAAGCTTCATTTTGTGACAGGAGATAGCCAGCTGGGACTCAGTCTCCCCATTATTTGACAGTTTCATATAGAGTGCATTCATGCATGTGTGTTGTGTATGTGTGTGGTGTGTGTGTGTATGTGTGTCTCTGTGTGTGCATTTTAGGAAGCTTCTGATGCATTATATGTCCATGCTAGTCCTCAAATGGCCCTTAATTTAATGCCATTCCATGTGTTCCTTCCCTTATCCTCCTCTTGCCTCAGTCTCCCCAACCGATTCCCATGTTCCCATATGTCCTGCCTCATCCACTCAAAACTTATCTGTTCTGTTTCCCTTTCTCAGCTAGATCTATCTATCTTCCCTCATTCTTTCCTCTATACCTAAGCTCTGTGATCCTATGATCATATTTGCTTATCACTGACTTCATAGCTATTATTCACATACAAGTGAATATATACTATATTTCTCATTCTGAGATTCCTCTATTGAGAATTCTCTGTTTAGGTCTGCATCCCATTTTAAGAGGCTATTTGTTTCCTTGATATCTAGTTTTATGATTCTTTATATATTTTTGATATTAGACTCTATCATATGTGTAGTTGATAAAAAAAATCTTTTACAATCCTGTAGGCTGCCACTTGGTCTCAATGATTGTATTTTTTTATCATACAGAAATTTCTTAGTTTGATGAGGTCCCATTTATTTGTTGTTGACTTTTGTGCTCAGAAATAATGCTATTCTGCTCAGAAAGTCTTTTCCTGTACCCCACTCTCTCTTTTGTCTGGTTCGGTATGTATATCTGGTTTTATGTTGAGGTCTTTGGTCCATTTGGAGTTGAGTTTTGTGCAGGCAGGGTGATAAGTATGGATCTATGTGGATTGTTTTACATGCAGACATCCAGTTTGGGCAGCACCATTTCTCGAAGATGCTTTACTTTTCCAGTGTGTATTCTGGCCTGTTTGACAAAAATCAGATATCCATAGGTATGTGGTTAATGTCTGAGTATTCAGTTTGACACTATTGATCAAGGTATTTGTTTTTGTCCTAATATCATGTTGATTTTTATTACTGTTGCTTTGTAGTATAACTTGAAATCAAAGGGTGGTGACACTGCTATCCTGGTTTCTCCCCCCCCCCTCTCTCTCTCTCTCTGTGTGTGTGTGTGTGTGTGTGTGTGTGTGTGTGTGTGTGTGTGTGTGTATGTTTCCATATGAAGCTGAAAATTGTCCTTACAAAATCTGTGAAAAAAAATGAGTTGGAATTTTGATGAAGGTTGCATTAAATCTGTAGATTGCTTTTAGTTGGTGGTTACTTATACTATATTAATCCTGCCAATCATGAGCATGTGAGATCTTTCCATCTTCTGATATCTCCAATATCTTTCCTCAATGACTTTTTTCAATGACTCAAGTTTTCAATCATATAAGTCTTTTGCTTCTTTGGTTATTATAGTTATCCAAAGACATTATACATTTTTTGAGGCTACTGTGAAAAGTGTTGTTTCTCTAATTTATTCCTCAGCCATTTGTCATGTGTACATAAGAAGGCTTCTTATTTTTGTGAATTGCTTTTGTACTCTGATACTTTGCTCAAAACGTTTATCAGTAGTGAGAGTTTAGTGGTTTTTTTTAATAGTCACTTATGTATTCTATCATAATACTGTAAATAACAATACTTCATCTTCTTCCTTGCCAATGTGAACTTCCTTGGTCTCCTTCAGTTGTATTATTACTCAAACTAAATCATCAAGTACTCATCATATAGATAAGGAGAACGTGGACAACCTTGTCTTATTTCTGATTTTAATGGAATTGCTTTGAGTGTCTCTCCATTTAAATTGGTGTAAGCTATAGGCTAACTATAAACGGCCTTTGTTATGTTGAAGCCTGTCCCATGAATATTTAATTTCTCCAGGACTTTTATCATGAAGGGGTGTTGAATTTTATCAAAGCGTTTTCTACTTCTAATGATGTTGATATTTAGTTTGGGTCTTTTAGTGTGTGTATGTGATAGACTACATTTATTAATTTATATATGTCAAACCATCCCTGCATCTTTGATATGAAGCCAACCCAGTCATGGTGAATGATCTTCTAGATTTTTTTTCTTTGATTCAGTTTACAAGTATTCTATTGAAAATGTTTGCATCTATGTTCATAAGAAAATACATCTGAATTCTCTTTATTTGTTAAATCTTTATGTGATTTAGATATCAGGATAACTGTGACATCATAAAACAAATGAGCCCTGTTCTTTCTGTTTCTATTTTGTAGAATAATTTGAGCAATACTGACATTAACTCATTTTTGAAAATCTGATATATCATCAGAAAATCAGAACATCAGAAAACCATTTGGCCCTGAAAGGTTTCATTTGTTCTCTTTTGCTCTGTTTTGATAGAATTTTAGTGATTTATTTATATTTCACTAGGGTTTATAGGTCTGTCTAAATTACTCATCTGATCTTTATCTAACTTTGGTAGAAGGTAGTGTAGGCAGAATTTTACTTACAAGGCACCAGTCCAAGATTAATATTTATTAGAATATAAATCAACACTCACGATACTAGTAACAGCTTATAGTGGCACCTGAACAGGGACTGGAGTATTCGAGCAATGGACGAGAGATGGACGGACTATGGATTGTGATCAGGTCTCTCCAGCAGCCAGGAACCAGGATGAGACCTCCTCGTGTCCCAGCAGTCCCTTATCAATGGGGTTGGCCACACCCCCTCCAGGTTGGCCACACCCCCTCCAGGAGCCCAGGGACCCTGGATAAGCATCTTTGGACCTTATCGACTGACGACTGACACCTGAATCCCACCACAAGGTAGGTTTCAAGAAAACTGGCTATTTCTCTTAGATTTTCAAATTTGCTCGAGTACAGGTTTTTAAAGTATGTCTTCGTGATTCTCTGGATTTCTTTGTTGTCTGTTATTTCCCACTTTTTTGTTTCTAACTTTCTTAATCTGAATCTTCTCACTCTGCCTTTTTGCTAACTTAGCTATGAACTCATCAGTATTACTGATTTTATCAAATAACCAACTCTTGGTTTAATTCATTTTTATACGATTTGCTATTGTTTGTTTCTCTGCTTTCAGTTCTAAGTTTGCTTATTTCTTTCTGTCTAATCCTTTTGGCTGTGATTTTTTTTTTTTTTTGAGCCTTCAGTTGTGATGTTAAATTGGTATTATGATCTTTCAAAAAAAAATTACGTAGTCACTTAGTAAACTTGCCTCTTAGAACTACCTGTATTGTGTCACGTAAGTTTGAATTTGTTGTGTTTTTATTTTTCTTCTATTCTAGTGTTTAATTTCTTTTTAAATCTCTGACTTAATCCAATTTTCCTTCATTCTGGCACAAAATAATAGATACACTAAATCTACAGAACAAAGATAGAATATTAAAAGACCCAAGGGTAAAAGAATAAGCAACATACAAAGGCAGACCTAATAGAATAACATCTGACTTCTCTAAAAACCAAAAGGACCTGGACAGATGGGCTGCAAACTCTAAGAGACCACAAATGCCAGCAGAATACTCTAGGTAACAAAACCATCAATCATAATAGATGGGTGGGCGGGGGACATTCCATGATAAAACCAAACTTAAGCAGTTTCTATCTACAAATCTAGCCCCATAGAAGGCACTAGAAGAAAAACTAGCCTGGAGGGGTTAACCACACCCAAGAAAACACGAGGAATAAATAATTATAGATCAGCAAATCAAAAGACGGAAAATACATACACCAGAACAATAAATACTGTTATCTCTTAACCTTAATGGACCCAATTCACCATTGAAAAGACACGGACTAACAGAATGGATGGGAAAACACAATCCATCCTTCTCCTGAATCCAAGAAACATATCTTACCATCAAGAATATCCATCACCTCAGGATAAAATGATGGAAAATAATATTCCTAGCAAAAGGACCTAAGAAGCAACCTCATATAGCCATTTTAATATCTGGCAAAATAGACTTCAAGACGAAACTATTGACTTGTGATGAACAATACATACTTACCAAAGGAATGATCCACCAAGAGGCTACTGCAGTTCTAAATATCTGCACCACTAGGGCACCCAAGTTTATAAAAGAAACACAACTGTATCACATATTGACCCTCATATACTTCAATCCCCTTCTCTTGTCAATCACACAAAAACCAAACAGAAAAAATGGAGGAATTCACTGATGTTATGAACCAAATGAAACCAACAAATAGTCACAGTTCAGCTAAACATAAAAGAACCAGATAGAACTTTCTCTAAAATTGACAACACACAGTAAGTCTCAACAGATAAAGGAAAATTGAAGCAACATCCTGTATCCTGTCTGAACACCACGTTAAAGCCGGATATCAACAACAGAAAGTCTACAAAATCACGGAAACTAAAAAGCTTGTTATATCTTAGATTCATTATTGGCAGTTTTATATTTGTTTCCATTGTCCTGCCACTTTCTTCACTATTATCTCTAATGAGAAATCAGTGTTTGCTCTTCAGAGGGTTTTTCTGGTACTTGGAGTAAACTCTATTACTGTTTTCAAGGTTTCTGCTGGCCTTTGCTTCAGTATTCTATATATTACGTGTGTGTGTGTTTCTGTGTCTGTGTCTCTGTATGGGTACACTGAATTTATTATATTTGATGTCATTAAGTATAGATTAATATTTTCATAAAATTGGATTTCTCAATCACTTTCTATGAAATTTTTAATTTTCTTTCTCTTTTTCCTCCACCTTACTTTTATTTTTCCTGTATGGATAAGCTGAATCATACTCAAATTTCTCTGATGGCCTATTTAATTTCTTTTGTCTTTTTTTTTCTGTTCAATCTCCACGATCCCTAAATTCTAGGTTTAGAGGTAATAATCTCATTCTCTAATATTAGAGCTCAGTTCTTTTCTGTTTTATTTGCCAGCCTAACATCTGTTGTTAGGATCCTTCTGTGACTTTTTTATTTGGCCGCTCTATGTCTCAACTTCATGCATTTGTCCATAATAGACACGTGTAACTTCTGTTTGTTGATGGTTCACAGTCACCACCCCTTCCTTTAATCATCATATGTGGTCTCCGTTTGTTCTTTGCCTGTATTTATAATGACTACTCTGAGGTCTTTGCCTGCTAAACTGTACACATAGCAGGTATTTGTCTTACATACAGCTCCACCTCACCTAGTTCATTCTATGTCTCATAATTTCTGGCTAAAATGAGGGGGAAATTAAATAATAAATTGTAGTCATGTCTTCCTCCAGTGATATGATCTTGCTACTATTTGCCTATCGCTTTATTTATCTGCTTACTGGGATGACTGGAATGCCTTAGTAAGAGTCTAGTCTCCTCTTGATGTGCAGGCTCTGATACTCCAGTGAATATTCTTATCATTTAATCTTTCTTTATGTCTGCCTCTGGAATAACATCAGCCACTTATGTGTAAATTTGCTCTAGTTCCCTCAGTCATTTAAATATTTTGAATTCTACCAGAACATACATATGTAAATGTGTGGTTTGGAGACTTATAGCAGCAGATGATACATGTTATTTTTTAACGTTTATTTTATTTTAATGTTCATTGTGTCTGTGTGGGGGTACATATGATCATGAGTGCAAGCTCATGAAGAATTGGGCCTGGCAACTAACCAGCACATGTTCTGGGAATTATCTGCAAGATTAGTACATGCTCTTAACCACTGAGCCATTTCTCAAAACCTCTTTTCTATTTTTCGAGGTGGGGTTCTCACTATTCAGCCCTCACTGTCCCGGAACTCACTAGCGTCAACTAGCAGAGATTCATTTGCTTCTGATTCCCAAGTGCTGGGATCTGGGTTTAAAGGAGTGGGTCACCATGCCCAGCATCCCAGCCCTTTAATATTAATCCAGGTTTCTTAAGTGCTGTTCCTAGATAAAAAGTGATTTCTAATTCAGTCAGAGATTATTTCTAACCCCGAGTGAGGGCTCCATCTTAGTCTATTGGTCCATGTTTTACTTTGGGAAACATTTCTAAACCTTCTCTACCTTCTTCCCAGTATGGCTGCTCATGAATGAAAGATACTGGATCTTATTCAAGTCTCTTCTACCCTGCTTCTGGCCAGACTGAATTCATTCACAAATGAATGAATGATGCTGGAGTTGACTCATAATGTCCCTTACCATTGGAGTCACTCTGACTCTGGGAGAGTGATGTGAGAATGTCTTTTTGTATGCTGTGAATATCAATCTTTAAATAAAGGACTGTTAGGACCATGGCAGGCACTGTAGAAAAAGTAGGTGGGGAAATCAGATGATAGGTAGGAAGAGGACAGAGTCACAGAGAGAAAGAGCCAGGTGCCAAAGAAGAAACATGTAAGAAACAAAGGTGAGCCATGGGCCATGTGGCAGACAGATTAATGGAAATGGGTTGAATTAAGATGAAAAAGCTAGCTAGCAAGGTGCATAAGCATAGGTCAAAGAGCATGAAGTTAACATAAGCGTCTGAGTCATTTGGGGGTCCTGAGCAGCGACTGGCAGCAAGGCACTCTGGGACAGCAGGTCTGTGTGTCTGAACCTCTGGCCAGATGGGGCCAAAAACCCTATTATAACAGAAGAGTTCTTGGTTGGTGCCTCAGATCCTGGTTTTCAGACTCCACAGTCACTTTGCTGTTATATGGAATCATGGGAACCTCCTTTAATGGCACATAAACTATTTTTCTGCTGATACCACCTTTCTAGCATAAAATGTTCTCACCTTAGTTCTACTCTTCCACTTGGATGGACCCTATATCACTATACAAAACCTGGCGGCAGGGACATGGCTTCCTTCTGCAAAATAATACTTTGGATGCATGAGTGAGTGATTGGAGCATGATGGTTTGCATTGTACAACTTAGGTAAGTGAAAAAGCCATTGGTTCTATCATCTGTTCCTGAAAGACCAAAAGAAGATGAGGGTCCCCTCTCCATTTCACTGGAAGAATTAGAGAGCCTGTGGAAACTCTCCTGAGGTGGAACTCTGTAGGGAGGAGCCAGGCAGCATTATGGCTTGAATGTAGTTCTTGTTGGGCGTTAGCAAGTTTTTCTTGAATGAGTGTGCCTTTGTTATGTCTTCTATATGCCTTTAGCACACTAGTCGGGTATATCAAATAGTTGCTTCTGTATTCCCTGTTTCCATTGCTATTTGTTAGATAAGAGCATGCCTTGCTATTCATCTAGCATTTGCATAAAGAAATTTTGGAAATACTTTGAATGGAGTTAAGAACATAAATAATGCAGTGAAAATTTTTAAAAAGAATGGAGTGCTTGCTTACAATAATGATGTATAGAGGTTGTAAACCAGACTTTTCTCTGGCTGTGTGAGGAGATCCATGTCCAGTCTTAGAGCCACATGTGAAGCATTTCTGACAGGCAGAGGCATGAGGATTGGATAGAATCCATGCCTCCAACATCAGTGCTTGAAAGGCAAAAGCGTAATAGCTCACTCCATTTCATCCTGAGTTTCATCCAGCCTGAATAAAGCGAAACACAGACTGTTATGTGAGAGGGCTACTATTCCTACATCATGACAGCCTTGCCCATGCTGTGCATATCTCGTCCCATCCTTGTGACCAGATGGAACACAATCATCTGCAAAATTGGACTGAATTTCAATGAAGGAGGAATCGAACCAGTAAGATGACTGGAAATTAAACATCGTCGTTGAATTCAGTGTTTCAGAGATGGGGGGAGGGATTCCCACAGGGCAGGATGCTGTGAGCTCTGACAAACTTGTCTGGAAATAATGTCCTAAGGATGTCTTTTGTGTACATACGTATCTTTGGAGGATTTTTGTTTCTTTGTTTTGTTTTTATGCATCCATGGCTAGCCTGCATGCAATTCACTATTTGAACCAGACTGACCTCAAGCTCAGACCGAGTCTCCTGACTCTATCTAGAATTACAGTATGTGCCACAAAACATGCCAAACTATCCACATTTTATCTCCTCAAACTTATGAATATTTTAGATTACATATCAAAGAGCAGTAGGATTGCAGATCAAATTAATATGCCAATCATCCAACCTTAAACTAAATTGGATTACTAGTCATGTGAACCCAACCAAAGCATTTTGTACATGGGGGGAAAAGATGCAGAAGAAGAAGTAATTTTGAGAGCAAGTCATGTAAAGGACATGACGAAGAGCACAACTTCCCAGTTAGATGAAAGAAATAACTTCCATCTTTCTGTTGAACATCATGGTAACTGTAGTTAATAGCTGCATATTACGTACTTAGGAAGAACTGAAGGGCTAGTGTGATGACTCAGCAAGCAAGGAAAAGCACACATCATGCAAACCTGATGACCTGAGTTTGACTCCACGAACCAGGGTGATGGCTGAAGTAAAGAAAGAACCAACTCCACCAAGTCGCCTCCTGATCTCCCTGCCAGTAACGTGGCATTCCCCCCCCCACCCCCACAGAGAGAGAGAGAGAGAGAGAGAGAGAGAGAGAGAGAGAGAGAGAGAGAGAGAGAGCATAATTGCTTAAAGTATTGAAAGTAGAATTAAATTTTCAGTACAGAAAAATTAGTTCTATTTGGCCATCCCAGCTTTTGTAACTTGAAGTATCATGTTACATATCATAAATATACAAGACACGTGGAGGACCAATCAAATGCAGCCTCATCTTTATTAATCTGTTGAGAGTAGTTGAATTTAAAAATGTAAGGAATGCATCTGAATTCTTAGTATCTTTTAACCACTTTCTGGCCATGATTACAGTGCCAACTAAACTGTGCATTTTTCCTGGCTCAACTTCAGTGAGTCAAGGGTATGCTTTGTTCGACATGGAGGCTGAATATTTCAGTGGTCATGCCTGTGCAAGTCCCAGGTGCCATTTTCGGCCCTGTTTGCATGTGTCACATTCTGGCAGTCGGCGCTGAGGGAAAGCTTTCATGGTTGAAAATGAAGCCTAGAAAAACATGCCAACAATGTGCTGCTCCAGACTTAGATTTCTTCTTCTTTTTCTGGAAAAAGAAAATCTAATGTTTCTTCCATGTTCCCACCGGGAAAGACTTATTTCTTTCTACTTAGTGACATGGAATGCCAGGCATTCAGGGGAACTAATTGCCCAAGTCTGCCAGTTTCACAACAGTGATAATTCATAATTTCCTTGGTTGCTAAAGGGGATAAAGTAGGATAGAAAAAAAGAAAATAATTCCTACTGAAGCCTTCACTTTTCCCAAACAAACAAACAAAAAGTTGTGCTTTAAAGAGGCACAGGTGTAAAGCGCTTGCAGCAAGAACAACAAAATTAAAATCCAACTGCCTTTTTATAAAGGAAGATTATCTTATATGAAATATGAATTTTTGTATTAGTAGGAATAAAAATCCCTGATATCAATGTGTTAAGCTCACCTGCAAAAGGTGTTCTGGCATTCAGGAGCCAAGGAATACCACAAAGTCACACTGCACAATAAACCCAACACAAGAGATTTATCGGGAGGGGAAACCCCAGGAGTGCAGCTGCCTCTGCTTGGGTAAAAAGCAGCAGAGAACTGAGCAGAAGACAGGGCTTATATAGGGTTTCTTGTGGGGTGGAGATTTCTAGGGTAGCCTGAGGTTGGAGAAATTTTGTGAGGTACACCCATCAATCTAAAGCCCCTTCTTATTCCTGGTCTTTCAGGGTCTTGCAGGTGATTGAAAGCCTAGCTTGCTAAGCATTTACAAACAAACATACTCACTCAGAAAGCAGAGACATGTAGCCAGAAGTTTCTGACCCATCCCAGCCCTGAGATCCGGACCAACAGTCCCAAATAATCACACAGACTCTTATACTAATTGCATGTTGTTTGGCTTATGGCTTAGGCTCATTTTCAGCTAACTCTTACAGCCTAATTCAGTCCATTTCTATAAGTCTATGTCTTGCCATGTGGCTCATGGCTTACCTGTACTTTTACATGTGTCTCTATCTGATTCCACCCTCCTTTCCTGTTATCGGTGCTTCCTGGCTGCCTAAAAGCTGACTTGCCATAACCAAAACATCCTCTTTATTAATCAATGGTATTCACAACATGCAGGAAGACATCCTGCATCAGATATACTCTCTTCCTTCTGCAACAATTTGTTCAGAGGTTTGGTCATGTCCAGGAATAAATACAGTTTGATGAGATAAAGTTCACCATGTCCTGGTCCTAAACTTTATCTCCATATTTCCAGCACGGCGTACTGACCTGTTTTTTTCTAGCTCCCAAGTTGATACACTTGAGTTCATGTCAGCTCTCCAGTGGAAAAGGGATCAAGTGGGAGATCTATTTGTGTTGATTCTCACTTGTCAGAGAGCACTGGGTTTTCGTTATGCCCATTGTTTTCTTGGGAAATTCAGACCCCCAGAGCTCTGTACCCCATCTCCATGCTGTGAGTATCAGTCCTCCAGTCACAAGCAGCACACAACCTCTAAAACTGGCCTCTCTCTCTCTCTCTCTCTCTCTCTCTCTCTCTCTCTCTCTCTCTCTCTCTCTCTCTCTCTCTCTCTCCTTCCTTCCCGCCTTTTTATTTCCTTCTCTTTCTGCAAACACATTACAGGCTTGTAAACTCTTCCTCTAAGTTTGACTGTTTAGCAATTCTCCATCAGACTTAGCAATTCTTTACTTTATGCCTATAAACTCACACATCAGAAAAACAAGTTTAACAAAACTAAGAACACATTTGCTAAAAATTTAGTCTTCATATTATTGACCAAAGTATTACATGAAATGAATTATAATAAACTTTATAAGAAGTTGAATCTCTCTCTTCTTGCTATTTTTCTGAATAGTGATATTAAATTACTTCGCTGTTAGCCTTCAAACACGCTCATCTGCTAGTAATTTCAAAGCACACAACAGAAACTAAACTTAAAATAAGATTTTTAAGGGGTGAACTATTTGAGATAAGAAAGAGGGCCAGTAGGAGGTGGCATGGGAAACTGTAAATGGGAGAAAATGAGATCAAAACACAGGCTATATGTACGGGGTCGGGGTAATGAGGTTATAGAACTTAATTTTTAAATTATTATTTAATTTAAAAGATAAGGGAGGTTATGTGCACAGGAGTGCATGAATGCCTGGAGGATTTGGGCATCATGGAACTGGAGATCCAGGCAGATGTGTGACATCTGACATGTGTGCTGGAACCTCTCTGCAAGAATAATATATACTCTTAACTGCTGAGCCCTCTCCACCCCCTTGTGCAATTTTATCATCTTAGGTTCATTTCCTGTTGTAATAAAATACTCTGAAAACTTAAGGGAGAAAGGATTTATTTGGCTCAGGGTTCCCAGTTATAGTCTGTATTAGTTACATTTCTGTGCTGTGATAAAAATGTCATAGCCAAGGCAACTGGTAAGAAAAAAAAAAGAGGAAAAAAATGTATTTACTTTAGTTTACTATTCCAAAGTGTTAGAGTTCAAAACGTCAGCACACACTAGGCATTGTTGCAGGAGCAGGGAGCTGAGTCCTCACATCTTGAAACTCCAGCAAGAACCAGAGAGAGCAAATAAGAAGGATGGGAAGCTTTCAACTCTGAAAGCTTTCCCACAATGAATTATTTCCTCCAACAAGGCCAGACCTTCTAAACTTCCCTCAAGTAGTTTGGAACAAGAGTGTTCAAATACATGAGCCTGTGGGGGACATTATTATTCGGACGACAACACAGCCCACAGTTATATGGAGTCAGAGCCATAAGAACTTGGAGCAGCTAGTCACATTATAACCAGAGTCAAGAGCAAATTGGTGGCTTATTGTATGTATGCCAGTACTCTACCCACCTTTTTTACTCTCAGATAATTCAGGAGCCCCTTCCTAAGGAATGGTGCCACTATAGGTGGATCTTCCCACTTCAGTCAAGCTAATCAGGATTATCACTATAGGCATGCCCACAGGCCAACCTAAAAGAGAGCCTCTAACTGAGATTCCTTTATCAGCATATACTGATCAGTTTTTCAAATTGGCAATCAAAATCAGCCATCACATTTGCTTTTCTACCTCAAGATGTAAAGTTACAGTCAGGGTACATAGTAAGCTCTTTTATTTCAGGTGTTACGAATTGTTTATATTTACTATGATGTAGTAGTAATAACATGAAATATGGAAAGAAACATAATGCTGCATTTGCTTGATGCTACAAAAACTGCCTGTAAATAGCACAGACTTATGGTTAACATGAAGAATTTTTAGTTTTCCCAAATTTGGGAACCTTTGTTGCTGAACGTCAGTCTGTGCTGTGCAGACTGTTTACCCTTCTGATTCCACATTTAAGCCCCTAAAATTGACTATTACTTATGGAAAAGACATAGAAACCACAGACAGATAAACATTAGCAGACCACTGGCCAGTGGCTTCATTTCTTATCATCTGCAGCACACTGTGGCCTGGCACGGACATTGGTTTTGTATCTAAAACTGCACCTGCTGCTGTAAGTTCTTCCCTGAGACTAAAACAAAATTCCATTTCTGGGTGAATGATAAGATATCATGGCCCTACTAGTGACAAGCTATGACAGCAAGTATCATTGTGCCTGTATAAAATCCTCTACTAATGATCCCCTGAGATCTCAAGCCCTCTACTGAAAATAAGGCGTGGTTACACACATTCTGGAATAAGCTTGAACAAAGAAAGATAGAAAAAAAAAAAACTTGAGATACCAAATCTGTTTATAAAATGCTCACTGCTGAATTTCCAGTTGAAGATATTGACTAAAAAAATGATGTAGTCCAAACCAAGGCTGAAATTGTAATAAGTAACCTAGAACATTCTGGAAGAAGATGCTCAGTTGAAATTGCATTTATAAGCATACTATGAAGTTCCAAAGCACAAAACATGGATGGATGGATAAAATAATCCTGGTACCACATGCAGCCACACTGAGCATAATATAAAGCAAGTGTATGAACACCAAGATGCCATGTACTCTCTGGATAATATAGTCTGGCACAGACTATGTAACCATAATTTGTATTATAGTATGCTATGATCATTCTGTTTGTGAATATTTATGTTTAATGCCTTCTTGTGCTTAATTTATAAATTAAATTCATCATAGGTATGAGTATATAGAAAAATAATAATATATATAGCGTTCTGGATTATTCATGGTTTCAGACAACCACTAAGGGTCTTAGAATGTTCCCTTAGATAAGAGTAGAGGTTTAACTGTGCATTGGTTGGATTTAGAGAAATTAAGAAAAAATCCTCACATTGGGAAAGCATTGGAGTGCAAAACAAGATGATAATGTGAAGATAATCGTCACACATTGTCTCTGTGCAAAAGATTGTCCTGACCCCTGTTATAAAGGGGAGAACTCAATAGAAAATCTGTGTTAAATCAAAGCGGAAAGAATAGGATTTACTCTTCTCTGTGACTGTGGAAAACTGAATACAAGATTTATAGGCATAAGACAAAATTATCCTTTAACTCTGAAAATGTGTATGCAAGTCCTGCCCCTTCCCTTACATGGATTAAAGGTAGCTGTATACAAAATGGATACTTGAAGGTGTGAGTCTGAATCCATAGGCCACCCACTGATTTCCAGGTTCCTATGTCACTGAACAAAGAATCAGATGAATCCTGATAGAAGTTGAGACAGTCTCTGAGAGAGAAAAAAAGACATTCCTGAAAAAAATGGAGAAGGATACAGAGCTGGGATGGTATAAACCTAATCAGAGACCCAAAAGGCCTAGCTAGGCCCTCCGTGTCACAGTCTTTTATAGATAATTTACATGGTTCCCACGTTCTCTGTGAGAGTTCCCTGCTTTCTCTCAGGCATGCTGTTTTACTACAGGAGCCTTGCTGGAGAAGGCTTCCTAGTGTGTCACCAGCTTAGTTCATGTTGTGATGCCTCAGTCCCCAGCCTGCTCTCTTGCTCTTTCCTACTTTGTCTCAACACCATCTCTAACCTCTGCCTGCTGGGAAAGAAAAGAGGTCTTAGAAATTCCAAAGGTTGTTTTCATTTTCCTCTTCTAGGCTTACATTTGACTCTTCAGAGCTTATCTTAAGAATTCTAAGACCTTGGTAAAATTCATAATAAAAAAAAAAAAATGATGGTTGGCCAGGAAATGTCAGTGAGCCAGCCAGAGATCTCATTTTGTTTAATTTGATAAGAGAGTAAACAGTCTGGAATGTAGATGTATGATTTTTTTTCTGTTTTCATTTTCTAGCCTTCAAAGATAACAGCTATCAGTTTTTGAATGTACAAGAAGTAGATCCTTTTTTTTTTTTCTTTTAACAAAGACCATGCAATTCTGCAAATCTACAGTGAATGAGACTTTTTAGGTTCACCAGACACATGACCAAATTTTCAGCATTATCTAGCATGAAAAAATAGTACTATATCAGACTTGTGAGCCTTTTAAAGTAAAGTTTCCTTCCCTTTAGGTAGATCACTACAACATTCAGAAAGAAATGCTTAGAAAATGTATAACTTCCCTATGTGTGACCATTCTCACTGTAGTCACTAGCCTTCAGTGGGGGGCTGTGGATGTAACTCTTGTCATATGTGCCCAAATGTAGTAGCTGCCAATTTGCTGCCCACATAATCTAATTGAATCTTCCTACCTGGGCAGTATTTCTAGAACTAAGTTTATAGAAAGCCATAAGAACTGCGTGCAAAGGCCTGCTTGTGATGCGGTTGTCATCTCCAGCACCATGTGCATTATACCTTTTCTTTCTGTCCTTCCCAGTCTCATCTCAGATGCTCAGTCACTTGCTCCAGGTATTTATATTTTAGGAAGGCTAGAGGTAGAGTGGAAAACCATACATGGACGATAAAGCTCCTCCATCTTAGTCTATAGGGAATAGAGTCATTAGTAGGATCCCGATACAGTGATTATTCTTCAGGGCTAGGACAAAATGACAAATGCCATCTAGCTAAATCACTATTGTTAGTTTTGTGAAGCAAAAGTCTCTCGTCAGCTGAGGAAGCATAACAGCCTGATAACATAGCTCCACTCGGAAACTCATGCCTTCTAAAAGCATTGAGTGTGAACTGGAGAGTGGGTTCGGCTGTTAAGAGCACTGTATGTTCTTCAGAAGAACCCTAGTTTGATTTCCAACACCAATAGGGCGGCTCACGACTGTCAGGGACTCCAGTTCCAGGATATGTGACACCCTCTTCTAGTCTCCCAGTCTACCAGGCACTCACATGGTGCACATACATGAAGGCAAAACATCCACACATTTGAAAAAATAAATAAATAAAAAAAGCCTTCCTTCTGATATCAGTCTTCCTGTTGGCACCTATGAATGGCACCAGAATTTCTCTTTAATTTAGTGTGTGTGTGTGTATGTGTGTGTGTGTGTGTGTGTGTGTGTGTGTGTGTGTGTGTGTGTGTGTGTGTGTGTGTATGCGTGCAGAGGTCAACCTTGAATGTTATGTCTCAGGAACTGACAAGTTTAAATTTTGGTTTGGTTTTCTATTTTGTTTTGTTTTGATATGCATATGTTTGAGGCAGAGTCTCTGAAACCTGGGACACCAGGCTAGGCTAAACTGGCTGATCAATAAGCCCAAGGGATTCCCTGTCTCTGCCTGCACATCCCCTCCCCAAACTCTGAGATTACAAGTACGCTCTGTCCAGCCTGAGTTTTTCACTTGGTGCTGGAGATCCAAGGTCCTCACATTTGTGCTACAAGGAATTTTTCTAAATTAGCTACATCCCTGCCACCCGTGGAGCCATTTACTGTCCATAGCTGCATCATTTCCATGAATTGCTACAAAAATCATTTAGCTTTCTAGCTTGCTTGTTTTTTAGGAGTTCAGCTTAGCCTCATATTCACCATGTAGCTAAAGCCGACTTCAACCTCAGAATCACCCTGCCTCTGACTTCCTAGTGCATCACCACACCTAATGCTTGTTCACATCTGAGTTGACATGTTTGAACAATCCTAAACTCTTACATACATAAACAAAACTTTTTCCTTCATTTGTTCCTGGCACAGAAGGTATATAGTCATCAAAGCACAATATACTGGCACCTTCCACTTTCAGAGAAGAGAGGACATCAACCAACATTAGATACCACACTGGTGAAACGCAAGCCTAGTGTGATAAGCAAGCGCACACAGATTTCAGATTTCTATGTCTTTATTATGCAAACTATTTCATATTAACAATATTACAGGCTAGAAGATTCTAATCAAACTCTACTTCCTCCACTTTAAAAAGAAAATGAAGGTAAGAAATGGAATGACATTCACTGGATAAAGCATACCACACCAGGCAATGAAAAATTGGCTGGATTTTAGAAATGCCATGCAGGCGAAAACCTAAAATTTAACAATGAAAGTTAAATCAATCTGAGAAAACTAAGCTAATCTTTTAGCATATTTTTCAGTCGATATGAACAAGGATGATATGTGTTAGCAAATGTATATCTGCATCTTAAATGGCATATAAAGGACAAATTATACCAAATATTGTGCTAAGTGCTGAGAGGTAGAACTGTGTGATGTATTCACAAAAGGCACTTATAATCTTAATAAACTTGCAGTCAAAGGCGTAAGAAATTTGAGCAGCCAGCGGCATTATCTAGACAAAACTAAAATAAAATGACAAAACCCAGCTTAGCCATTGCACTGAAATCCATCAGGGCGTCTTTAGAGTTTGGGCTCTACAAGAAAATAAAAAATAAAAAATAAAAACATACAGGGACAGAGAGCAAAGGGGGAGGCATTACACATTCTGTCTTTGCCACTTTACTGTGTGGCTAGAGAGATGAAGGAGAGACAGGAAAGAAAATATGAGAGAAATTAGAAAAGAATAGAACTAAATGGCTCTGAGAGCCATGTCAACGGGACGAATGGCAGCCCCGGGAAACTGCTCTGCAAACTCCAGACAGGTTGTCTCAGCCTCACTTTGAGATTTTTATATTTTAGACTCTGGTTTAGCAAATTTTTTATGAACCTTTCTATAATTTTATTTTACTTCTCATTAATATTGCTTTAGAAACACTTCATGGAAAAATATAATTGCAAATGTCCAAGAACTGGAGTTGTTACACGGTATGTTCAACATGTGACTATATCAACAGCTTAACGGGCAAAATATCTCTTAGGGGCACCTAAGAACTCATAAGACTTATAATAATGCACCTTTCTTGACCATATTTTACAGGAAAAAAGCAGGGTTTCCAGAAGTAAAACAAGTCAAATAGGAATATGTCAGAGGTTTAAATCTACGGACAAATGGTGCATTTATTTGTCTTAGACATATTAAACTTTGGACCCGTATACCAATTTTTTCAAAAAATATTAATAATTTTCTTCTTCCCAATACATTGCAAATCACGTGGAAGTTCAGTAGCCCCATTAAACCACAAAACAAAGCTGAAAAGGGAGCAAATGTGCTTTGAAATAGTGACATCAAAGAGCGGAGGCAAAAAGCAAGCTGTTTCTTTCCTGTTCCCCCATCCCCCGCTCTTATTTTCATCCGTCATATTGAAATAAATAAGACGGCAAGAATTGCTTTCTCCCACAGTGCTGCTTGTGGTTAGAAAACAATAAAGGATATTGTTACAAATAGGTAGGCAACATAATGAGAAAAAGAAGTGGCCTGTGGTCACAGCTGCAGCTGAGCAGCCCAGAAGTGAGGTTTCCAAGAGTGTAAGAAGCTAGCAGCAAACCATGAAGTAGGGGAGAGATTTGTGATGGCTGTGTACAGTAAGGTTATTTAGAATATATTGGCTCTATCTTTAAAGCTTCTGGGTTGTTTTCCCAATTTACCTTCTTCTGGAGAACTTTTGCCTTATTTTTTTTTCCAGTCCTTTTAAAATCCATGATGTATCTTATACAAACAGCTTGACAGAAAAAGCATGGAAGTGTGGCCCCTGTGCAGCCTGTGACCCACATAGAAGACAGCAGGGTGCTTGGGTCTCATCATCCCCCAAATGGCTACAGACTTCCACATCTCAGTCAGGGATCCCTAGATCTAAGGTATTGTTATGGGAACCAATGTAAACACTCCTCATTTCAAACTTGTTACTGTGACAGTGGTTTATCAGGTGACATTCTAAAATCAGAAAATCAATAAAGTCCTGGATGGACTTCTTAGAGATAGCCATTATAACAAAAAATAGAAATCTCTTGAGATTTGACCAGAGCCCCCGAAGATGTGTTTGTCTCTGAGCTGTCTGTCATTAGAGCTACTGTGTGATTTATTGATCACCTTGATCAAGGCAATGGATGGCTAGAAGGCTGTATATTAGATTGAGTGTGCAGCCTATAATGGCATGCCTGGATCTTACCCTTAGGGTGGCCTTGACTCAGGGAAACAATATTGTTGTTCTTGGACTTTTATTTGAAAACAGAACTGACAATGATAGTTTTGTATTTAAGTTTCTTTCAAGGGTGTTTTATCAGCTTTTCATTTCAAAATAAATTAAATGGATAGAAATGGTTGTGAGGATAATACAAGAAATACCTGGAAGCTCATCACCCAGTGTTCCCTAAGGTGCTGTTTGTCATAACCATAATACCATAGCTAAGCTGAGAAATCAACACTGGTACACACTGCAATGGTCTAAACTCCAGACTTCATTTGAATCTTCCCAGTTTCCCCATGAATGAGCTCTAACTCTATCAGGGTTCTATCCAAAAGGCCACACTGTTTTTAGGGAAATATTTATTTCGTTCTCTTAAAAAGAGTAGTGCCTGGTACCCAACACAGTAGAAATCATTTAACTGTATTAGATAATTTGAATGAAGGAAAGGTAAAACGTTCCTATAGCTATTAGATAATAATAAGAATTTACCCTCAGTTTATTTTGTGTGTACGAATAGTTTGCATGCATGTCTACATGTTTGATACCAGTAGCGGCCAGAAGAGGATTCTGGATTCTTGGAACTTGAGTTACAGATGGTTGTGAGCTATCATATGGGTGCTGGAATTCAAATCTGGGTCCTCTGCAAAATCAGCCAGTGCTCTTAACTGATGAGCCAATACACCCATTCCTGCTATTACTTTATTGCACTACTGCAAAACAGTCATGCACTAAACAAATAGACAAACATAAACCTTAATCAGTACAAAATAAAAGACAATTTGTATTTGACATAAAACCAACTATAGGTTAATTGCTCTTAAAAAAAAAAAAAAAAGAGCACGTCTCTGAAATATCTTCTAGCAGTGAGAAAATAAATCACGTCTCAGATCGCTCTCTTAACTAGCTCACCCAACCAAAAAAAGATTTTTTTTTCAAAACTCTACAATGTACAAACCACTGTACCCCAGGCTGAGATACCATGGTGAACAGACTGGACTTTCAGCCATTTTCCATGGGAGCCAGTAATATATACCCTGATTCAGTCTACTAGGAAGCAGAAAGCCTTTAAGTCCCATACCAAAACACACGGTGGAGGGTGTTAGATGGAAGAGGGGAACAGCACATTCACTGAAGCCCATTTCACACAGATCTGCAGGATCAAAGCAAACTTAGGTAAAGATAGGATACGAGACAGAGCTGTACCTGGCTCATGACACATTCCTACCAGCCATCCTTGGCTCTCTTCCAGACTTGCATATGTCCATTGGCAAGGGTCCTTAAATAGTATCAGGTAATATGCTATGGTGTGCACTTCCCTGGGTCTTTCTTTCTTTACTTTTTTTTTTTTTTTTGGTTGTTCTAGAAGAGTTTTCTTTGTAACAGCCCTGGCTTACCTGGAACTCACTCTGTAAACCATGTTGGCCTCGAACTTACAGAGATCCACCTGCTTCTGTGCTGTGGGATTATGCTCTTGTACATTGTAAATATTTGTCACTGTTAGTATTGGTTTAATAAATCACCGATTAGCCAGAACCTAGGTACATAGGAAATATAGGAGGGAAAACAGACAAGGAGAATTCTAGGAAGCAGAAGAATGGAACAGAGATGCCAGAAGATGCAGAGGAAAGAAGATGAGAATGTTACTATGAGAAAAACATCAAGCCACGTGGCTAAGCATAAATAAGAAATATGGGTTAGCTTAAAGTATAAGAATTAGAAAGTAATATGCCTGAGCCATAGGCCAAACAGCTTGTAATTAATATAAGCCTTTGTGTGATTTGGAACTAAGTGGCTGTGGGACTGTGGGTCTGGATCTCAGGGCTAGAGTGGGCCAGTAACATCATGCTATACCTCTGTCTCCTGAGTGCTTAGATTAAAGCCATATGCCACCTTCACGCGGCCCTCATTACTTTAAGTAAACCTCACAAGCCCATATGACCCAGATTGTATTGTTTCCCAGTTTATCAATAAAAAAAAGAAACAAAACTATCTGACACATGGGTATTGCAGTAAATCTTATTTGTAATACATTATATATAGGATTAATATTTATTAGAGGGTATTTTAACACTCGTGGATATAAATTAAACCTTAGGGCGATTCCTGAAGATAGGATGATCTAGGCGATGGGTGCTGATCCAATCTCTAAGAAGGCAGGAATCAAACAGGCCACTCAAGATCCCAGCAGCCCTTTCCAACAGGGCTGCCATACCCCATTCAGGCTCCCAGGACTCCAGAGATATGCCTTCCAAACTTATCAGCTAACACCTGAATTCCACCACATCTTTTTTTTGTCTGACTAAGAAGGTTTTAAACTAAGACTATATATAATAGGAATTCTTATAAGGGAGGAAAAGGCCAAGCATGGTTAAACTATAACTAAAACTTAACACATATAAGGTACATCATATATTTTTATAATATTGGTAGATGGTGAGGTATATAAATTATTATAAAACTGTTGATCTAGTGTTGCATTGGGGTGTCTCAGTCCTGGGCAGCCAGAGGTCCAAGACCCACAGACCTGCCGCCCCTCAGGCCCCCAGAAATGACTCAGATGCTTATATTAACTTCATGCTGTTTGGCCTATGGCTCAGGCACATTGCTAGCTAGCTCTTACATCTTAAATCAACTCATTTCTATTAATCTGTCTGCCATGTGGCCTGTGGCTCACCTGTGCTCCTTACATGCTTCTTCTTGGGCGGCTTCTGCTCGGTCTGCCTGACTCGGCCCTTCCTTTCCTACCTATTCTGATTCCTCCTCCTACTTCTTCTATGGTGTCTGTCATGGCCCAAAACAGCTCCTTTATTTAAAGATTGAGATTCACAGCATACAGAAAGGCATTCCCACATCAATCTAGAATAGTAAAAATCTAACATTTGAATGTTTTTTTGTTAAGAGATGATAGATAGTAACCTTAATTATTTATTTTTAACTCTATCGAGATCTGAGAAGGAAAATATATTACTTGAAAGTTGAAAGCACATGTGAGTAGCTTTTAAAATTTGGGAGAGGACAGTGACATTTAGTTATCTGGACAATCATTTATGGTTTTTTTGTGTCAGAGTATCCATTACTTTGGCTATAGGTCTATGATACCTGACAGATTTTTTTTTTTTTTTAGAAGTAGGGCATTTTTGGAGGGACTGTTTTATCTTGTTTAGGCAGGCTTTGTTAGATTTTATTTGTCATTTTGTTTATCTAGATTGGACATCATGTGTACTGTCAGTAGTCAAGGGAAGGGCAGTTTTTTAATTTAACTGGCCATTTTTTTGTTGAAAGGACAAACTTTAATGGAGTGTCTTTGATGCTTAACACTATCTTGGAAAAGGAACAGTGATGCTAGGAGTCGTTGTGTCTTTTATGGCCAAATTTTGAATAATAAAATGATAAATGTTATACTTTTTGAGTCTATGAAATGGTTGAAGACTTTTGTCTATCCAATGTATTTTAGCCTGTATCTGGGAAGTCTAGGCAACATGATTGTGACATGGCAAACTTAAGTAATGTTGATTGTAGTTTTTATCATCTTAAGGATTGAAGTTTATATTGTAAAATTAGGCTATTTATAATGGGGTGTATAATTTCTGAATAATGATTTTTAGTATGATTATCGAACATTAGCCAGAGGTACGTATACTGTATAAAATGATAACAGTATTTTAGACATGTATATACATATATATCATATATAAATTATCTAAATAGAGGTATATAAAACATCTTGTATACATATCATGACTAATATAATTATATGTTATGTCTAGTATAGTTAAATGAAGGTAGCAATTGCATAGTGAAAATGACAATAATGTGCAAATATTTTAAACAGAGGTAGAAGAGCATATAAAATATAGTATTTATAGATTTATTATATATTAATGTATAAGTTGCTTTGGACATATAAAACAATTTTAGATTTAAATTTGCATCAATATATAAATTATCTCAATCAAACATATAAAATTATTTTACATTTGTATCAATATATAAATATCTATATTAGTATAGATTGTTTTTGGCTTATCTTATGTATTTGGCTAATAATTTCTTATAGGTAAGTAGAATAATTTATTTTTATTTATCTTATATATTCCCCTTTCTCTTCTTTAAAAGAGATCTTTGAGTTTATATTATTGTTTTTTCTTTAGCTCAATTTTAACTTATAACTATTTTATTAGAATAATAATTATCTATAACCTTCAGAGGACAAAACTTATTGGGAAAGGGGCATAGTTTTTTTATAACATTGCTTTCTGCTGACTAGAAGGTGATGACATCTCTTTGGGATCTTGTAAAAGTTAAAATAATGGTTAGATCTTAATGGACTGGCTATAAATATCTATAACCATTTTTAGAGTATTTAGTAAATCTATCTGGAATTTTTACTAGAGATGTGACATGAAGGATAATCATAGAGAGCTATCTTGTAATTGTTGTTACATGAATGTGTGTGTGTGTGTGTGTGTGTGTGTGTGTGTGTGTGTGTGTGTGTGTGGTATGTGTGTGTGTGTTCTTAAATATAATCTACTCTGTATCATGCTATTTGTATGTGTTTTCAGGGAAACCATTTTGACATCTAGATTTTGAAAATGAATTCTTTAGGCTTAAAATCTTACTTTTTTTTTTTCAGAATACACATGAAATAAATTTTTTGAAGAAAGCACTAAATGTGCACGTGCTAAGGATCACTGATGTTCAGTAGAGTTAGAGGGGATTATTGCTTCTATCCCATCTGATGAATGCTACTTCAAAGATAAATATGTGCATGCCAATTCCTTTCTTCAGAGACTGCAGTAGACATATTTTGCTTTGTTTCAGATATAATCTTAAGTATGGAACTAAAATAAATATGTCCCCAAGTAGTCAAAGTGTGAAGAGAAACAGCATAGTGCCACAAGAGCATTTAGGAGAATTCCATGGTTGCAAAAACCAGAAGGAACTGTACCCACCTAGCATCTAAAAGGAGGCATCCGGCATTTGTACAGCTTCGAAGACCATGGCATTTTAATAAGCTACAGAAGATAGAAACAGCGTTGATGGAGGAAAATTGCTAGGATATCACAATTTATCTTAGGAATGTCAACCATCTCCGTCTGGATGAAGGAGAGATTGCTGTGTTGGAATGAGTTACACTTTTTAATACTTCGAAGCCAGCATGAAGATACTGAACTTTATACAATACAAACTGGTAAGCATTTAAGGTGCTTGGGAATTGGTATAATTGAAACTATACTTCAGGGTGGCTGATCTTTATACATATATGAGATGAATTTCAGATGGAAGAGGACATTTGACATCTTTCTCTGGACATGTGTGTGCGCACACATATGGTTTGACACACATACATCACACACATGCGCATGCAAACAATTTTTTTAGGAAAAAAGAAATAATCTCTGCCAGGTGGCATTAAATGCTCCGGGAGTGAAGAGAAAAATGGCTGAAATCAAAGAGAAGATACAACTTACACTTAAAAATCAGAAAGAAGATGAAAATAAATGAGTCAAAAGAGGGAAAAGTTAGATAGAGATCCAGAACCATGGAAGAAGAACGGGTATGTATGCTGTACTGTAGAAACGAAGCCAGCATTCAAGAAAGCAAAATTAGCCCACAACATAAGAAGCTTCACAAACGGGAACCCCAGTTTCCTAATTTGAAATATCTGTTTGTTTGGTTTTTTCTGACACTATTTATGGAATACTAGGTCACTCACACTATTTTCCATGCAAAAGTTTAAGACAAGCAATCATTGTTGAAATACAGGGAAAAAAAAAAAGTTGAGTCTCCACCAGACAGCTATCAGATAGATGTCCAGATGCCACCCAGACATGTGACTACTTCTGTCTAGAATGAAGCAGTTTGCTGGAAAAATCACGGGGACGCTGCAGGTTTTGTAGAGAGTATGTTTGCAATTACTCCATTGCACCGCCTAACTGCAATTTGTTTTCATCCTGGGGGCTGGAAAGAACAATTTTTGAATTAGAACTCTTTTCAGTTTTAATGTGGTTTTGTTTTGGTAGCTTGCTGTTTATTTCCTTCTTTCCTCCATCTTACACTTTTAAAACGCAAGAGGCCACCAAATTAAGCCTTCCTGCCACCAAAAACTTAATAATCAGGGGAAAATTAAATAGACCTAAAGGATGAAGTTCCTTCAGACGGTGAACAGTCGTAATTTCTTTACCAACTCACAGTCTAGTCACAAACACGACACAATAAAGAAAATGAGACAGATGCCCAAATGGTGAACAGCTGCTAAGAAAACGCAATTGATATCAATTTAAAATGTTTAATTGTGTAGGTAATTTCTTTATGAATGTCAATCCACTCCATTTCAGAATACCTCAGCGACAACTGACCTAGGAACACTTTGTGTGTGTGTGTTCAGATTTTATGAGTCATTCCTTGGGAGACATCCACTTTCTTTTTGAGACAGGATCTCTCACTGGGATCTTCGACTCACCAATTAGAGTAAATTGGGTGGCCAGTGAACTTCAAGGGTTCACCTGTCTCCGCTGCCCAGCCCTGAGACTAGAAGTACTCACAACACTTCCTAACTTTCTTTTACATGGTGCTGAAGATCGGACTAAGATTTTCACACCTACCAGGATCCCCAACACTAGACCTTATTTTTGTTGTGCAAACTGTGGACTGACTTATTTTTTGGTTTGGGTTTTTTCCCCCCTATCTTGAGTATTGCCACTTCTCATGAGCTACTGTCACGGAAAGGCCAAACAGGAGACACAACTTTACATCTGAGTTGGAATCAACAATGCATTTCATAAAGCAGCTATAGATCAAAGGGCAGTTGTAGTGGGATTCGGGTATAAGGGCAGTAATATTCCTTTTCCATAAGTATATGGGAGTAAAGATTTGATGTTCTAATGAATATTTAGGAATAAGGCAGGAGTTATAAAATTGTGTCTATACAAAGTAGACTCTGAGCTAAGAATAATAGAATACAAAGAACATTCCAAAATTCAGTGTGTTATTTAGAGACATATATGCATATACGAAAAATTCATTATTGTAAATTAGGAAACAGCATTTTCAATGTTTGTTTATGCTAGTACTGATATGAGAACTTGTCAGTGAAGTGTATTTTATGAACCTTTCATAGTGTGGCCGACATTCTAAAGATAAAATCCTGGGAAGATTAGGGATTTTTGTCTAGTTACACTGATTCCTTTAGAATCATGGCTTCTCGTTTCACTGATATGATTTGAATATACATTCCATGGAGAAGTTTCTTACATGAAAGCTTAGAGATGTTTTTGAGACTCAAATCTTCAGGCAAGCTTTCTTGACACCCTAGACTACTCAACAAATCCACATGCTTTTTTGTGGACTACCACATGGTATTAAATTACACAGGTCTTACTTACGCTGTGGTCTCATTGAAGGTGTGTTCAGTTAACAATTTTTCCATATGACAAGCTCTCTTGAATGACCAACAGAGCTATCATGATAAACACTGAGTTTAATGTTTCCTGTTATTACTTACTATGCTCATTTATGAGACAAGCATCAGAGCAATTCTGATCACAGAGTGGCAGTAGAATACAATCTAGATGATATCTGCCACAAGCACATCATTTCCTTGATAGGCTGGAGGAAGTCATCTGTAGGAACTTCCCAGAGCACATAAATCATTGCTCCCTAAACTACATGCCACCTCTATGCACAGGCATGTATGTATGAAATCACATACTTGCACATAGGCACAGAATTCTGCTAACAGTCTCCTTTTTAAAATGAGCTGAGATTTAAAGCTGTACTTTGTAATCTCTACATTTATTTCAAACATTGTAACCATGTTCTTTCCCTCTTTATGACCCAAAGCAGGAGAGTGGTTGACAACTTTCAAATTCTTTAGCTCTTCTGATTACATGTGCTTACATTTCAGATTAGTTACGGTTCTAACTTGTAGTTTTAATAGAAACCACAGAAGTGTGAGTCCATATGTTTGTGCAGTAGTTTACCAAAAAAAAAAAAAAAGAGGTTTCTATTTTCCTATATGATATTTTCTCTCTGCATCATTATGTACCATTTCTCTACCCTATGGCTTGTTGTAATAATCTGCTCTGTTCCAATACACCCTTCCTTGGAAATTTAAGATGTTAGGCAATCCAGACACAGAACATCCTTGTAATCACAGGTGTAATTCATCTTTTAGGTAACAGATCGCAATAAATTCAGTGGCTTTAAGTAAGGAGAATCTATCTCCTAATTTTAAATCTAGAGTATAAAGTTTCAAAATTGAGGTAGTCCAAGGTATTACCACACAATGGAAATTCCCAGGGCGTGAGGGGCCTGATCTCCCCTCTTTCTTTCTGCTTTGGGCCACATGCTGCTGCTCCTCAGCTGGCAACCCAGGCCGTCATTCAGCTCCTGTTATCAACTGGTCTTCTCATCTGTTTCTCCCCACATTTCTCCTCTTCTTTCTCATAAAGGCAGCAGTGACTGAATTCTGGGTCTATCCCAAATTCACGGTGACTTTAGGACTCTTCATTAAATTTGCAAAGCCCCAGCTTCTAAAGAAGTTCTTATGTGTAAGTGTCAGTGTTAATCCTTGGACTTAAATTATTTTGAAAGGCACAGCCCAGCTTCCTGCATCAGTAGAGCTATAAATTTAAGAAGCACAAGTAGTAGCATAGTCAAGAGGTATTTCTATCCCGGTGTAAAATAACCACTGGCCGGCCATATGATTAAAAATAATAATAATAAGATGTTTGGTTACACATTTAAACAGGATATTTATATCAAAGGAGTCTGCTAATGATTAAGCAAAGTTGCTGCTTCCTCTACCCCTTTCAGTTTTTTATATATTTGTGATGAAAAAAAATAAATCAAAGAAGATCAATTTAAGATGATAGTCTGTAGTACATAAAGTAGGTTCTTTCTATCTTAAGCTAATTATAATAAGGAAATCTGTGACCAAAACCCACTGAACAGCACTTCCTAGAATTACTCAGTTCCCTAGTTAATGCGTGCTCCTTAATTAAAAGAAGAGCATGTATCCCATGATACACCTTTCATGGACCGAATCTAAAACCAGTTCTACAGTCAGTTCAAGGGACCACTTTGCTTCAAGGGAGGGTGAAGGATAGAATTCGGGAAATTGATAAGTAATATGCTTCCAGCATCTCGTATTCCTTCTAGTCCTCATCTTCACAGTGATTTGTGGGAGGATTAATAGAATACATTCCAGAACAGATTTTTCCTCGGATGGTGTTCTGGTTATCAGTGACTTAAGGCCTGGTTTGCGGTAAGTGGTTCGTCACCTTTTGTAATGAACCTAGAGTGAGCCTGAGAGATCTCTAGTTCAGAAACTCATCCATGGTCCCTTCTCCAAATTAAATATATCTGTCTTCGTGGTTTTAAAATGTATCTAACAATGTCTTATCTTCTGAATCCCTGTCATCCTTCGAGGAGTGACTGCCCCTTTCCATCAGCTGTGCCCATCACTCTGGATTCGTCTTTCACATGAAGAATTGCTAGGCCTCTCCCTTTCGGCCAAATGGTCTAGGTCAGAACTGGACTGGGATTTGATCAGAAGACACGGAGATAGAGCTGACATGAAAGAAACTGATGAGATTGCATTACTATTATTTAAAGAGAAAACGTGAACCAGATGAAAATGTTAATACCTAGAAACATCTTAGAAATAAAAGCCCCGATAGTCCATTTTGTAATTCCATACATTTCAAAAACAATATATAAAGCAGAGAAAACTTTTATTGCTTAGCTATTGAATAGAATATTAGAAAATTAGGTTGGTTTTACACGCTTGTAATCCCAGCACTCAGGAGCCAAAAGAAGGATTACCACAAAGTCAAGGTCACATGGAGAGCTCCACGCCTGCCAGAGATACAAGGCTCAAAGCCTTGTCTGTGAGGAAGCAAAAGAGAAAAATTGACAGAGGCAGAGGCAGGCAGAGACAAAGAGACAGGGGCAGACAGAGGGAATGTGAGGATTCCGGTGCTCAGCAGGAACAATTCCTAGAGAAAGACTTTTATGTACTAGAGGAGGCTTGTGCAGAGTTCTAGGGTTCCATCTTTCAGAAGTTGGAGTGGACTTTTGGTCCCACAACTGCCTTTGAGCCATTTTGCTCTCCTATAAGTAACCCCTTAACCATACTCTATCAAGTAATCGAAATAATGTACTGGTTCGCCGAGCTGGACTTTGATAGTATCATTTATTACTTTGGCCAGCTCTCAATTTCATATATGGAGTAAATAAACGTTTGTTTGTGCTACTCAAGGAAAAGGTGCACACAACACCATCTCAATTAACCCAGTCTAGAAATTATAACATATGTGAGCACCAAGGTTTGTTGCCTATGTGGATCTATGTTCTGAAGTTAACAATGAGTATTAACTACTATATTTAATATGTTTGTAATTTTGTTTGTAATTTGGTGTTCATTTAGAGCAGAAGCCATCTCCACATGGGGTGGGTGGAGAAGGTAAAAACTAGGCCTGTGCTTAGTTCTGTACAAACTGCTTAGCAAATGAGAACTCCTCCTTTTGACTAGACCCACCCTCAGTGGGAGGCAATTTAATGACCATCTGTTTTTACTCAAAATACTGCTGGGGAGTCATCTCACCTCACATTCTAGGAGTTCATCGAAGTAACTCTTCCAACCACAGACAAGCGTGTTTTCTGAGGAAAGCACTGGAATTTTGTTGTTCCTTCTTCAGACAGTTAAATATTGTACGTTGGTTCAGTGACCTTACGTTTCATCAGTCCTCATGGACACTTCCCTCAGAGCCTGGCCTTTACCAAAATTGAGACAATCTGCTGCGAACAGGGTACTTGTTGTAATAGTTCTTCAGAATCCAATTTTTTAACCCCAGTTTGTTACTCTACAAAATAAGAGTCATTACCCTTTTATAGCTGAAATCCAAACAGTGATGTTCAGGTCATATAATTCATAACTGCACAGCCTGGAATAAAACCGTGGTTTCATAAAGTATGATTTACACATGGCCTTGCAATATATGTGGCAAGAAACCCTGTACACTCTACTATACCTTGACTCTGATACGTAAAGAGAATCCATGGATAGAGGCAGAACTTTAAAGGGACCTGAGTTGAATAGTAAGATAGGCCTGCTTTGCTAATCCTCATTAACTGGATCAAGATGCGCATTGTAAAACCAATGAAGAAAGCAAAGGACCAAGAAAAGAGAACCAAAGTAAAGAGATTTAGGTTGGATTTGAAAACTGAAACAGCAAACACTTACTTAGTATTATATTCTCTAGCGTCTTTGAGTATTTCATTTACAACCTATAAACAAATACTGTTTAATCATTGTACTTAAGGTTTCTGATAGCTCACAGCAGCTAGGAGTCTCCACCATATTCTTTACCCAGATCCATAGATGTGGGAGGAAAAGGCTTTCACAGACCAGCAAAACAGGCTGCAGGAACAGTTTCCTTCTGACTGTGTTTCTCTGGGAAAAGACTCAAGAGTTTCATTGGGTAATTAAGAGAATGCATTAAGTAAATGTTATTAAGGAACACAAAACTTTCACAGACTCATGTTGTACTCCTAAGGAATTTCTGCTTTCCCATTACCACATATACTGCTTAAACCCCCAGCCTCTTCTCCTGCACAGACTTCAGACACAAATATTTAAACTCCTATTGAAATAGTCTCCTTTAATCCCAGCACTTGGGAAGCAGAGGCAGACGAATCTCTGAGTTCCAGGCCATCCTGGTCTACAAAGTGTGTTCCGGACAACCAGGGCTACACAGAGAAACCCTGTCTCAAAAAAAGTAAAAGAGAAAGTTGTCTCCTTTGAACCATCCCATAGCATCTCCAATTCAGCATGCTTAAATAGGCATGTGGCCATGAGCATATTCTCTGCAGTATTTTACATCTCTTCTGGTTAAAGTCCTTTTCTGCCTCACTCTGACAGCTGCCAGTCATCCTATTACTCTGCTTCCTTCAGTTGAGCACCTGATAACTATACCTCATAACGCCCTGATGAACCCATCCCTTCTTTTATAGCTCTGTCTTCACTTTTACAACCTCACTTTTGGTTTCTCTTTAAACTGCCCACTCTGTCCATTTAAGAGGCCCATCAAAGATGCTAGGGCATAGTCTCAAAAGGTCTGCAAACTTGCCCTTCCCTCTTTGCCCTATTGTGCCTCCACACTTTATATTCCTTCATCAAAAATAAGTACTTTAAAGGACACACTACATGAACTGTCTGCTTGCTCTTTGTATAGTAAAGCCTACTGTTCCCATCTATGTCCCTCCTCTGCCATCCTGTCAAATTTCTATTCAAATTAGGGACACTTTTTAATTCCTTATGGCTGTCTAATGGTGAGTTAATGCCTTGCTCTGGGCTTCAATCCAGAGCAGTAGTTTTCAGCTTTAGCATGCACCACACGTACCTGAAAGACATGTTAAAACACGGATTGCTGACTCAGGTTGATTCAGCAAGGTCTTGGGATAAGGCTGGAAGGGCTAGTTGACCAGGTCAGAGGCAGCACCTAGGATTTAGCCTCACCGGGACGGAACTGGCTGGACTCCTGGATCACCTCAGGCTCATAAAGCACCCCAGCAACATGGTGAGTCAGCACCTTATAAAGCAACCACTCTTCCTGAGTGTCACCCGCACTGACAGGCAGATGGCGGCACCCTGCCTACTCGGTACACCTGCTCCAGATTTGTTATGGGTCTACCTTGCTTCCAGTGCTAATAGCAAGTCACTGGTCACGTGAATCACTTCATCAAAATGTCAACAGAATGAGAGTTAAGAGAAAATGATGGCAGCTACTAGAGTGGTAAGATCTTAGAACTGAGGCAATCTTAGAACTTCCACTTTCTAGAGGACTCAACTGAGCAGTTACTTGATCCTGAGAATATAGCTTTAAAAGTAAGAGAAAAGAAAGAGGAGTTTCAGAGTCATTTGGAAATCTCATACACTATTCACAAGACAGAACTGTCCCTTCAAAACTCTGAGAAATATGATTGTGAAAAAGGAACGGTTTGAGATTTTCTCCTGCCATCCTGCAAGAACAGATGACTTATCACTTGACAAGCAACTCTCTAAGGATATTACTTAGCAAGGGCCAGTTCCGTAGTTCGCATTTCACTAGGAGACTATCACCTGTAGCACCCAGATGGACAGGCATGAGCTGTAGGAAAAGCCCACTTGATACCTGAGTCTTTGCTTGTGACTGTTTTTTGTTTGGTTGCTTGGTTGATTTTTCAAGGCAGAGGACAGGTTTCTCTTTGTAACACCACTGGCTTTCCTGGAACTCACTCTGTCGACCAGGCTGGCCTCGAACTCACAGAGATCCACCTGCCTCTACCTCCTAAATGTCGGGATTAGAGGTGTGTGCCAACACCAACAACTGGCTGTTTGAAACTATTTGAGGATCATTTTCTTCTCTTGAAAGTCACTGGGAACGTGATGTTGCACCCCTTTAAGGAAACACTTTCTGTAAGTATAGCAAAAGATTGGTGCACAAAAAAAAAAAAAAAGAAAGAAAGAAAGAAGAGAAAAAAAAAGAAAGAAAAGAAATCATATTCTACCCATCCTCCACATAAAGATACCATTTTGGTTAGCATTTATTAAAATCAAAGTTTCTTTCAAAAACTGCACCCAACGTGTTTCAAATTATGCAACATGTTTAAGGCATTATCTCCTTCCCTCTTAAGGGTAAATCTGAATTTCTTAAGAGATCTGTTCAGTCTCCAGGCCTAATGAATGTTAAACATCCTGAACTCTGCTTTCCCCCTCCAGTCTAAGGGGGTACTTGTCAGCTGCCCTCTCAAAAGTGCTTTTAAAAACGTGTTGCCTCCCAGCCCCCCTCCCAGCAGTTAATTCTGCCAGACTCCTTTGATCGGAACCAGACCGGAACTGGCTGCCTTTCCTGGTGCTTACAAGTTCTTACCTATAATAGCGCAGGCTAGCTTGTACGGGCAATTCCCTGGAACTCCAGGCTAACCGGAACAGGTGGGCATCTGCAGACTTACTGGATGCAATGACTCCTTTATAAAAGTCGCCTTGGTATTATACCATGTAACAGGACATTTCTGAGTTTCATTGTTTCGTTTTGCTTTACCAGAGTTCCACAGAGAGAGATTTACTAAGAGTTTTTAATGATCAGACTCAAATTAGCATCTGCATTCTTTCAGATTATAGAGACAGCAGAAAGAGGAAATGGTCATATATTTTACCCAAGAGTTTCAACAGCTTGCCAGTTTGCTTGTCTAGACAAATTCTCTTTGTGCCTGGTAGCCTCCTATCCAGGAAACAGTGAGACTCAGCATTTCATCACGAGAATTAAGAAAATGAGGATTGTTAGGAGATAAAAATCTACTGTTCCCAGGGTAGGATTTACCCTTAGTTTTCAAGGCTGCTGTGTTTCTGGTCATTAGAAGACTGCTGAAGAACTCTGGCATCTCTGTAGAAAAAATAAACAAGTACTTCTCTACTTTTTTTTTTTTTTTTTAATCCAAGTATTTTTAGCTTACACCCATACTGTACCCTGAGGTTTAAAATAATTGACATTTACTCTTAAATGTGTTCATTAACAAAATTCACTTTCTTTTCATGTTAATTTGTTTTTAATCATATTTTTTTTCTTAAAATTCTTGGTCTAGTTAGTTAGATTATAAGGACCCTTAAATTAAAAGTAGGATCTAAGCCTCCTCCCAAGGAAGTCAAGGCATACATCTTACAACAGGTTATTAAAGAAATTTGATTTGCCAGGTAATGGTGGTACACACCTTTAATCTCAGCAGCTGAGGTGGCCACAAAGCCAGCCTCATCTACAGAGTGAGTTCAAGGACAGCCAGAGCTACAAACTACAGAATTAGAAGCAAACAAACTATTCGGTTACTCTCCTAATATTTATGGACTGCCAAAAAAAAAATATGTTCAATATTTCTGCTGTTGTTATTTCCTTAAAATCCCCAATAGCTGTCAGGAAGATATCATTAGTTCCAAGTTTTAGATAAAAAACAAAAACAACAACAAAAAACTAACTCTCAGAGAAGTTCAGTGAGTAAGCAAGGTTTTGCAGAAACATTATAAACAGAAATGACAGGTCACAGAAACCAAGGACCATGGTAATAACACGATATATCAAGATAGATAACATAAATTAAGTCTTAGAAATTAAACTAAGACATATGGAGCTTGAAAAGAGAGCAGTTATATTGTTAATATAGTTCTTAATTTCTTCCCCTTGGCTTCAATAAACTTTAGGTCATTCCCTCAGGACTCTTTTACTGGAGTCAAAAGTTTGACTCTTGGCCTGACAAAGGACCCAGTTTTCTAAGCATGAATTTGCTATTTACTTGCATGCATAAGAAAGACACTGTTAGCATTAAGGGCTACTTTTGAAAAGCCTGGGATGGGGGCATTTTTCATGAATATGAGCTGAGCAGTCTTTGCAGCTGCCATCAATTGCTTCCTGGAGAGGAAGTACTTGTTCATGTTCTTAGTTTTTTAATTTCTAAGAATAAATACAGATAAATTGAAGGTTTGTAGAGTCATTTTCAAAGTATTTTCCAGTGCCCTGACGTTGATCATCTTTCTGGCAGACATTTCTCCTGGTTGCCTTGTTCGTATTTCCTGAGTTCTATTGTTTGTTTAAGATGCTATGTTCCCCACAAAGCTCTCATGAGGGGGCTGGAGAGAAACGACAAGCATTGGTTGCTCTTTTAGAGGACCTAGGCTGTATTCTCAGTACCCACATGGAGGGACACAGCAGTCAGAACTTCAGTCCCAGGGGATCCATGCTCACTTCCTATTTCCCTGGGCACCAGACACACACACAGACATACACGAAAAATAAAATAACTATTTTTTAATGTCGTGAGGTCGGTATGATTAACCTTCCCATATTCACCTCCCATCCCATGCCCTTTACTGGGGAGCTTAAAGCATAGAAAGAACCAAAGAAAGCCCTGGTAAGTTAGAACGCTAAGGCTTTCTTCCAGGTTTCTGTCTCTGCTGGGCAGTCCCAGGAAGCCTCCTCTAGTTGACTGGAATAGGATATTGTAGTAGCACCGTATTAGAAGCTTAACCACTAAGAAATGGACAAGAAATGAAAGGGACATTGGCCAGAAATTCCAGGCATGAGTTAGAGCCACCCCATCACAGCACATGGCTGGGTGTAACACTGCAGCAGGGGCACACCAACCACACCTGTTTCCTGCTGCCAGTCTCTGCAGGCATAAGCTAGTCATTTTCGAACAGGTGTTGACTATTGTTTTCTTTCCTGTCACAAAATGAATTTTTATACCCATATATATATTTATATTCGTGGATGTTCATGAGTGGGTAAATGTAACTACAGATTGTGTTTGAGAGGATTAACAAAAAAAGTTATTCTTTATTGACAAAAACAAATTTTGCTGAATCTGCTTTCCTAGATGGTGGGAAAGGGCTCTTATCCACTTCAGGACTGAATGATAGGGAGAGAGGCTGAGCAGTAGGCGAGAGCTGAACCTTCAGTGCGACCCTCAGGACTCACGGTACAGAAAGGTGGGAATAGAATGGGGTATCTTCCCCCTCCCATTTTTATTTAAGAAGTCCCCCCCCCCTTTACACACCATCTACTCCCCCTCCTCCCTTCCCTTCTCCCGATCTCCCAGCCTCCCTCCACCCTACCCCCCATCCCGCTCTTCAAAGCCTCCCTTGAGTACTCAGCATAAGCTAGCATACCAAGTTGAGGCAAGACCCAGCCCCTCCTCCCTGTATTAAAGTCGAGAACAGCATCCTTCCATTAGCAGTGAGCTGTAAAAAGCCAGTTCATGTACCCAGGATAACTCGTGGCCTAATAGCCAGAGGTCCCCCTAACAGATCCATCTATGCCTCTGTCATCCTCATTTAGAGGGCCTAGTTCACACCCATATAGAAACTCCAGCTGTCAGCCATTAGCTAGGACCAGGTGTCTGTTTTCTCCATGTGCCCCTTGCTTCTCTAGTCCCTCCTCCCTCTCTTCAAATGAACTCCAGGAGTTTGGCCAAGTACTTGGCTGTGGGTGTCTGCATCTGCTTCCATCAGTCACTGGATGTGGGCTCTATCATGATCATTAGGGCAGTCGCCAATCTGACTACAGGGGAAGACTAGGTTAGGCACCCTCCCTAACATTGCTGGGAGTCTTAGCTGGGATCACCAGAATGAGTGTCCTACGAAGAGCATCTACATCTGATACCATCACTCATTTTCAAGGGTACCTGACTCTTTGAGATTTTCCTTCAGTTATTGATTGCTTAAGAGACAGTTTTCCAAAGGGTGGCTATACACCAAGCTTACATGTACACTTTTTAATAAGTGCTCTTGACATTTTGGCTGGGCATTCCTTGTGCTGTCTTCATTCTTACCTTTAAGAAGCCTGCCTTGTATGACCATGGCATTGTGGCAATCTTCTTCCCTGACAGAGCTGGTAACTGATCTGGTTGTCTCCCACAGGCTTCTTGTTGAAATACTAGGTGCCATGTCCATTTGAAACAAAAAGGTCTCAGAGCCACAGTGATATTTCCTGTCTGGGGAGTAAATCCTAAATGCTGACTGGAGTTCTTCAGAATGATCGTCCGTGTGGAGCAGTGGGACAGACATGGACGTGAGTTCTGCCTTGTTTGTATTAGTTTGGTTTGTTTAGTTTTGTCTCAGAGGCAGTCTCTCTCTCTCTCTCTCTCTCTCTCTCTCTCTCTCTCTCTCTCTCTCTCTCTCTCTCTCTCTTTCTCTCTCTCTCTCTCTCTTCCTCTTCCCCCCCACTCCCTCCCCCACCTGCATTTCTACTACTACTCAAGATCCTCCTACCCCTGCAAACTGAATGATGCCTAATGCTCACCTTAACATAGACTTTTGAATCAACAAAGTGACATTGGATTTGAAATTCATTAAGAAAAGTATATATATTAAAAAGCCATTCCGCATTCCCAATCTTATTTTGCTCAGTTACAAATTGGCCATGATAACAATTCCCTTGCAGATGATTAAACCCCAAAGTGAGTTGTCATGAAACCTACCAAGCGTAGTGAAGATAAATAAATAAAAATATTGTTACTGGTTTATTTGACCCATATAGTCACTCAGTAAAGAAAAAAGATCTGTTTTTCTTTTTTCCATACTAGGCACTAGACTTACTTCCCTACAGCCCAGTGATGTTAATTACTCTTACATCACCCTTTGTATGCACTTTGGAAGACTTAATTTTTTACCTTACCTTGCAAAATTTTGTTTGCAGACTTGCTTTCCTGTTCTGGACCATGAGCTTTTGGAGAACAGGGCATATATTGTTAGCATGGCATTTCCAATGACTAATGCTATGCCGGAACATATTTTGATTGTTACCTTAACGTGTCAACTTGCCTCGGCAATGGGGTATGCAGCAATTAGCGCTAGTCATCATTCAAGGTGTGTCTGTGCAGATGTTTGGAAATGAGATTGAAATCTGTGTCTCCAGCTCAGTCAACCCAAACCTTGAGATTTCCTAGCCACCACGATGATCTGAACCAATTGATTCTCCAAGATTTTTAAGTTTTCATTATAAGCCTATGTGCATGTGTGAGGAGTGTTACATGAGTGCTGTGCCTCAGAGGCCTTGAAGAGAGTTTGTAGGGTGCCTATATAATTGGAGTTGTCAGGGTTTCTTCAGGAGGAAGACTATCTTGGCAGATTTGGTAAGTGGCAAAGAACATTGCAGAACACAGCTTCTGAGTAGGGACTAGGGATGAGAGAGAAATATTGAGAGAACAGGCTATGATGGTAGGAACTTTTAAAAGGGTACTCATGTGGCATTTGGTATCTGGTGAAAATGTGGCATCTGGCGCTGAGTCACTAAAAGTGGGCTGAAAAGGAGGCACTTGACTCCTAACAGGAGTCACAGGCAGATGTGAGCTGCCCAGCATGGCTGCTGGGAAAAAAAAAAAAAAAAAACAACTTGGGGTCTCTTCAAGCATGCTCTTGACTTCTAAGCCATCTCTTCACCTCCTAAACCAATAATTTACAGCAAAATTATATATATATATTACATATATATATAAGACTAGTGTCTTATAACACTGGGTGAACTTAGCTGATCTTTCCAAATAGAAAACTATTGTAAGAACTCTTGACAATTTTTCCATGGTCATTTCCCTTATGGCAGACAAAAGATTTTTGACATTTTAAATTTCCCCAAGTAAAAGTCATATCAGATCCTGTTACTGAATATACTTAAATGAGAAAAATCTTCATTATTTTACATATTATCTAGGTGGAAATACTCTTATTTGTTTGTCTTGGTTTTGAATGCCCTGTTATGCACCCCTGGCCGGCTAGGATTCAGGTCATTACCATCATGCCCAGCTTTTAAACATTTGCCTAGGAAGAATCTGTTTAAGGTTTTAATCTGAACCTCCATCTTTGATGCTGAAATCCATTTTTAGTGAATAAATTCAGAGCTGGATCTGACTAGGGGTTGAGGAGAGGCAAAAATGTCAAAATAGGGTTGTAGATATTAAAAAGTTGTTTTAAAAGTTATATGATTCCAGACTGTGTGACTAAGACACTAATTTTCTTAAAATATACAGTGTTTGAAGAATTAAGAGAAACCTGGTTAAGTTGTGATTGACTGAAAGCATTTATAACCCAATGCCCATCCTCTCTCCGTGCCATTAAAGCTTCTCTCTTGCAAACACCTAGCCTCATGAACTCAGCATCCAGAAAAGCCATGTCAGAAATGAGGAAGGAGTTAAAAATGAGTTCTGAAGTACATTGTCTCTGACACTAGAAACCATGCATATTGAAATGCACAATTCTAGTCCATTTTTAGAATCGCATTCTCAAAATAATAATAATAGTAATAACATTAATAATAACAATATGGGGCTATTTTTAAATGATCTGCAAATCACATTTTAAAGCATCAAATCACCAATATTTGGGTCTTCATTGCTAAACATATTAGCTCTAGATTTAAGAATTATGGTGCCAGGCAAGACAACTCTCATAGGTAAAGGCATTTGCCCCCAATCCTGATGGCCTTGAGTTTTATCCCCAGAACTCACACTGTAGAAGGAGAGAACTCACTTCAAAAGTTGTTCTTTACCACCACACATAAAGAATTGTGTGATCCTTTATTTTTGATGGTGTTAAATAGAACTTCTACAGGGTTTTTTTTTTGTAAATGTATATATTTTCTAGGAGAGAATATATATATATATATTAAAGCCCCAGAAAAACCAATGAATGTATATTCAAATAATTTACTCAGAGATAGATCTTGTTTTCATGGAAACTGTGAGCTCTCATATAGATTTGCCTGGTCTCAAGTTCCAAGGCAAGATCCACATTGCAAGTACCTTTACTCACTGTTTTTATATTTTTACTTGCACATCGTTTCTGACACAGCAGTAATTGTTGAGTTTGAGGTAGGTGCTTGAAAACTGGATTGCTTACAGTATTTTAAAATTGTTATTTGTATTATTTATGTGTATATTTGTGTGAATATATGTGCATTAAGTACATACAGGTCCCTTTAAAGACCAGAAGGGGGCATGGGATCCCTTGGAGCTGGAGTTAGGGGCATTTATAAACCAACGGACATGGGTTCTAGATTCCCAACACAAGTCTTCACAATAGAACAGAACTGTTAACTACTGAGCCACCCCTCCAGCCTGAGCCAAGTATCTTGTGTAAGACCACTGTAATTAGTAAAAATGAAGTGTTTCCTAGTCGGCAGTAAAGTCACAAGGAGGCAACTGCCGAGAATCCCAGGGTACACAAGACCAGATAGACTATGTAGTATTAGGTTTCTGGCCCAGACGTTTGGGCCTAGCCTCAAAGTTTGGATCTTCAGACCCACAGACCCACAGACCTACAGAGACACACATATGCTCATATTAATTGTATGCTGATTGACCTGGGGCCCAAGCATATAACTTGCTAGCTCTGGCTTTTAATCTAACCCATGATTTTGATCCTGTTCAGTCATGCAGTTCATTACCTTTTCTCAGAGCAGCATAGTTGTCCTCTGCATCTGCTGGCTTCTCTGTGGCATTTCTGCTGTTCTTCCTTCCTGTTCCCAGAGTTTTCTTAGTCTGGTAACCCCACCCACACTTCCTGTCTGCCTTTGGCCAGTCAGCGCTTTTTATTAAACTCATAGGCCATACAATTATTTACAATGTAACATCATAAATCTGCTACAAGACCACTATGGTCTACACTTTGTACGGACATCCAGTCATTAGCTGAGTCGTAACTGAAGCTCCCAAAGCTGCTCCCCCAACAAAAATAATGAGTTTTAGTAGGCTTGTCCCGATTGTTTTGTAAAGACTGGGAAAAAAGAATCAACAGAAGGAGATTGCAATATTCACATTGCATTATGGTCAGTAGCACTTCTGTGAAGGGCAGCACATTAGACTGGTAGACACAAAAAATATAATTATTTGTACATACCTGTCCAAAACTTGGAGTTTAGCAGACAATAATGAGTAGTCTCCTTCTGCACATATATGTGTGTGCTCCTCTACATATTTGTCAAGGTGCGCAGACACATAAATAATAATGTGTACATTGTTGTGTGTATATAATGACTCCTAATAATAACTTAGAAAATGGCAAAAAAAAGCATAGAAAAAATACACTGACACATAAAAAGCAATGGCTACCTTAGAATCTTTGAGAATGTCCTATCTCCTTTTTGTTATATATATATATATATCCTATGTATATATAGGATCTGAGGGGGGAAAGAGACAGGAGGAAGAAAGGCCCTGAGCATGGTATGTTTTTTGTTAATGTTGTGATTTCAGTGATTAGAATCCGGGACACAGGAGCAGTGATGGGAATGAAGAGAGAAAGGCAGAAACTGTGGAGACTGTAACTGCTGTGATCATATCATACCTCTCTGCATGCTCTGCCTGACAGCCCATTTACAGAAATGCTTTCCTAGTGTCAAGTTACACTTTTCCCCAATTCATCACAGACCAGCATTTTAATAAAATGAAGTACAAGAAAATAGGAAAATGAAAAAAACATTCTCAAAATAAAATCTCAATTTTTTTTTTACAAAATCTATCAAACATGCAGTTCTATTTTAATTAATAGAATAAATCTAATTCTAATGTGGATTAAAAACAAACACACACACAAAGGCCAGTACAATAGTAAAGTGTTTGCCAAAAACAAACAACAAAAACTGAGCATTGGGGGGGCACTTGAAATCTCAGTGCTGAACAGACAGACACAGGAGGATGCCCAGGACTTGCTGGACAGCCATCTCTGATTGTTTATTGAGTTCCACTCTGCTGAGAGACTATCTCACAAACAAAGTGAACCACTCCTGAGGAGTGACAAAGATTGTCATATATACAAGCACACACATACACACAGGCACACAGACACATATGCACAACTATAGATGCTGTACATTACAAAGTGTGCATGGCATGACACACTATGGAGAATTCTAGTCTATGTATAACATTCTGTTGATTCACCATTCCGACTAAAGGAAAATTTCTCACTCCCAGAAAAAAAAAAAAAAAAAAAAATGTTCCCATATTTTAATTTAACCATATGTATTGATACTTAGGGTTATTTTTGGAATGTGTATGGGTGTTTAGTCCACCAGTATGTCTGTGCTCCACGCCCATGCAGTGCCTGTGAAGAACAGAAGAGGACATTGGATCCCATGGAACTGGAGTTACAGACAGTTACCAGACTGCCGTGTGGATGCTGTGAGAAGATTCTGGGTCCTCAAGATCAATGCTCTTGACTCCTGAGCCATCTCTCTAGACCTCAGTACCTAGTTTTTTTAATGACAAGTGAGCTTGATTTTTTCTTGTTAACTTATATATTAAAGATTGTATTGTGTTAATGGATAATGTGTTGTAGGGGTTGAGTGGATTCGGGGCTTGAGAGTATCTTTGTATAACAGCTCTGGCTGTTCTGGAATTCAGTTTGAAGCTCAGATAGGCCTCGAACTCACATAACCTCTTCCTCCCAAGTGCTGGAATTCAAGGTGTGTGCCACCACCACCACACAGCCAGGAAAATATATTTCTATTGCTTTGTTTTAATTGTATTTATAATAGGTAACATCTCAGATAATTGAAATCCACTGGATACATATAGAAATTTTCAGTTTTACTGATCTAGAAATAAAACAAAGATATTGTATTTTTAAAACTCATAATTTTATTTCCAAAGCAATTCTGATATTTTTTCCTGTAAAATTGCAGTTAAATACATGGCTTTTAAAGTTAAGTGTATTTGTGTATGTTTGGGAGATTAAACCCAAGACTCTGAGCATGCTAATTTTTTTCTTGGTCATCTACCACTGAGCTATATCCCCTACCCAACATTATCTTTTCATAAGGAATTGTATGTACGGATTATTCTACTGTGCATAGGATTTCCATATGATGCATACTACCAGTGACCTGAGGATAACAATCTATGCTATAGTTAGCAGTCTCTCCTGTACACTTGAACACTGCAGCATGGCCAAGTTGCTCTATGTATTTTTACACACCTACTTTTGGTATGTGTTTTTCTTTCTCAAGCAAGTTGCAAGTCACACTATTCCAGATCACAATTTGAATAGTTCTAATTGAAAGACTGGCCTCATTCTATCCCCTGTCATCTCTGCTTCAGCTTCCTGTGGGGTTTTTTGTTTTGTTTTGTTTTCTATTTGTTTGTTTTTAACAATTCTTATCATATATGTCATACAACAACTAACCTGTTCAAATAAGTCTTTGCCCCTAGAATGTATTTCCATTAGACTGAACAGAGTGTTTCCTTTCTGATACCTGAGCAATGTTGTAGTGTGTACCTGAGTAAGGTGCCCAGTGACATTCATCTGAGACCTGACCCTCGGCTATTTGGCAGTGATAAAGCCATGTAGCTACCAATCCCCCATCACTTCTCTCTGTTAGCTACCAAAAATAATCCAAATGCTGTGCTCAGTTCAGCTTCAACAGCTGTCCATTGGTAGTTAGTGAGTAAAATCACGGAATCTGTTAAAAAGAAAACAAGACAGATGTATACTTTAAGACAGCCGGGATTTAGAAAGCCTGGAGGAAGAGGAATCCATAAAGAGATCAAAGCCATCTGAGGATACAGGATCTATAAGCAATAGGTAAAGGAGGAGGAAGCAGATTCAAAACCAAGACTTGAAAGTTTCAAGGAAAGGGTGATAAACAGTTTGAAATGGTTCAGAAAGCTCATCAAAGCTGGACTCTCTATTTGAAATGTTGATTTTTAGCGCTTAGTCCTTGACTGATGGAGTCCGCAGGAACCGGAAGGCAAGTGCACGGAGTAGTGGGGTGGGTTTCTGGGTTTCGGTACACTGCCTTTAGGAGTTAATGGATGACTGTGACTTAAGTTTGCTTGTGTAACAGGAGAAAAAAGGCAGACAAGAGAGCTTGCAAACGGAAGCTCCTGCTGCTTGTGCTTCTCTTTCCCTAGTGGACTGTCTTGCTTACGTGTTGAAAGGGCATTTGAACAAAAGATGGCAATATGAAGAGCAAGACCTGGAAGCAGAAAGCAAAAGCCGACAAAGAATAGAGACGAAGATACGGTGAGAGGAGGCGGGAGAGGTGTGTGGAGGTGGCAGGGCAGGGGCAAGCATTTCATAACTTCAGGCAGACCTGAAGGCTCAGGGTGACCTGTCTGAGGAAGTGGAGGTAAGGGAGCATCTCTTTGGGAAGTTAGAGTGCTTCCTACCTACTTTTGATTCACTGTAGTTTCTGGTTTTTAAAAGGATGCAAAATGACCACAGTTGATCACTCACTTTTGATTAGGATCTCAAGGAGACAATTCGCAAAGTGTCTGTTTACTTTCTCCTATGTCTTCCTTTGGATTTCCTGGGTTTTCCGTTCCCACCAAAGGCAGTTGTGAGCATCTTGTTTACTGTGTACTTTTCCAAAAGACAGAAAAGTGAGATAGGTACTTGACAACGTAATGGTCATAGTAGAGTCAATGCTACTAAATTATAACATTAAACATTTCTGTGATAGTTTTATTTCATTTCTTTTTTCCTTCTTTAAATCGTTGTTTTTATAGGTTTCTTGTTTGTTTCTGTTTTTAGATTTAAAGTTCTAGTTATGTAAGATAAACACACAGAAAAACATATTATTTAATCAAAAAGCAATTTCTATGTACTATATAAAATTCTAAATTCTTTTTATCTTAGATCTAAAGACAACTCAATCACAAAATCTTTTTACTTAATAGTTATCATAAAATGATGCACTGCCCTTTTTAAAGCTGCTTTGTGTATTAAGCTTTCTGGAACCTATTCTAAGATTTTATCAATGTCTTATACCTCAAAGAAGCATTTATATCTGGGTCACTTATAAAACACATAAAAGACAAAAGGGAAAATACTTAAAAGTTTTTAATATTTTCTTCTTCAATTTTGCCTTCCTAGCTTTCAACCCGGTGTCTCCAAGGAGAGGCACCGTGTCCTTAGATGGCGCTCAGCATCCTGTTTACAGCCTCCATCCTTGTAAACCTGGAAGCCAGTACTTCCCACATCACAGCAGCAGGCTTATGTGAGTGGATAACATCCTGTGTAAAAAGCATTTGAATTTCTAACATCATAACACCGTGTTCTGTGAACTCGTGGGAGAATTTTCTCACCGGAGCTTAAACAATTGGCCATCACACCTTTTTGAAGTTCATAAGAGTCCTTTTGGATTTCAAAGATTTCTCACTACAGGAACAAAGCAGGCTAGAATTTTCACACAACCATCCAACTGCACATTGTTAGCTGTGGACAAACACGCTTGTCATAAATCAGCATTTTTGTGTTTTTAATAACCTTAGCTGGAGGTTGGAGGTAATGATCTAATGGGCTTGTTGTCCATTTCTTCACACCAAGCAAGGAAGCCGTATATTCATCTGGGGTGAGAACAAGAAAAAATAGGAACATAAATATCTCTGAAAATATTTGGCTACCACAAGATTTGGAATATACCTCTTCAAACAGCTTTGCTCTATGCTGAACATCCTCAGCTTCTCTTCCCTGGTCCTACTATTGGGGCAAGTTGTCCCAACGCCATAATTTGTCAGATAAAAGCAAACCTTTAACTCTTTCAATATGTTTTAGATTATTTGCAGAAAGGTTCATGCTCCTAAAACCAAAAAACTTAATGAGATCATGACTCTGATAGCAAACGCTTCTTTACTTACACATCCCCCCCCCCCCCTCGGCCTATACAGTCCTGTGGCAACTTGTTCTTTCTCGTACTAGGTTCCAGGGACAAGAAGCCACAGGCCTGCAAGGAGAGGAAATCAGTCATAGTTACTCTAAAATTAAAGTACCTATTCCTGCCTTACAGTTTATCAGATGGTTGGGCCGGATGCTGATTGTTTTAAAACTCTGTCTAAACATAGTGTATTCCCTAAAGGAATGTAAGCAACCAAACACCAGCTTCTAGTGACAACATCCTCAATTTTACTAACACAGAAAGATAAATGAGTAAAAAGACACAGTGTGCATCAGCATATGTATTTCCTGGGAGTCCTAAGTCCTTGGAAGAATATGATTTATGATTTTTACTGGAGGTTATTAATGACAGTCCATAACAGAGATTTAACTTAGTGCTAAATTCTTGAAAATGAGGAATGAAGCCCTTCCAACTGTGGATATGAAAGTAATTTTTTTCCCTTTCTCTTAATAGAGATCAGGTATCAGTGAACAAAAGCCTATGAACTAGAGCAAAGACGTTTTAGAATTAGTGTGGCCCTCCAGAAGTCTGCCCCTGTTGCCTCTTGCACATATTTGGGATTTAGTTTCTCAGTGAAGACCAGCTTTCACAGATGGAAACTTGTCTCAGTCACAATGTTTATTTTTTTCAAGGTTGTTTTTATGTTGAAAAGGAATCTGCTTTTCTAGATTGGAGATTTTTGCCTTTGGGGTTGCTATAGCTTCAGTCTTTTTCCTACCCTGGTTTTTAAATTCTTCATACTTTCAGGCTCTTCCTGAATGAAGAATAATGGTCTGACTGACACTTATTCTCAGCACTGACCAAGGCTTCTTTTGGAAAAAAAAAAAAAAATCTCAAAATAGCAGAAGAAACACTGAAGGGCTAATGGCTACACTCCAAAAGGTTAAGTTAGACTTACCGAGAAAAGGAAACTTAAGTGGATGAGTGTGTGTGGTAAAGCTCTGAAGACATGTTTAATGAGGTACAAAGTAGTCTGTCTACCAGGCAAACACAGCATTCTGAAACATGTTTTGGTAAACTAGAGGAGTTAAAAAAAATGTGAATTCAGGAGGGCATGGTATAGCACCATGGCGACGTCTTGGGGAAATGGGCTTTCAAAGCACTGATTGTGCAATGGCAGCTGAGTCACACAGGAAATTATGAGCCCAAATCCTGTTAAGACACCACCAGTTCCAATAAACACTCCGCTCTTCTTCCATTTATCCCAGCACACCTGCATAAACGGTCTTCTTGGTTGGAGGGTCATCCAGCTGCCCATGAGTAACTACTGCCAATCTTTCCTGTTGTTGAGTTTTAGCCCTTACTTAATTAATAATCCATGTAGAATCCTTGCCTTTCATTCAATTAGGCATTATTTTTAGCTGCAGGTACTAGAAGAGCCATTATAGTCAGAAGACTACAGGAGTACTAAATGACTATAGTATGATTTTTAATATACTGTGAACAGTTGGTAAAAATTAGATAATTGACATACACAGAAGCCAAATGTTTTTAAAACAGAGACAGATCAGTGGACCCAGAGTTTCCTGGATTAAACATTGTTCATCACTGTTAAGTCTTGTTAAGAATGTTAGTTAAGACTTTGTTGAGTCTTTTTCTATAAGCAGCTCTTGTTGGTTCTCTGTGACCCAACGAAGAACTGTTGAGAGTAGGCTGTTTGATAGAGATTCCTTAATGCCTAACATCCTTGAATGGACAGCTGTCCAGAAAGAATGGTTGCTCCAGCTGTGAATGACAGTAAACTCATGGCAGCTGAGGGCAGGATTCCTTTGTAGGAGTCCACAGCCTGGGTCAGCAGTGGAAACTTCCATTGGAAGTGATACAAGCCCTAGTGAACTTTAGATGGCCTGGCCTATAGTGTCTCTAGAGAGCCCCATGTCTGATATGACCTTTCAGAGGCTGTCACCAACCAGGCCCAAGGAAAGAAGAACACAACCCCCACCCAGAAAAAAAGCAAATGATTGACAGATAGGAAGGCTAAATTTATATTTGGCTGCCATTGGTCTTGATAAAAAAGTATGGTGAGTGGTATAAATTAGAGCATCCCAGCTTGTGTCCTATACACGTAGCTTACAGTCCCTTCTGGCTGCATAGCCAGGCTTTCTTATTTTAATTTAAATTAGTCAAGATAAGCCCTGGCTCTTATAGGATTAGGCTCACTAAAAGTCCCTTGCCAATCTTTTCTTGCCAACACTGGATTTTATCATGGCTAGAGTTGGCAGAACTCAGAACATATATACTGCAATGGTGACAATGATACTTGCTGTGTGCAAGTAAATAATGACACCCAAAGGGCAACCAAGTGCAAAGGCCATGGGACACTAACACTGAAAAAGTCAAGAAGCTGCAAGGAACCAAAGATGAAGGGCTGAAGGTCCATGTCCCTGAATGATGCTCCAGAGAGCTGCCAGGGCTTAAGGACTCAGGTTCTTAATACTCAAGGTGCAAAATGTAACACTAGCCAATCTTAGAGGCTAAGTCATGACACCCAAGGCTTGGAGCAAGAACTGGCTGGCATTGATTGATGCTACTTCTGAGAGGTGAGGACAGCTCTAACTGCTGAGTACTCAGCCACAGGAAAAACCAAAAGCCAGACCAATAAGCCTCCTATTTGAGCAGCTAGAGATATGCCTCTGGCTTCAACACAGGCCCTGGTTGGGAGGACTTGAAGCTGTGAGCCTCGGACACCATCCACAAGCCCATAGCCTTTTGGAACTCAAGGACTAGCCTGTAGAGAACATCAGAGCTACTTGTTGCCTCCTATCCAAGCGAGCAGAAGGACCCAGCCATCTGCTTGATGAGTAAACTAAACTAAAACTAATGCTCTAAAATAAGAGTGGAAGCTTGGAGTATGAGGCTGAAAAAAAAAAAAAGAATAAAATAACCTCAAAGTGATAAACACAATCCTTAGATGCTTTGAAAATGTTTATGACCTAAATTGTAATATTGTGTCCAAAAACTGATGCGTTTTGGTTTGGTTTAGTTTCTGTTTTGCTGTTGTTTTTGTTACGTTTTCTGCATCCTTGCTGCTCTAAAACTCCCTCTATAGCACAGGATGACCTTGAGCTGCTGAATCCTACTCCCCATCTGTACCATCTAAGGGTTGGGATTATACATTTGAACACCGCACCTACTTTTTGCAATACTGAAACACCCTGATAACCAGGTTTTATCCATTCCCCTTCAAAAGGGCTAGCGTGTGTGTGTGTGTGTGTGTGTGTGTGTGTGTGTGTGTGTGTGTGTGTGTGTGTGTGTGTTATTGTATACAGATGCATGTGTGTATGATGTTGGGATGGGGGACATGTTTATGTGCATGTGTATCAGGCTAGAGGTGTCATTCTCAAGAACACTGCCCTCCCTTTGAGATAGAGTTTCACACAGGCCTAGACCTTATCAATTAGTCTAGACTAAATAAACTGTGCATCTCAGGGATGCTTCTGTCTCTGCCTCCCCAGTACTGCTATTAGTATCATTAGCCCCTGAGTATTACAATGATTCTAGGGATTGAACTCAGGTTTTCAAGCAATTGAGTTGGGTACTCAACCAACTAAACTACCCTATTCTTTTTAATCAACTAAATTTGATATTGCTTTCTTATGCTAGATAAAACAACTCATAAATATTTTTAGATCCCTTGTTCTCTTGGATTCATCAGTAGCAAAGCTGTTACAAGACTTCTGAAGTAAAGGTAGATTCTTATCCAGGCTATCAAGTCAACTCATAAAGCACTTATAAAATACCTGCTGTGCATGCTGCACTAGTGCCTTGGAAATTGGTACAGAGCAAGTATTACAGTTCAAATCATGTGTACTATCCCAAATTTCATCTGTTGAAACTTAGTCTGCAGTGAAGCAATGTTCAGAAGTGTGGGTTTGGGGAGGCAGTTGGGTCATGAATGAGTTAATGGATGAAATCTTAGCTAATAGGCTATTGGTTGGTAGGCAAAACTTTAGGAGGTAGGGCCTTACGGTCATCCTAGGTTATTGGTATGTTTCAAAGGTATATTTTGTCCTTGGCCCTTCTTTTTCTCTCCTGTCTTTTTGTTCTTCTGTCTGTTAACCATCAGAAGGTGATGGCCGTAAGGCGATCCTAATAACACACATGATTATAAAACTTTCCCCTTTGAAATAATTGTTTCCAGGCATTTTGTCATAGCAATGGAGGCTGACCAACTCAAAAAGCAAGTCATTATACTGTCTTTGAGGGATTCTGAAACCTGTGGCACAAAATAGTTTTTCATTGCCACTTTCTGACCACAAAATGGAGTTCTCATTTAATTACATCATCAATATCCGTCCAGTCCTCTGCAAACATCTGTATTCGAAGGCCTTAGGCCATGGTCTATTAATGTGTATAAGCTTATTTACTATTCTCTCTTCTTATAGTATATTACATTTCTAACTACCTAAATCCATCATCTAAGCTCATTTTCTTTTTAATTACATTTATTTTTTGTGTATGTGCTCCTAGAGGTCAGAGGACAACTTTGAGAATTATTTCTCTCCTTTGGCAATGTAGAGCCCAAGGATAGAACTCAGATCATTAATCAGGCCTGGTGGCAAGTTCCTTTATCCCCTGAGCCAATTGCCAGCCACAGTTTTTTTTTCTTCAGAGCAAATTTCTAATTATCAATGATCTGAAGTTTTCCTTTCCTACATACTTTATGATATTAGAAACCATTTTTTTTTAACTGTGCTCATGGCATGCAAAAGAATGTCTAAACCCACACACTTAAAGTTTTTTGTTGTTGTTGTTCAAGTTCCACAGATCATGGATTTCCATATAGTTATCACCATGGGGATAAATTATTTTTTTTTCCTTTTAACAGGACCTCAGATTTGTAATCTAGGTTTGTCTTGAATTGACAAGTCTTCCTTCCTAAGTTCCAAGTGCTCTGATTACATATGCCACCAAGCGTAGCTTACCTACTCATTTTTGCTCATGTCCACTTAACACTTGAATATGCAGTTCAGTGGACAAAAACTTTCCCAACTTTTTATTGAATTAAAAAATATTAAATTTACAGAAGAGTTTAAATCATCCTTCAATGCGATCTTTGAGCCTTGACTAACCTCAAGACTGTTAACACATTGCCACCACTTGCTGTGTCTGTCTATCGAATAGATGCAGCCATGTGAAATAAGTACAAAAATTTCTTCTAATTCTCTGTAGTTACATAATGAATATAACGAGCTGGTTAAAGACAAGATCCCACAAGTGATTTCTTTCTTTTTTGTGTATTTTTGTGTTTATGTTGTTGTGGGGTTTGATTGCTTGCTTCTTGTTTGTTTTTGAGACTGAATCTATCTCTGGGTATTTAAGAACTTCCTATGTAGACCAGGCTGGTCTCAAACTCACGTAGTTAGACAGACCTGCTTCTGCTTCCCATGTGCTGAAATTAAAGGTTTGACCTACTAAAGGGTTCACTAAATGGCTTTAAAAGCCTCCTTTGAGTATATACCTCCTATTTCTTCCTCAGACTATGCACCCCCAAAAAAGAAAGTTTCCTATGTCATTTAATACTTTTCCTCTTTTTGTGGGTACATCATGCTGTCTGTATAATCTGAATGAAAGAAAGGATAAATATATTTATTAAAATATATATTATAATTTTATAATATAGAGTTGGTACAAGATATAATCAAGGCCCAATCTGAGAGGAAATAATTTAGAGGGGAAGAAAAGACGGCTAATGTCTGTATGGAAGATGTCTTGGAGGAAATGATGCTACTTGGTATAATACAAAGAAAATTTTTGATTCCATGGATGCAACAATGTTTTCTGACCTTAGACATCTTAACACAAAGATACAAGACCCTGAAGAAAGAGTGAGCTGAAGAAAGAAGGCTGATTTCTGTACTCTCTGTTGAAGATAAACTACTCAAGGCCAAGCCATGAGGTTCAGACATAATCAACATAGTCATGGACAAGGCATGGCTACATTTTCAAAATACTGTAAGGAAGACAGCCCAGTAGACTCTGAAGGTAAAATACACTATCAGTGTTGGTTTCATCTTTCAGCTAGTTTTCTTTCACACTATCCAGGTAACCTAGATGTTTTTACTGATATTGTAGATGTCAACTTGCAGAAGTAGAATATTAGTGTTTAACTTGAGGTGGGCAACTGTTTTTTATCTATTCACTTAGCTTTACTAATTTTCTCTCTTGCAGGCTGCAGAGGTCTGTGCATATGCCTGGGGGGTCCTCTCCCACTGCAGTCCCGCTGAGCTGGAAAACCTGTGTCACAGGTGCCATGTTTGGTCTCCTCTTCTTTGTTTGAAATGAAGATGCTGAATTTGACCAGCAGTTTATGAGCTGATAACAGGAGAATTCTTTCTGTGCTTTGTTTTGTTTTGTACTGAGCTAATATCTCACACACTGGGCACACAGAGGTAGGGGTCAAGCACACCTTTAATTCAAGTACTTAGGAGGCAGAGACAGATAGATCTCTGTGAGTTCCAGGCCAGCCTGGTCTACTGAGTGAGTTCCAGGACAACTCAAGGTACAAAGAGAAACCCTGTCTCAAAAATAGCAACAAGACCTCACTCTGTGGTCCTGGATGGTCTATAACTCATGGGAAACCTCTTGCCTTGGCCTCCTGAGGATGGAAATACGGGTATGTTCCATGACATCTGGCCCTGCTATTTTTCCCATAGTTGTTTTAAGATTCAAATTGTAAAGATTTAAATAAAAATTTTCACCTTTATCCTGGCCTTTAGCAGCCTGATTTCTTTGCTGGAGGTAGTGATATCGGTGTGTAGATTTCACATCCTCACACTGTAGTGAATAAAATGAAGCATAGTGACTTAACTGGTTGCCTATTAGTAGACTTTTAGTTAATTTGGGGCTTTTATAATTAAAAGCAACATCTCAATAAATAACTTTGCATGAGTCATTTTATACCAGTATATTTGCAGGGGCCTAGAGGTTGAATTACTTGAAGAAAGAGCATGAATGTATGTAATTCTTAGAGATCTTTCTGAACAGAAGCTCAGCCATTTTGAATTCTCAGTTGCAGTATATAAAAATGAAGAATTAGCATTGGTCTATGCTGTGCCCATAAAGTACTTCATGACCACACCTCTATATTAGTAATTTGGAAAGTAAAACACTATCAAAACCATTTTAATTTTACTCAAATTTCTGAGTCTCTTTATATTTACACATTCCTATTCAGTTCTTATTTGTATTTTACTGAGACTAAATTTATGAATTGTGTCGTAGTGGGAAAAAGTGTATGTATTACTGAGTCTTATCCTCCAAGTATATATAACATGTTTTTCTATTCGCTCATGTCTTTTTTTCTCTATATTGGAGATTGAACCCAGGGCTTGGCACATGTTGGGCAGACATTTTAACACTGAACTATATCCCCGGCCCTCTTTCTTACCTTTATTATAAGACAGCATCTTGCTAATTTGCCTATACTGGCCTTGAATTCACTATGTAATCCTGTAGTCCAGGCAGACCTTGAATTTGTAATCTTTCTGCCTCCAAGTAGTTGGGAGTACAGTTGTACACCACCATGCTTCCTTTGTGAATGTCTTTCTTTTGTCCCTCAATACTGAGTCAGAACTCTCTTTGCATTGACCTTATAACATCACAATAAGATGACATGTTTAAACTTTCTTTATAGCATTAAAACAGTCTTTTCCAAAATATTTTTTCTAACTGTTTGTTGTCTAAATGACAGTGTGCACACATACACAGAGAAACCTATTGTTTTATCTTTGACATAATTGTATCACAGTAGGTTCCCACCACACTTTCAAACAGAGCTGGGATGAATTCCTAGTTCCAAATATAAAGGGAACAGCAAAGCCCAGCGCAGTAGTAGCAGGCAGCTGCAGGCGGGAGAGCAGCCTCTGTGTCCTTTATCTCCCCCAGAACTGACAACATGGGAGGTGTGTTTCAGAGTCCTGGAGTTTCTCTTCCTAGCTATGACTCTCATGTTGTACAAATTCTGGTTGTGTTAAAGGAAACTCAGAGCCAGATAGCAGGGAAAGGCTCAAATATCAAAGAGAGGAAACACCATAGTCAAATCTCACCCAGCTGTCTTCCAGCTTCCTCAGCCTCGCTCCTCATGGCTTCTACTGCCTCATCTGTCTTCCTCAGCCTGCCTTAAATTCCCTCTTTGCCCAGTTGTTTCACATCCAGGTTAAGATTAAAGACGAGGGCTACTACTATTTGGTAGTTAGCCTTGAACTCACAGGAACATAGAAAGATCTCCTCTGTCTCTGGAGTTATGGAATTAAAGCCTGACACCACCACTGCCTCCCTGGGAGCCTGGAACTCCCTCTGTAAACCAAGCTGGCCTCAAACTCGTATCTGCTGGGATTAAGGGTGTAAGTCACCACTCCTGGTCTTTTCCTGTGCTGGGATTAAAGGTGTTAGTTACACCTCTGTGATCCTCCTGGATTGACTGTGGGTAAATCTCTGATATTTCAGCTCCTGGCTGATGTTTACATTCACGTGATCAACTGTCAGAATGGGCCAACAGACCAAGGCTGAGCCTGGGTACAAACTGCACAGCAGAATCACACACAGAACAGCTGGCCCTCTACATAGACATCTATATAGACACGTGTGCTTAATGTTTTAGATACTTTACTCTCATAGTGATGCTAATAGGCAACACTTAAGCATTCAGAGTCTTGGAACTGATCTTTGTGTGTGTGTGTGTGTGTGTGTGTGTGTGTGTATCTTTGTGTTTGTATATGTGTGCTTCTGTGTGTGTATGTATGCAATTATGTGTATGGGTGTCTGTATATGTGTGTGTTTGTGTGTGTATGTGTTTGTATATGTGTGTTTGTGTGTGTGTGTGTTCCTGTGCATGCTGCTGAGGATTCAACTGTAAAGCTTGAACATGCTAGGTGAGCACCTTACATTGACCCTCAGTCCAAGCTTATTTGTTTTTGATGTCTTATTTGTGTTCGTTACAATTTGCTGTGGGATATTTAGTATGTCCATCTAAAAAATTCTGAGTTTGTAAACATTTCTAACTATGAAACACCAGACATTCATTTGGATGGAAAGTATGGAATCTTTAGTTACCTAACGGATCCTGTTACCATCCGTTGATACAAGCATTATTAGAAAATAATGCTTTCCCTTGACACAAAGCACCGACCTCACCTACAGAATACAGTGTGCAATATGTGTGTCTGTGTATTGTTTTCTTGAGTTATTTTGTTTAATCATTTGTGTTTCAAGTTATTTTCATATTGTTTTAATCTCTATAGCTTTTTAATGTTCCAGTAGCATAAAAGACTAGTAACATCCCCATACACAATAATTCTGTTTTCCCCTGTTTTTGCTGTTTATATATAAATGTTATATTATCTATAATATGTAAATATGTTTATATATATATACCTATATATAAACACTATAATAGCTTCCTTTCTTTGTCTTAATATGTGTGTGTGTAAATTTGAGAAGTATGTTGTTTAGCGTCAATTCCTATGTTTACTGTAATTTTTAAACATTTTATTTTATGGTGTTAATTAAAATACAATTATAACACTTTCCCCTTTATTTTTCTCCTTCCAAGTCACTTTCTCCTTCTCCTTTCATATCTCTCTCCTCACTCTCAAATTGATAGTTTCTTCTCAAATTATTAGTTATATGTGTGTGGGTGCACTTGCACACATATATAAATACAGTCTGCTGAATCTGTTTTTGTTGTTTGTGTATATCTGGTTTCAGGGCTGATCCCTTCATTGGACGATCAGGCAGCTCCTCCCAGGAAGAGGCTCACTCTCCTCTTGGCAGTCATCAGATTTCTGTTGTCTATAGGACTTTATCCAGGGGTGTCGAACTCCGGGGTTCCCCTTTCCACATTACCATGTCCACTGATAGTTCTGTTCTTAGGATCTTATTGATGCAGCTATTTCTTCAAGAGACAATCTCACACTAGACCTCCAGGTGTTCTGGCTCTTACAATCTTTCCATCCATAATCTTCATAAATTCATGAGTTGTACATTAGTAAAAAGTGATATGTGTGATGTTCCGTTTAATTAACTAAGTACATAATAGTTTTATACTTGTTAATCTCATCAATAATAATAGGAATTTTTCCTTGATATAGAACCTGTACGTATAAAACATATTGCTAGGTGCTCAATCTTTTACATAATTAAAATGGTGTTCTCTAAAATATGTTTTCCAACTGATTAATATGTCAATGAGGACATTAATTTTTACCCTAGAAAATTTACTGAATTTGCCTCTTGCTCTTAAACTCTTGTTTATGTACTGTTTAATTCAATCCCTTCTTTCCAAATATAACTCTGGTTCCTTTCTTTTCTCTAGTAGCCAGGCAAAAGCATCGAGTTTAATGATAAGTAATGGCTATTGTGCTGGGTATTCCTGGTCTCATGACAGTAGCACCAGGTTGACAGAGCTAAGCATAACCCTGACATTGGTGTTGAGATCAGTCTCTTAATTACATCACCAAAGCATCAAGTTTTATTTTAAAATTGTTTTTTCAAGGATAAAGTTTGAATGTTGTAACAACTTTTCATTATCTGAAAACCTTTTTGACACTTCTAATATTGCTTATGGTGTCCACTTGCAGTGGATTATAATGTCCCCCAAATATTCTGTTCATCTGCCATGTTTTATTTATTTGCCAAAATCAAGGATTGAACAAAACAATGTCCTAAGATGGCTCTCTTTCCTTGTTATTGCGAACTATCTCATATAGTCCTTATTTGAAATACATGTACTTTTCCCCTGTTGATTGAATTGGACATGAACCTGCCTACCTTGTTTTGCCTAAGGAAATAGCAAATCTACTTGTTAACCAGTTGCCATTTCCAGTTTCTGAGAACTGTCCATCTCCCCTGACCTACCCCACCCCACTTTCTTTGGGAGGTTCAATTCTTATGCTTTCCGTGGGACTAACTCATACCTTCACAGGGTCTGTAATGACATTCCTCTTTTGTCCTGATGAGCTCATGAGATTACTTCTGCATTTCAGCTGGCAGCTCCTTCTTTGACGCCTTTGTCTAAGTCAGCTATGCCTCAGCATCATTTTCAAACCAGTACACACTTAACTAGAAGCATACTTCTTAAAATTCCCACTAGCCAGGGGTTATATCACACTTCTCTAGCACACTGCTTATAAAATAATAGAAACCAAGAAAGGTTCAATAAATTAATCAGTCCTAGAATGACTTCAGGGAGCATATGCAATGCCTGAATTTTCAACAAAGTTTTTAAAGCTATTCCTAGAATATTTAGATAGTTAAACTTCAGTGAAATGGAGTCAATAGACTGTGAAAATAATTCTTCACAAAGAAGAAATTCTGAAGGTTATGGATCAGGCACTTCCCAATACTTTCCCTTACTTTTGAAGGAAATGGAAATGAATTTATTACATTTTATATATATATTTTAAAAATGTCAGTCTGTGGAATGGCTCTCTTAAAATGGTCTCAATTCTATCATCCTATTTTGTTACTGAGTGTTTGTAATTACATATTCTCTTTGGACCAATTTTCTGTAAAGAATATATTCTTTACCACAGATGAAACGGGCCTGCCCACCACCAACATAATGTGATTTTAGAAGCCTCATAAAAACCTCTCTGCCCCTAGTGCTCAGTTTTATTCAGTTCATTGAAGCCCCTAAATGCAGTTCCAGATACATTTCTTAGACTAAAGATTAGTTTTATTTCTTAAAATGGAAAGCTTTGGGAAAAATAGCAGACATTAGCACATAATCAAAAATAAGTACATCATCTACTTTATACAAATGCTTTGAAGATTAAAGTTATTGGACATTTTTTTCCTAGGGTCTCTGGTGCGATGAGCCTTAAGAAAGGAAAATTAAGCAGCATTTGGAGGGGGGGGGAGGGAAAGGCAAGGAGATGAGCCTTCCCTACAGACTTTCTCTAGCTATTCTCATCCTTAGCCTTAAGGGCCACACACTCTATTAAAGTCCAAGCACATTGCTGAATATTCAAACACCAACACGGCTCCTATCTATTCAACTTAAGAAATACTATTAACTGCCTAGTTGTGCCAGGTACTGTTCTTAGAGCTTGAGAGCTACAGTGAACTAACAAATATTTTTTTTAAATCTTTGTCCTGTTCAAGCTTACCATCTAGTAAGAAAACCAAAATTTAAAAATCAATTATAAAGGCTCATGTTTGTTTTGTTATTTGAGGTTAATGCATGCTTGCTTGTTTGTTTTGTCGTTTTGTTTTTTTTTAAAAAAAAGTTTAGAATGAAGCATGTTATAATAATTTTATTTTTATCTTATATTCAGGACAGCATACATGCTACAACTTGCGATTTTAAATGATGTGCTCACTAAGTAGTCATTGAGTAGGTACATGCAGGAGAAAGTATTCTTGGGAAATGAACATGCAGCACAAAGACAATGGGATGGGAATGCCTGGAACGTTTGTGACACGCAGGAATATGACTGGGAAGACGGAGCAAGACAGAACAGAGAAGGGATTAGACCCAAGAAATCCTGGGACTGAGAGGAAGAGTGTGCTTAGAGGCTTTTATTAGGAGATATGAAGTCAGGGAAAAGTTGTAAGCAAAGGTCAGCATGACCTGACTGATATCATTCTGACTATTAACACTAGATTGTGCCTATAATTTTAATAGTTAGGAGGCTAACACAGAAATAGCACCTGAGATTCAAGTCCGGCCAGGACTAGAGTGAATTTCTGATCAGTCAGTCTAGGTTAGAGTCTTGTCTCAAAACTTAAATAAATAAATATAAACAACAATAATAATAATGACCAGCAGTTAGTGGAGATGGACAGTGTTTGTTACACCAAGCAGAGGACCGAAGTTGGATCCCCAGGACTCACTTAAAAAGACAGGCAAAGTCAGGTATGATAAAGTACATGCTCATGACTCCATTCCTAGGCAAGCAGATACAGGAAGATTCCTGGAGCTCACTGCCTAGCCAGCCTCACCAAATCAGCAAGTCCAGTGAGAGATCCTGATTCAACAAAAAGGTGCCTCCTTACTACCACGTGCATCTGCACATGCATGCATACAGACAGACAATAAATTTACACGGAATAAGACATGTACCATTCGCTTGTATTTCCAGCACTCATAGTCTGAGGCAGGAAGGTCATGAGTCTGAGGCCAGCCTAGGCTATGTAATAAAACTATATTAAATACAAGCAAACACAAAAACAGCTAGACATAGTGGTGTAAGCCCATAATGAAGGTACCTGCAGGAGGTTAAAGCAAAAGAATCACTTCAGGTTTGAAGCCATCCTGGATTACATAAGGATGTGGCTACTCATAGCTATATAGTGAGCCATGTCTTAAACAAAAAGGATAGATGATAGCAAAGCCACTGCAGTATGGGGAGATGAGTCAGGAAAGTATCCGATAATCTGGGAGAGTGTGAAGACTTTCAGGCAAGAGAAAGACAAGAGGTCAGGTACTTGGGAGAGGGGCTCGGTCCTACCTCAACCGGATATGGGAGAGGGACTCGGTCCTACCTCAACGGGATATGCCAGACCAGACGGAACTGACTCACCTTGGGAGTCCTTGCCCTCTCTGGGGAATGGATGGTGGGGGCGGGGAGTGAGGAGAGACTGGGAGAGGACTGGGAGGAGGGAGGGAGAGGGAACAGTGGCGGGTATTAAAAAAATTAAATAAAAAATAAATATTCTTAATAAACACGATGCAAGCTGTAAAAAAAGAAAAAGAAATGACCAGGTATACTTTGAAGACAGGGCTGAGGGCTGATAGGATTAGCACAACCAGGTAGATAGGAGAAACACCAACAGCGTGTGATGCCTTCGAACCTTAAAATAAAGTACCTAAGGAAGGAATCGGCTCTGTGCCAAATGCTGCTGCTGTTTCCAGTAAAATGAAGCCTCAGATGTTTAACAAGATGAGCATTATCAGTCAGCTCCCCATCAGTGGAGAGAATTATGGGAGCCACTCTGAATAAAGTGCAACTTAAAATTCAGTTTCTGCCTCTGATTGTTGATGTTGCCAAGGAACAGGTACCAGAAGCAACAGTACTCTGGATACTGCCTTGCCCTTATGACTGCTCTCACTCACTTGACTCCTTCCTCTTTTAAAAGAAAAAGATCCAAAAAAGGAATAGGCTAAAGAGATGGCTCAGTATACCACCCCAACAAAAGATCCAAGTTCGGTTCCAAGGCCTGAGATCCAGCAAAATACAACCACCTTTGGCAAGATGTGATGTCACTAGCCTTACACATACACACACACACACACACACACACACACACACACAGAGAGAGAGAGAGAGAGAGAGAGAGAGAGAGAGAGAGAGAGAGAGAGAGAGAATTTCAAATCAATTTTTTAAAAATAAAAATAAAACTCACATATCAAGTTCTGATTAGTTTTCATCCACTTTATACAAGCCAGAGTCACCTGAGAAAAGCAAGCTTCAACTGAGGAGTTTCTTCCATCAGATTGGCCTGTAGGATAGATATACCTGTAGGGCATTTTCTTCATTAATGATTGATGTCAGAGGCCCAGCCCACTGTGAGTGGTGCCATCCCTAGGCCTGTGGTCCTGTGCACAATAAGAAAGCCATAGCAAATGAGCCAGTAAACAGCATTTGTCTTGGCTTCCACTTTCAGTTCCTGCATCTAGGTTCTTGCCTTGGCTGCCATCTGTGATACACCGTTACTAGAAATTGTAAGATGCAATAAACCCTTTCTTCTCCTAAGGCACTTTTGGTCAGTGTTTTATATAATGACAGAAAATAAAAAAGGATATGACTCCATATCCAATTACCAGAATCACTATCTCCATCTCAATTAATCCATGGTTTGTATTCCCACTTACCTGGGAATCAATGGCCCTACATCTGTTTCCTCTGCTAATAAACTGTCTACTAAGACTTTCGTAAATCCACCAGAAATCCTAGTTGAGGGGCAACATGCCTTATGTGTAAGGGATAGTGAAAAGTTCTCTGTGTGTAGACAAAGTGCAAGGGTAGAATTAGACAAGCAGTAAACCAGAAAGAAATGAAAACCTAGTGAATGAGTTGCCTTTCAACATCCCTAGCAGGGGTGGTGATAGGAAATGGACCGAAAATGCAGAGCCATAGTGACAACTCACAATGTACAGAATGCCTGATTCACAGTGCTCTATGTTCTGGATGTCTTGAAATACTGATTTTCTCACAGGTGATATTATCTGTTATTGGAACCATGTACATTGAGCATCCTTGTGGCATGGCCTTCTGTCCATCGTAGATTTGTATGCTTTCCCAATGGTTTTTACGTGCACAGCTGTCCTGGGTGTGCTTCCAGCCTTCACTCAATAACAGCACATGACTCAGAATCCACTGCTCTGAGTCATACACTGGAGTTATGTGAATTAGTCTTAATTTGGTGCTTTACAGTTATCAGTGTGAACCCTGCCTGCTGGGAGCTTTGTTTTGTTTCCCTTCCTAACACTTGGAACTCCCTTAATTAGTAGTTGATAACTTCCATGGTGCCCCTATCTGCTGAGAGAATCAAAGTTGGCCCAAATAAAGAGAAAACAAAGGGGCGCATGGCAGAAACTGTGCTGTGAAAGATATTAACACTAAGAAAGCTCAGATTTTTGTGGATAGAAATCATATTTGTTTTGTTGTGAAGCAACTAGCTTCAGCTCCTACTTGCAAATCATAAATGAAGATGACAGCTCAGGGAACCTGAGATATAAAGAAGGGGTATGGTACAGAGTTTGTTTTCTTTTTTGGGTGTGACAGGAGCAGCTTCCTCCACTTACAGAGACATATTCTGTCAGAAAGGGCAAAACAGATTAAACAAAAGAATATGTGAGTGATAGCAGATTTTGACCATACAGATGAAGTCTAAACTAGTACCATTTATGACCTGATGCAGTATGGTATTCAAAAGGAATTAGAAAATAAATCATCCATAAACCTATGAAATATGCCCAGAGCCAAATTTCCTGGCTTATGAATGCATACATATACAGTGGCCCCAATGATTCCCCCGTGTTCTAAGTGATCATGAGAACCACTTACCCACTAACCTGTTTAAAGGAAGACCCTGAATGGATGCTTAAAATCTCCTGTTTCTTTGCTGTTTGGCTTCTACTCTCTTACTAATTATCCCCATCTCTTTTTTTCCCCTCTGTAAGTGTATGTTTTGTCTAAAAAAAAAATAAAAAAAAATTTAATTTTCACTAAATCTGTCAGAAAGATTTTAGGTTTTCTAAGTAAGGAATGCTATACAGTCTCTTATTGAATATTAGCTTACTATAGCATTAACACATCATTATTCATTTTCTGTGGATAAGACAGAGTAGCTTAAACAGTTTTATCTAATGTTATTAATGTATTGTATCTGTTCTCCAAAAATTATTTATTTCATTGATATCAGAACATTGGCTGGACATAATGGCATGTGCTATAATCCCGACAGCCAAGAGGAGGAAGGACTGCAGCAAGTTTGAGACCAGATCGGTCTGTATAGGAAATTAGATAAATCAGGGTTACAGAATGGGATCCCGTATCAAAACACAAGATAATAGAAAGGCTGAAGAAGTTCATAAAGTCAGAAAGACATTCGACAGACTTTTCTGTTCCGCCTGCCGGTTTCCAAACAGCCACACAGAAACTTATTATTAATTATAAATGCTCAGCCCATAGCTCAAGTTTGGTTCTAACTAGTTCTTATAACTTAAAGTAACCCATATTTCTTATCTCTGCTCTGCCATGTGATGGTACCGTCTTGCAACATGACAATTTTAGTCTTGTTTCTCTCCACATCTCCTGGCAACTCTGAAGACTCCACCCTTCTTCTTCATGTTCTCTTTTTGTCTACAAGTCCTGCTTAACTTCTACCTGTGCAGCTGCTGGCCAGTCAGCTCTTTATTAACCAATGGAAGTAATACCTATTTACAGTGTACAAAGATTATTCTACAACAAAGTACAAATGCTATTTAGCATCTAGAATACAGTCAATCTCTGGTTCAATGATTTTTATACATTACAGATGTGGCTACAGTCATAAGTAGATGACTCTTCAATAGATAGGCAATTATATTCTATCTTAGCAAAAATAAATTTCTCTCTTTGCTTTGTTCTTTGTTTCCTTTGCCTTTTAAAAGAACTAACATGATATCAAGGTTTTCTCGGAACTTTGTAAGATGTCATAAGTAAAGCAATAAACAAGAAAGACCAATATATCCTTTCTTCTCATGTATCTAACATCGGAAGAGATATTGAAGAAATCTTTATACAACTCCATTTGTCCATGTCATAAAGGAAAGCTATAAAGAGCTATATATTAATCTCCAAGTCATGTTTCCCAAGTAAATAGTTATATTGTGATCTGGAACCTAAGGATAAAAAAGTAAGGCCAGGGAAGGGGAATATTTTATTCCAAATGGCAGGTTAAAAGAGACAGAAATTGTGAATTATGAGCAAGTATAGAAAGGTCTTCCCTTTCCCTAATCCCAAACATGGAAGTTCTAGCAAGTTAGTGTGAGATATGATGGGTCCTGGAATATGAGTAAAAACCCACAGAACCCCCCTGATAATTCAGAAAGTCCACAGGACCTGAAAAAAAATTTTTACTCAGAGCTTGTTAGTTTTCACATTTTCTGGGTCCCCCCAGAGATGCCTCTGCTTTGCCAATTGAGAGCGTCTGAGTGTAGTACAATAGTGTCCACCACCTAAATTCTGACACTCAAGAGGCAGAGGCAGATGGATTGTCCAAGAGTTCCAGGCCAGCCAGAGGATACACAATGAGACCTTTTCTTAGTTATGGTTCTGTAGTTGTGAAAACGCACCACGATCAAGGAAAGTCTTATAAAAGAAAGCATTTATTAAAACTTAGAGTTTTAGGGGCTTAGTTCATGATCTTCATGAAAGGAAGCAGACATGCATGGGGAACTGGAACAATAGATGAGAGCTTTACATCCTGATCAGGAGCAGACAGAGGAACACTGGGCCTGGCCTGGGCTTCTGAAATCTCCTCCAACAAGAACACACCATCAATACCATCAATAAGGTCTCACCTCCTAATTCTTTCCAGACAGCTCATCAACTGGGGGCTATCATGCAAATATATGAGTCTATGAGGGTCATTCTCATTCCAACAACCACAGACCCTGTCTCAGAAACAAAAATAAACAATAAAATTATTCAGGCAGATTCGCAAATGGTTCCTTTGATTAACATTGACGTTCCTACAACCATATTTTTTCCTATCTACTTGCTAATATGGTTTAGAAAGACCCTCAAACATTTCTTCATGCCACAAAATTGAATAAAAAGAAAACAGGTTTGAAAGTATGACTCAGTGGGAAAGAGTCCTTGTTATAAAAGCATGAAGACCTGAGGTCAGATCTCAGCGCCCATGGAGAAAGCAAAGAGGGCTGAATCCACTTGAAACTCCAACATGGTCTGGGTAAGGTGGAGTGAGCCTAAGGTAGATACAGGATTGATGAGGCTAGCAGCCATCCACCAGCCTAGCTAAACACAAAACGAAGCAAAAGCAATAAAATATAAGCCCAGTAACAGACTGTCTCGCACATAACCTCATGTACTCACACATACATATGTCTAACACACACTGAAAGTCATATTTTTAAAAAATGGCCTAAATAGGAAATACTTCTACACAGTCACACATGGCTGCAATCCCAGCAGTCAAGAGACTAAAACAGGAGAATATCTCATTAGAGGCTAGCTGTGTAAAACAGTGCCACCCTGTCACAAAACATAAAAATACAGAGCAAGTGAAAGTCTTCAAGGACTTTGTAAGGGAACCAGTGAAAGGCTCACTTAGGGTCACACTCAAGCAAGTATTTTATTTGCTTTTTCTTTTACTTAACATAGGACTACAATTTTTTTTCATTTAAAATATATGTAAATATGGTATATTAGTTTTTGCATGTTATATGGTTTCATGACAATACGTATAGCTTACCTCTATTCTAAAAATTTAGTTTTATACCTTTCCATTTAATGGATTTTTTAAAAATATATATAAAATCAGAGGGTTGGAGAGACAGCTCAGCAGTTAAGACTGCACACTGCTCTTGCAGAGGATCGGAGTTCAGTTCCTACCACCCATGTCAGGAAGCTCATAACTGCCTATAACTCCAACCCAGTGTATCCAATGTCCTCTTCTAGGCTTTGCCCATGTGCACACACATACAAACACACACACACACTAAAAAATTAAGTATTTTTTAACTAAACTTAAATGTTCATTGTTAACAAAGCAAAAGCAGAGTTTATGTAGACCCATAACAAAAATTCCTTTTCATCTGTCTCCTCCATCTGTTTACCAATTTCTTTGCATACATGTAAGCACCCATCTCCAGGCCTGCAAATTCAAGGGCTGGAAAAACAGGAAAAGATGCTTCTGAGCCCACAGGAAATAACAGAGAAACACATTGTTGTCAGTTCTGCACTAGCACATACAAACACTTATAGATTGAAAACAAAATCAACATACATACCTAAAATATTTTTTCTTTTCTTAATCAGACTGGGTCCTGCAGCTCTAGTCTGAAAATATAGCATAGGTTGGAATGAAATTCCCGGTTGTCTCATCTCTAAATAACAAGTTATGGTATCACAAGTGTCATCGCCCTGACTGCTAGGTGACTTTTTGACTAAATATATTTCTTGGCCATCCATTTCTGAACAGTTTATGCAACTGACTTACAGTATTGATGAGTGAGGAGGCGTCACCATTCCGGTGGAGGAAGAATCTACATATGTCACCAAAGTTGCCTGGATCTTTACTCAGTTAAATTAAACCTTATTCTAAAGACAAAACTATCTTTGCTTGAAAGTTTTTTGTTTTGTTTTCTGAGTAAATGGCATTAATATCTAAATGTCTGTCTGGAACAAACAGTGGCAGACTTATATCCAGCATTTGATTATCCTTTTCCTTGGAGTTTATTAATTTCATATTGTATCCTCCAGGCAGTTTCTGGCCTTTCCAAATATTGTAGTTTAAAAACTGGAATGAATTAATTTGTAATATCAAGTCATTATTTGTCCAAGAATTTTCTATAAAAAAAATTAAAGGACATCGCTAGGGGGCTTCATAAACACAAAGAAACACATAGTTATGGTGAATCGTTTAATTTTAATAATTACTGCAATTCAGAAAAAGTCTCTTTCTTACCATTCTTTTCATTAAAACAGCCTGGTTGCTCCTTTCTGGGCATCTGTGGTTTAGTTTAGCTGTACTAATAATAACTTACTGGTTTGTAGCTTTTAGAAAAAAGATACTATTTTTCCAGGACTTTTACTATTGTACTCCTGAAGTTTTATATAATCACTGGAAAAATCCAGAGATATAAAAATTATTTCACTCTGATTATAAGCCTTTCTCGGTTTCCATCAGTGCTAGGGCAAGAAAGACTTCATACACAGGGCGATCACCGAGCTACATCTGCTCCTTTATTAACTCCAAGTGTTGACTAACATCTTAAATTACAACTTCTTCCAAAAGTCCTACTATTTTATAGGCAATGCTTTAATTGCTCCTTTCCTTCAATTACTTTCTATCAGCAGGTATGAGAGCAGACAAGAAAAAAAAAAAGACAAATATAAAGTCTAAACACAGATCAAATGGTGAGTGTCATCTGTGGCTCAGTATGCATAGTACCTCATAATAAGTGGGAGATAGCAGCACTATTCACACAAGCAATTCATTAAACAGTGGTTAAGTTAACCAAGGTTCATGGTGTATTTATTAAAAGCAAAATTATTACTCCCCTTTTCTTGCCCTTAATTAAAAATGATATAATAGAGTATTTTTCCTGATGATAAATCTGGATCATTATGGAAAGTATGAATTTCTCATCCCCCACAGGATGGAACATTTAGGCTGGTCTAACATTATTTGTTGAGTTAATAAAGCAGGAAATTTAGATTTTTCTGAGTTGCATCTTCAAGCTAGGATAACAAAAGGGACATAAGTCAGTTTTAATTTATTTTGCAATGTTTCTCCCCAAGATGGTAAAAGAATGTGTGGTTTCTCTAATGTTTTCCATATAATATCCCAGTTGATTTAAACCCATCCCAGCCTAGCCTTTATGGAACTGAGGTCTCTGAGGATTGTGCTTGGGGGTGGTGGTATACTAACAGATTAACTCTGATTCTTTTATGCCAAACAAGCCTGTGGGACATTGTGTAACTAAAATAATAGCCTATTATGTATCTCGAATTCTCCCGGACTTTATGTGTTATAAAACATTTTCTTACAATATTTTTCTTTTTTATCTCTGTGGTGGCTTAAATAAAAATGACCCCCACAGGCTGATATATTTGAATGCTTGGTCATCAGAAAATGGCACTACTTAAGAGGGATTAGGAGGTGTAGGCTTGTTGTAGTGGGTGTGGCTTTGTTAGAGGAGGTGTGTTACTGGAGGTAGGTTTTGGGCTTTTAAAAGACCAACCCAGTTCCAGTATCTCCCTGTTGCCTGTGGATCTGGAGGTAGAACTCTCAACTACTTCTCCAGTACCATGACTGCCAGCTTTCCTTAATGCTCTTTGCCATGATGATAATGGATTGATCCTTTGAACTTGTAAGCAAGCCCCAATTAAATGCTTTCTTTTTAAGAGTTGCTGTGATCATAGTGCCCTTTTATGCAATAAAACATTGACTCAGACAACCCTTATGGGATAAATCAGGCAGGTATTATGATCATGATTATCTGTACTTGGACATGCATGGATTTTGTCCATGAATGTCTTTTACAAAATAAACAATTATTTGTACCATGTGCTATGTAAAAAAAAAAAATGCTTTTTATCAAACCCACAGTTAAATGAGACAAATCTTCCGAGAGATTTTCTAAGATCTCAGATGAACTAACAACAGATTTCCAACTCCAGTTGTCTTCTTTCTTTAGAGGAGAGCTAATAAAGGTTTATTTAAGTATATGAGCATACCACATGCAAGCAGTGCCCAAGGCAATCCGAGGAGAACATCAGATCCCTGGAACTGGGATGCTGTCATGTGAGCTGTCATGTAGGTGCTGGAAATGCAACTACCATCCTCAGTAAGGTCAGCAAGTGCTCATAACCACTAGAGAGGAAATCTTCCCTACCCTCAGCAGATTCTTTGATGTGGGAATGCCTTTTTGTATGCTGTGAATCTCAATCTTTAAATAAAGGAGCTGTTTGTGCCATGACAGGCACCATAAAAGAAGTAGGAGGAAAAATCAGAATAGGTAGAAGAAGCAGGGCAGAGTCAGGCAGATGGAGCAAGCCGCCCAAGGAGCAGCATGTAAAGAACACAGGTGAGCCACGGGCCACATGGCAGACAGATTAATAGAAATGGGTTGATTTAAGATGTAAGAGCTAGCTAGCAATGTGCCTGAGCCATAGGCCAAACAGCATAAAGTTAATATAAGCGTCTGAATCATTTCTGGGGGCCTGAGCGGCGCCAGCTGGTGGCTAAGGGGTCTGGTGTGGCAGGTCTGTGAGTCTGGGCCTCAGGCTGCCCGGGACCAAGAAACCCCACTACTACAATTCTTAATAATAATAATCATAATCATAATCATAGACCTTTGCTTCATGGTCCACTCTCTTACACACCATTAAACCTTATTTCATTTTCTATAACCGTTCTGTGTAAGCATCCCATCTTCCACCCTCAAACTCCATTCCTAAAAATCAAACATTTGTGTAATGTAGAGTAATTAATTCAAAAGTTCTCTATAATTTGTCTACTTAGCTTTCTAGCTTCTTACATATAGTTTTCCTGAGAAATTACATTGGGCATCTGCAAGTAACAGAAGTCAAATTATGTGTTAAATGTCACAGTAGATCCTACACACTGCCTTGTTCCCAGCACCACAACCTGACAAGAAAGGCGTTGTTATTCGCCCATTTGACAGTTGAGGACTTACAATGGGATGGTTGAATAATTTGCCTAAATTCGCACATTGTGTTACAGATCTTGAACAAAGTATTATGGATTAAGTTATAGAACCTCTCTATCCTTAAAGAAACTAAGTGATGTAAGTTCAACATAGCTTCATTGTGCAAATTCAAAACCTTGAGCCCAAAACAACAATGAACCTCAGTATATCTTTCATAAGAACCTTTTCCCAACTAGCATTTCACCCTGGGACAGTTTTATTAGCACAACTACTTTATAACATCATTGATGTTCAGAAACAGAAGTATGAAAAATTGGAAATATATGACAATGACATGGATTTTGGTGTCTGTGGAGGTTCAAATGAGAAAGACCCCCATAGGCTCATGTTTGAATGCTTGTTCCCAGTTAGTGAAACTATTTGGAAAGGTTAAAGAGGAATTGCCTTGTTGAAGGACATGTGTCAATGTTTCAAAAACCCATGGCAGGCCCAGTATCTCCCTCTACCTGCTGCCTGTGGGTCCGGATATAAGCTCTCAACCCTATACCTACCTGCCTGTTGCCACATTCCTCGCCGTAATGATTGTGAACCAACCTTCTGAAGCTATAAGCAGGTCCTTGATTAAATGCTTTCTTTTTATAAGAGTTGTCATGGTCATTGGGATCTCTTCAAAGCAATAGTACAGTAACTAAGACAGTGTCACACTGGAACAGAATTGGGCTCAAGCCAAAACCACTGACATTCCTAACTCAATGAAGCATTTTCATTTGCTATAGTTTTTAAATATAATTTTTACTATCCAAACTCTAGGACCTCCCATATGCTGCCTTGGAGGTTTTAAGTAATGAAAATGCAAAAATAACTTCTGTTTGAAATTATAACACCAAAAAATACTGTTTTATTGCCTTTGAGCATGGTAACCACATCTAACCTAGATCTCCAACCCTCATTGCAGAAGGCCTGTCAGTACTCAGCTCCCCAAATGCACTCCAAACCATCATCATCCTTTCCTGTAGTGAATGAACTGATTCTTTGACACAGATCTATTCCGTATTTGTATAATATTCATGTTTTTATCTTCTTAGAAATAGTTGTAAATCGCCATGTCTGTTCTTACTTGGCTTGCACATATGGATCATAAGGAAAGATGAGAAGAACTCTTATGTACAGAGATGTAAATTGGCGAATCATGACTAATTAACTGAGAATGCCTATTAAGCCTTAAGGGACAGAAACTCACAGGTCATCAAGCTGTAGAAAAACTAAAAATGAAGTGTGTAGTAATTCACTACCTTGGGGAAAATCTTAAATAATACCAGACTCCACTCACAGGAATGTGAGAGTATGTGGGGGACAGATAATTACAACCACACAAAGCCATCATCTTTTTCTTTTTTCCCTCTTTGAAATGAAACATGCATAAGGCCTGGGCACATTAAGACAAAGAAGTGACTGCCCAACATTCCACTGAGGTGGGGGAGGGCCTCATGAGGCCCCCACCTCGCCCAGGAGTTATTTTCACTTAGCTGTTGCTGAAGGGTGGGGTGTGATTTTCTTCAGTGGTATAGCTACTGGTGCACAGGTAAGAGAACAAAACACACACACACAAGCCTCTTATATGCTCATGCAAGCCGACTGAAGAAGCTTATGATAAATTTTAAAGGATATGAAAGGAAAGACTTATTAGAAAGAAGACATGGTTAGCAGAAGCATCGGGGTGATAAAGAGGGCAACAGGAGGTCAGTGTGATCAAAGTGTGCCATCAAAGAATGAATGAAAAATGTTCTTAGAAGCCACTGATATTTGTAAGACATTGGCAATTCAACTGTCTCCAAAAGAAGAGGAAAACACAGCTCGGGTGCAGAGTCGGGTAACATCTATATTCTGCTTTTAGCCATTCTCCCCTCTAACCAGAGATGTTCTGTGGGAATCTGTGGTTCCAGTTCATAACCTGACTGTAAAATGAGTCAGAGTTCTATGGGGAAATGTCTAATAATTTGTATCAAATCTCCCATGCTTCTTTTGTGAAGTCCAAACCTACATTCATACCTCTTCTCATACACGTCAGACATCCCTAACTCATGCTCAGCCCTAGTCACAGTCTTGGACTATTCTGAACTGGTCTGTATATCCCATCTCCCCAGCACAGAGATTGGTTCAGTGAGGAACCTTTGATACAGAGCCAAAGAGACACACACAGAATTCAACTTTCCAAGCAAGAAGATTTCGCAGAATGCAACAACCATTGATCAAGCCACAGGGAAGCCTTCCTCACTATAAAGGTTTGGATGTTGATAATATTACTGTGCCCTAGATCCACCATCTCCATCATGGAGTCGATTGTCAGCAATATCATTGTCAGAGAGTGAAAACTGAGTCACCCCATGCTAAGCAGTCAGAAGACTGCCTGGCACAATATTTACTAAATATTCCCTGTTCTTCTCCACGTTGCCAAATGTGGAGTGAATATTGTTTCACTTAAGCAAGCACCTACAGGAATTTCTATCGTGCATAATTCAGAACTGTACTAACAGGTGCAGATCACATAGGAAGGGTAGGGAATTCACCTTCTTTCTCTCATATCTAAGTTGGTACAGAAAACCTCATGTGATGTCTGGAGGAAGAGCATAGCTTGGGTAGCAGACAAATGCAACAATGTCTAATAAACTCATCTATGCCTCTGGATGGAGAATGCTCTTTTCTAACGACTGTGCCAGGGATGTATATAGCTTTTTGGAATCTGGGATGTATATTTGCTTTGGGAATCACCTGGAAATCTTTTAAAATATATTATTGGGCATTATAACCTAGGTTTTTAAAATCAAGCATGATGGTGAATTTCATGTCTACTTGAATGAATCATGATCATATGTTGCTTCTAGGTATCTATGAAGTTAGTCCTGTATAAGATTGAATTTGAACCTCAGTAAGAAGAAAGGAAATGGCATATGGAAAAGGGGGTGGAAGGAAGGAAGGAAGGAAGGAAGGAAGGAAGGAAGGAAGGAAGGAGGGAGGGAGGGAGGGAGGGAGGGAGGGAGGGAGGGAAGGAGGGAAGGAAGGAAGGAGGGAAGGAAGGAAGGAAGGAAGGAAGGAAGGAAGGAGGGAGGGAGGGAGGGAGGGAGGGAGGGAGGGAGGGAGGGAGGGAGGGAAGGAGGGAAGGAAGGAAGGAGGGAAGGAAGGAAGGAAGGAGGGAGGGAGGGAGGGAGGGAAGGAAGGAAGGAGGGAAGGAAGAAGGGAGGGAGGGAAGGAAGGAAGGAAGGAAGGAAGGAAGGAAGGAAGGAAGGAAGGAAGGAAGGAAGGAAGGAAGGAAGGAAGGAGAGGAAGTGAGAGAGTAGAAAGTGGCTCGGTTGACAGTAGCAGTTCAACAAAGGCCTAACAACCTAAGTTCAAAACTCAGATCCTACAATGTCATGTGAGAGACCCCACCCTGATAATTGTCCACTGTTTCACAGAAGCACTGTTGCAAGTGTTCTTGACCCCCCTTCCTTCTGCATGTACAGAATTGCACACATACAAACAAAGTAAATAACTTTTTAAAGCTCTTTTTAACTTAATTTTAAAAAAAAAAATCTTTATGCTAAAACCTCATGGGCCATGTTTAGCTCCACAGAAAATGTCAATGGCTCTGTAAAACTTACCCGAAATTTATAGGTTCACTTAAAGATGAATGAAGGCAGCTCTGTGGAAACAAAAAATGCATCTGTTTGCCCTGCCCAATATATTCTCTCAGGGAAGAATGGCAAAAAGCAGAGTGAGGCTGGAGAAGACAGTTAAAAGGAGAAACAGGAAACAGGGGACCAGATTTTCTCATAATTCTCAGCACAGTGCACTGGTATCTCCTGGTCCTCCGTGGCAAGACAAATGTGACACTTTTGTAGAGGTTTCTTTTTCTTTCTGAAGCATGGTAAAAAAAAAAAAAAAAAAAAAAAAAGTCCCAGCCTTGTGACAAAAGGATCTGAGATTTGAGGGCTGCTACAATAATGTTTCCTGGTCCCACGTGGCCAAAGGTCCAGCCCCACAGACCTGCAGCCCCATACCCTTTAGCCGCCCACTGCTGCTTTAGGCCCCCAAAATGACTCAATTATATTAAGTTCATGCTGTTTGGCCTATGGCTCAGGCACATTGCCAGCTAGTTCTTTCATCTTAACACAATTAATCTGTCCTGCCACATGGCCTGTGGCTCACCTGTGTTTCTTACATGTTTATTATTTGGGCTTCTGACTCGGTCTGTCTCTGACTTTGCCCTACTTCTCTTACCTATGCTTTCTCTGGCTATGGTGTTCAAGGGCCCAAACAACTCCTTTATTATTTAAGACTGATATTCATAGCATACAGAAAGACATTACCACACCAGAGGGCATAGGTTTGACTGTCTTATTCTATGAGTATGTCACAGATGATAATAACTAGACAATATTCTGAAATAATTGCCTAACTATATATTAACGGAAATAATATCTATTACTTTATAAAAGATTTATTTTGGGGGGCTGAAGAGATGGCTTGACAGATTCGCAGCATCCACGTGTGTGGGACAATTCACATCTACCTATAGCCCCAGCTCCAGGAGATCCAACCTTTCTTCTGGCCTCCACAGGTGCATACACACACACACACACACTCACACACACGTTTTTATATCTTTATTTTCATCACAATAAAAGTAGAAATCATAAGTGAAATAAAACCAGCTCTGCTTTCAATAACTCCAAAAGTCTATGTCACAAAACATAAAGATGAGATTAAGGCAACTGACAAGTTCAAAACATGAACGATTTTCTTCAGCCACACGTGTGCTGTCTCAGTCACTGCTCTATTGCTGTGAAGAGACACCATGACCATGCAACTCTTACAAAGAGAAAGCATTTCATTGGCAGCTTGCTTACAGTTTAGTAAGCTGTAGTGAAGTTCGTTATCATCATGGTGGGGAGCAGTGACAGATAGGGCACTGGAGTAGTGGCCAAGGGCTACCTACTAATCAGTAGACAGGGAAGGAGGGAGAAGGAAACACAGGACCCGGCTGGGGCTTTTGAAACTTTCCACAAAGGCCACACCCCCTACCTCAACTGGACATGCTGGACAGAACGGACTCGCCTTGGGATTCCTAGCCTTTCCTGGAGAATAAATGGGGGGATGGGGCGCGGGGGAGCTGAGGGGGGACTGGGAGGAGGGAAGGGGGGGGGCAGCGGTGGTGGATATGGGGAAAAAAAAACTTTTTAAATAAATAAGCAACAAAATAGTGCCACTCTCTGATAACTAAGCATTCAAATACACAGACCTATAAGGGACATTCTTATGCAAATAACCACAGACACTATGCCCAAGCTTAGGAAAGGCAGTAAAACATGATGATTAGCACAATTTACTAAGGAGTTTATTGGAGTTTATGGTCCCAGCAGGAAGAATAGTAAGTAGGAAGCTTGGCAACTATGACCATTGCAGCTGGAAGCAAGGAGCTCACATTCTTGAATATAAAGCAGAGAGCAAATTAGAAGCAGGGGGAAGGTTTTAGCTCTGAAAGCCCTCCCCAACCCCCACCCCTGCCAGTAACTTACTTCCCCCAGCAAAGCCAAACTTCTCCAACCAAGTACTCAAATACGGGAGCCTGTAGGAGACATTCTGAACCAGTCCACTTTAGGCAGTGACATCATTTGCATGGTTAAAAGGCCTACTTTGGCTGTTGTTCAGATAATGGTTTGTGGTGACAAGGTAAGCTAAGCGTCCAGGGGAGGGCAAGAAAAGAACTGGACTGGGGTGTATTAATGACGCACTTAGCCCAGGTTCTTACAGACAGTAAGCCATGATTAAAGTTCATCAAAATAAGCTCTCATTTGTATGTTCAAATTTTTCTTTGAGTCATGGCTCCGCATTATGTTAAATCCATATATAACAGGATATTTGAGGCCTTCTCAAGTATATTTACTATATGTATTTCTCTCATCCCTCCCCCACTAAGCTTTGAAATACAAGATTTTGCTAGCATGGGGTGAAAAATGATACAGCAGACTGCCATTTGAGGCAAAAATTCTTCAGCTTCCAAGTGCTATCTTCAGCTTTCCCTTAAACCTACACTAATGATCACACCTCACCCCTTCTCCATGATGACTAGTAAGCACATTCTGTCGATGAAAGTGAAGCACGACCTGACTTCAAGATTTTTCATCCCTCTGGATTCTCAAGGCCCCTTGTCTGTCCTCCCAAGCACCTCTTCTCTCCAGTGTCTTAAACCGAGTTTTAGTCTCCTCAGGCCTTCACACAGCATTCACCTTCTGCTTTTCCCGTTTGCGAAGAAGCCCCAAATTTCCTCTCCCCTGTTCAGACCTTTCTGATGTGTGAGAACTTGCATTATGTTTTTATAACAAACCACAGTCAATGTCAACAGAAATGGAAAGAAATCCAAAGCATTTCCACTAAAATCAGCAATAAAATAAGGCTGTCCACGCTCTCCATACCTATTTAACAGAGTACTTGAAGTCTCATCTAGAGCAATAAAAGGGGATACAAATAGAAAGAAAAGACGTCAAAGTATTTTTGTCTGCAGATGATAGTTGTATAAAGAAGTAGCCCTAACATGTCTACCAGTAAACTCCTACAGCTGGTAAACAATTTCAGTAAAATAGTAGAATTTAAAATTGACACAAAAATCTTCAGCTTTCCTGTGTAGAATTGAGGAATGAACTGAGAAAGCAATCAGGGTAACATCACCTTTCACAATAGCCTCAAATAAATAAAATATTTTGGGGCAACTATAACAAAGCAAGTGAAAGACTTGTATGATAAAAACTTAAAGACACTGAAGAAGATATCAGGAGACAGATTGCCTGTACCCACTGATCGGTGGTAGAATTATTATACTGAAAATGGCCATCGTAGCAAGACAACCTACAGATTTAATGCAATTCCCACCAAAATACCAACACAATTCTTCACAGAGCTTGAAAGAACAACTTTCAGCTTCATATAAAAACACAAAAAAGCCAGGAGAGCTCAAAATAATCCTGAATGATAAAAGAACTGCTGGAGGTATCACCGTCTCTGATCTCAAGTTGTACTACAGAATTTTATATAAAAACAACATGGTATTACCATAAAACAGACACACTGTTCAGTGGAGCTGAACTAAAGACCAGACAGAAGGCCATACACCTACGGAAATCTCATCTTTGATGAAGAAATTAGAAAAGCATATTGTAAAAGAGTATCAAGAAAACAAGTAACCCAAATAGAAAATGGGGTACAGGTCTAAACAGGGAGTTCTCAACAGGTAAAACAGAAATGGCCGAGAACATTGAAAGAAATGTTCAACACTGTTAGTTATCAGAGAAATGCAAATCAAAACTACTTTAAGATTTCGTTTTGTGCCAGTAAGAGTGGAAATATCGAAAAAACAGTGACAGCTCATGCTGGTGAGGATGCTGGGAAGAGGAGCACGCATCCATTGTTGGTGGGAATGCAGACCTGTTCAGCCTCTATGGAAATCAGCGTGGCAGATCCTCAGGAAGTTGGGAACTTATCTACCTCAAGATCCAGCTGTACCATTCATGAGCATCTACCCAAAGGACACTTCATACTATCACAAAGACACTTGCTCAATAAAGTTTATTGGTTCTCTATTCATAATAGCCAGAAATTTAAACAAGTTATCCTCTCAAAAGAAGAATGGATTAAAAAAAATGTGGTATGTTTACACAATGGAATTTATTTAGTCATTTTTTTTAAGTGAAATTTGATCAAACTATGGGTCTGTACCATAGGGGGTTCCAGTGCTGAGAGGTGAAGTAGACACAAGCCTTCCTCCCTAAACCAGATATCCAACTGATAACAACTTGTAAATGAAAAGTTACTTTTCTCCAATAGAATTACTCAGGGGGTACAAACCGTTCTCAAGGCCAGACCCCATGCCCAGAAGCAGAAAGCCAGCAAAAAAATGAGTTCAATGATCTTTTTGGAGATTCTTTATCACATATTTTCTTAGGGCATTTACTTACTTTTAATTTTAATTTTAAAAGTTATAAAAATATTTATTTATTAGTACCTTACAGGTCTTTTGTGCTCAAGTCCTTCCAGATCCTCTTTCTGTCCCTATCTACCTAACTTTAAGTTCTCTCTCAAAAAATCCAACAAAAATCCAATACAATATCCCTCAAAAGGAAGAAAACAAAATAACCCCCAAGAAGTCCCCCACCAAAATGTAACCAAATAAAAGCACATACAAAAAAATATAGAGTCCATTGATCAACTACTCCTGAATGTCATGCCTGTCTGACATGACATTGGTTGATATCCCCAATGTCACTTTATTGGAACAAATTGATATTCCCTCTCTCAGTAGATATAAGTAACAACACAAATAATTTTTAATGGTGACCTCTTGGAAACAATTGGAGCAGTGAGATCAATGGTCATTAGTGAGAAGGTTGTCACTATTTTCTAGCCACAGTGTAAACCCAGAGAAAATTATTTCAAGGAGATCTTGTAAAGGGTCACTGTTCATCATCTACGAATAGGGAAGCACATGGGACATGGGCAATTGAAATGGATAAGATTCCATTGGCATGGTAAAATGTGAACTAAAGGAGAGCGCGTCTTTGGAATCAGCTTTCACACCCACATCAGTGGGAGCAAAGGTTGTATAGAGGTCCTCAAGATCAAATGTGGGCCTTGCATCATGAAAAGTAGCTGTGTATAAAGGTTGCATATATGGGATAGAAGGAAGGGGTCCAGAGATCCTCAAGGTCTGAGGAAAATGGGTCCTTGAAACGAAGCTAGTACCTCATACAAGGAAGAATGAGATGAGAGGCACAAGAAAGACCACAAAGCATCCAGAAAGGAACCAGCAGCCCCCAAAGAATCAATGTCAGATTTGGCTACTTCCAGAAGGCAAGAAATCAGTTAGGAATCATCCTAGTCCAATGAGAAATGTTCTGTTCCCACTGCATTTGTTCCTCATCACACCAAAGCCTTTCCCCATGAGTGTCACAGCCAAAATTCAGCCAAATGCTAATGATCCACACACCTCTGACACCACAGAAGCACTGACTGAGGGAAGGAACTGATACTTACCAAGGATTGAGTCAGAAACGCTGATCAGTACAAGAGACAGACACTCTAACTTCTGATTTAGAAAGTGTTTTCAATCTGAAACACACACACGCAGAACACACACACACAACCCAATCAGAGCTTTTAAAATCCACCCATTATCTACTTACTTAGTATCTGGTCACCCCATAAATGATCTATGTCCCTAGATCTAAATTTGAACAGCATGGTATATTAAAAATATTACTAGCTGAAAATATATTTAGTGCAGTGAGCTTAGCAGACAGTGAACTATCATAGCACATTGGCTATTCATTCTCATAACTCATGATCCCAAGTGGAGCTACCTAAATCACAAGGTATCGTATCACATATTATTATTTTAGGCAATATTCAATTCAAATTCAGAAATCTGTAGTGGTCCTACTGAATTTGTATTGTTCTAACATCACAGTGAAGTGTTTTAAATGGTGACCTAGGGCTGATGGCTCAGTGGGTAAAAGGTCTGATCTACAAGCATGAAGACCTGAGTTCAGATCCTCAGCATGAATGTAAAAAGCTACATCTTCTAGCTTGTTAAAGGGCTCAATCCCCTTACTCCCAGTGCTGAAAGACTATGAGCTCTGGCTTCAGAAGAGACCCTGCCTAGAACATTGAGATGGAGAGGGGCAGCAGAAGATACTCAAGTCAGCCTCATATGCGCAAGCAAGCACATGCACGCACAAGGACATACCACACGTGTAAAACTATATCAAAAATGTAAACAAAAAATGAAAAAGGAATTCTACATTGAAGTATCAAGTCAGGGATTGTGAACAACCTAGTTCAGTGGCCTTTTGTTCCATAGGTTTTTAGACACAGCATGCCCATTGTCTTGCCTCAGCCTCTATAGTTCCCATCTGCAATAATACTCTATAGTTGGTTTACTAGACTAAACAATGTAAATCCTACTCCATTTTATAGACAGTCTCAAATCCTCCCTTCTCCAGGAATTCTCTGTCCTAACTCCATGCTCCAGTGCCACCATGCTGCCCACTGTGAACTCTGCCTCTCAACACTTTTCACAACTGTTTGTCTTCTGAGAAATGGAATAAGATCCTTTTAAGTGGAAACCAAGGAGTGTATTAGTTTTCACAGTATACTTCAGATTTATATTTATAAATATATAAATATGTATATACTTATATCTATATATAAATGCATTTATATATAAGTATAATATTTATATACTTATAAATATACATATTCTTTCCCTCCAGAAACATAATTGGATAGTCTACTTTAACTGAAATACTGGAGTAAATACTATGGATGAGATATAGCACAGCCTGCACGGTGTCCTATATATGAAAGGCATCAATCAATGACACCTCAGATATGCATTTTACATTACTAAGCACATTATTTTATTTTGTTCTCATGGAAGAGGAGCCCAATAAAGCTGTGCTGGGTTTAAATTCTGCAGGTTTTATTGTCCAGTGCTTTCATGGCTTTTAGGTCTTATACACACATCACTTTTTTTTTTTTTTTTTGACTTTCATTTAAAAATAATGATCAGTATTTGGAAAGTACCAGAAGCAGTTTCTCCTCTTTCTCTACTGACCTATCTCTTGATTATATCTCCCTCTGTTTTTTTTTAGCTATTGTTTTTTATCAAAGTTAAAAGTGATTGTTTTTATAAGTAACAATAGATGTTTAAAGTAAATAGCATCAATAATAAATGTACAGAAAGCAATGATTTAGAATGTAAACTGAAACAGGGATGGTAAGAGGCCATTTTGGTTTTCTTCCAGGTTTGTTTCTGACAAGTATATACTGTGTGTATACTGTGTAGAAACTAAGCATTTTTTTTAAGAGATAAATACCTAAAAATATGATATACTTTATTTTTCTTTTACTGGACTTCACACTTAAAAAAAAAAATCCCTTTAGTTGAGTAAGGTTTAAAGAGAGGAAAGACAAGCCAAGAAACATCTCAAGACAAAGCAAGCCAGAAAGAAAGCAATCTACCCATGACACACGCCGTTTTTAGAACTGAAGCCCTGAAAGTATGTATATGTGTGTGTATGATGTGGGAATGCCTTTCTGTATGCTATGAATCTCAATCTTTAAATAAAGGAGCGGTTTTGGGCCATGACAGGCACCATAGAAGAAGTAGGAGGAGGAATCAGAATAGGTAGGAAAGGAAGGGCGGAGTCAGAGGCAGATTGAGTAAGCCGCCCAAGGAGCAACATATAAGGAGCACAGGTGAGCCACGGGCCACATGGCAGACAGATTAATAGAAATGGGTTGATTTAAGATGTAAGAGCTAGTTAGCAATGTGCCTGAGCAATAGGCCAAACAGCATGAAGTTAATATAAGTGTCTGAGTCATTTTTAGGAGCCTGAGCAGGCAGCGGGCTTCTAAGTGGTCTCGGGCAGCAGGTCTGTGGGTCTGGGCCTCAGGCCGCCTGGGACCAAGAAACGGCACCACTACTACAGATGGCGCATCCAACGTGGGTCAATTATCCACTTAATGCCTGAGAAAGTTTATAAAGTGTTTTAGCAAAAACTGAGAAAAGGCAGCTTCCAAATTGTGTATAAAAAGCGGGTCTTTGTACAAAGAAAGCGTGGCGGCCGGGTCACATTCAAAATGGCACCAGCAGACTGGCGGCAGGCAGTGTAAGCTGCAATCAGGCGGATTCCTGAAATCTGACAGAAGACTCAGTAGCATGTGATTGATTTAAAGTTTCTGCTTATTTTGAACAAAAAAAGAAACAAAGACGATTTCTTAGTAGCATCATTTTTTTGGATGTGCTCTGTTTGCTGGCCACAAACGGAGACACGGTCCCTTTAAGAGAACTTACTGATTCGGCTTCCTCGGCAAAAACTATACAGCCTTTAAGAGAGTGTATTTTAAAAGCTCTTATGGTTAGAAGATGATTAAGGATTCACAATAAAACAGATTCAGATGAAAAGAAAAACCTGTAAACGGGTTACAATGTGTGTAAAAGCTACATAGTCTTCAGAGAGAAAAGAGAGAAGGTAGAGAAAGTCTTTAAAAAGAGAAATAGAGTATTAAAAATATAATAAGCCATGTAAAGATGGAAAATAGACACAAAATCTGGATTTTGGTTGTTATTGTGTTTTCTTTTAATTTTTTAACTGTTAATGAGCTAACTGCAGAAAGAAAATGGATTGCAAATGCAAAGGCAACTAAGTTAAACAAGAATATATATTTTAAAGGTATTTTGACTTTGAAATTTGTGTCTAAGGATTTATTGCTTTGGAAGAGTTCTGCTTTTGTTTCCACAGAAGATGAGAACCTGTGGATTGCTTCCAGGCAAATATGGTTTCATCAACCAAGACCCCCTGAAAAAATCTCTGATGGGAAGAGATGGCCATATCAGCTTCAAGACTTTGGATTATGATCCAGTCTCAACAATCCGTGAGATTTTCAACGCCCCTTAATCAGCAGGAAGTAGTAATAGAAAACTACGCCCAAATTCCCCAAATATTGTTTCTAAATGTTTGTTTTCATTATAAATGGTTAATGGTCATAGTTAATCTCTTTCTAAGAAGAAAAAGGGGATATGGTATATAAATGATTTTTTTAAAAATTAGATTATTGAATTTACTTAGATCAGGAAATCAGCTTTATATTGGTATAGATTTTGGTTTATTGATACAAATTTAAGGTCAATTTTGTTATGCTGTATGTGTCTTTCTATTCTTGTTTAAGGTATGACGTTCATGTAACTGATTTAAAATTGTAATGTATAATTAAGAAATGAAGGTTAATATTCACCTTTGATAATCAAACTTAGGTTAGTTAGGATTTTTAGGTATACAAAAGTATATTTCAATTAGGCAGGTAATCTTCAAATACTTCTAAGACCTACAGAACATGGCATTTAAAATATTTTAAAAACTTAGACTTTTCTGGACAGTGAGACAGATTTGTTCCTGGCAGCACTAATCTTCTTCAAGAGAAAAATGGGCATCGAAGAAACTCCATATGGAGTCTACTCTATTTGTGACAATAGTTAGCCACTGGAGAAGAACCTGTTCTTATATTGACTGCTTGACAGTATGCTGTTTAAACTGGACATGCAGGTTCCATAGGAAGATGACCTCTGAACTTCGGCAGAACAAGCTGAGATGGTCATTCAGGTTCCTGCTTTACAGAAAAAACTGTCAGACACTCTTCAGGACTCAAGGAGAGGCAACTGATGAACTGTGCCAGAATGGGCAGAGCAGATTTCCTGCTTCACTGAAATGAAAAGAGACTCTGGGCCTGTAGGCTGAAGATGGATGCCCCAACTTTATAAAGGAACTTTGGGTGACCGTCCAGGCAGATAGGTGTCATCTTTGTCCTTTCTAGATTTTAGAAGTCGCTTGCATTTCTGGTTTACTTAGGTAAATATATCCTTCTGTGGTCTTTGATGTAGTTGAAGATTAGATAGTTATAGGTATAGTTTTTCTTAGTCATTTGAAAGGTATATTGGATATGAAACTTCAGATTCATAAAGATAAAGTAGATGATAGAGTATTTTCTTTAATTTTTCTAAATACAAATAGACTAGATATTGTAACTGTAATTCTTGCTTGATAGCTATTTTGTTATATGTAATTTTGCTATGTTAAAATTGAAACCTTCCTTTTTGATTAGACAGAAAGGGGGAAGTTATGTGGGAATGCCTTTCTGTATGCTGTGAATCTCAATCTTTAAATAAAGGAGCTGTTTTTGGCCATGACAGGCACCATAGAAGAAGTAGGAGGAGGAATCAGAATAGGTAGGAAAGGAAGGGCAGAGTCAGAGGCAGATAGAGCCAGCCGCCCAAGAAGAAACACGTAAGGAACACAGGTGAGCCACAGGCCATGTGGCAGACAGATTAATAGAAATGAGTTGATTTAAGATGTAAGAGCTAGCTAGCATTGTGCCTGAGCCATAGGCCAAACAGCATAAAGTTAATATAAGCATCGGAGTCATTTCTGGGGGTCTGAGCAGTGGGCGGCTGGGCGGCTAAAGGGTCTTGCTGCCCGGGACCAAAGAAACTGCTCTACAACATGTGTGTGTTTATGTGTGTGTTCTCTGCTTCGTTTTGGTCCCATACCCTTGTATCTTTAACCCATGAAACCAAATAAATTTCTTCTATTCATTGTTAGTCAGCCTTAGGTATCTTGTTAGAGCCATCACAAGAACACACATGCACACTCTCACACACACACAGGTACACACACACACACATACACAGAGGCCAAATGTGACCTAGAGATAATTACTTTGAGGTAGAGATACCTCATGCTGTTTTTAAAAAAATATTCACAGAAATGTTTCATAATGCTTTACTTTTTAATGAGCAAACCACTAAACCATGCCAAAACATCTTTGAGTAAAGTATATTCAAGAGACAACCTGCCCACCCTGCTGATAACATCAAAAATAATTCTAATTGCCCAAATGAGTGCATGTAAAATTAAAAAAAAAAAAATCACTTGGACATCCCCAAAGGAATTTTCAACAAACTATTTTATCTGGGCCATCTTTAGAGCTGTTTATTTTGACTATGATACACTGAGCCATTCCCTCTCAGGTACTAAATTCTGCATAGTGCCGAGCAAGAATGCAAGAAGCTGTAATTCTTCTTTTTTTTTAATTATCATCTTAGAGACCTTTATTAAGAAACACTGTCTCTCAAAAATAAAGAGGTATTTATCTATTTAATAAAATATTTCTTCTTTTAAAGTAAATCACTATAGAAAATGTTTTGCTTTCATATTGTTAAATTCATTCTAATTACTTTCAGCACATTTATTAATTTACTGACGAAGACTAAGCCTAGGACCAGCACATGTTAGACAGAGTTTGCCCATTGAGCTAAACCTCAGCCCCATACTTTTAAAACAACTCCTGTACTGGGTAGTTTGTGTTACAAACTAGAGCCATCAAGGAGGAGGGAGTCCGGGTGAGGATAAGATCTGGTGGTAAGGTATTTTATTCTCTCTCTCTCTTTCCTTCATTCTTTTTCTTCCTTCCTTCCTTTTCTTTCTTTTGCTATATAAATACTACTTTTTTTTTTTCATACCAACCACAGTTGCCTCTCCCTCCCTTCCCTCCTACCACCCCACCCTCCTCCCAACCCCAGCCACTCCTGGGCTGTAATTCTTTTTTTTTTTTTTTTTTTTTTTTTAATTGCAAAACAACAGTCTTTACATCAGCAACCACCTTCCTTTCTTGTAGCTCACTATAAACCTCAATTGTTTGACCTGACTTTCAGCATTTTCTTAATAAAATTTCTGAAATGTTTGGTCATGCCTCTAAGCTCTCTCTGTCTCTGTCTCTCCCTGCCCCCTCTGCAGGTTCTGTTTTGTTAGTGTGCACTATGTCTCTACCTCCTGGGAGTCACTGCTTACTCTAAAGTTTTCCCTGGGAAAGTCCTTTGCTTTAGAAGCCAAGAACTAAGCTTGAAGAGATAATTACACACAGAATATGAAAAATCTTCACTCTAGCATAGATATGTCATGAGTCTCAGTTCTTTTATTGAGTCTGAAGAAGCATGTTAAAACACTGCCTTCCTTTCCTCTGAAGCTCTACCAGTGAGGAGATAAACACCAACATATTAGGAACTCTTTGAAAAAAATTCTATAGTTAACAGCTGAAAAAAAATAAAAGTTTTAGAATTTTAAAGCAATATAGGCTACAATACTATAGTAAAACTAATAAAAAGCATTAGTAGGAAGAGGAATGTAGTGGCTCGCTCACGTAATCTCAGTCCCTCAGGATACTGAAGCACAAGGTTCATAAATCTCAGGCCAACCTGGGCTATACAGCATGATCCTGTCATGAACAGAAGCTGGTATGAATAGAGTTCTTCAGAAATATTATTTGAAATCTTCAAAATATCTCATTCTCATTTTCATTAATTATAATAAAAGGGTAAGGAGAATGTTAGTACTGGGATAGACTCTGTAAAAGTTGTAGATCCGCCAGTTCTTATAATGATCTAAATAATCATGCTTATATATCTAATGTATTAATTCTAATGTATTAATGTGCCTTTCTGTTCTGTGGTGATATTTTGTATTTGATTTAAAAAAAAAAACAAACAAACAAACAAACAAAAAACCAGCCTGGAATATCAAAGGACAGAGCCATGTCTCCAGACTTTTTTTTTCTTTTTTCTTTTTTTGAGACTGGGTTTTCTGTTTAATAGCCCTGGCTGTCCTAGAACTTGCTTTGTAGACCAGGCTGGCCTTGAACTCACAGAGATCCTCCTGCCTCTGCTTCCCAGTGCTGGAACTAATGACCACTTCTGTCCTACAATTATAAAAAATTACGGATTTGTGTGTGTGTGTGTGTGTGTGTGTGTGTGTGTGTGTGTGTGTGTGTGGTTGTGTTGTTGCTGTTGTTAAGAGAGGGCCTCACTGTGTAGCTCAGACTGGCCTAGAACACACTGTGTAAATCAGGCTGGCCTTGAATCACAGAGTTCTACCTGCCTCCTGAGTGCTAGGATTAAAGGTTGGGAGAGATGGCTTAGCAGTTAAAAGTATTTATTTTTTTGCAGAGGAGACCTGGATTTAATCAGGAACATATGGTAGCTCACAGCCATCTGTAATTCTAGTTCCAGAGGATCTGACACCTTCTTCTGACCTTGTCAGGCACTAGGCAAGTACACAGTACACGTATATGCATTCAGGCTAAACAGTCATACACATAAAAGAAAATCAATTAGTCAAAAAGAAAGGCATGAGCTAACATGCCTGCTGGGGTGTGTGTGTGTGTGTGTGTGTGTGTGTGTGTGTGTGTGTGTGTGTGTGTCTCCAAGTCAGAGAATAATTTGTAGGAATTAGTTCTCTCCTTCTACATGTAGTCTCAAGGTCGTCAAACACAACAAGTATGTTTACCAGCTGAGCCATCTCACTGGGCCCTTAAAATTATGTGTTTTGTTAGTCATTTAAGGTAAAGAAATAGCCACAAATAACAAGCAGTCTCATAACTGCAAATCCAAACTACCTTCTGCCAAGTGAGGTGGGTGGTGCATGCCTGTAATACCATTACTCCTGCGGTAAAGGCAGCAAGATCAGCAGTTCAAGGTTATCCTTGGCTGCCCAGGGACCCTGGGGAATAGCCTGGGCTACAGGAGATCCTAGATAAACAAACAAGAAAAACTAGAGACAACTGCTTGAGGGCGGGGTCTCAAATACACTATCAGTGAGAAATTAAAAAGTAAGACCAGAACCACCATGTGATTACATTCTTTTGCTCCTTGCTATATGCACGACACAAAAAGTCAGCACATAACACAGGCTCTGGGCACCCATGTCAGTCACAGCACGATCCCAAGAGCCAAGTTATAGAATCAGCCAAGATACCTGTCAGCAGATGACCGCCCCCCCCCCCCCCCCCCCCCCCCCCCGCCTCCACAATACAAAATGGAATATTACTCCACCGTAAAGGGGATGAGCTCGTAACATCTGCCAGAAAAAATGAGTCAACTAGATGATACGCTTCGAGAAATAAATCAGAGGCAGAAAGAGAAATGTTAGGGACAGAAAGGCAATTGCTGCATTTTTTCTTTTTTCTGGAATTTAGAGTTTAAAAAAAATAAACAAAGTGAAATAGTTAGGGAACTCCTAGGGAAAGAAAAAGTATGGTGAGAGAAGTGGCAAGAAAGGACACAGAAAGACTGACTATGGTCCCAGAATGACATGTACACATAATTCTCTTAATAATTAGGATAAGAAAGAAACCAAGTATAATACAGTAACTGCCGCTTGATATGGTAAACGTCACAGAAGTGTTCAAACTGTTTTCTCTTTTTCTGCCTTGGATTTTTTTTTTTTTATTAAAAATAACTTTTTCCCATGAGTTCTCTTCCCCAACTCCTCCACGACCCCCCCCCCCCCCAAATCTACATCCTTTCTTGCCGTCTCATTTGAAAACAAACTGGCATCTAAAAAGAAAAAAAAATAATGATAAAATAAAAACAAACATGAGTAGTACAAAAGAAATGAACAGAAAAACAAAGCGCTGAAGGAAAACCACAAGAAACACGTATAGACCTCGATATGAGAGCACTGGGATACACAGAAATCCCTCCAAAACCCTAATCAGAAACCATCATACGTAAGCACTGTAGGGTAAGGGAAAAAAGAGGGAGACAAATGCGCAAAGTATTATGTGTCAAAAATCGTCCCAAAATACCACCGAGTTCACTTTGTGTTGGCTGTCTACTGCTGGACCTGGGCCTGGCCTTAAGAGCAGTTTGTATACCCAGTGAGACTCCATTGAGAAAACTGATTTCTCATTTCTGGGTGGTTATCAATTGGAGACAGCTTCTCGGTAAGGGATGGGGGGGGGGGGGGAGTGTCCATTTCCATTCTCAGTTCTGGGATTCCATTAGGGCCCAGACCTGTGCAGGCTCTGTGCATGCTGCCCGAGGCTCCATGAGTTCCTAAGTGCTGTGTTTTGAAGGCCTTGTTTTCTCGGTGTCTTCCATTCCTCGCTGGCTTTTATACTCTTCCTGCCTCCTCTTCTGAAGGGTTCCCTGAGCTGTCATGGGAGGGAACTGGTGGAGACTTCCTATTTAGAACCAAGTATTACGAGGTCTCTCACCCTCTGCACATTGTCCAGTAGTGGGTCGCTGTATTTATTCCTATCTGATACAAGAGGAGGCTTCCCTGATGATGGCTAGAACCATTTTCACAGCCAGGCATTGTAGATCATAGCTGGAATCCTAGCATGAGGAAGTCTGTGAGCTGGAAACTAGCCTGAACTATGTTGTGAGGTCCAGGCCAACCTCAGCTACAGAGTTAAACCGTCTCTCAACTCAAACCCACATCAAAACCAAAAATTATTTATGGGAATGTAATACCTTCCTAATAGAGGTGCGGTTGTAGTTTGGGGCTTTGAGGGATTTTTAGGAAAGGCTCCTGTAGCTGAGGCTAGCCCTGAACTCTGATTCTCCTGCCTCCTCCACCCCCAAATGCAAATTAATTTCCTCAACATTCCACTCCAACCCCACATCAGCTCACTTAGCTTTCTCTGAAGAATGTTTTCCAGCTTGTTAGTCATTGTCTTTTAAGTCCCACAGCTTCTGTCCAGCTTCAGGAGAGAACCTGAGTTGGATTTCACGTAGTGAGGTACTTGAATGATGCTGACCACTTGAAGTCAGATGACCAGAATGGGAGATCTGTCACATGTAGAAGACAGGAAAGTTCTCAATTATAGGCTTTAGCGGCTAAGAGGACTCTGAACTTAGAGAGAAAGGGTTTCTGAGCTTAGATTAGCTGAAGGTGCTCTGTGGGCTAAAGATATGACTTGTACTCTAAAGAGCACCTTGTGATGGGTGGGTCATGCACTGCCCTGAGGGGCTCTTGTGATTATTTTTATGATAGTGACTTAGTATTGCCAGAGAAAAATCCTCCAGATACTTGTTCTAAGATTAGAAGTCTGTCAACGGGCACTTTGGGGATGGATTTGTCCAGGGGCTATTTAACCCATATTTAACTCATAGTTTAGTTTAAGAGGTATGTATGGGGGGGGGCATTGAGACAAGGGCAGTAGAGGAAGAGACATTTGTGTAATAAGATAAGGGTTCTAAACAAAATTAGGATAATTGTAAAACAAAAGTATTCTTAAAATGTTTTAATGGGCAAGATTTTGATGTATACCTGTAACCCCCACTTGGAAATGTTTGATTAAAATATGCTAATCTCTCTTTCTAAGGGAATGTGACAGGAAGAGAGTGAAGTTGAGGATAATCTAAAGTACATAGTCTATCTCAAGAACAACATACAGAAATTTGAAAATTATAGCCCAAATAAAGAATTCAATATGAATTAGAATATTAAGCCAAGGAACTTCCCAAGAAGAGGGGATTAGTATACTCAAAACAGTGATTAATAGGAAGGGAAAAGGGAAAAAAATTGCCTAGTGGTGGTGAATGCCTTTAATCCCAGGGAGGGGTAGGCTGATCTCTGTGAGTTCCAGGACACTCAGACCTACCAGAGAAAGCCTGTCTCAGAAAAGAAAGAAGTAAAGAAAGGAAGGAAGGAGGGAAGGTAAAAGGGAGAGAGGGAGGGAGGGAGACAGAAAGAAAGAAGAAAATGTGACAGACATAATACCACACACCTTTAATCCCTGGTTGCAAAATTACAGGTAAATCTGAGTTTGAGACCAGTCTGGTCTACATAGTGAGCATAAGACCAACCACTGAAACTTGATCAGCGCATTTTATATAATTTTTCTTTAAAAAAAAAAAAAAAAAGTTTAAAAAGAGGCTTTCAATTTCTCCAAAATTTAAAAATAAAATTCTGTAATCATACGAAAGTGCTGAGAGTGGCCTGGCTATGGCTTTTACCACATGCCTTCACATGCCTTCACATGCCTTCTCATGCCCTAACATACCTTCAGTATTCTTAGTCAAGGTCCACCAAAATAGTGCTCAGGCCAGGCACTCAGACACTGAGATAGAAGAATTGCTTTAAGTTTGAGGCTAGTTTAATATATAGTGATTTCCAGGTCAGCCTAGGCTACAAACAACCAAAAAGCAAATATAAGGTGAAATACATTTTTAAAGATCCGAAGATCTAAAATGTTCACTTTCTTTTAGCCTTTATCAGAAAGCTATTAAATAAAATTCCTATTAAAATGTAAGGTTAAATTAAGAAAAACACTAAGTCTTGGTAAATTGAGATCAAATACAAGAAATTCCAAATATGGGCTAATATAGAGATGTTGGTTGAAACTGTCATAGAAAAATAAACGGTTTCAAGAGAAATGACCTTCATGTTGTTATCATCATCATCATCATCATTATTATTATTATTATTATTATCTTAAAGATGTGTTAGGAAGTTTAAATTGTAGAAAATCTAGAAACATTTTCAAAATGGTAAAAAAAAAAATGAATAAACTAAAAAAGAACAAAATAACTTAAGATAACTTTTTTAAAATTTTTTAAATAGCAGAGTAGCCTAAAGGTAAAGCCCTTTCTATCAAGAGTGAAAACTTGACTGTAGTGAATTTATGATGTTACATTGTAAATAATTGTTCAGCCGACAAGTTTAATGAAAAGCACTGATTGGCCAAAGGCAGACAAGAAAGTATGGGCGTGGCTATCAGACTAAGAAAACTCTGGGAACAGGAAGAACAGAGCAGAAATGCTACAGAGAAAGCAGAAGAAGCAGAGAACAGCTATGCTGCTCTGAGAAAGGTACCAAGCAGCACGGCTGAACAGGATGAGTCATAAGTTGGTTTAAGGGTAAAGAGCTAGCAAGAGCCTTAGCCCTATCAGCATAAAATTATTGTAAGCATGTGTGTGTGTCTGTTGGACTGTAGGACTGCGAGTCTGTGGGTCTGCAGGTCCAAACCTTGAGGCTAGGCCCAAAAGTCCGGGCCAGAAACCTCATACACTTGAGCTCATGCCCCAGAACTCACATGGTAGAAGGAGAGCATTTATTCCTATAAGTTGTCCATACACAAGAACAGACAGGAGAGAGAGAGAGACTAAAGAAACAGAAGGTAATGTTTCTAAATTAAAAGGTAATGTTGTCCATACACAAGAACAGACAGGAGAGAGAGAAAGAAAGAGAGACTAAAGAAACAGAAGGTAATCTTTCTAAATTAAAAAGTATCAGATACATTTAATACAGTTTGACCATATATAAAGGAAAAAATAGCCCACGGGTGTCACCTTTTTCCCATCATCTAGTCACTCATATCTCTATGAGTCACAGTGACTGTGTAGAGACAAATCTCCCGAAGTTCCAATCCCAGCATTAATGAAAGCCTATACTATTTAGAAAGCTCCATCTGTTAAGTGTTGACAGAACTCATGGGCTATTTCTTCAAGAAATGAAATGAGACAAGTTCACTCTTTCTTGGATCATCACTTTTTTATGAGAATATATTTATAAGTGATCAACTGTTTGATAAAAAATAAGACAAATATTTGGCTGATTATTGGTTTGTTGTGTGTGTGTAGACACAAAGCTTGTAGTCATGACCCGCCTGTGACATCAGAGGGTAGTTTGTAGGCCTTGATTCTCGCCTCCCACCATGTAGATTCCAGGAATTGAACTCAAGTCAACAGGCTTGGTGGCATGTGTTTTACCCACTGAGACATCTTAGTTTAAATTATTTTCTTTTTAAAAAGTGGTCCTACAGAGCCAGCAGAACCCTTGATTTATCTGAAAAACAACATTCTAAATATCTGGCATCAATTTCACCTCTCACATTTGAATATTAACAAATGCCAGAAATCCCAAGTAAAGCAGCTACAACTGGTGATTGCTCTCATCTCTGTAACCTTGGGAGATGTGCATTATATTGAAGGCAGAGTTTAAACAGCTCCTGTAACTACCTCCACCACACAATGACATCAAAGTCTTCAGGGAATTTCCACAGTTTGGGAGAGGGTAAAGGCTTTGGGGCAGCAGGGATGTGGAGGTCGCTTTGTTTTCTTAGTAAGTACTTACTGTTGTAAGATTTCCAGATATCTGTTGACTAATCTGGTAATGTCAACAGAGATTAAATGTTCCTCTTACTGAGACTTGTCAAATCCATTTGATACATTTAGTCTGTTTATATCCTTCTACACCAGCACAATCAAATCTACAGAAATGGGGCCATGGCCAAAGGGGTTTTTCAAACAGATTTGGTTTGTTTGGGGTTTTATATTATGTTTGATTCAGAGGGGTGGGCTACAGAAAAAAATTTCAGGAGTTGATTCTCTCCTTCCACTGTGTAGGCCCCAGGGAACAAATGCAGGTCCTCAAATTTAGCCACAAGCACCTGAAACCACCCAGCCTCCACTGTCCTGGATTTTCAGCTTTTTAGAGATTCAAAATAAAACACCTAGACCTGGAGCATCTGGAAGAAATGTATAGTAAGGTTTGCACCTCACCAAAAGCTAAAATGAATTCAAGGATGAGCAGAGAAGCCTGTTGATGGCTGTTGTGTAATATAACAAGCAGAGCAGGTTTGGGTTATAGAATGAGTCTGTTCACTGTGATGATGCTGTAACTATTTGAAAACGTTTGTGTTAACAACCAGAGAAAAGTAAAGCATTTGCACTATACTGCATAAAAAAAATATATAACAGGAGCTAATATTTCTAATCTCATACCATGTTTTCAACTTTCTCTAAAGATATAAATAGGAGCCAGGCATGGTGGCTCAGGCCTGTAAGAAGTTGGGAGGCAGAGGCAGGAACATGCCTGTGCTCCAGTATGGCACTGGCTATGTAGTAAGTTCTAGGTCAGCCTAGACAAGGTGTAAAATGTTGTGTCCAGTCCCCACTTGGGACAGGGTGGAGAGAGAGAGAGAGAGAGAGAGAGAGAGAGAGAGAGAGAGAGAGAGAGAGAGAGAGAGAGAGAGAGAGAGAGAGAGAGAGAGAAGAAGAAGAAGAAGAAGAAGAAGAAGAAGAAGAAGAAGAAGAAGAAGAAGAAGAAGAAGAAGAGTATATTTTAACCTAACATTCTTAAATATTCTCAACATGCAATCCTAAAAGATTGGTGTGCAATTGTGCAATATTTTCTTTTCATGGTTGGTCTTAAAAACAAAACAGAATGTGTGTTTTCATTTACTGAAATGAGCTAGTTTATGTAATATAAATATATGTATGTATCTACTGCTTCTTCAGTTGCAATGAATAGTCAAATATAAACACTAGTTATAGCAAAAATTCATTTTAAGCACGTCTCAAGTAAATACAGTATTAAAAAAGAGAGCAGTTTAATAGGAGAATTATTACAGATTGGAATCTAGTTTACAGTAAGTCTCTTGGCCAAAGAATTTATAACAATTACTACCCAAAATATGTACTTTCCTAAGGCTCTTCTACTTAGAAGTAGATAATCTATTAGGTGATTATAGAATATGGAACAACAAACCACATTTTTTTTTTATTATTATTTTTGTGTACGAGTGTTTTACCTGAATGATTTCATGTCTGATGAGGTCAGAATAGGGTGTCAGATCCCTTAGCACTAGAATTACAAATGGCTATAAGCCACCATGTGGGTGTTGAGCAGTAACCGAAGTCCTCTGTAAGATCAACAAGTGCTCTTAACCACAATGGGAATCTGAAAATTGACAGAGTCCTTCTGGAAGAGCAGTGTGCTCTCAAAACTAGTCAATTCCCCAGTCCTATAAACCTAGTTTTTAAAGAGCTACCAAGTCTTAAACAAAGTGTGATAGTATATGCCTATATTCCCAGTTACCTGAGAGAGATAGGTACAAGGATCAAGAGTTCAAAGCCAGCCTCAGCCAGAGTCAGTTCAAACAAGGCCTGAAGAGATAACTCAGTGGGTGAAGTTCTTGCAAGCATGACTACCTGAGTGGAGACCCCCAACACCCACATAAAAACCCAGCTACTCATTGGGGAGGCATAGATGCTCCAGGACTTGCTAGCCCACTCTTCTAGCTGAATCAGTGACCAACTCTAAATATAAAAATAAGGAAGTAAAAGACAGGGTCTGATACTAACATCTTACCTTCAAATACCACAAGGACACTTGAGTGAACACACAACAGCATACATGCATACAAGACACACACACAGCAACTGCCTCTTGTTCCTGAACCATCTTTTCAGTTATATACAAAATAATGAACAATCATGAAGAAAAAGTTTCTTTTCTTGCAATTTTAAGAAACATTTTTTTTCTAAGGCTTGACAGATGACAGAGTGGTTGCCAGAGAGGCCCCATTGCCAATTCCTAGAGCCCATGCCAGGGAGACTGCAACTGCCTGTGGCTTCAGCTCCAGGGGATCCAACATCCTCTTCTGGCCTATGTGGGCAGTGCATTTATGTGCACAAATCTACATGCAGACATACAATCAAAACAAAAATAATAATAAAATAGAATAAAAACTTTTCTGAGCTTGCAATATATTTACAACATTCCCTTCCCTCTATATGTTTTACCTTCTACTAAGACAGTTTTTCTCATTTGTGTCATGGTTTATTGAAGTGGGAGTGTCTTTCTATATGCTGTGAATAAAGGACTATTTTGACCCATGACAGGCACCATAGCAGTAGGCAGGAATCAGAGCATAGGGAGGAGTAGGGCGGAGTCAGACAGAGAGATCAATCCAGCTGCCCAAGGAAGTAACATGTAAGGAACACAGGTGAGCCACAGGCCACGTGGCAGACAGATTAGTGGAAATGGGTAAATTAAGATGAAAGAGCTAGCTAGTGATGTGCCTGAGACATAAGACGAACAGCATGAAATTAATATAAATGTCTGAGTCATTTGGGGAGAGAAAAGCAGCTGCAGGTGGATCCAGACCAGGGGGCTAGTCATGGATTGCAGGTCTGTGGGTCTGGACCTCTGGCCAGACGGGGCCAGAAACCCCCTGTTGTAATAGAAACCTCCTTAGAAATAAGAGTGGAAATGGAGAATCAGCACAGGAGGCTGTTGGAATTGCTAGGATTAGAAATAACTGAGCTGTTGGGCTTTGCCTAGAAGATAAAACTGCCGGCTTAATATGCTTAACAATAAAGTATCTCTTTTGTAACATGTGAGTGGCACACTTGGTTATTTTTATTTATATGTAGTATCTCTCAGTGTGTAAGTAAGCATTAATACAGGTAACTGAGGAGATAAGAAGTGCTGTATTCCTCTGGAGCTAGAGTTAGAGGCAGTTGTTAGGTACTCAGTATGGGTGCAGGGAACTCAGCTCCAGTCCTCTGCAGTGCACATTCTTAACCACTGAGCCGATTCTCCAGTCCTGTAGTAATATAACTTTAACAAAGCATTTTCATGTAATTCCTTTTTTTTAATTTAATATTTATTGAAAATAAAGTTATTTTCATACAATATTATATCATGGTTTCTCATCTCTCACCTTCCAGATCTTCAATTTCCACGCCGTCTTCCTCTCTCTCTTAAGAAAACAAACAAATGATACAGAGAAATAATGATAAAGTGAAATGAACGAACTAACAGGAAAAGGAAATAAGAAAAACCACAAGAAATGCATAAACACACACAAAAACATAAAAACTCAAAGTCAGAAATGATAATGCACAAGCAAAATACCAGTGAGATTGAGCTAAAAAAAACAAAACAAAAAAAACAAAAAAAACAAAAACAAACAAACAAAAAAAACCCACCAAAAACCCAAAAACCTTAGCAAAGCAATGTGAGGGAGGAAAATCTCCAAAATTACCTTCATTTTGTGCTGACCATCTACTGCTGAGAGCTGAGCATGAGGCCTGCCCTTAAATGCGGTTTGAATCCTAGTGAGACTCTCAATAGAAAAATTCACCTTTCCTTTGTGGTCATCAGTTGAAGATGACTTCATGGTTGGGGACGGGAGTTGGTGTCTATTGCCCCAACCCTGTCTGTTTGAACGTGTGCGAGCCCTGTGCATGCTCCCACAGTCTCGGTGAGTTCGTATGTGCATCAGTCTTGTGTCTGGAAGATGTTGTTTCCTTGGTGTTGCTCACCCCTTCTGACTATTAGAATCTTATTGCCTCTTCTTCCATACAGTTCCCCGAGTCCTGAGGGGAGGGGTTTGGTAGACATCCTCGTTAGGACTTAGTTCTCACTTTCTGCACATTGTGTAGTTGTAGGTCTCTGTGTTAGTTCCCGACTGCTATAGGAGAAAGCTTCTGATGATGGTTGAGTGAGACATTCATCCATAAGTATAGTAAAACGCCATTAGAAGTCATTTTATTGTTACTTTAGCAGAACAGTAGCATTTGGTTTTCCCATAGATCCATGGTCTAAATAGTCGTCAGACTCAGCAGCGTTAAGCATCTCATGGAGTGAGTCTTAAATCAAATCACAGAATGACTGCTTACTCCCACAATGTTTGTACCGATATTGCACTAAGGATTATGAAAGAAAGCACCATCATAGATCACAGGGTTTATAGCTGGGTTGGTATTTACCCTTCTTCTTTGGTAGTATACAGAGAACCTTCCAATACCATCAATACTAGCTAGTAGGCGTAAAGGTTCTAGGTAGAAACCAGTTCAAGTTCTCTGTGTTCAATGAGATTATATGAGTATTGTCTCCAGAAATAGAACCTTACCATCAATTTATGCAAAGCAACCAACAGTCTTGGCAATGGTTCAATTGTCTGTGGGTTTCTATGGGGCTCATTTGGCCAACAATTCAATTAGATGTAACCCCTCTTGACAGTAGAGGTTTTACTTGAAGGCAAAAGATGTCTAGTTGGGGTACTGTCTGGCCCATTATTTGGTAACTTGGGGTGTGTGTATGTGTGTGTGTGTGTGTGTGTGTGTGTGTGTGTGTGTGTGTGTTGTGTGTTGTGTGTGTGTGTGTGTGTGTGTGTGTGTGTGTGTGTGTGTGTGTGTGTGTGTGTGGATTCTACTGTAGTAAACATCCCTTAGTGTTGAGTGTTGGCTGTCGGTTTCTGTCTTACCGCCAAAGTCCCTATCCCTCCCATTCTCACCCCCGCCCCCGTTTCTCTCTAACTATACATTCAATTTCCCCCTCCTTAGGGATTCTTCCCTTCCACTCAGATTATTACTTTATTTCTAATCCCTGTGGGTATTCTGATAATTAGCATGCCTATAGAAGGCTCAACATCTAACATTGCGTTAAGAAAATTATGCTGCTTTTACATTTGGGGGTATCTGTTAACTCACTTGGAATTTTTTCTAGCTTTATCAATCTATCTTCAGTTATTATGAGGAAGTGGTTTCCATAGTGGCTGTACAAGTTTGCACTCTCACCAACAAAGCATGAGTATTCTCCTTTCCCCATACCCTCACCAGCATGAGCTGTCATTTCGTTCATTGAGCTTGATTATTGTGACTGGCATAAGATAAAAGTAGCTTGATTTGCATTTCCCTGATGACTAAGGACGCTGAGTGTTTCTTGTGTTTCTCAACCATTTGTGTTTCATCTTTTGAGAATTCACTTTTTATACCTGTATCCCATTTCTTATTTGGGGTGTTTTATTGATGTCCAGTTTATTGAGTTCTTCATAGATTTTAGATATTAGCCCTATATGTGGTAGGTAATTGGTAACATTTTCACATTTTGTACTCTGCTGCTTTGTCTATATGATACAACCCTTTGCCATAAAGAAGCTTTTCAACTTCATGAAGCCCCATTAATTGTTATTTTTAGTGACAGTACTGTCAGTGTTCTCCTCAGAAAGGCTTTTCTTCTGTCAAAGAGTTCAAAATTATTTCCCACTTTCTCTTCTATAAAATTCAGGAGTTTGGCCTTAGGTTGAGGTCTTTGATTTGGAATTAAGTTTTGTACAGAGTGATAAATATGGACCTATTTGGAGTCTTCTACATGCACACATTCACCAGCATCATTTGTTGAAGAGGTTGTCTTTTTTTCTAGTGTACTTCTGGCTTCTTTATCAAAAATCAGGTGACCATAGGTGTATGAACTTGTATCTGGGTCTTCAATTTCATAGATCAGTATGTCGGTTTTTATGCTAATACTATGCAGTTTTGTTATTATAGCTCTGTAGTACAATCTGAAATCAGATTTTTTTTGTATTATTTTGGTGGTTTTTTATTTTCATTAATTTCATTTCTAAGTTTGATTATTTTTTTGCCTCTACTCCTTTCAAATGTGGTTTCCTTCCTTCCTTCCTTCTTTCCTTCCTTACTTCTTTCCTTCCTTCCTTCCTTCCTCCTCCTCCTTCTCTTCTTTTTTCTTTTAGTTACTAATATGAGATTTCACTCCCCCTCCCTTTTTAATGGAGGCACATAGTGTTATGAATTTGCTTCTAAAACCACTTTTATTGTGCACCATCCTTTGGGTATGCTGTGTGTTTAATCTCATTCAATTTTTAAAATGTTAATTTCCTTCTTAATTTATAGATTGACCAGGTTTTATTCAACAGTAAGTTTTTCAGATTACACAAATTTGTAAACTTTTCATTGTTTTATCTTTGTTGATATCCAGCTTTAATATGTGGTAGTCAAATAGGATGCAGTGAACAATTTCCATTTTCTTTTATCTGTTGAGGCTTGCTTTGTGTCCAAGTACCAGAGAAAGCTCCATGAGCTGATGAGAAGGAAGTATACTCTTTTATATTTGGGTTATTTTTTTATATTATATTTATATTCTTCTGTTAATATCTGTTAGATCCATTTGGTTTAAAATCTCCATTACCTCAAATATTTCTCTGTCTAGCTTTAGTCTGAATCACTTGTTTATTGGCAAAAGTAGGATATTAAAATCCTCCATTCTCAGTATGTGAAGATCAGTATATAATTTAAGTTTTAGTAGTATGTCTTTCATAAACTTGAGTGTCTTTATATTTAGTTCATAGATATAAAGAATTGCAATGTCCTATCAGTGGGTTTTCACTTTGATGTATATATGGTGTCTCTCCTTATCTCTTCTGAATAGTTTTAGTTTGAAATCTATTTTATCTGATATTTAAATGACTATTCCTGCTTGCTTCTTTGATCCATTTACTTGGAAGTTTTTTTGCCATTCTTTTATCTTGAAGGAATGTCTATCCTTGAGGGTAAGGTGTGTTTCTTGGATGCAGCAGAAAGATGGATCCTGTTTTCACATTTATTTTGTTCTGTATCTTTTTATTGAAAGGATTAAGACCACAGATGTTTTTAATTATCAGTGAGTAATATTTACTTATTCCTGTTATTTTGTTGTTATGGTCTTGGGGTTAGCTCTTTCTTTTGATTTGCTGTTTTGGGATTATTCTTTGTGCTTTCTTGGATATGGTTAATCTCTTCAGAAAGAAGTTTTCTTCCTAGTGCCTTCTGTAGAGTTGGATTGGTAGATAGATAAGCTTAAGTTTGATTTTATAGTGTAATATTTTTTCTTTTTTCTTCTACTGTTGTTGATAGTTTTGCTGGGTATAGTAGTCTGGCCTGGCATCTGTGGTCCCTCAGAGTTTATCAGACATCTATCCAGGTCCTTCTGACTTTTAGAGTTTCCATTGAGAAGTCAGGTAAGATTCTAATGTTTCTGCCTTTCTATGTTATTGGTCTCTTTCCTTTGTGGCTTTTAATATTTTTGTTGTTGTTGTTCTTTATGTTCAATGTTTTGATTATGTGTGAAGGAGACTTTCTGTATGCTTATTGTACCTTTCCAGCACCTCCTTCTTTAAGTTAGGAAAATTTTCTTTTAGGATTTTGTTGAATGTTTTCTTCTCTTCTGACCTGGGTTTCTTCTCCTTCTATTCCAATTGTTCATAAATTTGCTCTTTATATAGTGTCTTAGATTTCCTGGATGTTCTGTTTTTGTTTTGATTTTTAGAATTAGTATTTTTCTTTGACTGTAGCGTCTATTTCTTCTACCTCATCTTCAGTACCTGAGAGTCTCCCTTCCATCTGCTGTATTCTGTTGTTGAGGCTTAGCTCAGGTTTTTGCTTGACTCCCTAAATTTTTCATTTCCAGTTTTATTTTAGTTTGGGTTTTCTTTCTTGGTTCTATTTTTATTTTCAAGTTTTGAACTGTTTTTGTTATTTCATTTTATTGTTTGTCAGACCTTATTAAGGTCCTGGAACATATTCATAATTGCTGAATTGAAGGCCTCATCTTGTGTTCTCAGGATCTAGAGTTACTGGGTTATGGTGCAGACATAGTGTCCTGGGTGCTACTGATTTTGTTTTTATACTAGTATCTATACATGCCAATGGTTGAAATGATAGAGGTGATTTTAGATGTTGTTGTCCATGCTTATCTTTGTTGAGTGGGTGCTCTGTTCTTTGGTTTTGGTTGTACTTTCTGAATTTTAGAAAAGTGTGATGACTGTGGCACTTCTGCAAGTCAATAGAGAGGAATAGAGGTGGGCTTGGGGAAGGCTGTGATGGGCTTCAGGGAAGAGCAAGGGGATCTTGTTCACGTCTACAAATTGTATTCCCCAGGGAAGCAAGGGTACTGTAGGAAGAGGTGACTGCAATTAGATTCCAGTAAGACAATGAATTGTCCTGAGAGACAGGGGTGTAAGGTCTAGGGGGATCAAACCTGCAATGTTCAAGTAGGGCATATATGATTGAACAAGTTATGGAGGTTCTGCCTTCAGAAGGGACATTGATCTTTAAATTAAGGATTGGAGGAAACTAGACAGCCTCTGCCCACCCCTTCCTCTCTTATACCTTCTAGGATATAATAAGAAATTGCTTACAAGCCAGTGAGATGGTTCAAGGGATAGTGGACTTTCTGCTGAAGCTGATGAGTGAGTTTGATCCCCAGGACCCACATGGTTGAAGAAGAGGGCTGACTTCCTCGAGTTGTCCTCTGACTGCCATGGTGTGTTGCAGTGTGCACTCACTAGCAAACATCAATAGATAAAGAAATGTGATTTTAAGTATTTTTCTAAAAGACGACTCTCATCAGACACCAAAATACCAGTAATTTGATTTTGGACTTTGCAGTCTTCAGAGCAGTAAGAAGCATGTTGCTTTATAAATTACCCGGTCTCCAGTATTTGGTTATAGCAACACAGATGGACTAAGGCAAAAGTTTAAACAATGAAGCACCATGGCATGTGCAATCTCCTCCTCATCAATAATATCTCTACCACTGACCTGCCTAGTCAAAATTAACTGATTGTTGCTACAGAGCCTCACGTTTTCTAGCTAATATAAGGTCTCTAAATATATCCTTCATTGGTGTAATATTTTTTTCTTGAAAACAGCAGCAAGAAGTATACCAACTCATTTGGGTAGTTAAAGTAGACCTAGTCTGTGGTGATTTTGACTCACTTTGAAGACTAATTTCTGTAGCCTGGCATAATGGCTAATACCCGTAATTTCTGCACTTGAGTTGCTAAGTTAAGAAGCTTGGACTCAAGACCAGCCTAGGCTACATACTGAGACCCTACTTTTAACACAAGGGGGGGGGGATATTAAGCAGTTTAGAGGACTCTTAACCACTCATCTTCTAGAGGATCCAAGTTTAATGCCCAGTACTATGTTGGTACCTCACTTCCTATAACTATACTTCCAGGAGATCAATACCTCTAACCTTCAAAGGTTCCTGAACTTACAAGCACCTAAAAGCACACATATAAACACGGCTTAAAATCAAAAAATAAAAAAATCTCTCAAAACAGTACAAGAGGAGACAAATGGGAGAGGAAGCAGATACATTATAAATTTATTTATAATTAAGTAAAATTTCCCCTCCTCCTACTTCAATCCCTTCAAAATGTTATTGTGGAATTCAGGTAAGATGCCATATTTCTATCATTTCAGTACTCAGGAAAACTAAGGCAGATGATCACCATGAGTTTGACACCAGCCTGGGATACACAATTAGTTTAGGCCCAACCTATGCTATAGAGTCATCTCAAAACAACAACAAAACTATTCTGTTTGGGTTTTTTTCTGGTTTGTGGGGGTCATTATAGATTTCTTTTTTGACTTCAGTAATTTCAGATTTTCTCAGTAGAGAAGAAAACCAGTAGATACAGCTCAGCCTTTCAAAAGTATCATGGGAATAAGTAAGATAGTATATTTGAACCCCTTTGTGTGTTGTCTATAGCACGTGCACTTTTAAATTATCAGGTAAATGTCACCTTTCTGTCATTTTTAAACATTTGGTAGAGTGTCTCCAAATGAAGAAATGCAAGAGAGACATTCTTTGAAATTCAAAGTAAATAAATCAGGGGTCTTGGATGCCAAGTATGGTTTATTTCATAAATAGACCAACAGTATCCATAGGGTTTTTTCTCCTTATGAACATAATATTTTATTATTTTTTCGAGAACTTCAGACATGCAAACAATATATTTGGGTCATATTCATTTCTCACGTCTTCTCCTAATCCCTTCTCATACACCTTACTCCCTCAACTTCACATCTCTTTCTTCCTCCCTTTTCTCACCCCCCCCCTTCTCTCTCTTGTCAGTCCAATTTATCTGCTTCACCCACTGAAGCATGACTAATGCACCGGGGACCCTCTGTTAATTAACAGTCACCAACTAACTGTAGCTCCTCAGGAGGGGTGGTGGCTCATGAGCACCTCTCCTATGCTGTAATATTAGCTTGATATTGTATGGATCTTACAAAGGCAAACCCCATCTGTTATGAGATCATAGGTTTATTGGTCCTGTTATGTCCAGAAGACATGATTTCCCCAGGCTCAAATTCTAATTGTTTCCATCTTTCTGATCACTCTATCTCACAGTTGTTACCTGAGCCTTGAGGGAAAAGCAGGTGATAAGAGGTCCTATCTGTGGCTCAGCCTTCTACACACACTTGTTCTCTGTACCTTAATAATGTTTTAAAAACTTTCTTGGTTATCTTCACCAACCATAGAGCATCTCAGGTCACTTCTTTTACATCTGCAATAGGACAATATATTGATGGGAATTGGCTTAGAGCAGTAATATAAGCAGTGTGTTCTAATAAAGACACATTACTGCCAGCCACATCAGGAATTCCAAATACAAAATGTGGCAATTTATAAAAAATAAAGAAAATAAGGGAGCTTGCCAGATTTTATCATGACCCATTTGGTAAGAGAATGCTGTCCTTTATTGCTACATGCTCCAGTATTTATAGATAAAATGACAGGATGTCAGAGATTTGCTTTAAAATTATCCCTTTGAAGGAAAAAAAAATAGAGTATTGATGGACCAGGACTGGATTTGAGCCATTACAATGTGAGATGGGGAGGGAGGAACTCACTGAACAGCTACTTCATGTCTGTGTTAGCTTTTGATAACTAAGTGTCTGAACTTCTGATAAAATGTTTTATAAACTGAAAAACAAAGTTATGGTAGTATATACATCTACACCTATAATCATGGCACTCAGGGGACTGAGGGAGAAGAATTTTATATTCAAGGCCAGCTTGAGGTACACATCAAGATTCTGTCTCCAAAAAGTAGGAGAACTTGGTTGGTAGGGAAGGAAAAAAAGAAAAGAGAAGGTGTGGTGATATATTTTATATTTAATAAAATCAGCCTGGAATATCGGAGAGAGGGAAATAGACCACAGTCAATTCTCACCCAGCCAACTTCTTAGGCTGAACAGGGTAAAGACTATTTTCAAGAGTCCTTAGCCTGATTGGTCACTCCTACAGAATGCCTGAATGTCTGCCTCCTAGTCCTTAAATATCTTCTCCACCCAGCTATTTCATTTCCTGGTTCAACTCTGCATCATAATTCTAGAGTTAGGATTAAAAGTGTGAGTTACTGCTGTTTGGTTGTTAGGCATTGAGTTCACAGAAACACAGAAAGTTCTCTGCCTCCTGAGAGGCAGGCAGACCGTGAGTGACTCTGTTCTCTGACATTCCAGGGTTGATTTTATTAAATATACAATATGTCATTGCAGGGAGGGGATTTGATTTGAAGTAAAATATTACAAAATGAATTTGTGAAGTGCCTTAGTTTTACTTTCATTGTGAGTCTAGCCTTTAGCATTTTATTTTAATTCTATTATAGGAAAACAACAAAATAAATTTGATTATAAAAGTAACTGTCACATCACCTAGGGGAAGCACAGTGGAGGCTGCTGGGACTCGGCAGACAGGACAGTGAATGTGATTCAGCACAAGGCAGCATATTCAGAATGCTAGATTCTTGGTGTTTTCAGAAAAATATACCATTCATGATATATAAACCAAATTATCTCTATGCAAAATCTTGGCTATTAATAACAAACATCTTTTAAATCACTCTGTGAGTAAACTCTATGCAGACCAAGACAAAACATGTTCACTCTACAACCTCAGGTTTATGATGGGACAAAGAACCTTAATGACTAGCTTCCTTGGCAATTAAGAGGCAGTCAGAGGCTGTAAACCTCCAGCTGCTGAGTCTCCAGGAAATTGCAGGGACCACTGTATTGTCATTTGGTTTGCACACTGCCTCCTCAGGTCCAGTTTGTCTTCCTGTGCCTTTCCAAATTGACCCTTGGCTGCAATTCCAGATGGACCCTTGGCTGCAATGGCTGCCTTCAGTTCCAGATTCCCTACTGAATACCAGGGTAGCCAGAGCTTCAGAACCTCCACTCCCTCTCACCCTACCTTCAGAACCTCCACCCCCTCTCACCCTACCTTCAGCAAAAGTCCTGGTCTCTCTTGAGTCCCACAGGCCCCCTGCTTGTCTGGGAGGCCTTTAGGTTTAAGAGGCTGGCTGGATGTTAGATTAAATATGAATTATTGTTTCTTTGTTAAATATAAAATACATTTTGATTGCTCTCACTCAAAATTATCTGTCTCTGGTCCTTAACTAAGAATTAATCCCCTATGTACAATTATATGCTGATTATTTATAGCTTATTATACCAAGTTGGAAGTCTCTATCATAAGCTGAGTACAAACATGTCTAATACATGACCATAAGAATGACCCAACTACTTCCCATGTGGCTACATGAACCTAGATATAACAAGCTCTCATGTATCATTTTGTTAGTGCTTCCAACTTGCCTGCTGTCCTTGAGATGATTTTAGGTAGGTTTAGCTTGTTTAAATGTTGCTGCTGGTAATAAAAGAATGTACAGGTGTTAGGTACTTAAAATTAGAGACCTGAGTTTGAAGAGGTGGTAATATTAACGCATCCGAAATATCTGGCTTGTTAATAAAATTGCTAACTTACAGCTGATTTCTTAGTATAAAAATTTAATAGCAGTTCCCACCCACAGCTGTTTCTCCACCAAGCCAATCGATCTTCCTTACCAAGAGCAAATCAAACACAGGTCTAGGTTTTAGGAATCTTGCAGGACTTACAGGGGAAAATGGGATAATGAATTTGATCCATATCTTTAGCATCTATTTTATTTGTCTTATTTATTTATTTATTTTGACAGAGCTGGGTACAAACCCAGGGATGCAAGCATGCTAAGCAATGACTATAGCATTTTTAATTATGCACAAGTAGAATTAATTGGGACTTCATATACAAAATGGTTTTATGACCAAAAAACATTTAAATCAACATTATTGTTACCTGGAAAATTTAAAAAAAGCACTGTAAATGTCTGTAGGTCATAGAGCATTACCAGCTGTTTATTTCTTTTACACTATCTCCTGTGCATTTCTATGTATTTTTTTTTGTACCTTTTTCTCAAGGCTGAATATTCTAATCCCAGAGCCCAGTCATGAGAGCCCTGTGCTCCCGTGTCACCTGATATATAACTGTAAAACAAATCAGTAAGAAACTCTTTAGCAAAACAGGTTTTTGACCATGGTGGAGGGAGAATAGACATATATAGATTATGGTATATTTACTTCATATTGCTCTCTCTCTTTCTCTCTCTCTCTGTGCATGTGTGTGAGAGAGAGTATTGTGAGTGTGTGTGTGTGTGTGTGTGTGTGTGTGTGTGTGTGTGTGTGTGTGACGATGTGGTACATAAGTGTGATTGTGCAGGTGGGTGCACCCATGTGTACCCATTTGGAGGCAGAGCAAGACATCAGGTATCTTTATTCACTGTCTTCCTTCTTGCTTTAAGGCAGGGTCTCTCTCTGAACTAGAAGCCTGTTCTAGCTAGGTTTGCTAGCCAATCAGCTCCAGGGTCCATTTGTCTCTGTTCCCAATCATTAATGCTAGTGTTGCGGGCATGGGCAGCCAAGTGTTATGCCTCATAACCTGGGTTCAATTCCTGGGACCATATGGTAGAAAGAGAAACAACCCTTAAAAGTTGTCCTCTGACCTCTACACTCATGCACCATTGGACACACACACAAACAAACACATGCAAAATATGCAATAAATGTAAAAGAAAAAAATAATTGTTGTGGGATTCAGGTGTCAGCTGATAAGGTCAAAAGACACTTATACAGGGCACCGGGCCCCCTGAAGGGGGCGGGGAAAAGCCCATTGAAAAGGGGCTGCGGAAACACGAGACGCTCTCTTCCTGGTTCCTGGATGATTGGGGTAGCATCAGCGACTGTCCTCACCGTTCCAGACTCCAGTCCCTCTTCAGGTGCTACTGTAATCTGTTAACTGTACCGTGAGTTCTGATTTATATTTTAATAAATATTTATCTGGTACTGGTGCCTTCTAAGTAAACTCCGCCTACAAATAATTACTATGAGTTCGCAGTTTCTTTAACTGTTCCTTTTTTGTCTATATAAATATGGAAAAATAGAAAGACAACTGTATTCCTGTAAAATATTCCTTGTATAAATCTCCTATAACAAAGGTTTAATCAGTGAGTACCTAAAGCTAATTTTGTCTACTGCGGGGACCTCCTCTCTAGACCATGGCAGCTTCCCCATCCTGTCTGTGGTCTTGATACTGTTCAAATCTGCAAATATCTGGGAGGAAAGATAACTCAGCCATTTGAGTCATGACAAGTTGCAGGTTATTCTAAGCCATCGAAGTAAGATTTCAGTACCAAACACTTGTCAAAAGGCATCATCTGCACTAGAGATGGGGGGTGAGGGGTGGAATTAAAAGAGCCTCAAGGGAGAGCTAATGTTCTTTCAATATCAGAAGTATTAGGATGATATTCATAGGCAAAGCAAAAAAATATGAGACGGAGTTCCTGCAAAAATGTCAAGTACTGAAATTTAACAGGAAAGAAACTAGAAAAAAAAAGCAAACAAAATGAGTATTTGCACCTCAGCAACACAAATGTGCACTGGCGTGAGCTGCCAAGGAAGGAGCCAGGGCCTCAGCTCTCCAGATGGCCGTGCCACCCTGGCAGAAGAGAGGACAGATAAGACAGACAAGAGACGGGTGTGAGACACCGAGAGTGTCTGCAGATAAAATTTGCTACAAAGGAAAGGTCGCAACATGCTGAAAGGAGACTATGCCACATAGTTCAAGGTTTTGTTTTTTAAACAGTCTTAGAGTGTGGCCTGTGCTGGGCTCAGCCTCTCCATCCTCCTCCTGCCTCAGTTTCCCCAGTTCTGGAATTACAGGCTTGTACCCCTACCCTCTGCCTGCCTGACAGGTTAATCTTCAATTCAGAAAGAAAGGCAGCACTTTAGGAATGTGAGGAACACAATTTTCAAAATTAAAATCAGAAATGAAGACTTTTTTTTTTTTTTAAAGGAAAGATAGGGAAGCAGAAACTTCCAGCAGGAATCCATTTAGAAAGTAGTAATGTGTGCTGGGGTCCAGGTGGCTATAAATATAGGAATCTTTATTTTGCCTTTTATTAGATAGTAGAGACTGCCTTCTTTCTGTGTGTGCGAGACTGGCATTGTGATTTTGTCAAGAGTCCTATTAACTCTTCAGACTGTTTATAAGCAAAGAACACCCGGGGAACAGGGTTAAAGGATGCATTTAAGAACAGCACCTGTGAAGAAAGCCCCTTGAGGTTTCAGTTAGGGCAGAGAAACTAAACATGCAGGGCTGACAGACCTCTGAGACCAGACAGAGTGAAACGGGAAAAACCTTCAATGTCTCCATGTGTAACAGTAACTGACTAAAGATTAAATTTCAACCTTTACTTTCTCTCTGAAGCTATAATAACAGGAGTTTTATTGTTCGACTTGCTGCCATTCTCTGCCAATGACATTGTATCATTTAGAATCAGCATTAAGTTTCAAATAAATTACATTGTACAGAATGGCTAGGCAAAATTTAATAAAGGAAATAGTGAAGTAAGTGTGTGTGTATGTGTGTGTGTAATCACGAGAGAGAGAGAAAATGGATGGGTCTCTACATAGCCCTGGCTGTTCAGAATTCACTATGTAAACCAAGTTGGCCTTGGACTCAGAAATCTGCCTGTCTCTGCTTCCACAGTGCTGAGGTTAAAGGTGTAACAATTAAATTATTTTTTTCTAGCTCTCAATGATAAGGCAAGAGGATAGTGAGTTTCAATCTAAACTGTGCTACATAATAATTCTCTGATTTTACATTAGCTAATTGTGAATACTTTATTCCTAGCACTCAGAGGTTGAAGGGGACAGTGGTGAGTTCCAGATCAAACTGCATTACATACAGGCTTTGATTCTTAAATAAATAAACAAGCTGAATTTTTTTCAGGGATAGAGGATCAAACTGGCCTTAAAGATGGTAGGCAAGTGCTGACATAGTCCCAACTTCTATGGTAGAACTTATGCAACTGAGTACTTTGACATTTTTTGATCAATAATTCTATTTTAGGGAATATCCCTTGCACACACATTCTATGGTTAGCATTAACCCTGGATTCTCATTCTCCAAAATCTATAGCATGGCTTCTTCCCTTTCTGTGAAAACCAGAAATGTTTCAGGACTGGCAGATGGGTCTGTAGGTAATAGATAGGGCCTGCTATCAAACCTGAAGACATGAATTCAACTGCTAGAACCCTTAAGAAAGAAAGAATCTCCAAAAAGTTGTCCTTGGACCACCATAGGCAAGCTAAGGCACATGTACAACCCATGTTCACCTCCACCATACAAATGAAGTGAATAATAGATGTAGTTATTATATATATATATGTATATATATATATATACTGTCACTGATGCTGCAGAATATCTCTCTAAGGCTAAAATTCTTTTTCTTTTCTGATTTCCACTTTGGTTGTTGGTTGGCATCGAGGATCAAACCCAATCCACCATGGTTTTTGTTACGTGCTATGCATCCTCTTTCTTTTGAAATAAGCCCAATGGTGTGCCTGCAACCCTTTTGCATGTCATCTGCAGTAAGCACAATGACCTAACTTGTCACAGCTCTGTTGTGCATGCAGTATAGCAGGGCACTTAGTAAACTTAATACAAGGCAGGTTCAGACTTGGCTTGAGTTTTTGTGGGTTAATTGCTTGGTTGGTTTTATGAGACCAGGCCTTGCTTTGTAGTTCAAGCTGAGCTCAAACTCTCCATCTGCCTACTGCTGCCTCTGCCTCCCTCCCAAGCTCTGGAAATACAAACCCGGCCCACCATGCTTGGCTTTGCTTTCAAGTTTTACAAGAGCGAAAACTTAACTCTTTGCCAAAACTGGAAGCGGGTTGGGGGTGGGGGGGGGCAGTGGCACTTTTTAGAGGAACACCCTAACAAAGACTCTCCTGAGGAGTCCTCATCCTCTCTTCCCAGTGAAAACAGTACAAGCATCGTTAACCACAGGACAAATGTTAGGCCCAACAAAGTCAACAGCTGCCCTTTTTTTCTCCCCCTATATTTCTGCCCAGCCTGTGGAGATAAATAAGAATATGTGATTTATCAGCAAAACTTCAACCAAGCAGAACTGTTCCCTATATTGTCTAATTAATTATGTAGATCCACAAGAGCCCTAATAACCTGTGGCTGGACTAGGATCCACTCACTGTAACACTGTATAGCTCGCTTAAGGAATTTTAGGAGTCTGTCTCATGTCTCTAGGACTGGTTATTTGAAGATCTTACATACCAAGGGAAAAACACTTCTAGCACAGTAGCAAAGACCTGGAACACAGAGGCAGGAGGATACTACAATGTCAAGGCCAGCCAGTGCTGAGTAACAGGACCCTGTCTTAAACAAATAAGAAAAGAAAAATGTTTCCCACTAAGAAGATAATTCTTTTCCACTTACGTAGAAGCTGAGATTTCTCTACCTCTTATCCAAGAGACAGAAATGATTCCAACCAGGCAGCTAATTGCTACACTATGAGAATCTGGGGGCTGACTCTCCTCCTTCCCAAACTGGAACAAAGTCCTCAACCTCAGTGACAGTCTTGACCACCCCTGAAAGTAGTTTTCCAAGTAGCTCTCTTCCCATGTGATTCCTGAGCCATTCAGTTGGATCTGCCCACTCCCTAGTCCCCTCCTCTGCTTGAAAAACCCTTCATAATAAAGGCCTGACCTGTCAGAAGACCTGCAAAAACAAAGTAGTCTATTGTGTCTATTTGCCCAGGGATATCTCTGAGCCACCTAGACCTCAATGTTCACAAATATGTTAGGAACCCTCTGTCCTGGGGAGTCAGCACTTACTTAACTGTGCCTGAGACACCTGGCCCTGTAACTGAGATCAGCATTAATACAGTCCCCTGGGGAAGGAGAACAGAGAGACACAGGACAGATGGTACAGATAGAGCAATGATTCCCCACACTATGATAATTACTGAGACTGAGGACGGGGTGTGTGTGTGCCTTCGATCTATGATACTCATGTTTGGAATTTTCCATAATAAACAGTTTTAAATAATCAAAGACAGGAGCCAGAGAATGTGCAGTTCAGTAGACTCCTGGTTGTGATTCTTACCAACTAAGTACTTGGAAAACCCTTGCTTCTGAGGCTTCCAATCTTCCTCGAGTGTGAACCTTGCACGTAGCTTGGGTCATAAGTCCCTTTCTCATTCTTCCTCATAAACATCTACATGATAACTTCTCATCCCAAGGCCTTGCCACATTCTTCGAATCCTTTTCTTTCTGGCTTCCCTGGGGATTTTTTTTTTTTTTTTTTTTTTTAAGGTTTACTTTTTTGCTTTTATTTTTGTGCATGTTGGTGGACACACAGGTGACTCCAGAGGGCAGCTGAGGGCATCAGATCCCCTGGAATGGGAGCAACCAGTGGTTTTGAGCCACCTGATGTGTGTCCTGGAAACCCAGGTCCTCTCCAAGAACTCAATGTTCTTAACTGGTGAGCCATCTCCACCTGAAGGTTTTGAGCCTGTTTATTTGTTTATGACTAGGGATGGAGACTAATCCATTTTATAGTTTTATTGCATGTTACTGTGGAGCACTGCATCTTCTTTAATAACCTGGTCATTTTCTTTCAAGACTTTAGCTAGTGCCATCTCAGGCACACAGTTTACAGTATACTGTCACATAAGTACATAGTGCCCTCAGACACAAGATAAACAGGGAACATACCCTTCAGGTCACCAGGAACATTCCCTATCTGCGGGTATACAGTTTTCAGTTTACAGAACAGAAGGACCTAGTGTGTCTCTCCTTGGAAATTGCCCTGGAATCTTTCACTCGCGCTTCCTGACACCTATGAAGACCCACCCTAGGAAAGAAGCAAAAGAGCTTGAACTATTGCTCATATTGAGCAGCAGTTATTCCCTCCCAAGGTGTTGGTCATGAAAAACAATTTGTATCAGCCAAGTATCAGCCAGGCCACCTCAGCAAGCTCCATAAACACACAGACACTCTGGAGCCAAATATTCCAAACACTGGCACCTCTGCCTGCTGCTGTTCCCATGCAGACTCCTTAATCCCCCCCCCCCCCCACACACACACACACACTGCTATCATTAAGTAGTAGTGCTGTGTTTAGCAACAAAAGAACAGAGCTGTAAATAAAAGGCCATTCTAGTAACAACACTCATCAGAATAATGTCTGAGAAACGTAATCCTTTCGTCCGTGATTCTGAGGGAAAGGTTAACACCATCCTAACCACTCACAGTGTGGTCTACCATTCTGGGCACATTGACATCACTTTGGGACTTGTTAGAAATGCAGACAATAGAATCAGAACCAGTGTTTTAAAATAGACTTCCAGGGTTGCCTACGCCTACTGAATTAATTTTGGAATCTTGCTAGGACAAATTACTTCAAATTTAGCAACCTAAAGCAAAATAAGTAGGTTTTGTTACAGTGTGGGGGTTAGAAGTGCCACACAGCTCTTACTAGGCTAACATGAAGGTGTTTCAGACAGTGTCCCTTTCAGGCACCATCAGGCAGAATCCTTTGCTTGGCTTCTCCCCTTTCAAGGAGCCATCCACATTCCTTAGCCTCTGGCACCCTTCCTCCATGTTCAAGCCAGCAGGGCTACGGTTCTCAAGATCATTCTTCTACAGTCATATACTATGGCTCTCATGCAGCCCAGGTTAGCTTCAGACTGGCTTTGTGGCTGAGAATGATCCTGAACTTTTAAGCCCTCTGTCTCTACCCCCCAAGCATTGTAATTACAAGCATGCACCACATGAATACTTTATATGCTGTTCAACTTGAACCAATGGCTTTTTTGCTTGCTAGACAAGCACTCTACTCAGAGAGCTACACTCACAAACACAGACATGATTTTATCAGCCCCTAAACTCATGCAGAAGTTCCTCACTTAGAAACACCAGTGTAATTGATTAGGCTGGACTCTGTATACTCAGGATAACCTTGTCACTTCAAAACTCTTGTCTGTTCCATGTGTAAGAGAATTTTTGTTGTTGTTGTTTGCGTGTTAGCCAAGCCATGTAACACATGCACAGGTCCCCAAGACACTAGGATGAAGATACCTTTGGGGGGGGGTCACTGTTTTCCCTGTCACACACACGGGAAAGTTTGAGAAAAATTTGTCCGTTGTTGACTATATTCTTCTTGTTATGAACTGAACTGTGTCCCCTGGAAAACCTTTATCTGTCTTTATCAAAATCTGAACCTGTAGTACAAAAGAATATGACTCCATAGGGAGAGACTTTAGAGATAAAGAAGGGAAATGAGGCTACATGGGTAGGCCCTTACTCCATATCATGTCAATATAAGAAGAGATGGGAGCTGGCCAGGGTGGCATATGCCTTTAATTTTAGTTGTAAAGAGGCAGGGGCAGAGGCAGATGGGTGTGAGTGTGAAGCCAGCCTAGTCTACAAAGTGAGTTTCAGAATAGCCATAAATACATAAGGATACCCTAGCTCAGAAAACAGTTGATAGATACAAAATAGACAGATATACATATAGATATATAGATTATATTATAGATAGATGATGAAGATAGACGAGAGATAGATAGATAGATAGATAGATAGATAGATAGATAGATAGATAGATAGATAGATAGATAGATAGGCAGGCAGATGGTTGATAGGAAGGTAAGAAAGAAGAGAGAGATGTAGACATACAAAGAACAAACAAATCTTACTTTAGTTGTCTATACATAAGGAGAAGGACCTCAAAAGAAATTAACCTTGCCAACAATTGGACCTTGGACCTCTTTCCAGTGTCCAGAATAATAAGAAAATAATCTCCTGTTTTTCAAGCCAAGTTGTTGTGCTTTTTTCTATTCCCCTGGCCTGATATACATCTCAGTGCATTTCAAAATACGCTGAAGCAATCACACTGATATCACACCATCCTTGTTGCTTCATTCCCCCCTACTGATGTCCTTCTGACCCCATTTAGTCACTCCAGTCTCCCTGGATGAGACCCAGAATCAACTCATCCTGCTTGCCTTGCCCTTGTGACTCAGCGCATTAGTCTTTTTTAGCACGTCTCACACACTTGTCGCTTCTTCATCCAGTCCCTGCTGTTTTCCCCAAGACTGAAGGCCTGTAACTATTTCCTCTTTCTTTAAAATGCCCAGCCTCTTACCCCTGGCCCATTCTCTAGAAGCCCCAAGCTTCTGAAAACAGTGGTTCATTCTTAACCTCTGAATCCTCAGTACTAACTCTGTCATACCTCTGAGCCTGATGTGTTTCCAAAGATCAGTCCTTGATAGACATCTCCGAAATGTTCTCTTTGGTTGGTATTACTAAACTCTACTACTTAGAGTTTATTAAGCAGGTCATCCTAATATGTTATAGTTAACATTTCTAAAGTTAACTTGGTATGTATTTTAAAAACTTCATGGGCTGGAGACAACCTTAGTTGGTAGAACACTTGGCTAGCATGTAGAAAACCCCAGTTTAATTCCCAGCGTTCCATAAAACTGGACACAGTGGTGCCCACCTATGCTTCAGGAGTAAAAGCAAGAAGATTAGAAGTTCAAAGTCAGCTCTTTAGCATGCCCCAGGCTAGCCTGGGCAACATTAAACCCTGTCTTTAAAATAGTTTTTTTAAGTATGCTTACCAAAATTGTACTTTGAAAAAGAAAAATCAAACAGGGCATGGTAGCACTGTTGGTAATCCAGCACTCAGGAATCAGAGGCAGGAGGGGCAAGACCAGTCTGCCAAATAACGAAAGGACAAAGCATACAGAAGCAAACAGACCCGATAAACAGGTAGAAATTATTCAGATGAGTTTTAATGTGAGTAAGGGCTAAGTTAGCTACCTATCACGCAGATGCAGATATGTGAAACCAAGCACCAACTCAAAATTATTGTTCACGCAGGCATGGTCATCCATGTTATGATGCCAGTTTTGGGAGATGGTGGTAGGAAGTCCAGAAGTTTAAGGTTATTCTCAGCTGCATAACAAGCTCAAGACAAGTCTGAGCTGTATGAGACCTTGTCTCTAAATAAATAAATAAGCAAAACAACAACTTAAGAAAAAATCTATTAAAAAATCAAAGCTACATGTAAAAGCTGGTGATGCTAATAGCATAGTGATATACACTTAACTACCCAGGCTAAGGAGGGAGAACCAAGGATTTGAGGCCAGCCTGGGCTCCAAAGAGAGATCCTGGTCATAACGAAGAATAAAAAGCTAATAAATATCTCATACAAAGAAACGCCATACACAAGAAGGAAGGGTGCTCCATTGTTCTCTGGGCTTATGAAATTTGAGTCAAGTTCTTGAAACTGTTGATGGAGCTGACCTATAGCTCCCTAGTAAATACCAGTAAAAACAATCAGAAAGAAGTAAATATAGAAACAAAACAAAGCTTTCTTTCTTGTAGTCAAATAGCATCAAGGGTTGGAACTGTAGACAATAAAAACTTGGTTATGGTAATGTGATAAGGTCCAACTGAAAAAGTAGATGATTTGCTTAGTATGTGTAAGGCAAATCATACATATCACAGAGACACATACAATGGAAGCCCTTTCTTTTTTATTACTTAAAAGGTTTTTCCACCATATATCTGCCTGCTCGCCCTCCCAATGCCTCCCAATCCTCCTTCAGTCTCCTCTCACCTCATCCCCCCATCCTTTCCCCAAGGAAGACAAGGAGCCCCAATGTGGGTCAGTTTAGTTTGGTGTATCCAGCTGAGGTAGCAATTCCCTCCTGTCAATATTAGGACTGGGTTAGGTGTTCTTCTTCAGGGAATGGACCCCAAGATGCCGGTTCATGCACAGGAACATAGTCTGATCCTATTCCACAAGGTTCCACATACTTCCCACGTTATTCGACAGTCATCTGCCTTTGGAGGGTTTAGTTCCTTTACCTGATGCCTGTTTCTGAGTCAATGAGCTCCCAATAGCTCCAGCCAGCCATCTCTGTGGGACTCCTCCTCATGATCCCAATCCCTTTGCTCATATAGACACCCCCCCCCCCCCCGGCTGCCCTTTCTCTAGCTGGGCTGGGAGCTCTACCTGGTACTTAGCCATGGATCTCTGCTTATGCCTCTATTCATTACTGGATGTAGGTTCTATACTGACACTTACGATTATAGGGGAAGTCCTGTTTAGGCACCCTCTCCATTATAGGTTAGAATCCTAGCCAGGGACATTTTGTGAACTCTTAGAGGTTTCCCTAGTACCTGGCCTCTTTCAACACCACATTGGGGAAGCCCTTTCTAAGAAAGATGTCAATCAGACATGCAGAGATTTGCTATGTAAGATGATTTTTATATCACCAAAAACAACCAAGCATTTTGTTGCTACAATAAAATCTTCAAAATAGTTAAAAGGGCAGGGCATTCAGTGGTGGTGAGTTCCCATACCGGCTAATTGGTAGTACCCAAACAGCTATATTCTTCTTTGATTACATGCCTATAATCCCAGAACTTGAGAGATCGTGGTAGGAGGCTAAGTATTTCGAAGTCAGCCTCTACTGTATACATCAAGTTCAAAGTCATCCTCAACTATATGAGATCCTTTCTCAAAACAGAACAAGAGTAATAATAAATTTATCCAAGTGGCTGTGGAGACTAACAAACCAAGAAACTTTAGATAAACCAGTGGATAAGCAAAGGGAACCGAGGCAAGAGCTGATGTTCAAGTTCAAGTGGAGGCAATCTCTCTTGTCTAAGGCTCACTTATAAAAAATAATCTTACTCAAATTCTGCTGATTTGCCTATTAATCACATTTTTATAAAATCACAGCATCTAGGCTTACACTTAATCAAATATATAAAAGAGCCATAGCTTAGTCAGATGACATATAAGATGGGTATCATCGGTGTCCTCATGTCAGAGGTGCCCTTTCCCATCAGTCTGATAGCTCCCTCCTGTCTCTGCTGTGTGATTTCTAAGGCATTCTCTCTAAGTATTCCACCCCTTTCTCTGGACTCAGAATCTACAAGGCCTCTAATCATATAAATGTATTTTCCATATTTTATTCTGTTTTCTAAAACAATAATTTTGAGTTGATGGTATACTTAAGAAAGGTTAGCTCCATATTAGGGCTTGCTGGCAAGAGTATCTCCCTTTTATCATTCACCACAGACTCTTCAGTTTCTCCTCCCAGAGCTGGGTTCCACCATTAACTCTGGAAACATGAATGCCCAATATAATAGTTCCAGGAAAGTGAATTATACACGACCTCTTCCACATCTGCATTCATATACCTGGAACCCCATAAAGGACCAAAAAGGGAAGGACAGTTTTACTGGGGTGTCCTGGTTTGTTTCTCCATGCCGTTGGGCTGAGCTCCTGGAAAGCCAGGAGAGGACTGGCTTATTTCAGCTTTGTGTTTTTCTCTGAGCACGGCTCTGCCTTGCCAAATGAAATATCTAAAGTGCACACACTTTAAATATTTCCACTTGAACTAGTTCCAATTTTCTCAGTGTGATAATGGTTATTTTTAAAATGTCTTTATATTTAGGGGGTGTGTTAAACATGTAATGAAAAAAAAAAGGGAAATGGGACATTGGTTGAAGCAGAGTAATGAATGTACAGGACTTCTATATTCTTTCTTCTATTGTTATATAGGCTTAATAATTTAAAATTTTAAAAGTTATTTTTAAAAGGATTTCTACGTTGCAGATATTTCATTAGCATTTAAAAAGTAATACAAATAGAAATTGTGTTGGTTTCTTAGTCCTTAAAGCAGCTGTAGCAACTGTAGTCAGCTTGTGTTAGTTGAAATTCCTAGAACTGAGTGACGGTGATTTTCAATCTTCGTCTCTAGATACTGACACCTGTCAGGCTGCTTCTTCAGGAGGGGAGGGCAGAGACTATCAGATAAGCCAAAATTTCCCATATTTGAGTTTTAACATGGAGTAGAAAAATAACAATTCAACGACTCCTCCAAAATAAGGACCTTTATACATCAAAACATCTAGTGTAAGAATCAGTGACATGTAGCCATTGTTTGGGAGATACCCTAGAATTTGGAAAGTCTTAACTGTTTGTTAAAATTATCATTCTTTTAACAGCACCCATGGCCTTCCTCATCACCAACTTGAAGAGGAAAGAATCAGAAAACATACAACAGGAGAAAATATATCCTTTCTCTCCATAAAGTAACATATAAGAAGAGACATTGTCTATGACCAATGACTTCAAAAGGGAAAGTCACAAACAAGCTTGTATGGACAAGTACGCTCACGATCATGACTTCCTAAGAAGGATCGATCTGTATCTAAGTTAGTTTACCAGACTGCCTCAGAACTTAACTAAGGTCTTATCATTCATACTGCATTGTTTTAGTTGATCAAAGTAATATATATGAAACCCACAGGATCACTGCAGAAAAATCCAAATCTATACATATCATTATAAAACTTAAAGTATTTTTTTTTTTTTTTTATCAGTTTTATACTCCATGTAAGAATTCTGCAAACACAATTTCAAAACTTCTGTCCCAAATATATTGTTCTTGCCGGGCTAGAAAATTTCTGTTTTCATCTTGGGAGTTATATATCGCTAATGTTTCTTACAGAAAATCATTGTTTTCATCCACAAAACTCAAATGAAACATCTGCGTTCACTGCCAGTGTCAAAGAATGAATTGCTTCAGTGTCATTATTTAATCAGACAAATGTTTTGAATTTATACATTTTTGATAACTTTATTTAGTATGCATGAGTGTTCTGCCATGAGTGATGGGTCCCCTGGAACTAGAGTTCCAGACAGTTGAGAGCTGCTATGTGGGTGCTAGGAATTGAGCCTAGGTCCTCTGGAAGAGCATCCAGTGCTCTTATTCACTGAGCCATCTCTCCAGCCCAAATTTTTAAATGACATAAATTCCTCCAAGGCACTTAGGTCATAGCTGGTAATTATTTTATTTTTAAAATACTCTAGACACACTGTTTAGATAAAATGTGTACCTTTTGTTGAAATTATTCTTAACTTTATTTTTAATGACTTTCAAATGGGCTTATTTGAAATTTATTACATGTATTTTTCCTCATTGGTCATCAAAGCTGTGCTTACATTCTGTGAATTACAGTAGAGAATTTGGGTGTCTGGACACAAAACTATCAAAAACGCCAAGTAAATCAGTAACATGTTGGCCAGCAATGAGCAGAAAGATTTTTTTCCTCTATAATACCTTTGCTCTACTTCATTGAAGAAATCTAGGATTAAAACAATACTTTCTTCATGGTTTCTACTCTGTTTTTTATTCTGTCAATGAAGATTTAAAGAGAAACTAGAAAAAAAAAAAAAAAAAAACCCTGAAGTTTGTTGTGAATTTCCTTACGTAAGATACATTTTCCTTGAATAAATTCCTATACAACATATGATACAAACTTTGCTGAACAAACCTAGGCACAAAAGGTATTCCCATTGCCCTGACTTTCATTCTAGACTTTTGTTTATTATATTATCACAGTCTATTTAGAGACAACAACTTTGAAGATAGCTTGCCTCTGAGTTTCTTATTTAATGAATACAAAAGTCAAAGACTCAAAAGAATTTTTAGCCATTTATTGCTCTGTGACCTCTCCTGACCTTTCAAAAATGTCTTCATTTAAAGACCCAAAAGTCTTTTAGGGACAGCTAAATTCCTGGGGAGTTTCACACAGAAGGAAATGGGCTCTCTGTGTATCTAAACTGTTTGCCTGTTAGGATCCTCATAGAAAGTGATGCCCTCAAAACCGGGGTTTGGGCTTTTCTTGGTAAAGATGGAATACACGCAATCTTTGCTGTGGTTTTCACCATTGCAAAAAACACAGAAATGTGCTTATAATTTCCCAAAAGTGTTTTAAAAATATTCATAGAAATTCCTTACACTAAATTACAGCTCCTCATTTTAGGGTGCTGAATGGGTTTTCCTTGTTTGTTAATGTGTAACATTCAAATCTTATCATCTTAAATCTAGACACATGGGGAGTTCTTTCTGGCTTAACGTTGTGATAGATTACTCCCATATCCCTACTGCAAAGGATTTACGGTTGCCTGGAAGAACAATTTAATAATCTTATCTGATTAAAGCAGCTATCACTTAATTTTTGCTTTTAAGTGAACTTAAAACTGAACTCTAAAGATGTTTCCTTAATTGTTTGATCTTTTTTTATTTAACATTAAACCTCAGAAATGCTTGCTGCATATTTTTATGAAAAAAATAACCTCTAATATACCCACAACACACACACACATTCATTCACACATGCATCATAAGCCTACATGCTTCAGCTAATTAAGGCATACAAGTTTTAGCAAATTCTCTTGCCTTACCTTGGCAATGCTTTGTAATTTCATACCCTGAAATTCTTATTTTTTAAAATTATTCCAAGTTTTGCCTTTGACTGTAAAAATGTCGCCAGTTTAATGTAAATATTATGTCTAAAAGAATAAAGTGACTCAAACTGATAATACAAGATAGGTGTCTGTGGCTTCATATAGACAAAAACATGTGTCTTACAGGTCATGGGCACCTAGTTTGAGAGCCTGGGAGGACACAGTACAAATGTTAGCAAAACCAAACTAAGATTTAGAAAAAAATCTAGGAAATGTTTAAATCCAGTTTTCTAAGCCACTTATATACTTTAAAGTAGATCTACCTTGGGTGTGTAAACGTGATGAACAGGGAGTGTTAGATCTTCCAGAAGGCAAGCCTCAGGGAGTTCAGAGAAGGCTGATAGAGGAATATTATTAGAGGTGTCTCCCACTTGTTCATTCTAGCCCTGTTCTCACTTCAATTTAAATAGAATTACAAATGGAATTGATTGTTTACGGAAGCATAGCAACTCACTAGTTACCAAGCCACTGAAGAAAAATGTTCCTCCCTCCCGAGGACCTCACTCCCTTGTGAAATCTAGGCACTAACTTAAATAGTTAGCTAGGGATTTAAAGATGAGTAAAATCATTTTCTTCTTCCTTCCTCCCTCCCTCCCTCCATCCTTCCCTCCCTCCCTTCCTTCCTTTCAAGCTTAGAAGAGTAGAAGAGAACAGACGGCTAAAGTGGAAATTACAATTCAGAGAGAAATGTGAAGGGAGTTAGGCAGAAAGTTCTGCAACAGAAGACAGGATGGCACCTCAGTCAGTATCAAAGGCACAGAAGAAGATTCTAGCAATTTTGTAACAAGAATTGTTTTGTTTCTAGAGCACTGCCCCAAAATCCAGAAAGCACTGTGGAAGATATGGGTTTATTACTTGTTCCAAATACAGACAGCAATGAGGAGGCTATACCTGTCTGCCCATTAATTCCCTGTTTTGGGGTTTTTTTTTTTTGTTTTTTTTTTTAAGGTAGGGTTCCTCTATGTATCCCTGACAGCCCTTGAACTGTATGTGTCCCTTGAGCCCAATGTACAAATTCTAAGGTTTACTCTTTAAAAATGTAAAAGCAGATCTATCCCTTTTAAAGAGCACATCTCAATTAACCAAGTTGTTTCTTTTCATAGACAGCATTAGGACCCCACATAGCTTTCCACAGTCTTCTCTGGCTGATTAAAGTAGCTCTCATCTGTGATCCCAGTACGAAGGAATTTGAAGCAAGAGAATTGTAAAAAATTCAGTATTAACGTGACCTATTGTGGTAGTTTGAATGCATTTGGCCCTAATAAGCTCATAGAGAGTAGTGCTGTTAGGAGGTGTGGTCATGTTGGAATAAGTGTGGCCTTGTTGGAGAAGGCTGGATGACACATGCCTTTAATCCAGACCTTGAGGCTGGAGGCTACACCTTTAATCTAGGCCACATCTTGTGTTGGAAGTGAGTCAGGGTGGGGGTGGGTTTTCAGGTCTGTTTCTCAAGCTTCACTCAATGTGACAGTCAGTTGACTTCCGGTTGCCTTTGAATCAGGATGTAGGACTCTCAGCTCCAGCACCACACTTGCCTGCATGCTGACATGCCTCCCCCCATCATTGATCATAAATGAACTCAACCTCTAAAACTGGAAGCTAGCTCCCCTTAATTAAATGTTTTCTTTACAAGAGTTGCTGTGGTCACATTGTCTCTTTACAACAATAAAAACCCAAACTAAGACACCTACACAGTAAAATATAGTAAATCTGGACTACAGTTGAGATCCAGTCTGAACATAGCCAATAGTCAAATAAACAAATGGATAAATATATATTCCGTTGTCCATTGTGGTACAAAGTCAAGACCAGAGCAACCAGTCAGAGTCTCATTCACTCTCAATGAACAAGATGCAGAGTTGAAACAAGTTGCTGCTCAGTATCCATGGGAATTAGGATGCTGGACCCCCAAGACTAACAGCCCCTGGAGGTGCTTCTGGGTTTTGTATAACATAAGCCACATCCATCCTTCTGAATACCTGAAACTATCTCAAAATTGCTTTTAACTTAACATAGTGCAAATGCCACGTTAACAGTTGTTACTCTGTAGTGTTTGGGGAATGTTGACAAGAAAAACAGATCTATACATATTCTATTTAGATACCATTTTTCTCCAATTTTTTTCATTATAAAGTTGATTGAATCCAGATATAAATTTGTATTGCACATCATCCCAAGGGCATCTTTTCATCAAGAAATAGCCTCATTTGGGGCTAGAGAGATGGAACAGTGGTGAAGAGCAGTGGCCAGACGACACAGGTTTGATTCCTAGCATCCACATGGCAGCTCACAACTGTCTATAACTCTGTCAAAAAAAAAGGTGATGATTTGAATTTTTTAGAGAATATGATGCTATTTAAAAAGACTCTGTGTGTGTGTGTGTGTGTGTGTGTGTGAGAGAGAGAGAGAGAGAGAGAGAGAGACATTGCCTGCATGCAAATGATACAAATAGATCAATAATACCAATAGATGGTATAGCAAATTAAAAAGCTGATATGGAAAAAAATATATTACCTATGAACTCTTTGAGTACTAAGAGAGTGAGGTTTGAGATGGAAAAATCAACAAAGGAGTCTGCATAAAAAGGCCTGAAGATGAAAACTTCCAGAGTTCACTTCCCAAGACATCAATTAGAGAGAATGTTTTCCAGGAGAAAGTGATGACATATCAAATTCTTTCAAGGGTCAAGAGAAGAGGTCTACAGCTTACCCTGAGGGCATGGATAACGGTCATGGAGATCTTGCTGGAAGCAGCTAGGACAATCCTTGAAAAGGGAGCAGATTGTGTGACTGACAGAATATTAATAGCAGGAATTGAAGAAGGAAAGACAATATAGATAGATAAATGATAGATAGATAGATAGATAGATAGATAGATAGATAGATAGATAGATAATTTGTTCAAGTGTTTGAACTGTAAAAAGCAAAAGAAAGGTCTGGAGCTGAAGAGATTTGAGACCCAGGAAGGGATGTTCGTTCTTTGTCTTTATTGCAGAGGAATCCAGTGAAACAAATAAACAAAACACTTAAATGGGTGAAGCGAGTCTGGAAAGGAAGGGAAACCACGAAGGAGGGCCGTCCTTTCCTTGACTACTGAAGAAAGCGGTCAGTGGGAAAGAGTCACCTGGAAGTGGGTGAATGTGATAATCGATCTTCTCCATCAGGATGTGCTGCACACTGTGAGGTGTGAAGTGGGTGGGGGTGGGATCGGGTCCAGGGCTGAAGTCAGATGATTGAGAGGGAGCTGTTATGAGATTTGAAAACACCATAATGAAGAACAAACTTGCTCAATAAATAGAAAGCTGCCCAAAGGTAGTCAGAGCTCACCAGTATAAATCAAGCACAGTGACCCAGGCTAGTAATCCCAGTACTTGGAGAGGGTATTAAATAAGAAATACTAATGAGTTGGAAGACAGCGTAGATAATACAGCAAACTAGGCAGGGCTATATAGCAAGACCTGGACTCCAAAACTAAAACATTACTTAATCATACAAATATTGGCTCAGGTATGGTGTCATACACGGCACTGAGGAGGCAGGGGCAAGGATGGGCAAACAGTCAACCTCAAAGCCTATGTGGTAAATGCTTTTAATCACATCACTCAGCAGAGGCAAGAGGATCTCTATGAATTAAAAGCTACAAAGTAAGAGCCTGTCTTATAATCATAAATAAAATTAATTTTAAAAAATTTTAGAGCTAGGCAGTGGTGATGGATACATTTAATCCCAGCATTTGGGAGGAGAGGCAGGTATATCTCTGAGTTTGAAGCCAGTCTGTTCTTCACAAAGAAACTCAGTCTTGAAAATAAATAAATAAAAGTATCTATTTTATATATTTAAACTATTCAGGCCAAGGAAGGCTTCATAATGAGACTATAATTCAAGATTAGTTATGTTATTAGAAAATATTATCCATCCATCCTACAGATTTTGCATTCATACTTAAAAAGTTCACTGGGGAAAGTAAGGAATTCAAGGCCATCACTTTTTGTAACCTTAAAAATACATGGGAAGAGATAATGTCTGCCTTACTTCAGGACCTTCTAAGTCCTGGTTCATGTGTTTCTTCCTCCAGCAGAGTGGGAATGGAGAAGAACATCATTTGAGACAGGGCCTTGCTGTACAGCCTAGGAAGGTTGGCCTGCAACTACATATATGCCTAAGCTAGATTTTACTTCATTCTAGTCCCCCAGCTTCAGCCACCCTGATCTGAGACATGAGATTTGCATCATCATACCTGACTAGAGAAATCTATTTTTAACACTGAAAAAAATTTTCTCTCATTTGGATCAAATTGCAAGATTATCAAGACATTGCCCCAAAGATTATAGTCCCAGCTACGAAGTGAGTAGAGACAAGACCTTTATTTATATATATATATTAATTATTATATTATTTTATACTATAACTTCATATTTATAAAGTTACATGTTGAACTACCAACCAACTTCAAATTTTAAGGGAGATAAGACACAAGAACAAATCACAATAGGTAGATGATATGTAGATAGATGACAGATAGATAGAGATAATATATACATAGATACATACTTACATACATATATACATAGTAGATTTTAGGAATCTAAGGAGAGCCACTTCCTGGCACAAATTCATTCATAAGAATAATTATATATTTGTCTATTGTACAAAGTCAGAGAACAAAGAGTATGTTGACCTGACATGGCACTGTTGGTCAAACTTTCCCAAATTCCTATCATTTGTGGGAGACTGGTCTAGGAGTTTGAGCTGAATGTACAGATAGAGATTAAATGGCTTCAAATGTGAATTGAAAGGTTGCCGAGTCAGGCAGAAGACAACCAAGGCTTTGTAATCCTAGAAGAACTTCTTCCCACTCTCTGTTCCCTAATCACAGTAGGAATGTTTGTGTGGTATCACAAAATGATGGGTGCTAGAACTAATAAATGGGAATTAAAGAAAATGCTGTGATCATGAGCGACTATATCATAAGGAATAAAATAAAGGGCTAAAAAGAGGAAAAGAGGTCGTAAGTTCACTGAGTAAAACAGAAAATGGCAGAAGCACATAGAAACACTAAGGTTTTATTAATTGTTCTCAAATGCTATGGCAGTATTGATGGTGACTTTTTCTTTGCATTGGATCTATGGTCCATTTTTTAATTCCATTCTGACTACACTGACTATGGACTTTCCATCCTTATGGCCAGGGCAGGCAGAAATCCTGCAAAGACAGTTCAGGATAAGTCTCTACCTTTTGTCTTTGACTACTCCTGGTTTCTTTTCACGCTAGGCTAATGTCACTGGTGATGATGTCAAGCATGTACCTATAAATACGTTACGGTCCACACATAGATTTCTACCTTGCTCTTTCACTATAAATCCCTGATGATCCTTGCTGGACTCAGTTGGGTTTAGTCTCCCTCCTAAAAGACCCTATTTTAGTGGCATGGCGGTTTAAAAAAGAACGGCCCTCGTAGACTCCATCATTTGAATGCTTGGTCCGCAGCTGACAGTGCAGCTTGGCTTAAGAGGCGTGGCCTAGCTGAAGGAAGTACGTCATTGGGGAAAGGCTTTGAGTTTTTAATCTCTAGTGCCACGGTTCTCCATCAGAATAGACTCTTGTCCCTCTGGAACCTGTAAATCCAAGCAAACCCTCTTCTATAAGTTCCTTTGGTTGTAGTGTTTCATCAAAGTAATTTGGGCATAACTAGCACAGTGGAATCCATACCATGGCCCTCCTAAAAGATTGCTGTATCATCTTCCTCATTTGTGCAGTATAATATAGGGGGGTGCGGAAAATAAACTGGAGAAAAGATGGAAAGAAAATAAATGTTGCAACAGGAAGCAATGATAACCCCCCCATCAAAAAAAAAAAAAAAAAAAAAAAAAACCCAGGAAGGTAAAGCATCATTAATACCCAAGGAGCCAGTGTGGAGGGTCTGTCATGGGTGCCAGTGAGCAGGAAGGCTGGTATCCAATACACTGCCTCACTAAGGGTATGTTCAACTTCTGTTCTCAAAATATATTTTCCTTTACTTTTTTCGGGAATTTCTTCAACCAGAGCTGGAGATGTAGCACAGAGAAACACTTAGCTGCTGTGCTGGAAACCCTGAATTGGACTCCCAAACCCACAAACAGAAAGATATGGCTGTCACTAAAATGTATCGTAACTACCAAGTGAGCTGGGTATATTGATTCATGCCTGTAAGTCCCACACCCAAGAGGCTGAGGCAGGAGGATTGTCTTGATGTTAAGATAAGTCTGAGATACATAGAAAATTTGATTCCAGAGAGGATGTATACCAAGATCCTTTCTCAAAAAAAAAGTAAAAATATATCAAACGAAAGAGAAATAACCACATATATCTTAAGAACAAGAGAAATATTTTTATGAAGCTATGTATACAGTATCTCTTTATGTTCTTTCTCTACTTTCTCTACCTTCCCTCTCCCACCCCTCTGTGCTATTTTGCAGTCACTTTTGTTTTTTCTCAACAGAATCTTATTATACGATCTAGGCTGGTCTCTTGAACTCACAACCCTTCCACCTCTCAAGTGCTGGGACTACAGGCATAAGCTACCACACTTGGCAACACACTTTCTAAAAATGATTATTTTAATTAGCATAGGAAATCACTGGTATCTCATGACATTTTCATACATATCACTGAAGTCTGCTCATATTTGCCACCCCATTAACTGCCCGGGTCTTTCCTCTTCACCTCTGGCTGAAGCGTGGTCTTTAAGGACTCACAGAGAAACATAGAATAGTATTTTATTCACTGCAGACCACACAGTATTCATTATAGCTATTCCCCTCTTCCTTGGTAGCTAAAAAATGGCTAGTGATAACATAAACAAATGGCATGTTGCTGTGTGCCAATAAAATTTTATTTACAAAAGTAAGCAGTCAGTGAGCCCCTCGTGCACTAGCTCTTACATTAGTGTGTGGATTTCTAAATTAACTAATTGCTATAATGCATGTAACACAGATTTATTAACTAATCAAATATTGATGTAATGTGGTTTGGTATATTTGTATTTTGTTTAGCGATTCACTAATTCCTTAAAATGTAAATTTTTATGAGGGCAGTCTTTAATTTGTCTACCATTTTATTTCTAGCACCTAGAAACATCTCTAGCACATGGGAGAGAGTATGCAAATTTATTTTATGAGTGAATAAATTAAACTATTTTCAAATCAAAGATGTGTTTACCATATGAAAGTCAATGAAGCATATTTCCCAGAAACTCAAAAACTGGAGTGTTTCTTACTAATAAAATTTCTAGAAGTTGTCCTATTTGTTACCTACACAAACTAAATGAACTTCTTGTGCAAACACCCCTGGCATGCCCATTAAAGAAAGGATACGTCATCCACGTTTTAAGTCAACACTTATATTACTTAATTTTCTTGCCCAATTAAAGTACCATTTCTTTGTTCTTAAAATTCTTCTTTAGCAATAGTGTGAAACATACCCTCCATGCACTGTACAGTTTGGTTTCGCATTTCTTTTGCTGACAGTCAATGCTAATTCTTTCTGAGGCTACAGAGATGATTTTTCCTCCTGTCATTCCTGAAGAACAGATAAAATAGAAAGAGAAGTCTTAACGTCCATATTCATCAGCATTTAAAAAACAGTGAACCTGTGACTATACCCTCCAAGCCTCCACCTTACCAGTGAGGAATGACCAAGGTGTTTGTCCCACTGTCCCATCTTTTATGAGATCACACTAAGTCCTGTTTCTCCTAATGTCCAGCTCAGCACTGGGTGGCAAGATTATGACAGACTGCAGGCTGTGAAGAGGAGCTATTTAGTGGGTTCGTATGTAGATGTCTGTATGGCAATAGGGGAAAGAAGTGTTCAGCACAGTCTTGGGACACACATGCTTCATAGTCCTCTATGAGATAGACAGGGAAAATGTCAAATCCATACACAGTTTGTAGATACTGGCTCCGTATGTGCTCTATCCATTTCACCAAACTTATTCAGCATTGCTGAACCTGCTGTTTCTCCATGAGCATATGCTCTACTACAACTCATTTAGTGCATGCACACGCACACACACACACACACACACACACACACACACACACACACACACACACACACACACACAACATACACACCAGTTTTAAAATAGAGTGGAGAGAGTGTAATCTTATAGGCCTATAATCCCAGTGTCACTAGAGGCAGGACAAATTGTCCCACCCCCTGGTTTAATAAAAAGCGCTGATGGGCCAAAGGCAGGCAGGAAGTGTGTGCGGGGCTACCAGACTAAAAACTATGAGAGCAGAATGCAAGAGAGAATGCCAGAGAACAACTATGCTGCTCTAAGGAAAGGTACTGAGCCGCATGGCTGAACAGGAAGAATCATGGGTTAGATGAATGGTAGAGAGCTAGCAAGTTATATGCCTGGGCCTTTGATCAATTCAGCCAAAAACTATTGAAAGCATCTGTGTGTCTCTATGGGTCTGCGGGTCTTTGGGTCTGTGGGTCTGTGGGCCTAAACCCTGAGGCTAGGCCTGAATGTCCGGGCCAGAAACCTCCTACTACAAGGAAGGGAGGAAGGCAGGAAGGAAAAAGGACTTACTTCCTTCTCTTTACATTCTGTGTGTAACTCTTCCAGGCTACAAAACTGATTCTCTTGCCACAGAAAAGGTCAAAAACAAAAGGGAAGAATTCAGTACTCCATATTCATAAGGAAGCCAACAACTTTCCTGAGGCCTGAAGGACTTTCTAGATTTCACTACCTCGCAAGAGTCTCTCTGCCCTCTACTCACCACACTAGTAAGCTCTGCCTTCAGCATTTTTCTCAAAAATGTCAGTAAACATTCCCACCTCAGGGCCTTGCTATCTACTGTCACCTTTGCTTAGGAATCCTTTCTGCAGACAGAAGCTTTTTACTCAAAAGTCATTTCTTAGCAGGTTTCCCTTGCCACTTTCCCAAGTTTCCTACGTTTTACATATTCCTGTCCCAGCATTTTTCCCTGGATAATATCCTTTTATAGCATTTATTTTATATTGTTTACTGTCAGTCAGTTCCTCCTCCAGAATCCAATGCCTGTGAAAGTCAGGTTTTCTCTGCATCTAGTCCCTAAACAGTATCTAACACGTAAAGGCACAGAAAATTGGTTGAATGAATCGATGAATGAATGTTTGATTTCTTTGAAAAGACTGAGCACTTGTATTAAGTGTTACTTTTCACTAGAAGCAAGAAAGATACAATGGTTTAAAAGTATGATCTCTGGTGGTGTTTACTATTGTCACTCCAAAATGTTAATGACCCTTCTGTTTTAGAGATAGTATGACACTGGTTGTTAAGAAAACCCTGAGTAGTTCTCTGTTACAATGTAGTAGTTTCTTGGTCCCAGGCAGCCAGAGGCCCAGACACATAGACCTGCAGCCCCAGACCCCTTAGCCACCCACTGATCCTGCTCAGGCCCCAGAAATGACTCAGACTCTTATATTAACTTCATGCTGTTTGGCCTATGGCTCAGGCACATTGCTAGCTAGCTCTTACATCTTAAATCAACCCATTTCTATTAATCTGTCTGTCATGTGGCCCGTGGCTCACCTGTGTTCCTTACATGTTGCTCCTGTGGGCTTCAGGCCTGGTCTGTCTCTCCTTATATGTTGCTCCTTTGGGCTTCTCGTTCCTTCTGTCTCTGACTCTGTCCTGCTCCTCCTACATATTCTGACTCTTCCTCTTATTTTTTCTATGGTGCCTGTCATGGGCCAAAACAGCTCCTTTATTTAAAGATTGCTGTTTACAGCATACAGAAAGACATTCCCACATCACTTCTCTATGGGATAACCACATATTCCTGGTTATTTCCTATAACAATAGGAGCCCATCTGTACAAATGAGGTCACTTCATATGTAACTGGCAGACATTTCTTTACCCTCAGAAATTAACTGACAAGATATCACACAATGACTGATTAGCAGAACTCTTACATGATTATATAATATCCTGACTCAGCCTAGAGAATGCAGATCATTTGACAAAGAAATAGATAAAACTTCTATTTACGTAGTATTTTTGGTTGGCATTCCCATATGTGAGGTCTCTCTGGTCGTTTACTAATTGTTAGGCTTTTAACATATACATTTGGAATGTGGAGGGATGTTTTGTAATAATGTCTCAAGAGACACAGACTCAAATATCCTAGGATTTTGCTGTGATGAAATTTTGCCTCAAGTTCTCAAGGTTGTGTTCAGCTGCACGGCAGCTTCAAGGACTTGAGATCGGCTCTTGGAAATAGTTGCTCAATAGGCCCTGTGATTTTTGGACTACAGCTATCTCTGTCCTTCTAGAATATTTGAAAACCATCACAAGTGCCCTTCAATTTGAACTTCAACATGGTGCCAAAGTAAGTGAAGAAAAAATTAAAGCAAACTTTCCGTTTAAATGAATGAGAAGCAATGCACTTAACATTTTGGGATGAGTCAAGCCTTGTTCATAGAATGCATCAGCAAATATATGCACTTTCTTACTGCAATCACAGATTGATGTAGATCGTACTTCCTTGCCTACTCCCAACCCTACTACCTCCACACACAAGTTTTTAAGATCTTTTATGGAGAGACTCATAGTATGGGTGACTTAAAGGCAGCTACATCAGTAGATAAGTCCTACCATTGATTATGTGTCAACTTGCAAGAAACATGCCACTGAAGAGTTCCCGCCTCAGTTGTATTAATAAGAGTCCTCTGCATGAAAAGAACTACTAGAATGATATATAAATGGATACATTTTAGACTATCTCACAGGTTGTGGTCCAGGTGATGGGAAAGGATGAGTAGTTGTTACGTCAACAAAGATGGATGTCTCAACAGGACTAATCTGAAACTACAGTCCTGGAGAATTCCTGGAGAGCCGCTGGTTTTCAGTCTGTGTTGGAATCTTGAAGTTGGATTTAATACCAGCCATAACAACAGAACAGACACACTTACCAGTGAGGGGGAACCATGCAAAACTTTCTTTTCTATATGTGGGTGGGTGGGGGGTCGTTTGTTTGGTTGTTTGGTTATTTTTTAATAGGGGCCTCTATATAGATTTAGACTGCGCCTTCCTTCAGATAATCTAGAAAATCCCTCACCAGAGTTCCCAGCAGCTTGGGTTTTAGTTGATTCTAGAAGTAGTTGACAACAATGATTACCATACTAGCAAATTTTTATCTCTTAAATACTTTTGTACATAAAACCATATGTAACTGGGAAAGGAGAGACTGCTGGTAAGAATCTCAGGTATGTACGCATTATAGTTTGGATAGAAATGTACTCCGGCAGTTGGGAGCCAAAGAATACCACAGTCAGACCACAAAATGAACCTCACACAAGAGATTTACAGAAGAGGGAAAAACCAAGAGGGCCGTTGCTTCTCTGTTCTCTCTGAAACTTTCTGTTTCAGGAAAGAAACAGCAAAGAACTGAGCAGAAGACAGGTTTATATAGTTTTTTTGGTTGGAGGGGAGGCAGAGCTTCCCAAGGTGGGATTGGTGGAATTTCAAGTCCAGAGCTTGGGGTTTTTACTCTGTGGAAGGAGGATCCAGCTGTTAAGACAGTTAGTGTTCCAGTGTTCCGTGGGTGGATCCTGGCAGTTGGAGGTCCTCAGGGGAAGTGCCTGGCCACTTGTGTGCCTTTGTGCCCAGAGGGGCTTACAAGGTGAGGGTTTGCTGGCCCTGTCCCCACACTTCCTGTGAGGGAATGCGAGCAGCCATACCAGCACCATCGACCTAGCTGCTACTGCACTGTGTTGCTTATTTCTGTGCCATGATTGATGTCAAGGTCTTCTTAGGTCACACCATAGCTGCTCTGCTTCCCAATGACAACTGTCATATTGAAATCAGAAGAAATAAATCTACTAAAATAGTATAACTCCTACTAAACATATAACTTTTTAATGATCATTTTTAAATATTGGTGTAAAGTGAAAAGGACTAAGGGGAAGACGGGGAACTCCTTATCTTGACTTGACCCTAGGACCAGAACTTGAAACCCTCCAATCCCTGAGCTTGCTCTGAGTCACCAATCCCTAGCCACCTTGAAACCTCCAAGAAATCCTACGTAAGCTCTGTACCCTGTTCAGTTTGCTGCTGCTACTCACCCTGGAGGCAGCCACTTTCCTAGATTCTTCATTCCTAATGACCCTCAGGAGTGAGGTGTATTGTGTGGTGTGACACTTTCGCTGGAGCTGAGCCCAGCTGTAACAACTTACACAGGAGCAGAGCAGAGCACTTCCACCGGGGAAACTTCCACCTATGGAAGCAGAGCTGTAACACTTCTCCAGAGCAGAGGAGAGCTTCCCTGGGAAACCCTTCCTGTGAGAGAGGAGTTGTTAATACTTGGCGCTAGAGAAACCTTTCCCTGGAGCAGGGCTGTAAGCTGTAACACGTACAATAACTCTGTGGTATCCCTTGGCTTTCAAATGCCAAGATATTTTTCCATAGGCATAAGGGCAACACTTACAGTTGGTAGTTGAGAGTATTTTAATGTAGTAGGCATCCCAAAATCAAGTAATAAAAAAATTACATAAATGTAAATAGGTACTCAAAGTGATGTAATGATTGAACAACCTTTTAAGAAACAAACTATTTTTTTTTTGTATTATGCATCTTTCAAACATCATCTCTAATCCTTTTTGTTCTGTTGGAGACAGAGTCACCTATAGCTGAAGCTGTCTGCTAAGTTACTCTGTAGAAAAAGGTGGATTTAAGCTCTGAATTATCCTTTTTATCACCTCTTGGGGGAAATTATAGGTCTGTGCCACCATACTTTGTTTATGTGGTAATAGGAATTAAATCCAGGGCAATTCTGGAGAAGCGTTAGGCAAGTACTCTGATAGCTAAACTACATCTTCAGCTAACCCTCTCACCCCCCAGGGGAGGGGTGGTATAAAAAGCATATCCTTTATCAGGAATACAACAGAATAGAGGAGACAGAATCACTTTGCCACAAGAAAGAAAATGAAATATTGAAACAGAAATGGAAAGCATTATCAGATAATGGATCCAACATAAGGTTAAAAATACGGAATCACATTTGGGTGGAGTTTGGTGGACATGAATTTGACTTTTTCTCACTTCCGAGCCTCCATTAAAGCTATGATTAAAAGAAAAAAAAGATTTAAATATATATAAATTCCACAAAAGTGTAGGAAAGGAAGATTTAGTGATGCTACAAAGCAGATGTAAGAGTCTCACCTAATTTAAGAAACCTGAGAAATCCAAAAATAAGAAACCTTTGGGGAGCAATTGGAGTGGTGGCTCAGGAATTAGCAGCATGAGTCTTTCCTGAGAGGTGGGTACAAGCAGGCAGGGATGAAGCCAAAGGTATAAAGGCATTAAACATCTCCATCACATCTGTAGGTCCTAGTTCTTGGTGACTTGCTTTCCCAATAGGAGATTGGAAAGGTTTAAGACACAGCCAATCAGAGGGCATCATTGACATAGAAAGCCCAAGCGAGGCCAGACACTGTTCCAAGTGGAAGGATACATACTTATATATGTGTGTACAGGGATTTTAAAATTTTCTCCACCTCACCCACCTCTTCCTATAGTGTCCTAGCAAATTTGAAAAAGAGAAAGCGTAATGATCGTGGCAAACTGTCTAAACAAATTGTGTTGGCTAGTTTTATATCAGCCTGACACAAGTTAGATGCTAGACTCATTTCGGAAGAGTGAACCTCCGTTGAGAAAATGTATTCACTAGACTAGCCTGTAGGCAAGCCTATGGTGTGCATTGTGTCCTGTGTGTGTGTGTGTGTGTGTGTGTGTGTGTGTGTGTGTGCGCGTGTGTGTGTGTGTGTGTGTGTGTGTGTGTGTGTGTGTGTGTGTGTGTGTGTGTGTGTGCTTGATGTGTGAGGGCCCAACTCATCGATCCAAATGTCTTTCAACCCAGTGCTCTAGAGATAAAAGCAGGAGGATCTCTATGAGTTCGCGGCTAACCCAGTCTAAATAGAGATTTACCAGCCAGCCCAAGCTGCACTGTGAGACCTTGTATGAAAAAGAGAGAAAAAGGAAAGAACAGAGGGAGGGAGGGAGCAAGAACAAATCAAAATTTAAGTTTGGAGCCAGAAATGATAAGGCACACCTTTAATCTCAGCACTCTGGAAGCAGAAGCAGATGGATCTCTGAGTTTGAGGCCAGCCTGGTCGATGCAGCAAGTTCCAGGCCAGTTAGAGCTACATAATAGAGAGGCCCTGCCCAAAAAAACAAAAAAAGTTTGAAAAACAAGAAAGCAATCTACTTAGTTGTGTTTAGTGGCTTAAAATGTTAGTATGACTCCATTTTTACTTTTAGTTTTGTGAATTGGAGCCTCGGTTGGGAACTTAGTCTAAACAAAAACCTTCTGTAAATTTCACTAAACAAAAGAAATGAGATAGTCTATCAGTAACATCTTGTGAAGTATAGAAGATGAACACAAGCAGGTATAAGAGGATACTGCAAAACAGAAAATATCAGGAACAAGCATTATCTTGAGGATTAAAAACATGTAAAGGTTAAGAAGTATCTCAAGGTGCCTGAAGGGTGGCTCAGTCAATCCATAAACGCTTACCACCCAAGCAGCTTGCCCTGCAGCAGCTGGCTTAGACAGTCTGGCTGAATCTGGGAGCTCCAGGTTCAATGACAGACCCTGCCTCAAAAAGTGAGTGGACAGAAGGAAAGAAGCCTGCTGCATAAACTCTCGAATCTGCTTTGTTGGCGGTGCTGGAGAGGTGGCTCCGCCATTAAGAGCATTTCTTGCTGAGTTTGATTCCCAGCACCCATTCAGGAGGTTCGTCCCACCTGTGAGTCTCGTTTCAGGAAGATCTAACACCTTCGTCCTCCAAGGCTGCCTACTGCAGTCCAAGAATGATAAGTAAATGTGGAGAGCAACTGAAGATGACATCCAACTTTAACCCGAGTCCCGCACTTTTATAGGCACATACAACACCTAAATGCTATGTGTGTCTACACACATACAGTTTCTCAATAGACCCAGTAGAAGCTAAAATTTACAAAATCTTCAGCAGAGTTAAAAAGGGAGGTATTAGAATGACGGGAAAACTACAGGGCAGTTTGTAAGCTATAGTCAAACACAGGAGTCTATAGAAGAAACAAGTAGAGGGACAAAAACTATCAGTGAATAATTAGAAACAGATGAAATGTAGTGGGACACACCTCTAGCCCCAGCTTTTGGGAGGGGAAGTCAGGAGGAGTCAAAGCCGGCCTACTAACAGAGGAATTTTGTAGCCAGGCTAGGTTACATGGCATGTCTGATATAGAAAAGAATGATTCAAACCAGTTCTCAGGAATGTCCAGGTGCAAAGAATTAGTCAAGTCCTTACTTACAGTGAATAAAGGGTCACACCGTGGTATGTTCAAAGAGTCTGAGCTGCACGGTGTGTTCTTAGTTTGGGCTACGTAGTAAATTTGAGATCATCCTGGGCCACAGAGTGAGATCCAGTCTCAAAAACTAAAAGAAGAAAAACAGAATGAAGACCGTATGGAAAAGGAGAGCCAGGGAAGAGAAGAAGAAGGAAAGCAAAAGGGGGCTTACATTTTTTTTGTGAGGGGGGGGCTCTTTTTGGTTTCTCTGTGTAATAGTTCTGGAACTCACTTTGTAGACTAGGCTGATCTCAAACTCACAGAGATCTGCTTGCCTCTGCCTCCCAAGTGCTGAGATCAAACTCATGTGCCACCATGACTGGCAAGTTTTACAAATTTAAAGAAAGATAGCTGAAGCGTTTTAAAGCAAGGCTTAATAGCTCATACCTATAATCCCAATATTCAGGAGGCTGAAACAGGCGCGTTGTCATGAGTTCAAGATCAGCCTGGACTGCACAGTGAGTTTAGGACAACCTAGAATACGAAATGGAACTGTCTGAGGGAAAAAAATGAAAATTTCATGCATAAAAAGGCAACTATTGCACAACTTCTACTTGGCCTTATAATAAAAACCTGGAGCCAGACACTGAGGGAAAGCCAAGCTGCTTCTCACCTAGCCATTCCTCAGACTGAATGCAAGAAAGGGAAGAACCCTCAGGGGAAGGGCTGCAGCCTTGCTTCCTGATTGATACTCTGTCTTTCTTTCTCTGCCCAGCTGTCTCTTACCAGTTCAACTTCCCGAGTGCTAGAACTAAAGGTGTGTGACACCACTGCCTGACCTCTATGGCTGAATCTGTGGCTGGCTCTGCCCTCTGATCTTCAGGCATCTTTATTCGATATACAACATATCTCCACTGACAACTTTTGAGAGTCAGTTCTTTACTTCTACTGTGGGTTCTGGGGGTCAAACTCAAGTTGTCCAGTTTGAGAAACACGTGATTTTCCCCAATGGGCACCTCGCCAGCCCAGCTTTCTTTCTTTTTCAGACAGGTTTCATGTCATGCATGTGGCCTCAAACTTACAAATGCTTCACCATCCTGCCTCTGACTCCTATGAACTGAGATTACAGGCATATGTGCCTTGGTTGACTAAATATTTAATCCTCTAAAAAAGTCAACTGTAGATGTGATTTACTTGAATAGTATATAAATCAGCAAAAATGGATGCAGGAAGCAAGGTCTGGCTCTGATGTAAAAAGGAGATCCTCCAGGGATCGAAACAGCATCTCCCAGATCTTAAACTGTGCGCTAAATACACATAAGTGACGAGCAGCTCTCCCAGACTAACGAGCTGCCGATGAACCTGAGTGTGCTTAGCAATATCCTTGGCTTAAATTACTGGAAAGAACAAAGAAAACCAAGTAAACATATAATGTGACAATTACTAAGAGAACGTTAGGAACAGTATTTTAACTTCATAATCCTGTAGTCAGTGATCTAGCACATATTAATCCAAGAAACAGCATGTAATTAAAGAAGGCAACGAACAGGAAGAAAGCAAATATTTTTAAATGTATATTTTTAAGGTATAATACATATCATGTGAGATATAGAAATAGATGATAGATAGAAAAATATATAGATAAAATTATGACTACTAACGTGAAGAAAATTATTATATCCATCCTATCACAATCCCCTTCCCCCCTTATCTTAGATTTATTGTTTTGTTTCTGTTTGGCTACTTAAGGTGCAATGTGTTTTCTTTTTTAGCTTCTGACGTTTTCAAACAAGATAGTCAAGTTTAGATGAGTTTTTCCAAGCGGACCGCATTCACATGGAGCTCAGTTCGTGGCTGATCATAAAGCTCTGCCACCCTAGATAGGCTCCCGACGTTGTGACCCCTAGTAACAGCCCCTTTTCTCCTTAATCAGAGTTAGCAAACGTTTGGCGTTGTTCTAGTCACAGCCAGAGTCATGTCGATGTCTCCGGGGAAGTGCACATCTCGATTTCATCTGTCTCACTCTGGTACCGCTCCTAGATGGCCGCAGACGTGCTCACCATGCTGTAATGGCTCACCAGGAGGAAGAAGGCTTGAGCTGTGCGTGCCTTCTAATTATGATAAGCTCGCTCAGGTCGACATCATCGGATACAAGGACCTTGCTTCTGTCCTAAACAGGCAGCTGCCTCTCCCCTTGTATGGCATCTTGGTAGGACTCTACTCTCGGGAGAGCTGGACATCATCCACTGTTTTATCGAATCTTCGAACTGCCTGAAGGTCTTCTCCAAGGCGCGAGGGTCCGGCTGGTGGTCCTGTCTCCAGCAACTGCCACTTTTCTCGTAGATGGGGGTGGTTTCGCCTGCTTGTCTGTTTGTGGACCATGTGCATGCAATGTCTGTGGGGGCCAGAAGAGGGCTTCAGGTCCCCTCATACTGTAGTTATACAGACAGTTGTGTGCTGTCCTGGGGTGCTGGGAATTGAATCCAGATCATGTGGAAGAACAGTCACTGATTTTCACTGACCCATCTTTCAGTTTCACGTGGTTTTGATTTTATTGTTGATTTATGGCAGGAGCATCTAGAATTTATTTAGCAGTAGCCACAATTAACATTCCCCTCCCCTCCCTCCCTCCCTCCCTCCCTCCCTCCCTCCCTCCCTCCCTCCCCCCCCTCTCCTGTCGGTCCTCTGTCATAGTATTTTATTACAGGAGCAGAGAATGTTTCGGGTTTCTTCTGAAAACACCATGTTCACACATCAAGAAGTCATAAAATTGTGGAACCATTTGTAATTGCAATCTAATTACATTTATAAAAGTACTGCTTCTGAGTAAGGTCACATGGTGAAGTTCCATGTTAGTAAGGCAAGGAGAGGACCAGACTCCATTTAATCTCTGCAGTGATGAAGACGAGATCCTGTAGAAATCTAACAAGAACGAGCAAAAAGGAAAAGAATTGCAGAGAAAATAAAAACACCTCTTCAGACACAGCCCTGGTGAGGTAGAAGCCTTAAGTCTAAAAATATATCAAAAACATAACTTTATATTTTAAAACAATCTAAAGATATTAAAAAAGCACTATTACTTGAACAACATTCTGGCTTAAATCAGAAAAATCAGAAGGGATGTGACAGACCATAGAAAGAATGAGATTCAGACATGAAAGATGAATGAACTAATACACGACTCTGGTTACAAAAGGCAGTGCTCAAAATGAAATGCATTTTTAAAGACATACATTTCTTTCCACACTCGAAGGACATACATTTTTAAAAGGTTAAAAATAAACCAGGAGAAATGATAAACATTGCAGATAATGAGAATATGACACCGGGGACAGCTTCTCACCAAGAAAACAACAGCAAGAGAAAAAGTTCAGGTGTAATTTCTGAGACTTCCACGGTAAGACAGGAGACGAAACTGAATACCAAGAGGGCATTTCATACCGAGGAACATCCATTCATTCAGTGCTGCCAACGCTAGAGAGATCACTGGCTCTGAAAACTCTCGGGATTTTAGACAAGGGAAGCACCATGAAGTGGGAGGATTCAGCTTCCTGCAGACATTTCAGCAAATGTGAACACTAGCAGGGAAGGGTGTTTAATGTACTAATGAGAAACAAATGGGTCTGTAGCCCAAAATCCAGCAAAGAAAACAAAAGCCAAAACCAAACAGACAAGCAAGCAAGATTGTGTCTTCCTGGTGAATTTATTAAAGGCAATCAGGAAAGCAAATGATTACATGGATGCTATGTAATATTTTTAAACCACAGAATAAGGGGGGAGCGCTACCAAAATGAATGACTTTTAATGATCTTTAGTTACTCAATCATTGAAACAGGTGACAGGAAATCCACCAAGTCTGTCACTTGGGTTTCTCATTAACTACTTGCTCTACAGGATACCAAAAGTATAGAAATGTTCTAATCCTTTATTGAAATAAAGTTATGGCTATCACATAAAGGACTCATCATAGTCTTCTATATACAAAATACCCAAATAGTATTAGCTCCAGTTCCTAGGTAATCTAACATCCAGCAAGGTCTCTATTTCAAATCATAGATTTTTTTTGGATGAAATTATGCAAAAGAATGTTTTTCATTAAAATACTGCCTTTTAAAATTGCTTACATTAAGTTTTAATAAGCATCAAAGATTGGTTTGTGTCAGAACAAAATCCAATAAAAACTCTGAAGAATGTTTTCATGAAACAGCATTTTGATTCTGTTTGAAATACTGACAATGGGAAGCATTTACATCGTTGGCATTCTGACCGTTTATTTCTTTGTTTTATTGTGCCTGTTAATTTTCTTAATAACACATTATAATATCCCCTAGTGAGTGTAAAACCAAATGTGCTCCAATCCATCGTAGCTGTATTCCATATGCTTCTCTGACTCAGCTCTGTCTGAAGCAAGCTGAGCCACCGGGGCTGCTGTTCATATGTGCCTCCAGACACGTTCACAGCTTGGCTGGATTTACCCAGAGAAAATGAATCACACAATACTCAAATCTTTGGCTCTTTATATATTGTCAAGTATGTTTTCTTTAGAGTCTAAACTTCTCTCCCATGGAGATTCTAAATAGAAGGAAGATATAGGCCTTTGCCCAGAGCACCATTTAATTGACACTCTGAGCCAAATGCATGTTGCTTGATTTCAACATAAATTATTTTAGCCAATTCATTTCTTCACATCCCAATTTAACAGTCTTATCAAGCGATTAACATATGCCATCATGAGGAAAACATGCACTTCTTGATTACTGAAAATTTCAGAGAATGTGTAATTAGTGTAAGAGCGCGCATGATCTTGTGTAGGAAATTTATTCATCTGCCAACTTCTTGAACTAAGGATTTCAAATGTTATGTGTTAAGATGTTCTAGTGTGGTTGTCTCTTACAGTTTCCAAGAGGGTGTGTATCCATTGAAGGTGGAATTTGTGGGTAGACAGTATTTCTAAGACTTACTGGAAATCTTTGTTGACAATTTTGCAAGTGTTTATCCAATGGAGACAGAGGAATGTACCCTAATTAAGACAGGAAGAAAGAGAGTAAATACATCGAGAGTTAGGGTAAGCAAATTTCCCATTACAATCTTGTACAATAGAGACGACAGGAACTGAAAAGGTTGTGTGAAAACCAGCTATGTGGGATGCTGAGGCAGGAGGATTACCAAGTTCAAGGTCTTCCTGCACTACAGAATAAGTCCAAGGTCTCTGAACCACTTACCAAGATGAAAAAAAGAGAGCTGGCATCTCGTTAAAGATAGGGCGCTGGTGGCATGCAGAGAAACAGGAGAGCTGATCCTGATTCTGCAGAACAAGGGAAGAAGGGAGAGAAGGGAGGGAGACTGGAGGGAGGAAAAAAGATGTTTTAAAAAGAACAGTTTCAAAAAATGAGCAGTAGCAGTAGTGGGCCTTGGTGGTTCACACCTGCAATCCCAGTACTTGGAGAGCTGAGCCAGGAGGATCCCAAAGTGAGGACAGCTCAGTGGAGACCCTGCCAAACAAAAATAAGCCAAAAAACCGTGAGGGTCTCCACTTGTGAAACAGAGTAAGCACCTTAATTATTGTAGGGAATACTACTCCTGAATAACTATTCGATAATAACAAAAAAGAACTATTTGATGCTATGTGATGTACCTAAAGGGTGAGAAAAGTACCAATGTGTTCTAAATCCATTTAAAGAAAACTAAACCCAGACTCTCGGGAGGTAAATATAACACATTTGTACAGGCACAGGGGGATTTTTAGCAAACATAGCAATTTAACTCACTCTTCCCTCTTCAAACGTTATAATTTTCAGCAGTTAAAAGCCAAAAATGTCTTGTCTATTTTAGTGTTAGCATTTCATATAAAAACATTTTCTATGCTCCAGAGAGGCGTTTGGATCTTATATTGCAGTCACCTGAAAATTCTAAGAGCTGAGAAACAAGGGGAAATATTTCTTGATCTAAACTAATTAGATTCCCGTGAGAATCTACAATCCATTTCCCCAGAATTCTGACAGCTCTTGCTGACAGAAGCTTGGGTCAGTGTCTGTTTTACTGTTTACTACAAATAGCTAGCCTCCTTGTGAACCAGACAGTTCTCAGTTTTGCAATGTGCCACCATTCTCTGATTTTACAATTTATTACCAAAGCAGGCTTCATTTGAACATATTAGAAGTATTTTGGCATTTTGGGTGGAGCAGAGTTTAAAGGAAACAGTGAGGTTATCTCCTCCATGACACATTCAACTGGCCACTCCCAAGTAATTCCAGCTTTCAGAACTGCCGAATTTCCAGACACAGACAGTGAGTGAATTTACTTTTAGGATGTGTTATTCACAGCTATGACTATGTTAAATTTTTTAATTAATTAAAAAAAAAACCCCACAAACCTAGTCATATTATGTCAGGATTTCCTTAAGGAGAAAGTTTGATAATTCTTTCAGGCTGCACATAAGGGAAAAATCACTTACAGAAACATACATAGCCTTACATACATTATGAAAAAAATGACAAAAATTTAATTTTCTGGTCAACTTATTTCCCATTTATAATTTTGGCAGGCTGCTCTTCATTTTTTGCTAACAAAAATGTATGTGTTCTTTGTACATGTCACTTCATATACATGTGTGTAGATATAAAACATATACACATATTCATGTAGTAGTGAGATGGTTTAATCAAGCTAACATACACATTATTTATATACATGTCACTTTTTATAGTAAATGGTGAGAACACTAAAAATTTACTTTCTTGGTGATTTGAAATATAGCAATATTTTTTGATTGACTATCATCTGCTGGTCCAATTTAAATGAAGGGGAAAAGTGGAAATTAAAATTTGCTTTCACAGAAGTTTACAAAGATCTACTCTCTCCGTCAGCTTCGAGGCTCAGCTCCCTCCCTGCATCGATGGAACCCATGACCCTAACAGAATTCTCTGATGAGTGCTGCAGAGTGTAGCAACAGTAACAGGACTAGACAGGAATAGCTAAACATCAAACAAAGGCAGCATTCTCTGTGTTTGATCACAACCGCAGACTTACAGCATTAGTGTTCCCAATCAAACAAGCAATTTTCAAAATGATATTCCAAAATGAAGAAGCAAACCTGCTTCTCCCATCTCCTGCAGGTGAGGTCTGGACTTTAACAAGATGTACAGTGTAAGGCTCTTCCATGCACCTTTCATGAACCTTTGGCAAACTGCCACAATTCATCCCTCATCATTCGAGATTTTCTTATAGTTTCTTCCTCCCTCCCTCCCTCTCTCCCCCCTCTCTTTCTGTCTTTCTTTCTTTCTTTCTTTCTTTCTTTCAGTTTTTTTGTTTTTCAAAACAGGGTTTTTCTGTGCCATCCCGGCTGTCCTGGAACTAGCTCTGTAAACCAGGCTGGGCTCGAACTTGCGGAGATCCAACTGTCTCTGCCTCCTGAGTTGCCTGTGAAATTCCCTTGTTTCTTTTCACTCTGCTATCCTGCAGGAGCCTGGAGTGCTCTTTTGTTGCTATTAAGATTTGATTTTTTGTTAAGACAGGGTCTCAAGTCACTCAGATTGGCCTCAAATTCATCTAAAAGAGGACTCTGAACCTCTGATTCTCCTGCCTCAAATGCTTGGGGACTAGAGTTACAGATATGTACCACATATCTGTTTTGTTATGCTGGGAACTAAATCCTGGGCTTCAACCATGTGACACAAGCAGTCTACCAACTGAAATATACCCCCAGACCTCTTTCTGATGAGTTTGTTCAAGCTTTGGAGTCTCACAAGAGTTTTACTCACTCTGAGTCCTTGTTACCCTGACTTCCCACTTCATATAGTACCCTGGCCTCATCTTCCTAGTAGAATTCAGTCAAAATTTTACCATGAATTTGATAAAGGTCTCTTTCTCAACTAAATAGTGAGAGTCTAATGAGACACAAACTTAGCTTTTACTAATTTGGGCACCAACACCAAGTACAGTGCTTGAAGCATGGTAGATATGTATTTATCCATGTCTAAGAACACACACAAGTGTGTGTGTGTGTGTGTGTGTGTGTGTGTGTGTGTGTGTGTGTGTAGTAAGAAGATGGTACTACTTCTTTTATCCTGTCAAGACAAACAGAAAAATAAGTTTTTAGATAAAGCTGAAAAGCTAATTTCCTAAATTTAAAATAATTTTACATTTGGTAACACAAATTTACCCTAAAATGGTCAGAACTGTCAGTCCATCATTGAATTTCAGTGTGTTAAAAGCAGTTCCTGGGCTGCTGAGATAGCTTAGCAGGTAACTGGATGTGATGCCTAACCTGATAACCAGACTTTGATCACACAGACCCACATGGTAGAAGGAGAGAATAGACTCCCACATGTAGCTCTGGCCTCCATATGCATGCTATAGAATGCAAAAAAAAAAAAAAAAATGTGCACATACTAAATAAATACATTCATATGTACATGCCTACATACATAGACACATAGATCATAGATATATATAAACTATGGAATAATTCTTGCTCTACACCAAGATTCTTTAAGTTATCATGAGTACCATCAAAAGGAAGACTGAAAAGAGGCAAGTATTTCCTATGGGGCTTTAATCGGTAACACAAAAGACATGTGACTCAGTAAGATCCTCAAATGACCTTTACGAAAGGACTGAAGTAGCATGCTGTGGTACTTGAAGACACTGTGCCTGTCTTCTCTCAAATTTTCTAGAAAAAGAACGTTTTCTAAAAAGAGGTTTTATATCCAGATACAGCATGTTACTTTAGCTGAGAAACTACATCACTTGTGGACACCCACCAGGAGGGGCCTGAGGACAATTTAATACATACCAGGCTAATGAGAATACTTGGGTAATGAGGAAAATCACAAGGATAAGAACTCTGGCTGACAAAAATACCAGTGCTGTCATGACTTAACCATAAATTATTTGTGTCTACCCCCCATGTTAATTAATTGTTGCTTAATAGACCACAGATGTGTCAAACAGCTCTTTCCTGAAAACTGGCAAAGTCAGTGGAAGGTGTCTATAAATTAAAAGAAAACCATGAAGCTAAAATTATTTCAGGGTTTTTTTTTTTTGTTTTTTTTTTTTTTTTTTTGGTTTTGTTTGTTGTTGCCTAAGGTCTGCTTAGAGTCTGATCTGGGACTTTAATGTGAAGCGAATTTTCACGAGGTTAAATTGAGAAACAAAGTAATGTGACAGACCTTGCTAATGCACGGTGTCTGAACCAATGTAAAAGAAGAGACAAAATTCCCCTGTGAGCTGTACTAGCCAATCTGTGATGTGAATGGGCTGTTGAAATACGAAGGTGTTCATATATCCCAATGGATGTTCACATCTCTAGAGTCAGCTAACTCAACTTGCTTGAGAAATAGTCCTAATTCGTTGAGCTGGTTCCAATAATGTTCATGTTTAAACCGTCAGTGTGGGTACAGATAAGAAGTGGGGTGAGGGGGGAAAGCAGGCTCAAAACTGAACCTACATATGAGAAACTCAGCAAGCACCACATCATGGTGCTGGAAAGCCATGGGTGAAAAGAAGGAAGCCAGCCTGCCTCCTGTGTATGCCACAAGAGTGAAACTCGTTTTCCATGTTCATGCTCTTTCCATGACAATAAATCAACCTACTCACCGAATCTATAAAAGATTCTTTTGCTTGTGGATATGATTCTCATTGTAGAAAGCATGACTCATCTGCTAAAGATGGATACAGAAAAAAAAAAGAGCCAGGGAATTCACCAGAAAGTAAAATCTGCCTGCATCTGAATACAGCTTGGTGTATTTCATTTCACATATTTGGTATCTTTAATTGTCATCTCATATGAAAGGAATTTATTTTGACTATTTCTAGATAACCAAACAAATGCTTAAAGTTGGTCAAACAAAGAGATTAGATTTTTATCTGAGAAAATAGCTCCCATTTTTTTTATCTGGTAAATGTTCAATAGACCATTGTGCAGCATCTTCAACTGGTTATTGATGTCAGCCTGTGGTAATGATGACACTGGTGGTGAACCTACTTTGGATGCCATGTTCTCCTTCACAGCAAACACACACATCTTAAATATGCTTATCTCAAGAGAGAGAACACCAAAAAGAAAATATATCTGTTACTGCTCAATATTATTTTCTTTCCAAGTGTGGTAGCAATCATAGAACACATTCTCCAGAGTCAGAAATGTTGGAAAATAAAGCAAAACGACTGTTAGCTTGGTGCTTTTGTGAAACTCTGAACAATGGAAGAGGGTGGGTCTCTGACTCCTTTGTCTGCTCTTGGGACTCTTTTTCTCCTGGGTTGCCCCGTCCAACCTCAACACAAGGGCTTTTTCCTTGTCTCGATGCATCCTGGTTTGTCATGTTTGTTACGCCTCTGGGAGGCATGCTCTTTCCTGAAGGACACAGAGAGGCAGATGTGAAGGAGAGGAACCGGGGAGAGGACCTGAGAAGATTGAGGAAGGGAAACTGTGCTCAGAAGGTACTGTACAAGAGAAACGTCTATTTTCAATAATAATAATAATAATAATAATAATAATAATAATAATAATAATAAAAACATTTGGGGGGGAAGCATTTTACAAGCACTTTTCCATGAGTTAATCTCACCATGCCAGCACTTGCTACATGGTGTAGTGGTATATTAAAATCCTGCCAAAGACCAAGTTTAAAGAGCATCCTTCTCTTGGTTCAGCCCTGTAAAATACAAGTTTCTTCACAAATAAAGCATTAAATTAAATGACCTATAGCGTTCTGTCTTCCAGTTCCAAATCTGTGCTGCAATTATTGTTGTGGGCAACATCTTATTCAAACTTCAACTGCCACGATCACTTATATTATCTGTTAACAGCCTAGTACAATCTAGACCACAGGGAACCCATAAATGAGAGACCCAGCCGTGGTCTTAAATTTTTCATTTTATAGTTCAGTGGTGAAACCCTTTGCTGAAAAATGTTTAACGTCTTGGATTCAGCCTTAGCACTGAAAAAATAAATTGTCATTTAATTTTTTTCTTATTTCTGCTTTGAGACTATAAAAAATAAAACTGATCTCTCTTCAGCAGCCACATCCTATTAGTTCAGAATAGAGAACTTCTTATAATTTTGATTAATTATGAATACAATACAATATTCAAAAAAGACAAAATATTATAGAAAAAAGTTTCTTTCTTATTGCTGTGCAGTTTTACTCCCCAAGATACAATAAGTTTTAATTCTTTCCCTTTTCGGTTTGTTTATTTATTTTTAGTTTTTTAGCAGAGTCTCATTGTAAAACCCTTGCTGGCCTAGAACTCACTAAGTAGACTATGCTGCCCTTGAATTTACAGCAATCCTCCTTGTTCTGAGATTAGAGATATGCACCACCATGCCAAGCTTCATTTATTTAGAGACAAGGTCTCATTAAGTAGCCCAGGTTGGCCTCAAATCTAGCATCCATTTTCCTCAGCCTCCTGAGTTCTAGAACTTCATGTACAAGTACCACTATGTCCAATTCAAAGATACTATCTTAAAGGTAATTTATATATATTTAAAGAAGATAGTTCAGTAGGTAAAGGCACTTGCTGGCCAGCTACCAACCTTAGTTTAATCTCCAAGATTTACATGGTGGAGAAGAGAAATGTCGTCCACAAATTGTTCTCTGACATTTGAGACACCCATCATGGCAAATGCCACACATACATACACCAACACTAAACAGATAAATGTAAATTAGAATTTCAAAGAAGAGGCCTACCTAATCAGCAAAGTAGAGCATGTAACTCTGCTGTGAAATATTCGCCTTCCTAAACCGGAACAAAGCACCCACCTCCACCTCTACCCTCACCCCCACAGGAGAACGAAGTTGTGGGTAAGAGGTAGATAAAAAACGTCATAACAAATGATGCAGCCATAACAGGAAATAGATTGAAGCTGTGTTGAACAAAACAATGACTAAAGACAAAACTGGCTTGTTTTTACAAGGTTGCCTTGGAAACAACATTGTCTCCATTGTCCGGCGGATCTGGATTTAAATTCTGTGATGGCTCTATATTAGGCACATGGCCTTGGGTAAAATAACTAGCTCTTTGGCCCTGTTTCCACTTCAAAAGTAATACTAGGTAATAGCATATGGGAACTGCATGAGGTACTGCTTGACTGTAGTGTCTTATACAGAACCCTATTTTTCACTGTTTGAAGGTCATACACTTAGCTTCTCCCAGGGTCCCCTTTTAAAAGAGAAATGACAGTAAAAATCCACTAGAGCAAGACCCCTCTGATGGTACTCACCAATAGAGAATAAGATTGGGAATCACATGCTTGGATCCTGGAGCTCTAGCCATGTCACTGTGGAGGGTTTCACAGCTGTGGCACGACCCCCTAGCAGTAACCTGAAGCTCGACTGTTTTACAGTTTTTCACTAGTCATCATATAATAGGGTTCTCCTCTGTAAAACAAGCAACATACATTTTCTCCTCTGGGTGAAATAATTCCACACTTCTAATAAAAATATATACATATAAAGATTACCTCTGATACACTTTCCTTTGCCCAAACAGACACAATTAAAATGTATTTTAAAACTATGACATTCTGAACCATGCCTGTGGTTCCTGTACCTGAGAGGTAGAGACAGGATGATGGAGACTTCAAAGCCAGTCCCCAAAACGCGAGACCCTGTCTCAGAAATTTAAAAATTTGCAAGACATGTGATACAGGTTTAATCCCAGCACTTTGGAGTCAGAGGCAAAAGAACCTCTGTGAGTTCATGACCAAACCAGTCTACAGGCAGATACATAGTAAGATCCTGTCTACAAATAAATGAGTAAATAAATAGTAGACAATTTTGGGGCTAGAAAGATAGCCTACTTACTGCTCTTCCAGAGGACCCACATTCAATTTCCAGCATCCACATATGTTGGCTCACATTGGACTGTAACTCCAGTTTGGGGGGAGGGAGGTCTAATGTCTCTGATCTTTACAGTCACTTGCACTATTAGGAACACACACACACACAATTAAAAATAAAATAAATCTTGTTTAAATTAAAAACATAAATGGCCCTTTGAAGCAAAATATCCCAAATAATAGAATACTCCATTTTATCTAGGGATTTCTGATTTATTGTATATATAAGGAGTCTAACTGGCAAGCTCACCTATGAGCTTATGTGTGTGTTTAACTTCACCTTGAGTTTATTGGTTTTTTGATCCAGGGTCCCTTCGGGCTCCTTGACAAGCCACACATCTCACTGGCATGCACCACACCATTCCTTTGATACTGAAAGACATTTAGTTCTTTCAACATAAAGTTATCAATAAAAAAACATGAACCAAAAAAAAAAAACCAACTAAGTGCAAAACCTGACCCTGTCATCAACAAGCAACTAGAATTTACAGAAAACTTTCTTCTTTTCAAACTAAGGTCTTGAAAGAAATTGCACAACATGCTGATAGATCCTTAAATAAGACTAATTGGGAAAAACTTGCAAGGCCCAGAAAGCACATTGCCTTCCATAAATTCTGCAGATCTGTGCCAGTGTCTGTACTAATACAAAGATAGGAGCAAAGAAAGTGTAGTGTTAGGAAACAATTCATAATGTGTGTGATAAGGCAGGTCAGGATACACCGGGCATGACCTGTGGGTGACGAGTGTCTACACTTGCATCTGATTCAGGGACAAGAAGCATAAACACCATGCCAAGTGTAATCTCACTTTCACATATTTGTTAATCACTAAGCTTACAAGTTGAATGCAGATGTCTAGCTATTAATATATAAATATATTAGAAACTTTGAGAAGGTTTTATTTAAGGAAATACTAACAAACGATGATTGAAAAAACACATTTGAGGGAAAATGTTGAATAGTCATGGCATATTGAAAACAGTATGATGGGGTTCCATTTGGTGCTGGTTTGGGGTCATTGTTTGTTTTGAGGTAGGGTCTCATGTAGCTCAGGCTAGCTTCAGGTTCACTATTGATGGACAATGACGTTGACCTCCTGGTCCTCTTGCTTCTATCTCCCATATACGGGGATTACAGATGTTGGCTGGCCTGCGTTGATTTTTATTTTGTTTTATCTTGGGGAAAGAGGTTGTCACTCTGTAGCCCAGGCTAGCCAGGAACTCCATTGTCCTCTAAGCTCAGCTTTTTAAGTACTGTGCTTGCACATGCTAAACTGAAAATAGAAGAGTCATAAATGCCTTCCTGTGTGCTTAGTAGTTTCAGCATGATTCATACGCACACAGGATCCTACAGAAAGTATCAATCACTAAGAGAACATCAGTAAGGTATGTCAGAAATGACTTAGAAATTGATAAGCATGCTGGGATTAAAGGCAGGGTCACCACTCCCTGATCTTCATGGCTAAAAGTGATTTGGCTCTGTCCTCTGATTTTTTCAGGCAGACTTTATATCAACACAGGGACTTTTGAAGTTAGACTGAATGCATTTTGCGTTATGGTGTGACTATGAGCCTATGGGGGCCAAGAAATAGAAGAAGATGGTTTGAATGGATATGTCCCTCATAGGCTCATAAATTTGAATACTTGGTGGGGGTAGTTGGTGGAATTGATTTGGAAGGATTAGGAGGTGTGACTTTTTTGAAGGAGTTATGTCACAGGGGGTGGGCTTCAACATTTCTAAAGCCCCCCACTAGCCCTTCTACCTCTAACTTGCAGATAGAATGTAATCACTAAAACAAAAATCAATAGTTTGACAAGAATCATATCTGTTCCCGGTCTGGCAAGTCATTCCATCCCTTGTCTATTCTTTTTTATTATTATTTTTTATTTTTTATTTTAACAGAGTCTCACACTGTAACCTAGACTATTCTAGAACTCACTGTGTAGCCCAGGCTAGCATCTAGCTTAAAGCAACCCTCCTCTGGTTTCTCAGTGCTGGGATGATAGGCATGAGTCACCACTCCCAGGCTGGGCCATTCCTTTGCTGGTTTGTAGAGTCAGAGTGTTTTGTATATTTTCGTTGGAGATCAGCTTCAAGCTCTAACCCCTGCGTGTATGTTAATAACAGCTAAAACAGTGGTACAGACGTCTCTGTGGAATTTAGAATAAGTCTCTGTCTGCCAGGGCTCCAGCCCTTTCTCCTAAGGCAGGATCACCGAGAGAGTTTCCGGATGTTTTCACCTGTGTAAGGATTGTGCTACGTTAGCTTCAGATAGTATCTCCCCTTTGTCTTTGTTTAGAAGCTAAATATCGTTAAAAAGGTGTGTTTGGAAGCCAAGTTAACAGAAAGTTGGACCAAAAAGTGTCTTAGACCAATTCTTCTAAGTAAGGGCTCAATTGTTGACCTCTCTGCCCTGAATCACTCAGACTAATGTGAGTAACAGAAATATTTTTCACAAGATGTGGAATATAGAAGAGGCCAACACATTCCTCGGGAAGCTGGTGCAGGAGTGAGGCTCCTCTGCATTGCTTGCACGCACTTGGCTGCCTATCTGCTGATTCACCTAGTCACAGGCGGGTGGGGCAGCAGTCGGTGCTGCAGCTTCCGACTGGGGCTTATGATTCACTTTCCCTGGCTTTTGCTTTGGGGCAGTGGTTTTTTTTTTTTTTTTTTTTTTTTTTTACCTCCTAGACACACAGGGCACCAGTTTCTCTCCCGGAGTGTCCCTATCCTAAGCATTAGAGGCCTGGAGGCGGGCAGACAGCGGTTCCAGTGGTTTCCAGCCAAGTTTCGAAGACTGCCTGTTCCTTCATCTTCCCACTTCATAGCCACTAGACCCTCCCCCTCCCGACTGTCTTCCTTGCAAACCTTAGACCCCAGCACCAAACAGAAACACAGCTTCTATTTTCTTGCTTTCTTGTTTTGGGGGGTGGAGGGATGGAAGTGTGGGGGGGTGTATTATCAATGGAGCCCAGGGCCTTAACATGCTAGGCAATCGCTCTGCCACTAAGCTATATGCCCAGCCCTGATGGCTTTGGTTGTTTTGAAACTATACTCCACGCTGAGTTTAAATTTGTAACCTTCCTGACTTCACCTCCTGATTTAGGGGTAAACTAGCTATTTTATAGAGTTAAATCCCCACAATAAATATTTTCTTCTGCATGTTTATATTTTTCTACTAGTTCTGCTACTCTCACGGTCCAGAATGAGGAAAGCCTGTTTTGCTAAATATTCGGTTTTCCTATAATACATACAGTGCCCTTTTTAAAGGTTTTAGCAAAGACCAACCAGGCTTGGTGGCTAGGTGGGTAGGCCAGGCCGGGGGATCAGGAGCTGAAGACCATCCTCTTCATATAGCAAGTTCAGGCAAGCCTAAACTAAGTGAGACCTTGTTACAAAAGGAGGGTGAGGGTTTGGCATGACATTAATGCCAGCAGGCAGCACATCTCTGTGACCTCAAAGCTCCAAGTCCAAAGGCCAGCCAGGACTACGTGATTCAACTCCATTTCAAAAACAAGAGAGAGACTTGTCCTTTGATAAACTAATGAAAGATGCACAGTTTTAATGATTCTTGATTTAAACTGTCATCTTGTCAAATGTCGATATTCTCTTGCAGTAAATTTGAATGCAGATTTCTTAGCTGAAGTAGGTGTGTTGCAAGTGATCCCTCCACATCCTCACACCCAGCATATGTCTTAAAACCTTTTTGAAATATAATCATTTGAGGTTTGCTTGTCATTATATGTTTTGTTTTTTAAATGTTAAGTTCCAAAAAAATAACATTTTTAGGAAATGAGTCATTGGATTTCCAAGAACTGACAGGTGCCATACAGGATATATTTCAGAGCCTGTTTCAGAAAAGGAAATCTTAAGAGTAATCAAAGACTGGCTAAAAATTCAGTTTCTAGCTAAGTTCAGGCAAGGCAGGCAGCTTGGCATTAACAGGGTAATAGTCCCAGAGTACAACAAGTATTTCCCCAGTGAAAACAGATCCCTGCATCTGGAGGATCAGCATGTGATTGAACACCACTCCCAGGCATATGATCCATACATTCTTAGATGGTTTTATCACCAAAAATCAACCCCACATCCCCCCCCCCAAATCAATGTAATAGTTTTTTATCCTATCTAGATAAGTATCATTTTTAACTCCTACAAAACAAAACACACACACAAAAAACAATCCAATAGTTATCTGTGCAATTCATATATACCTGCCTAACTTGAATTTAATTAAAGTTTGGAATTAATCCACTTCAATACAATTTTAATTTTCAACAGCAAGTTAAAGCTATCAACATACCTATTCAAAATCTCCACCCAAAGCTATTAGAAATTATCAGAAAAGTGAAAACTACCACATATTTTTGTTCTTTGATATAGAAGCAAAATAATATTTACTTACTCCCTCCCCCCTTTTTTCCTTCTCTTTGAGAACAAAACGTTCCCCTCAAGAGGTTGTGTATTTCTATTTCTGATTATAGCCATCAGTACTCTCTGCTTTCAAGGTTTATTTAAACCTTCAAATAACTGCAGATTACCTGGAGATGTTTTTCTACATGTGCTCAGTCGAGAGTCATGAACACTGATGTTTCTACTGATTTCTTCCAGTGGGTTCTATATACCAAGATCACAGTGTGTCTGGCAATTGATACTGACATAAAACTATCATACGATTCCTGGGATGCCTTCCCATCCAGTAAGCCAACAAATAGAGGAGGAGGGAGAGCAGGAGGAGGAGGCAAAGGAAGGGGAGGAGGGGGAGGAGGGGGAGGAGGGATGAAGGAGAGGAGGAAAACTGCATCAAGAGCCACATTGTGACTTAGGTCCAGGAGAGAGAAAGCAAAATACAAAGTCTTAGATTTCTAACTGCCTCGAGTGGTACCCAGCTGAAGGTCATGATCTCATATCACAGTTCATTTTCCCAATAACCAGGTCCTGCTACGCATATGAACACTACTGAGTCCCTTGCTCAGAAATGCCCATCTCAAGACACTTCTCAACCTCTCACATACAAAATTTCTGTTTGGTACTTATTTGTGGATTTTTTTTCCAAAACAGAAATTTCTGGGTATCCATAGGCAGACTTCTGTCTTCTCAGTTAGTAGGTGCTAGAAGAGACACAAACTCTCTCAACAATGCTGCAAGTAAGGGCCTTCTACTTAGATGAAATCTGCATGTGTTATATGACTGTGCAGAAATTCTCCATTTAGAAATTGCATGGTTTGTATTTTACGAAGATTCTCCCCCCAAGACCAGGTCTCACTATATACTTCTGGCTCTCTTAGAACTCACTATATAGACCATAATGGCCTTGAACTCACAGAGATCCCTCTGCTTCTGCCTCCCCAGCGCTTATTTGTAAAGATTCTCTAGATTAGTCACAGTCTATTTTGCTGTTGCTCATTTTTGTTTTTTGTTGGTTCAGTTTTTTTGAGACAGGATATCTTTGTGTAGCCTTGACTGTCCTGGAACTAGCTCTGTAGACCAGGCTGGCCTCTAACAGCCTCCCAAGCGCTGAGAATAAAGGGATGTGCTCCCACTGCCAGGCTACATTTTTATCTCTTTGTTTATAAATGAAAACATATATCAGTTATTTTTATTGTCATAATTAAAACCAACTCAGGTCTTCTGAATTTTATTTCAGGGCTCTGTCTCACATCACACTGATATCAAAAGGAATATACTCTTGAACCACTTGAGTGAATGACAAACTAAGATTTTCAAAGCCACAAAATGGTCACACATGACTCAGCACTAGGAAGGTTTGTGTTTTACACCAACTTAAACTCTGGAGTTCTAACCATTACATAAGCCATCTACCTAGGAAGCCACTCTGAGAAAGCAAAAATGTAAAAGTTTAAATAAAATGTGATTATAAATTCCAGGAAATCAACAGCAGGAAATATGCTTACTGTTTCTTTAACACTTGGACTACCACTGGGGCAAGGTTACGGAGTATTGCTTCCAAGCTACCTGGATTGAAACCAACTGGGATAGGACTGAAAAGAGCCAGTTCCCAGGTCCTAAAACACACCCGTGGGATTCATGTAGAGGCTTGATAATCTGAACTTTGCAGTCTCTTCAGACTCGCTTCATACAAATTAGCACTAAGAATCATGGTGCTCAGTATGCTTCATTAACATAAGTCAAAATGGCATCTATTAAGGAGATACCATGAACTAGAGATTCAGCTGTGTCCCCCAACAACTACTAGAGTATAATGTGAATTACATGCCCTTCAAGAGAGACCAAGGAGAAATAGTCTACGTGGAATTCCTTGTTCATTAGCTATTATTCCTCGTAGGGTCAAAACACCCAACAGAATCAATGTAAAGATTTCAAGGAAGCTGCTGAGATGGCTCAGGTCCACAGCAGATAGAGTTTGTGGCTGCTGCTACTGTATCTTGATGCATCGTGAAGGGAAGTGAGCTGGAACCAGAAGTAGATGTCACCTTCAAGGAGGGAGGGCCCCTGGAGACCTACTTGTACTAGCTCTGCTGAGCTTCCACAGACTCCCCAAAAAACACCACAAGTGGGGCTACAAATATTTAAACCCATGAGCAGCTAAAGAGTTCTACCCAAACCCTAATAGTTGTGCTCACATGAAACACTAGACTTCATTTTATCTTGTTTAATTCTCCTCTAAATCATGAGGGACACTTGAGTGTTCTTGAGAGGTGAAGATTCATTCAGGGACAGTAATAAATATGTTGATATACTCAACTAGAGGCTAATAAAGGGAAGGATTACAGGGCAAGGCTCATGTATAGCATCATATCCTGTCTTAAGAATGCTGTCACTTGCATTTTAGCTAAAGGCAGTTTATCAAACGGAATAGCGCTGATGCTCAGAACTGGCAGCAGCAGCAGGTTAGAAGAAGTCAGCATTTTTCATGGAAACTAGGTCACATGGTCCCCCCCCCCAAAAAAAAAACTTTTACTTTGAGAAGCCCAGAGCAAGATCTGCCTTGACCTGCTTGGTTCTAGGAAGTTTTTGTCCTGATGACAAGATAATTAATTAGCTACGTGAGAACTATAGCTTCCCAGCTGATCTGAGCAGAGGAAGAAAATAGATACAATGACCTCTCTTCAATAGTAGTGATTCCCCATGACTCAGAATTCCACCGACATCTGAATCCCTGAAATGTCTGGACTAAGAGAAGTAGATTAGGAGCTTTCAAGTTAAGTTTGGAATTTGGGCTTTGAATATTCATTATAAAAATCAAGCCAAAGCTGAAAGAAATTAACCAGGGTCTATGGAACACAGGTCTGTCTCTTATGGAACACAGGTCTGTCTCTTGTGGAACACAGGTCTGTCTCTTGTGGAACACAGATCTGTCTCTTATGGAACACAGGTCTGTCTCTTGTGGAACACAGGTCTGTATCTTGTGGAACACAGGTCTGTCTCCTATGGAACACAGGTCTGTCTCCTATGGAACACAGGTCTGTCTCCTATGGAACACAGGTCTGTATCTTGTGGAACACAGGTCTGTCTCTTATGGAACACAGGTCTCTCACCTATGACGATCATTTTCTCCACAAGTGAAAAACCCACTTTTATCCTGACTCTGTCTCTGCTTTCACTTGTGGACTTTTGGAAACAAACACATCTGACTGGCCCCCTAAACATAATTTTGAAAACATCTATGAGATACAAATTCAGTGTTTTGAAGTTGGAAGTTTCTTCAGAAAAGGATTATTTTCTTTTTCAAAATTTTGCTTCTTTGAGCCGCCACATTACATTATGAAGCCAAATTATACCTTTAAAGTATTTGTGTTATAGCTGGGCACGGTGGCACATGCCTGTAAGCCCAGAACTTGGAACTCTGAGGTAGGAGTTTCCAGTCCACCCAGTGATACATAGTAAACAGCAAAAAAAGATGACAAAAGTGTTCGTGTTTTTAAAATCGATCCAGGTTTCTGTTGAGCCATCACTAGGGGTCTAAACTAATAAATCCACTCTTCATAGAACAATTTTTCTACTTTGCAGCTTTTGTTTTTCACAGTTTATACCAACCTGCTGAGCTAGCTTGCAAGCTCAGAATACTCTGTATTCTAGGAGTTTTTCTTCAAAGACCTTGACCCACGCTCTTATGATCCTCATCAACAAATGCATTATAAAAGAACAGGTGTAAAAGAAGAGGTGTATCCATCCTCTTGAGAACAATAAGACACACTCTGGGAAAGACAAGGCCTCAGATTCTGCTACGTGTTCTTCGATGTTGCTTTATGGGATGCACAATAATAAATGTATCTAGAACACAGCTGGCGTCTCCTTTTTTTTTTTCTTCTTTTTTAATCATATTTTATGGCACCATCATAAATATTTCTGGAAAGCTGCAGTGGGTGTAGAGGGAAACTGACATACTCTCAGAATTTTACAGAAACACATGAACTACCTTGACAATGCGATGGACCAAGAAAACCCTGTTTGTTGGGTATTTCAAACAAGGGCTTTAGCGAAATGAGCTCAGTTGATAGCTCTGCTCTTTGACAACCACTGTGAATCACCGATAGAAAGGCCTGGGAACCCAGTCAGCAACTTAATTATATATCATTACCTAAGATAATGGCAACATTTTAGGTATGAATTAAACCTTCGTGGTGAAGTCTTGCATCATCCCACAGTGCTGGTCCAGCCAGTGATTCTAAAAAAAAAAATCTATAGACAAAGCACTCACGGTTTATTGTTCATTTAAGAGTGGCTACAACCTTTCTTTGTATTCATTTTTCAAGACTGAAGGAAAAAGAAAGAACTTCTGTTCTGAAGCAGAAGAACAACTTTGATGAGATGTAGAAGATAATAGGAGAGACCGAAACACACCACCAGAAATGGGTCCAAACAGTGCAGCTAAAGTTTAGTATCAGACCCAAGAAGCTAATGCCTTGTCCTCCTGACCTGACTGTAGGCTGGTCTTTATACAGGCCTTTTTCCTAAGGTAAGACCAAATCATTTCCGAGATTCAAGACCCCAGTTACTCGCTCCCCACACAGGATTTCTGTTCTGAAGCCAGTGCATAACACAGTTATGAGGAACAAGCACCACATCCCCAGGAATACTGGTACCAATCTCTCTCCCCTTGTTTCTCCAGAAAAGCCCAATATGCAGTGAACACAACTTATAAAGAGGGGATAGTACATAAAGGTCTTGTAACGGGGCAGCAAGGTCTTAAGATCACTAATCATTTTAAACAGACATCAATCTAACCCATGGTCACAGAGGGGAGCCCACACTAACCAGCATCATATTGTGTCTGTAAGTTTGTTTTAAAAATCAGATTTCAAGCAAAAACAATGATGTATAAGTTTCCGGTTCCAGCTTTGGGGCATCAGACAACTTTATACTGGTGTTTCTTAGAAGCCTCAGTCTCAGATACTGAGAGGAGTCTGTCCTTTCAGACTATGTGGCAGGAACATTAGCCAATCAGTGTCTTAAAGTTGGAACTTCATGAGAGTTGATGTTGCTCAGCAAGCCCCACAAACTGGTAAAAATTTAAATATATTAGGACTCATAAGCCATTTTAAGTGGACTAATCTGTGATTTCAGCTATCGGTGTTTCTTGGGAAAATAGATTTGCAGGGTTTCTTACAAGCACAATCCTGTTTTCTCACAGTGGTTAGAAATAGAGTTCTCACTTGTGCTAATACTTCCTTCTGGGGACTTTTATGTCTGGAAAGGACCACATAGTATAACAGTTTGTATTTGGGGTGTGTGGGTGTGAGTGTGTATGTGTGTGTGTAAGCTCGATTTGTGCCCTGCAACTCAAACCAGACTGACCTTGAACTCACAGAGACCTGCCTGCTTCTGACTCCCAAGTGCTAGTATATATGTATGTATGTATGTATGTATGTATGTATGTATTTATTTATTTATTTATTTATTTATTTATTTGAGACAAAAGCCTTGATAGGAAGCCTGGGCTAGTTGTTTGGCTTAGGCATATCTTCTTTGATCTTATGTATGTATGTGTTTGTGTGACAATATGTCACAAGTATAAATACTGACAGAGACCTGAAGAGTTTGTCAGATGCTCTGAGGATGGAGTTACAGGAGTTGTGAGCCATCTGCCTTTGGTGTTGGGAACTAAACTTGGGTCCTCTACAAGAACAGCAAGCATGCTTAACCTCTGATCCACCTCTCCAGTCTCCATGGCAGATTTTTAACCTCTGTCTCTTGAGAACTAGAGGTCTGTGTCACCTGCCCAGAGTATATCTTTTCTGGTTGTTACTACTGTTAGCTAATTTGTGATAACTTTTGTTGTGTGGATATTAAATAAAGACTTTTCTCTTCAGAAACCTCCTATTTCCCCCGAGCAAGACCCTTGCAGTTGAAGAAAAGCAGAATCAGAAATCCAATTATTGAAGACATCTCAATCTACTAGTCACACAGGGTGAAGCCACACTGAGTATGCTCCCTCTGGGTGTGTCATAACCAAATCATGGATGGAACTACAATGTCCTCCACTCTTAAGAGAGTTAAATCTCCCACTAAGTGAGGATGCAGCTGTCCCCACCCCAGCTCTTATGTTCATGTCATCAAGGAAGATGTGGATTTGAAAGTCTTGCTGTCTGCGTGGGATGTTTCTGGACTGGTATAGAATCATTTTGGATCATTGTCTTCACTGTCATATTGTGATTGGCAGGAGCAGGAGAAAGTGGAACATGTGAGCCTGGTCTCTTCAACCGTGTGAAACAAAGTACAGCTTTCTCTCTTCCAACTGAAAGGGTATTGTTATTTTAGCCTTTTCTCCCAGGACTATTTCTCAACTGTAATTATTCGGATTGTGCTTCAGGGTAACTCCCAACTCTTCCCCTTAGAACACCAATTCTCATGACTAGTATAGGCTCCTACTTACAGCTACACTCTGCAGGTTTCTTACTTGAAAGAAAACCAACTCTTATTTTTTTTAACAATTAATACGTGCCTTCTTGTATAGTTTAACATTCAGTTATTAGCTATCCCTCCAAAGTGAATAACTGCAATATCTATAGGTATTCCTGAGCAAATAAACCTTCTCCATATTTAAATGAGTCTTATTATTCTTTTTTGCATCTCTTTTAGTTTTTCTAAATTTCACTTATCAATCCCGAAAGTGGAAAATGTTCTATAATAACTGTAATAAAAGCCTTAATCACACTGAGTAGAATAAAGAGTTAATCACTGGGAAGCCTCCTCTAGTCTTCTAATTATTTCATTTACATTTATATTTATAAATCAAAATTTTATTGCCATGATACTACATTGCTAGCTCATGAATGATTGGTCACACACAGAGATTTTGAATTCTAGAATATACAAACTTTGTTTCTTAATTTTGAAATATAATACTGATTATTGTGTCTTAACTAGTTGTGAGTTTATAAATTTCAATTTACCTCGGTTCAGTGTGTGTGTGTGTGTGTGTGTGTGTGTGTGTGTGTGTGTGTGTGTAAGTTTGGAACAGGATTATGTATAGTGAAGGATTATTTGCTTAGTTACTTCTCACAGAAAAGCTCTTGCTATAGCCTAGGCTGGGCTCCATTTGTGATTGTTCCTCACATTACAGGCTCTGTCACCACACCCAACTCTATGTTTTTAACTTTTATGTTCCATTTGTAAGTCTAATCCCTTTGTTCTTGAAAACTGTTCCACCTTAGATACTGCCTATATGTTTATTTATGTACAAGAAAGAGAACTGAAAGGAAATCTGAGCAATGAGAAGAAAAAGAAACTTGTGAAAGTATAGTTTAGAATTCAGCCAATGAAATGCTATAAAAATAAAACTGGGTTTATAATTATATATGCTGAGAAGGCTATGTGAACACAAATATTAATAGACTAAAAAAAATCCTGAGCCAGTATTTTGCTTATAAGTATTACCACAGCTTTCCAAACTACTAATAACTGTGCCATGAAAGGTTAAATGCAGTCGGCTATAGTGACCCACCCCTGTAATCCCAGCACTCAGGAGATGGAAACATGAGGGCTGAAGGATTTTGAATAGTTCAAGGCTAGATTGGACAACAGAGTGAGGCACTGCCTCTGAGAGAGAGAGAGAGAGAGAGAGAGAGAGAGAGAGAGAGAGAGACTAATGCATTATAATTGGTTGTGTTGGCTTACATCACAGTTTTGAAAGCTAGGATTGGAGAATCATGACACACACACAAATTCTTATCAAAGTATTTTTCCTATTTATTCATCTAATTTCTGTCATCTATGAAAATAATTTGTTCTACTAAATGATATTATTAAAAGCTCATGACATTCTCTACTTATTGTTTTGATTTAAATCATCAGTTCTCAACATGTGGGTTGCAACCCCTTTGGGCACTGACCAACTCTTTTACAAGGGTCACCTAAAACAATTAGCATATCAAATATTTATATTACGATTAATAATCGTAGCAAAATTAGTTATGAAGTAGCTTGGGAACCACTGCTTTAAACGCTTGAAATTAATAAAGCCTCATGTTAAAGACATACCCCACTATGCTGAAATAGTGTTACAAAGCAATCACTTCAGTTTAGTCTGTGAAAAACTCAACTGCATTGTTTCTTAAAATACAAACTTTTTGAAAATGCTGAAATTGTAATTTCACTTATGAAATGGAGATGCACTGAAGAGTATATCCAGTGTATTCAGCATATGTATAGTGTGTGTACAGTCATACCACTCTGAACATATATATGTCATCAGAAACATACATATATAGAGAGAAGCTGACATTTATACTTAGTTTATTACAAATTAGAGGACTTCCTTATTGCATGAACTCTAGTTACCATAAAATGAAAACCTGGAGCCAGGTTTCTCTCCACTGGGGAGAAGCTGGAACATCAGAGAGGAAACAGACCACAGTCAATTCTCACCCAATCCATTTCTCAGGCCAAACAGTGTTTTAATGCACCTTCAAGGGTCTTCAGCCTAACTGGTCGCCTCTACAGAATACCTGAATCTCTGCCTCTTCCTGACTTAAATATTTTCCCCACTCAGCTGTTTCACTTCCTGGTTCAACTCTGTATCCTAATTCTAGAGTTGGGATTAAAGGTGTGAGCTACTACTGCTTGACTGTTAGACCTTGAACTCAGGGAAATCTAGAAAGATTCCTGTCTCCTGCATAATGAGATTAGAAGTGTGAGTCACCACTCACTGACCTTCACGGCTTGACTGTGGGGATTCTGTTCTCTGCTATTACAGGCTATTAAATATACAACATATCACTACACTTCCTACTTTCAGGTATATTCTAAAGAAAGACTGTCCTGTAGTTCATGGCAAGCTTTGAGGAGGAACACAGAACAGACTGTAAAACTGTCTCCCCTGCTACCATTCCTAGAAATGAAAGAATCTACTTTTCTAAACTGGGGCCTGGAAGCAATCTTAAGTTATTCATTTTAAAAGATGTTTGACCATGTAACAATGAGTTGTATATGATGGGTGTTAAACCAAACATCCAGACCACAAAAGCTGTCTTCTTATAACACAGTTCTTAACCCTGGTCTTAGTTAGAACTCAGTAGTTGGACAATCACTTAACACACTCAAGGCATTGGGTTTGATCCCCAGTAAATAAAAATTCGTATGTAACCAGGAACATTAGTCTGTAGAACAACTCATTGTGAAGTGATATTTCATTTGTGTTAAGGCCAATTTATTAGTCTCCAGATTTACACAGAACAGTTCGATAACAATAAAATAATATTTACATAAAGAACTAATTTTTAGCAGAGGCTTGGTTCTTCATTACATCTCTCGAAATATACTTTCATAAACTATTCCACTCATAAGCATATGAGGGTTAGCCATGAGCTACATAAAATGACACTGTGGGTTTTAGGTTGTCCCTGGAGAGGCGATATTTTCCAAAGATGAGGTTTTACTTCAAAGAGAAACAAGATTTTAGAAGTATTTGCCAAGATGAAATAAATAAATATGAAATAAATATTCTCAAGGCTGGTTAGGTTCCTAGGGACAACAAGATACATTTTGATTTCTTTAAAATATAAATAAGGATGTAGGAATAGTGCCTGGCCCACCATTTGCTTCTCATCTAAAAAAAATGAATTTGAACAATAAAGAAAGGGAAAAAAATCATTAAATCTCAGAATGAACACCTTCTTGGTGTCCTACAGAGTCTTCATTTAAGGCCTTGCTCATTATGAACCCTTCCTCATTAAATATTCCCTCCCATTTGCCAACCTCAGAACAACCCTTGTAAAAATACAGCGCAGATAAACAGTGGCCGTCTTACATAATGAGATGTCCTGGCCAAATTGTAGTAAAAGAAGACAAGAAACTCTCCCACTGAGAAACATGTTCCAGGCCTAGAGCCTGAAACACCATCATTCATGGCATAGTCTAGCTCTTGGCAGAAGCTCGGCTTCATGCTGGGCTACTGGAGAGGACAGCAGAGACCCATCAACTGTTTCCTTGCTTCCGCTGTTGAGGTGTGATGGGAACATGGGCAAAGATTCTGCCATCAGTAGACCTGATTTGGGGTTGAAATGGAGATGGAACTCAGGCCTTCATGCATGCTAGGCGACCACCTGATCCTCTGTTCCTGATTCTGTTTACAAGGAGAGAAGTCACACCAACCAGGTAAGTCAACCTATAGAAGGCATCAGAACCTATTTTTCTCACTTCTCAAAGGAGATGCTGCTCCAGACACAGATCTGATGACAGCTAATGAGCCCTCACTTTTCAACAGCATCCATTACTTATGTGGAGTCCCCCATACAGGTTGTTGTTTCTATGCCTCAGTTTCTCCTCAAATTGAGATTACTCACTATCACCCGTTGTGCACTGTTGCTACAGGTATTAAATGAGTTCATTTGATAAAGCTCTAAAAACAGTGCCTGGCACTTTTAATGAAGGGCTTTGTAATTACCTAGTTAGTAACTAAAGCAAGCCCAGACTCTGGGCACGAAACAGCATCATGCTACACCAGGAAAGGCTGGACCCCAGAAAAAGAAGAGACAACCAGCCCTCTCTTTGATAAGCACCTTTTCTTAATCATATAAGCTATCTCTGGGCATTTGGGCACACACTTTTAATCCCAATACGAGGGAGGCAGAGGCAAGTTGATCTCCGTGAGTTCAAGGTCAGTCTAGTCTACATAGTGAGTTCCAGGACAGCCAGAGCTACAATAAGATATTGTCTTGAAAATACAAAGCAAAACAACAAATAGACAAACAAACAAACAAAAAAATATTTTGTATTTGCGATAAAAAATTTAGTTACTATTTAAACAGTCATGGCCACTGTGATCCATTTTATATAATATTAGCCTTCACCCTACCCCACCCATCTTTTGAGACAGAATCTTGTGTATCCCATACTAGTTTCCAATTCACTACGTAGCTGCAGATGACCTTGAACCCCTGACCCTCCTCCCTGTTCCTCCCCAGTGGATCTCAGGATTACAAGATTGCTTTCCAAATCCAGCTTTAGCGCTCTTCTCCACCTGTTTCAAAAGTACAGACTTTAAATGCAGCCAATAAAAAAAAAAATTGAAAACAAAGTTTGAAAAGTCAAGAAAAAAACCAAAGCACAAGAAACGATGCCATTCCTCCCCAACATCTTTTCTATTGCTGACCTTGACATTACTGTGCTAAGAACTCTTTGACTTCTGGATGTTAAAGCCAGCTGAGGTTCACAGCCTGTCTGAAGAATCAAAAGTAACCAGTACCCTCCCTTTTATATTGCTTTTTTCACACGCAGAACATCAATTACCAGAGATTTTGTTCAGATGGCACAATTGCTACTTCCTGATTTGTGTGCTGTTGCACTAAAAACATTAAAAGGCCAAAAAAAAAAAGAAAGAAAGAAAGAAAGAAAAGAAAAGAAAAGAAAAAACCGGAGGCTTCGGATGTTTGTCAGAGATCTTCTTTACAACACCTTTTCTACCTTCTCTGCTTTAGTTTTATAGCCGAATAGGAAAGGAATGGATCTCTTTTTTTAAAATTATGAATATCTGGCGAGCTTTTACATTACATTGCTGTGGAGGAAAATTCACCAACTGCCTTACCCTCCTGTGAACCCTGTAACCTACAAAACAACCGCCTTGGCAGGGCATGTTCACTAGTGCAGTAGTGGCACAGCTGTTTCGAGGGTAGCCAATCATGTTTTTAAATAGATGTGCAGCTTATTTTACAGGAGACAGTCTATTCCTGATACTGCAGATATGGCTGAAGAGCCACCACTGGGGGCTCATACGCTCTATGGGAGAACCTAATACAATTATTTTGCCAAATGGTCATACCAAATTATCATCAGATACTTTTGTTTCTCCTCATCATTTTGTGTAGTTCTTGGTTCTCAACAGAGAAGCTTCTTTGCACAGTAAATGACAGAGAATTCAAAGACTGAACAAGTGGTCACGTGCACGAAGAGGGGATTTAAGACAAGAGTCAGAGGACACGGAAGACTGCGACCAGAGCAGACAGATCTGTAGTCCCCATGAACTCATGGCAACTGTAGCTGCCTGTACAAAATGAAGGGGGGGGGGGCTCTTGACGTTCTACCCCTATTGGATGATGGGAAGTCAGTTTTCTTCAGAGTGCACACCCTTTGATAAGTTGACTGTGCTCAAGTGCATGACCTCACGCACCTATGACCTCCTTATAGGCAGCACTAATTAGACAAAATGGAGGAAGGAGGAGGAAGAGGAGAAGGAGAAAGAGGAAGAAGCAGGAGGAGAAGATGTAAAGGACAGGGGGATGTAGAGGAGAAACTTCAGGAAAAGCTGGAAAGAGAGGCAGGGATAGATACATTCAAAATACATTGTATATATGTATGAAAATCTCAGAAATACTATACTAAAAATTATTGACCACATAAAAATTACAAATGAAATACAATAAGAAAAAATAATCAAAATTATGAATTGGTTAAAAAGCTACATGAACCTAATTCATTCATATTTTAAGTATTTTAGTTATTTTTAGAAGCTATCTAATTTAGAAGAAGAAATTCAACATATGAATTAAATTTGATAACACTTATTTGGAATTTACTGGGTTAAAGTAAAACAGAAAGGAAGACAGGAAGGTTATCTACTCTCTACAACTTAAAAGTCTGGTTACCAAAGACAACATTAATATCTGTGAACATTTTTCTTTGTTTTTGAGACCGAGTTTCTTTGAGTTGCCTTGGCAGTCCTGGAACTCATGTGGTAGACAAGGCTGACCTTGAACTCACAGAGACCATTCCACCTCTGTGCTGGGATTAAAGGCATGCTCCACCACTACCCAACTCTAGCTACTCAGGAAGTATGACTGAAAATAAGTATGTTGCCTTCTGTATGCTTGTGTTGAACATGATACAAAAACAGTGTGTGTTCATGTGTGGCAGGGTCTCATGTAGGGTGGCCTTGAACTTGTAGTGTAGCTGAGGATGACCTTGAAGGATGATCTTCCTGCCTCCACTCAGTCAGTGCTGGGATGCCACCACTCCAGGTTTGGAATTGTAATTATAAGATAATTCACATAGACATGATTAAGTGCTATTTAAAATTTGGTTTTGTTGCTGGGAGAGGCTTGCTTGTTTATTTTGGTTGGCTTTGAGACAGAGTTCCTTCTACTAAGCAACTCTGGCAGGCCTTGAATTTGAGATACTTTTGCATCAGCCTCCCCAATGCTCTGATTATAGGCATGTGCAACCATGTTGAGCTAAAGCCTATTTTTTGAGCAGATGAGGACATTCTATTCTGTTGATAAGATGATGTTAAAGGCAATTTGAAGGGAGGGGGAAAAAAGGGTCAAATTCTCTCAAAGTTAGTATTAGATATATTTTGTTGACTTTGGTTTGCTTCTTGCTGGTGTGTTTCTGTGGTGCTGGGGATGGAAATAGGGCTTCTCCCTGAACAGCATCCTGACAGAAACATCCCATTGAAAGTTTTTCGTAATTCTTATTTCTAGATCAGAAAATATGAGATAGCTGGTTATCCTTGATCACGCCCCATCAGATTTTTTGAGGCAGGTTATCTCAGTAAATGCAGAACTCCCAGATTCAGCTAGACTACTTGACTAGAAAGCCCCAGGGAATCTCCTGTCTTATCTCCCAGTACTGAGATTACAAACTCACCGGAGATTTGAAGCCTGGACCTTGAACTCAGGCCCCTTGCTTAGACAGCAAGCTCTTTACCAATTAAACTATCTCCGCAGCCCCCTCCCTTTCATTGATATGCAGAACAACAACAAAAAAAGATCGGATAAGAATTCCACAAAAGCAAAGGTTGGTACAGTTCTCTGTTCCTGAGCAACCTTTGTGAATTACTCTGTCTAAAAAGCTATCCCCAAGGCTCACCCCCCACCCATGGGAGAGACTCAACTCAAATAGAAAGATAAGAAGACAAACCTCTTAGGAAAGAGTTGACTAGTTGGTGACAACAATGATACCAGCAGGATGATTTCCCAGCAGCCTCTTTGTTGATATCCCACTCCATTTTACTAAATAAAAGGGGAGTCTAAGGAACCCCTGGGGAAAAGGCAGTCTCTCACCCTGGGTGTGAACACACGGGAGGGAAGACTGTGATGTGACATGTCTCAGAGTCTCTCTGTTTCATAAACTGGCACCACGCTGGCTTAGACATGTTGGCTTCTGATAGGTTCCTGTTGTTAACTTTGAGAAGTGTCACAGGCAAACTCATTTTGTCTTCCACAGCAGCTAGCAGCCCCAGATATCTTTCTTCTAGAAACCACCACTTGTTTTGTTTTTTAATTGTTAAGAAAGTCAGTAATACCTACGCATTCCTTAATGGGAATTATTCTCAATAGTCAGGGTAAGTGATATTTATATGAGATGTGGTAGGCATTTCTTTGAAAATGCCTTATTGTTTTTTAAGTAACTCATTTTACATCTGTGTATGGACTGAGCTGCTGTAAAAGATGTGAAACCAAAGAGCTGGATTTGGAACCAAACTTGTGGCCCTGTGCATAATGGCAGAAAATTCCAGGCACAGAAATATCTCTGTGACCAAAGTACTATAAACTGTCTAGTATAATTAAGGGGAACACACACACACACACACACACACACACACACACACACACACACACACACACACACACACAAAGACAAGACATGGAGGTGTTTGGTTTTTTTTTATTTTCTCCTAATGTCTTTTTTCCCAAGGCTTTTTCATTACCACATTGCAAATTAGTAGCAAAACAGAATGGAAAACCCACATGTTCTAACAATCTACCCAGAAAGCTCCTGGCTCTCAGAATAGTCTCCCTAAAACTGGGTATATTTTCAAAAATGATGGCTTGGGTGGGACGGGACAGGGAGGGTAAATGTGCACAGGAGAACAGAAATCCTGAAATTCCTAAGCAAAGCTCCAAGAAGATCATCTTTCCTTTTGCAACTCTGTTTTGAGTTTCCCTGTGTGGCACCAGGAGTGTTAGGAGCAGTCTATTGCTGCAGTCCAGGCTTTAGCCGGATTTCAGCCTGTGTGCTAGGGTGCACTGGATTCCAGACCTTTCCTTCCATGTGGCAGCCAGACTGCCAGCGTTCTTGCTGATTCACTAGGACTGGCTAGAAGGGTGCAGGGCAGTGACCCGGTGGAGACAAGGCCTGAAGCCAGTTGTAAACCCCAGCTTTGTCTCAGCTCAACCAAAGCTTTTAGACGCTCTCATCAGCTTCTTCATCTGCAGAATCGGAATCAGCTTGGTATGAGGGCACTTAACTTTGTTTTCTTTGATGAAGTGCTTTGAAGATGGGAAGAGTTGCATTTATTTTCTTTAGCAACGTAAATTAATGGGGTCAGAAACATGACACATCCTGTTCTTGGTGGTACTGCTTGATTTACTTGCCCTGCCTATCCCATTGCTTACACGGTCCAGTTCATCCCAGCCTGTCACTGATGACTATCTCCAGGTGACTTTACTTTCAGGATTTAAACTCAAAACCTTGTGACTGAGCAAACAAGGCAGGCTTTAAGAAATGTGTTATAGTCATCTGTCTCTAAGCAATGTGGTATCACACCCAGGGAAGCTGGTCTAACACTTCCATACATTCTACTTAAGGTCAGTTAGAAAGCTCAAGGTAACAAACAAGGCAATTAGAGAATCAAAATCACAAAGCAAACATTCTCAATTTTTAATGAGAGAAGTCTGAATCTGGCTAATTCCTTGGATATCTTGTAGCATCTGAATCTCTCTGGGAGATCCATCTGTAACATCAGTGTTGCAGAGGGGCTTCGCCGAGCTAACACAGATTGGAACATACACACAAGTGGGTCACTCTTGAACCAAGAATGTCGTTTATTGAAGCTCTGGGAAAGCCTTATATACTGGGGTTGCCTTTTGACCTTGAGTAACCCCTGCAGCTCACAAGCAACACCTGACCTTAGCCAGCTTCTTTGTCCTCTGCTAACTTCTTCATTCCTAAATCACAGCACCTGCTTGGGCATAGTTCCTGATAATGGAAATAGATCAGTTGGGCAGATTGACTTCTACACTATCTCACCTTTTAATAAGGCTCAAGAGAATTATATGCTTATCAGGTATGGCATAAACATGCTTGCTTGATTTTTAAAAATTATATTTTGTATGTGTGCCTGAGCGTATGCACATGTCTGTAAGAGCTCATGCATATCCTGCTTTCTGGAACTGGAGGTATAGGTGGCTATGAGCTGTCATGTGGTGCCGGGAACCCCACCCTGGTTTTCTGCAAGAGTAACAAGTGTCTTAACTGCTAAGCTACTTCTGCAGCTCACAAAACTTCAAAACACATATATATATAGAGAGAGAGTTCAAATTGCTTTTAATATGTGGAATTAAAAAAATGAAGATTGTTGGTTTTATCTTGTCACATTTTTTAGCCAGGTTCACAATATTTCAGCTAAGAATCAGAACAGCTATTGTTATAAAATGTATTTGGGGCAGGCCTGGTATCACATCCTTTAATTACAATATTTTGGAAGCAGAAGAAGGTAGATCTCTGTGAGTTCCAGGCTACCCTTGTCTCTGTGCCAAGTTCCAGGCCAACAAGGACTACATAGTAAGATCCTGTCTCAAAACAAATAAACAAAAATGTACTAGAAGTCACTGTGGTGGTTTACACCTCTAATTCTAGTGCTTTGGAGAGAGTGGCAAGAAGATGAGTCATTTCAGGCCACTGTCAGCTACACCAGAAATCAGATACCAGTCGAATACATGAAACAAACAAATAGTAAACAGGAGGCCAGAGAGATGCTCAGCAGAAAGGGTGTCAGATCCCCTGGGAACTGGAGTTACAGACAGAAACTGCCCTGTGGGTGCTGGGAATTGGGTCTGATCCTCTGGAAGAGAAGCCAGTGCTCTTAACTGCTGAACCATCTCTCAGAACCATAAATATGTTTTTGGTTTTGGTTTTAGTCATCATAAGTAGACTCAAATACAAGTTTAGAAAATTACTCAAAAATTCAAAAGTAAAGAGGCAAGAATTTGGTTTTTCCTAATTTGAGGGCCTGTGTTCTACAATTTCTCCAAACATTTTAGCCAACATTGTATTCAGACCAAAAAAAAAAAAAGTCAATCATAATTATATTTTCTATAATATAGCGGCACAGTTTATTTATTCTAGAGTGTAAGTATCTTTGCCATTACTTAGAGTGACTTTTCTACTGTGATAATTTTCTATAATTTGGTTTACCTAGTATATCCAGACGTTTGGTCACATATTAGTCTAGATTTTACGTCGTAAAGTCAGTTTTCAGATGTGATTAAGAGTTAAGCCAGTGAACTTTAAATTAATCAGATTAGCCTTCCTAATGTGCTTGGGCTTATATGAGGTATTTTTCTCATAGACGGGATTAAAATACCTGAAAAGAGTAACTTAATGGAAGAGAGATTTCTTTTGGCTCCTACTCTGAAAGGGTATAATCAGCACAAGGAAGACAGCAGAATTACCGGCAGCAGGAATGTGTGGACAGGTGCCTTTACATCTCTTCCCCACAAAGCAGAGAGCTTGTTCCCAACCAGGATAGACAGTAGGTCAGTCCCACCGTCCACCCCCTAGCAAAGCTACTTCCTGCAAATTCCACAAATTCTTGAAACAGCTCCCAGCAAGCGACCAAGTGTTGAAACACCTGAAGCTGCAGGACCATCTTACACACACACAGAGACCACAGCAGATGTGCACAGGACCCACTGTTTCCCTGGGGCACCAGGACTAGAGAAATTACCTTTTCTCTTTCCCTGGAGTTCTTCCCTTGGTCTTTACCTCTCTACACCTCCTTGGATGGCATAAATGGCTAAGAAATATAGACCCAGGGAAACGGGAGGGAACACCAAATCTAACAGATGAGACAAGGTGGCCTTGGCTATGTTTATGGAAGGACATCTGTCCCGTGGCCGTGGCTGTGGTTATGGAAGGACGTCCTGTGCAAGAGCAACACAAGAGAAAAACTGGAATGGGAGCAAGCAATGTGGTCTGTACAAAGAATGAAATACAGCTGAATACAAACATGCTCTTGGTGCTCGTGGAAGTCATAAGGGTTTTCAAAACTGCTAGTCATAGACTTTTAATACTGCAATTGATCTCAAATTACAGACTTCGTTTATTTGCTGTATAGCCCATGCCAAATAAATGTTGTGTGTTTTGGGGGAAAGTTTATATTCTAGTCACCTCAGTGTGGCTGCTTGACACAGGTCATTCCTACAGTAGTGACTAAGCCTTTCTTGGGCTGATTGAGAAGAAAAATGTCACACTCAAGGTCAGAGGCTCACAGCTCAACTTGTTAGAGGACTGTCCAGGGAGGCTGCCTCTGCAGAGTTATCATTCTTTTATGATGACTTTGGTCGGCTGAGCCGAGACTTAATTTTATAGAAAGTAATACAGAGCCAAAGCAAACCCAAGGCTGGAGATCAAAGACTTGAACATTTCCAGCTCTCACTATGTATGGTGGCTCATGCTCCCAGGCTTTGGAGGGTTGCAGCAGGAGGATTATTGTAAATGTAAGGCACGTCTAGGCTATAGGTAGAGTAGCAAGCCAGCTGCTTACCACGGCAAGACCCCATCTCCCAAACCCCTCATGCCCCACCATAAGAAAAGGAAAACAAAAATCTCCTCAAGCTTTTACAGTCTCTAGAGAAAGGGAGAGAGTACTGAGTGACCAGTGTTTGGACATCACAAAAAAAAAAGGAAGGAAGGAAGGAAGGAAGGAAGGAAGGAAGGAAGGAAGGAAGGAAGGAAGGAAGGAAGGAAGGAAGGAAGAAAGAAAGAAAGAAAGGAAGGAAGGAAGGAAGGAAGGAAGGAAGGAAGGAAGGAAGGAAGGAAGGAAGGAAGGAAGGAAGGAAGGAAGGAAGGAAGGAAGGAAGGAAGGAAGGAAGGAAGGAAGAAAGAAAGAAAGAAAGAAAGAAAGAAAGAAAGAAAGAAAGAAAGAAAGAAAGAAAGAAAGAAAGAAAGAAAGAAAGAAAGAAAGAAAGAAAGAAAGAAAGAAAGAAAGAAAAGAGAAAATCCCTTCCAGGACTCAGATATGCAAATCTGAACTTCACATAGCAGGCCAAAAAGGGTCAGCCTAGGCCATACAAACTGAATGGCGAAGTTTGCCCAAGCAAAACCATCTATATCCATATACATGTGTGTGTAAATTTTAATGAGAAAGCAAACTATACTTCTCAGCATAAGAGGGGTTTGGTGTTTGGCACAGACTTGAAGTGGAATGTAGAATGTCTCTCCCAAACATTCCCAAAGCTCATGTTGAAAGCATGTTTTTAATACATAGAGAAAAGAATTTAACTCACTGTGGTTGTTTGAAAGAGATACCCACCCCATGGCTCAGGCATTTAAATACTTGGTTCCCAGTTGGTAGCCGTTTGGGGAGGCTTGGGAAGTATGCTATGTTTTCACTTCAGTCTCTCTGCTTCCCCTTTGTGATTAAGAGATGTGAGCCCTCAGCTCTTTGCTTGCAGCTCCAGTTGTCATGTCTGCCTGCTGCTGTCTCCACTGTGATCATGATGGACTTTTATTTCACTCAAACCATAAGCCCTAAATCAGTGATTTCCAAACTGTGAGACCCTCCTCTGGAAGTCAAAGGACCTTTTCAGAAAGGTCACCTAAGACCATCAGATATTTCACACAGATATTACAATTTTTATATTTATATTTTTTATATAAAACATTTGATATAAAATTTTATATAAAACATTTATATAAAAATGTATATTTTATATAAAAACACAGATATTACAATTTTTAACAGGAGAAAAATTACAGTTATAGAGTAGCAATGATAATAATTTTATGGTTTGGGTCACTACAACGTTAGGAATTGTATTAAGGGTCACAGCATTAGGAAGGTTCATCACTGTTGCAAACCTTCCTTCTATAAATTGCCTTCATTTGAGTGTCTAGTCACACCAATAGCAAAGGAAAAAATACACCAGTGTTTCTGAATTCTCTTTCAGAGTAGCCTCACATAAGTCTCCAAATAAGCCAATGTGAGAGGCTTGACTCTAAATTCAGGTGAACCAGAACCAAAATTTACCAAAGCCTACAGCATTCAAGAGGGAAGGAAGAGCTATCTAAGTGGCTTTTGTGTGTGCACTATACACCAAAAATTTTTATTATGCCTGGTCTTGAAATCTTACTATTGTTCAGTTGGTACAAAGGCCCATGTAAAGAGAAGTGTGTTTCAGTAATATGTCTACTCCATATTATAAACAAGCTTACATGGCTAAGCATTTTCTCATTTCTGTAAATCAAAAAAAAAAAATGAAGTAAGGGTAATCATTTTTTGCATGATGATTTTCATAGTATCATGTACCAAGTTATTATGTTTGGCCCATCATAGATGAACTATATTGGCTTTATTTGAATGCTTTTTCTTCAAATAGAAAATATCTTTACATGTTATGGATAAATTCTAAAAGAGCATGACAGTTTGGGACTTGGCTAAAGTATATTTAAATGAGAATCTGTGATTCTATCTATCACATTGTTTTCTGAGAACCTCAATGCCTTTCATTAGTATGCTGCTGAAAAGAGACCCAGGTTGGAGGTATAACTAAATTACCCATCAGCCTCTAACCCAATCAGCAGGATGAGAGCTCTGACCCTGCTGAAGTAGAGACTGAAGTGGGCTAGGATGTTGCTCAGTTGGCAGAGTGTTTGCCCCTCAGCATTAAAGAAATCTACTGTGGTGGCATAAGTCTTTAATCCCAGATCTCAGAAGCAGGCAGGATGATCATCCTGAGGCAGGTGTTGAGTTTGATGCCTGCCTGTTGAACTACATGAGCTCCTGTCTCAAAATAAGGGAGGGGAGGGGACTTTAGAGGCAGCTCAGCAGGTAACATTGTTATCACCAAGCCTGAGTTAGAGACCCAGCCACACACAGTAGGAGAGAAAACCAACTCCCATGCTGTCTCCACTTTAAAAACTTAAAAAACAAAACAAAAAAAAACCTTAAGGAAAAGGAAAGCCTAGGGCTTGAGAGATGGTTTAGAGATTAAGAGAACTTCCAGACCTTTTGAAGGCTATGGCAGTACATCTTCTTATATCCCGCCAACTGCAAAGAGCTGCTCCTAACATTAGGACAGAGTTTAGCTTGGTGCGCTAGTTTAAGAGTTATCTTATGTTTCCTTTATAAAGGTACAAAAAAAAAAAAAAAAAAAAAAAAACCATAGCCAGAGGGTGGTGGTACATGCCTTTAATCCAGCACTTCGGAGGCAGAGGCAGGTGGATCTCTGTAAGTTCAAGATCAGCCTAGTCTACAGAGAGAGTTCCAGGACAGTCACAGCTACACAGAGAGAACCTGTCTCAAAGACAGAGAGAGAGAGAGAGGAAAAAGGTACAAAAATAAGGAGTCCAAGTTTATAACAGCTTAAATGTCCATTAAATTAAAACCAATTTGTTCAGTCTACTATAGAAATTTTATTTTGTCACAGGTTCTTGCTATGCTAAGCCCTGACTTACTTGGAACTCACCAAGTACATAGGCTGAATTAGAACATAGACATCCACCTACCTCTGCCTTATGATTGCTGAAAAATTAAAGACTGAATTTTGTATTATTAATTAATCTTTTTCTTTTATTGAGACAGGGTCTTGGTATGCAACCCAAGTTAGCCTAGAACTTGTAAGCTCCAGGCCCTGCCTCCCAAGTACTGGGATTACAGTCATGTGCTATCACGGCCTTCCAACAATATTTTTTATCATATTTATCTCACTCAACTCTCTACAGGAATATATATTTTCATACACACACATATATTTTAGGCATTTCATTATATTTTCATATATGTAAATCCTTATAAAATGTCCTGTGACCTTTTCTGTTGTTTCACTTTATAAATGAAAACCAGTATAACTAGGAGACTCAGTTATACGTGAAATGTGCATCAGTTGAGCTGTATAGGAGTCCAAAGTATCTCAGCATGTTTTTATATATTCTTTAATAATTATGCATGTGTATAAGCATACCCACCTCTGATGGTCCTCCTACTCCCTCTGATGTCTTTCCCCTACATGCCTTTGTTTTGTTTTTGTGAGCCTGGTTAGCCCTGTTCTCATACATGGGACATGGGGACCACCACCATGGACAATCCCTCAAAGAAAATCACTCCCCGTTCACCAGCAGCCATTCACTATCGGTAGCTAGGGGTGGGGCTCCAAGAGCCTCTTTCTCATCTGTGCTAAAATTTTGACCAGCTTGCTCTTGAGCAAGAAACCACAATTGCTATGAGTTCATGAGTGTGACAGCCATGTCTTATCAAGAAGACATTAACTCTTGGTCCTCTGGCTCTTAACATCCTTTCAGCCCCTGCTTCTAGGATATTACCTGGGACCCTGGGGTGGGGCACAGGATTCATATAGGTATCCTATTTAAGGCTGTGTGCTCCTTTAAAAATAAAAAAAAAAAATCATACAAACATTTAGTTTTCATGACATTTGCCAAACAAAACTTGTTTCTTTCTCTCTAGTCCCTGTGTCTAGGTTTCCTTGTGTCCTTAAAGGAAGTAATTACGGTCTTTTGTTTGAGAATAGGGTTTTGGTTTGGTTTATTTTGGTTATTTGGTTATTGATTTTTTTTTCTTTGTCTGTTTATTTTCAATTTATATATTTTGGGTTTTAAGTATTTTGTTTGTTCGTTTGTTTTGAGGTAATCTCATTATGGCCCCCCAGGTTTCCTCACACTTTAATGCTGTTGCTTCATCTCTCCTGTTCTGGGATTACTTCCTGCCCCACCAGCTTGGCTGCACAGAGGTCTTGACCCAGTTAAGATCACTAATATCTATTCTGAGGAAGCGGGGAGTTTTATAACTGTCAGACACAATTTGAAGGGAAACAACCATGTGTATTAAGGTATCTGAAGTTCTCTCTCTCAGTCACTGCTCTATTGCCGGGAAGAGACACCAGGACCAAAGTAACTCTTTCAAAGAAAGCATTTAATTAGAACTCGCTTACCGTTTCAGAGGCTAAATCTAGTATCATCTTGGCAGAGACCATGGCAGCATGCAGGTACAGTGTTAGAGGTATAGCTAAGGGCTACATCCTGATCTATAGACAGCAAGAGAGATCCTGGGTCTGGCACGAGCTTTTGAAACCTCAAAGCTAACCCACAATGACACACTTCCTCCAACAAGGCTGCAGCTCCTAATCCTTCTAATCCTTTCAAATAGTACTTCCTGGTAACAAGCATTCAAATATATGAGCCTGTGGGAAACATTTTCATTTAAACCTCCACAGTTTCCTTATTCCTTAATATCAATGACATTGAGTACTGAATGGTGTGATAAAAGGGTCTCTCTTTCATAAATTTGTTACTGGCTACTATGCTTTTCTGTTTTTGGTCCTTGTTTTGGAGTGTTAGATAGTGTCTGAGTCTGACCTTGAACTCCTGCCCTATTGCCTCCATCTCCCCTGTCTTGAGATGTATCACTACACTCAGTCCCCCCCTCCCCTTTCAGTACTAAGAATTAAATGTAGAGTCTCAAGCACATTGGGCCAGTTCTTTACCCATTGACAACATCCTCATCCTCCTATGATATGAAAATTGGTGTGGGGGGGAGGCATGTAAAATATAATTGAAATGAGCTCTTAAGTCTTGCCTGAAGTTTACAGCCACTCTATTATTCAACTGAGGAATCAAAATCCACTGCTTTACTTTTATGCCTAAACAGAAAAAAAATCTGTACATTTGCTTTCTCCTACTCAAGTAGATTTTATAGGAAAATGAAATGACCTATTAGGTGCTTTTAATTGATAAAGCTGTCTTAATAAATGTGTTTATTAAACTCTCCTCGCCTCTTTTAGAAAGAAACTAGGGATATTTTTGAAGGGCACCATCTGTAAATATGATGTTATTCCTTGCTTGCTATGGAAGACACACCCCAGATGTCTGTGGTATTATTTCACCAGGGTTATTTTCTTTTCCTTGTGGGTTATCACTTCCCACCAACCAGAGCTTGCCCTTGTATTTTCTAAACCAAACTCTGCCAAACAAGTTTGGAAGACCTGACATTGTGTTTGAGGCATGCTTTAGCTTGAAAGCTAAATCCCATCTGAATTTCTTTTATTTGACCAAGAAAAGAATGAAGCCTGTATGAGCACAAAGTGGGAGATAAACAGGAGCCTCGGCAGCTGTTCTTACACATCTGCCTAAACATATGCAAGAAATTACATAAATGAGACAAATAATTTTATTTCATAGTTACTTAAAAATTTTCTGGTGTATAAGAGAAACTTTATTTTTAACTATTAAAGTCTAAAAATAGATGAAGGGACCTAAAATTCAGTGTGTGTATGTGAGTGTTTATTATCTTAAATTTACATCTGTAGAATTATTAAAATATAGTAAGTAAACTTTTAGGTAGGATAAATTTAAGGGTGAGAGATAAATTTAAATCTTTTCCATGAACCATAAGTGACTGCAGTAGTCTGTATAAATACATACTTGGGGTTTAGAAATGTTAACAGTGTATCCAGGCATGATGGGACATACTTGTAAACTCAACACTCAGTATACAGAGGCAGAAGTATTCAAAGATTGAAGTCACACTGGGCTACACAGAAAGCCTGTCCAAAAAGGGGGGAATAATGACAATGTACAAGCTGTTTTCTGAGTGTTCCGTCTAGATACTAAGGAAAGAAAGCACTGTACAACTTCATTTCGGTCAGCCATCACAAACTCTGGCTCAGAATGTCTATAGAACCCATTCATTGTGGCATATACCTTCAATCCCAGCACTCAGAGGCAGAAGCATGTGTATCTCTGTAGATATGAGTCTAGACTCCTCTAAATAAAGAGTTATAGGACAGCCAGAGAGGGGGGAAGGAAGGAAAGAAAGAAGGAAAGAAAGACAAAAGGATGAAAGGAAGAATAGAAGGAAAGGAAGGCAAGAAATAAAGAGAGAGATGAACAAAGGAAGGATCAAAGGAAAGAAAAATAGAAAGGAAAGAAGGAAAGTTAGTTAGCTAATTTATGGAACCACCAAGGAACCAAGAGATGAACCAGTGTTCAAACTTAGTTCTTAAAGTCTGGGAACATGCTTATGATGACAAATTAGGATATACCTTTCTTTGATCCTAGCACTCAAAAGCTAATATAGGAAGATTTGGATTCTAGATCAGCCAGGGCTCTATAGAGAGATCTTCCCTCAAACTACAAACAACATCCCTCAAAAATATGAAATTTTAAATAGAATGCAATTTCTATATGAGTTAGTCAAAGCAATTCAAACTGTTGCCCAGGTTCTAGCTACAGTTAATCTGTTTATAATTATTTCTTTCTTTCTTTTCTTTTTCTATTTTTTTTTTTTTTTTTGGCCTCTTCCAGTCTTTGGTTCTTTGAGGCACAGTTGTTTTGAAATATTAGTTTAAAATGTGTTTCTTTTTTTTTCTGGCCCAAACTAGCCCCATAGTGTGGGGATATGTTTCAAATTCAGTAACTGTCTGCTTTCAGCCAGTCAGCATTTTTATTAAACCAGTAAGAGGGACAATTATTTACAGGAACAGAACACAATCCCACTACATTTCCCCCTTTTTTCTTTTTAAAACAAAAACCCCAAATCTAATTTCCTTTGTATAATTATTTTCACTATTATTTATAACAACTTATAACCGACACTGTAAACAAAGACAAACATCCATAATCCATTTTTTGGGGAATGTGGGTATTGTTCTCTAGGTGGCTTCCTGCTGAATGAGGGGAGTGCGTCCTGGCAATCCCATGGAGACCCAAAGAAAAATTTAGGATTATAGACAAGTCTTTAGTGAAATAGTCTGTAGAGTTGTGCCAGCTCAGCCAGTCTCCTTGAAGTTGCTTTGGATACAGAACTCCAGAGGAAATTTCAACAGAGGTACCCTGAAATGCTGGATCATCTGGACAATCTGTTTCCACTGAAGACCTTTCGGGGGGGGTCCTCTATCAAACTTTATTTTCTTTATTTAATCCACAGCCTTTCATTTTCTGTGGAAATAAAAAGAAAATCTCTTCTCCAAAGTAGCATATCTTTTTATTAAACCCAGGTTTTGGTCATGATCTTTATATCAGCAGTAGAAATCTAAATTAAACTAATTTCATGTGTAATTTTATTCATATTTATTAATTGTACATAAAGGATTCATTATGATGTTTTCATGAATATATATATATATATATATATATATATATATATATATATATATATATATAGTGGTTTGATTAAGTATAGCTTCTATATTTGAATTCCATGGTCACTAGGGAGAGGAACTGCTTGAAAGGATTAGAAGGATTAGGAGGTGTGGCCTTGTTAGTGCAGAGGTGGACTTGAAGGAAGTGTGTCACTTGAGAGTGGGTGTAGAGCTTTTAAAACTCCAGACCTGGCCTCTCTCTCTGACTGCCCCTGTGTAACAGGGTGTAAAGCTCTCAGCTATTTCTCCAGTGCTGTGTGTTATCATGGCAGGGAGCCATGATAATGGACTAAACTTTTAAAACTGTAAGCAAGCTCCGACCAAATTAAATGCTGTTTTAAAAATGAGTTTCCTTGGTCATGGCATCTCTTCACAGCAATAGAAGAGTGATTAACACAGTATATCATGAATTTTCATCACTTCCACTGCCCGTTACCTTCACTTATCTCCCTGCCATTCTACCTAATTCCTCTTTCACCTAGTTCTCCGTGATGCTTTCCTGCCTTTCTTTAAAAAAAATACCCAGTGAGTTAAAGTTACTTATAGGAAAGAGTGTGAGAAGTTGTTTACAGGAGCATGGTCACACTACCAGCAACTATACACGCTGCCTTCTCCAGCATCCATTGAATGCGTATAGGTTCTCAAATGGAGATTAGGCTTTAGGGATTCTTTCTTTCCTCCATAAGATACTTTTGGTTGACTCAATCTTTTGAAAGTCTTGTTCAGTTGCTCTAAATTCAAGAGTACAATAGCCACTCCGTTTCCTAATTTTCTAGCTGGTGTTCCACACTAACACCCACCTCACTCTGGCTCTTTCCTCCTTTCCAACCCTGATGTTCTCTGGACCTTGAATCTATGGAATGGGGGATGGTAGCATAGCTTAAACCATTCTCCTATCTGAACATGAAGCTTGCCTCTCTAAATCTCATTAATAAGTGCTTATTTTATTAATGTCCTACAAACACATTGGTTTTTATTTTTAGCATTACTTTAGATTTATAGGAAAAAATCCAGGTGTTATGTATATCACCATGTTCATATAATGAAATAACTGATTTATTGGTCTTAACTAAAATCTCTAGTTTTTCTTATTGCTATTCTAATAAAAAGAATCAGTATGTTTGGAATATTGAATCTATTCTTTACAACTTTATGGTACACACCAACTACTGTGTTAGAATAAAATAATGATAAAACATTGGGCAGGGGTGGCACACACTTTTTATGCCAGTACTTAGGAAGCAGAGACAGGAGGATCTCTGTATCTCTGTGAGTTCCAAGTCAGTTGGGTCTACAAATTAAGTTCCAGGTTGAGTTGCAGGACAGCCAGAGCTACACAGAGAAATGATGTGGGAATGCATTTGTGTGTGCTGTATCTTTAAATAAAGGAGCTGTTATGGATCATGGTGGGCACCATAGAGGAAGTGGGAGGAGAATCAGAGCTTAGGTGGGAGAAGCAGGGCGGAGTCAGAGCAGATCGAGCCAGCCGCCCAAGGAACAGCATGTAGGGAACACGGGTGAGCCACGGGCCGGGGCCACGTGGCCCACGGATTAATAGAAATGGGTTGATTTAAGATGTAAGAGCTAGCTAGCAATGTGCCCGAGCCATAGGCCAAACAGCATGAAGTTAATAGAAGTGTCTGAGTCGTTTCTGGGGACCCGGGTGGCGGTGCACGGATAAGCGGCTCCGGGCTTAGCCGCCCGGCAGCGGGCCTGTGGGTCCCAGATCTCTGGCTGTCTGGGACCCAAGAAAACCCACTACAACAGAGAAATCTCGTCATTGTTGTATGAGGTTTCTAGCCTGGACTTTCCCATCTGGCCCTGTGGCCCAGACCCACAGACCTACAGTCCAAAAGAAACACACAGATGTTCACATTAATTTTATGCTGACCAGCCTATGGCTCTGACATATCGCTAGCCAGCTGTTACTCTTAAACTAACCCATGATTCTTAGCCTGTTCAGCCATGAAGCTCAGTACCTTTTCTCAGAGCAGCATAGTTGTCCTCTGCATCTGCTAGCTTCTCTGTGTGACTCTGTGGGATCTCTGTTCTATTCTTCCTGTTCTCAGAGTATTTTTAGTCTGGTAGCCCTACCCACACTTCCTGTCTGCCTTCAGCCAATCAGCATTTTTATTAAACCAGTAGGAGGAACAATTATTTACAATGTAATAACATAATCCCACTACATTTCCCTTTTTTTTTTCCTTTTTAAAGCAAGAACCACAAATCTAATTTCCTTTGTATAGTTTTTTTCCACCATATTCTATAACAATTTATAACCAACTCCGTAAACAAAGACAAACTTCCATAATCCATTTTGGGGGAATGTGGGTATAGTTCTCTAGGCTACTTCCTGCTGAATGGAGGCTCTGGAAATCCCATGGGGATTCAAAGAAAAGTTGAGGATTATGGACAAGTCCTTAATGAAACAGTCTGTAAGGCTGGGTCATCTCAGCCAGTCTCCTTGAAGTTGTTCTGGATGCAGAGCTCAGAGAAAACTGCAACAGAGGTGCTCTGAAGGGTTGGATCATCTGGGCCAACTGTTTCTACTGGAGACTTTTCAGGGAGCCTTTGACCAACCTTATTTTCCTTAACCAGGAATAAATCGACATGTCTTAATAAAAAAACAAAAACAACAAAAGAAGCAAACAAGCAAACAAAAAACAGTGACAAAACAGAGTCCTCTGCTTTCCTTTAGAGTACAACTAAAGAGATAAGCATAGGCATAAAAATATACCAAATATTTATGAATCTCCAAAGTTCAGAGGGCTATATGTAAACTCATTTAATATTCACACAATTTTATAAGCATTGTGCTTTATTTCACTCGCAATTATAAAACTGGGACACACCAAGAGAAAGCAAATCACCCAATACCGCAAAATATGAACGTATTGGATAATGATTTGAACCCAGTACTCCAGAACAAATGTGCACCTTCGCTTCTGAGGTACCTTATGATAAATGAATTGAATAAATGAGAAATGGCAGCACTGATGCAGATAAGCAGCACTCCGTGTGCACCTCACTAATTCATATCTTAACATGCTTTTGTTTGTAACAACATGACAGGAGAATATTTTTATGACAAAATATTTAATATTAAAAAAAAAAATCTAAGTACTAGATTTTAAAAGTGCTTTCCTAGCCCTGTTTTGGGGACCTGGTGGATGGAATTGGGCAGTTTTTCTTTCTCTTCTTTATTTGTTTGAACTATGGTAAGAGATGAGCTGTTAGATTTGTTTCACTTAAGGCAATTTTAAACGTATGCAGGAAGAGATTCAGAAACTCAGCTGTGCTGCAGATCTTCCCTTCCAGCAGTCGCTTTGCATTTCACATCTGTTGCTGAGCACTCCCAGTGGATCTATCCCTCAGTCTAGAGATCCAGCCCCAGTACCTGAGCCACAAAGGATCTTTATCAAAGAAACTATACAATAAAGAACAATGGGTGATTTTATCTAATGTTATCTCCAAAGATGAAAATGTCTTACAACATACCTCCATGTTGTAAGTTGTCATGCTTCCTTGTAGAATCTGCCCAAGGGGAGAAACAAAAGGCCTTTTCCTTAAGCCATTAAGATACTCATTGACTAGATAAGACAATTAGAATCACACAGGAAAAAGTGAGCAATATGTTTTAACTGTTCTTGTCTCTACCTTCTCCAAAAGCACAGCCAGAGAACACAGAAGAAACAACCTTGAAGTCTTCTCCATGACAAAGTCTAGAACAAGGGTGTGGTGTATTCTTAGATGCATCATCTCAAGAAACTACTTTCCTATATTGCTTAAGCTAATTTGCATGTGTATTTCCTCACCACGATGATAGCACAGGAGCATTTATATTGAAACTGGTTACCTATCACACTGCTGCAAAAGCAGCCTTAACAAAACATTCTATTATTAGAACCTTATGGAAAACCTTTATCAGCTTTCCTGAAATGCCTCCAACATTGAAGCTATCCTGCACACTTTTTAAGTAACAAGTCCTTTTAAGGTTTTCCTTCTTTCTTCCTCCCTTTCTTCCTTCCTTCCTTCTTTCTTCCTTTCTCTCTTCCTTCCTTCCTCCCTTCCTTCCTTCCTTTTCTTTCCTTTCTTTTTTTCTTTCTGTCTTTTTTTTGAGACAAGAGCTTACTACTTTGCCCAAGCTGGGTTAATGTCACTCTGTAACCTAGGCAGGCTTTGAAATAGTGATCCTTCTGCTTCAAGCCTACAAGTGACTAGGATTACAGGCTAATATCCCAATCCAAGAGTGCTAAATGCTGTAAAACTCACCCTTTAAAAGTTAACCTTCAAAATTTTTATCAAAGCAGATATGGTGGCACATGGCTGCAATCCTATAACTCAAGGAGATGTGTGTAGGAAGATCAAGAAAGCAAGCCTGATCTACTTAGAAACATACAGAGAGAGAGACAGACAGAGAGACAGAGAGAGAGACAGAGAGACAGAGAGGCAGAGGTAGAGACAGACAGAGAGAGGCAGAGACAGAAAGAAAGAAAGAAAGAAAGAAAGAAAGAAAGAAAGAAAGAAAGAAAGAAAGAAAGAAAGAAAGAAAGAAAGAAAGGAAGAAAGGAAGAAAGGAAGAAAGGAAGAAAGGAAGAAAGGAAGAAAGGAAGAAAGGAAGAAAGAGAAAGAGAGAGAGGGAGGGAGGGAGGGAGGGAGGGAAGGAGGAAGGAAGATGTTACTGTGTTTCTTCATTCTTTACAACTATCTATTGTTATTAGACAGCCTTAAAGAAAATTTTCAATTGTGACTAAGTACATATTACATTCATTATTTTACAAGTACCTTATACTAAACAGACTAGTTGCTGTGTAACCATAGACAGGGAGGGAATAGACAAAAATCTTTATGTAATGGTTAATATTAATCTTCCACTTGACAGGATCTAGAATCATCACCCACAAGACAAACTTCTGGGCATGTCTGTCTGGATTGGAATAAGTAAAATGGGAAAACCCATTCTACATGTGGATGGCACCCTTCCAGGGCCTGTGAACCGGGACTAAATAAAATGGAGAAAGCTGGCTGATCACTGGCGCTTATCTGTCTCTCTTTCCTGACTGCAGATCTGCAGATGGCCATGTGACCAGAGCACTCAGGCTCCAGCTGCCTTGACTTGCCCACAGTGATGGATTACCATGGAACCAGGAGGCAGAATAACACCTTCCTTTCATAAGCTGCTTTTGTCAAGTATTTTCTCAGAGCAACAAGAAACCTTACTCACACCACAGGAAAAAGGAAGCTGCTACTTAGAAAAGAAAAATGGCTTCGCTAATGCTCAATAAAAACCAGACTGCAACTTGAGCCTCTCTCTCTTCCCTACTCTTTTTTCTCACCCTCAGATTCACTGATTGATCTAGTACTAAATTCAAAAGTGAATTTGAGGGTTAAGGGTAATGGCGCACGCATTTAATCCCAGAATTCAAGAGGCAGAGACAGGTAGATCTCTGGGTTTCAAGACATCCTGGTCTACACAGCTAGTTCCAGGCTGGTCAGAACTACACAGTGCCACCCTGACTAATAAATAAATAAATAGATTAAAAAGCAAGAAAACATTCAGGGGCTTTGGGTGTAGCTCAGTAGAAGTGTGTCCTGTTAGCCGCCAAGAAACCTTGGGTTTAATTCTTAACAGCTCTCACCCTTACTCCCCAAAGGAGAGAATTTCTGCAGAAATCAAGAACTCCAGAGAGAAACTGTACATTCTGAAGACTGCTATTGAGAGCAAGGCTAGCGGGTCCCTGAGTTCCCCACACCTGTCATTTGCGCAAATTATCTCCTGCCCTGCCCAGCAATGTCTGTGCCTGTGGCTACAGAGGGAACCACGCACATTTCAGGACTGGTTAGGGCCGGCTGCCCCTGAAAACATTGAAAGGTCATTTTCATTCTTATTCAGCAGCATTTGAGCATTGAGGAAGTGCAAAGATAGTAACAATGTTGTGCAGTCTTTGCTGGCCGGTCCTCACAATGGATCTCAGGCTAACCTTAAACTCACAGTAAATCTCCTGCCTCAGCCTACCAAGGACCAGCATTACAGGTGCACATCCTCTCACTCCCAGAAGCTTGTGAATTCCTAATAGCAGTGGTTTTATGGGCTCCACAAGGTGGAAATTTCGTTTGTCTCTTAAGGTGGTATGTTATTATCACTGAGCTCTCACCAAGAATGGGACATTGAGAGGATGAGACCAATGATCCCCATGAAGGCCAGGACGGCTACATGACACAATGAGACAGGGTCTCAAAAGAAACAAAAGGGAAAAAAAGTGACATGGGACTGTTTGCCCTTGGAATGAAAAGATAAATTGCAGCCTGTTCTAGCCAAGTTCACAGTTCTAGTTTAAGAACTGTACTATCATAACGCCAGGGTGGCATATCCCTGATATCCAGCCCTGGGCAGTCTGGGACAGAAGGACTCCACGTTCCAGGTCAGCCTGATCTGCATAGTATGACCCTGTCTCAAGTGAACAAAAGGATTAAAAAAAATTAACTCATCTTTCTTAAACTATATTTAGGAGGTATTTTAGAAGGTGTATGCAATGGGCCTTTGTAGTTATTTCTTCCTGAGACAATAAAACAGGCACGTTAAACAAAACGTGCATTATTGTTACTGAGATTTGGGATACCATCTGGGTGTCTAGGCATTCCAGGGGAAATCGGGGCCCTCTCTTGAGGCGTTTGGTCTCACTAATAAAAGAATTTAAGAATGAGCTCAAATGGGAAACTCATGCATGCTTTTACTAAAGTTGAAAAAGGAACGTCTCAGGGTAGGCAAGCCATGAACCTCAGCAGCTGCCCAGACAAGAAGGGAAAACAGGAGAGAAGGAAAGGAAAACATGCCCTGACAGCTGGTGTGAAGGCCAACCACTTGGAGCACAAACAGTCACATGGCAGGGGAAGCGCCATTAGAGGCAGAGGAAGGAAGCCTAATCGTGGGGAAACTCAGGTTAGGGAAAGCTTGATTAGAAAAAGAGAGGGACAGAAGAGAAAGGTGACACTCGTCAGATGTCAGGAAAGCCAACTTGTAAGGGTCCATGGCTGAGGTACATAGGGTAGATCTCTAGAGCAGAGGATTCTGGGGAGAAAAAGCCAAGTGTCTTTTTATGAGGACAAATCATGCCACATATCTCTTTAGCATAGCTTCAGGTGAGCCCACCTTCCCAGGATTTGTCCCACGGCCAAGTGATCGACCCATCCTAGTTGGAACGTTATGTCTCCACCCGGGGGCCTTCTTTGGCCTCTAAAGTTATCATGAACTTCACTTTACCACTAAATAAACTAAGTTTTATAGGAAGAAGGATGACCACATTAAGAATAAACTTCCTAATACTTATACTTCCAAATAAGAAATAAATAAAATACTTTTACTTCACAGGCCAAGGGGCACATGTTTGCAAACCTAGCTTTTGGGATGTGAAGGCAAGAAGACCAGAAGGTCACCCTCCAGTCTACACCATTCAATGTTAGCCTGGGCTATATAAAACCCTGTCTACATTTTTTTAAAATTATTTTTATATTTAACAGATGGTAAGAATTTCTTTTATGCATAGAAACAAATATTCTCTCACCCACTTGAAAGGGTCTCTGATTCTGTCTTAGAAATCTCTTATTGAACTCTGTGTCAGCCAGCAGAACTTCTGGGGGAAAAAATTAAAATAAATGTGGGACAATAAAATATAAACGTTTTAGCCTAAAACAATAAAGCCAAGTTCGGTTGGTTTGTGTTTACAAATTATGACTATTTTAACTAGCAAAGAATTCAAAACCACATCATTTTATCTATCATTATCTCTGTAAAGGGTCAGCCACAGATTATATCCTAACTTTTACTGGTAGTGATTTCTTGCCACTTCATGGTAAGCTGCCCATGAACCTTTGGGAACGAACTCTATGGAGCAGTAACAGTAGCTCTCTTTCATGGCTTTGCCCTCAGAGGGCTCCCACACTGTTCATTTAATTATGCCCATTGTCTAGGTCAAATTTCAAGGCCTTCTAAAACACAGTGAATGGCATTCTACAGAGTTTACAGCAAAGAGGGGCAGAACTCCCCTGGCACTGCACAGCTGTGTGATACATCCCCTGAAAAATCAAAGTAAACAATACTTGACAGTGTAGATTTGGGCCATTTTCAAGGTATAAGATAGCTCTGAACTTTGTGAAATAGAAAACAGAGGATCCAGGGCACAGTACTTCCTGGCTCTAGGATAACTTTCCCTCATTATAAAATAGGTCAAAGGCACATTATAAAATTGAGTCAGTAGACAACCCCCAGTCCTAATCTTTTTGTTCCATTACAAAAGTAATAGTCACTAATCCTTAGTCCTAATGTGTCTCACCAGCAGTATTTTACTCAGTGAGAGATTCCTTCCTCCTAGGGATGGAACTGTTTTGTTATGTCCTGTTTTGTGGCTATACCTGGCTTCCAAGACCCACCCTCTACACGTACCTTCACTTCCCTTATTCTTTGCTTCCTTTGTCACTCACACATCTTCTGGCCCGGCTCTTCTCTTTGGGCGATCTCATTCCTTTCCCGCCATGTCTTGGCTTTGACCTTGTTCATAGTCATAATTTTTCAGTTCAAGTGCTGCAGAAACCAGAAGGTCCCTCAAGTGAAATGTGAGAGGTCCATCAAGATCCACTTTGCAGCTGCAGAAATATTTTAAACACACAGGGTTGGCAAGATGGCTCCTTCCACCATTTGGGTCCTGGGGATCAAATTCAGGTAATCAGGCTTGGCAACAAGAACTTTCACTGAGCCATCTCACCAGAGTCCAATTTGGTTTTATGAGACAAAATCTTCTGTAGCCTTGGCTGGCCAACAACTTGTTCTGTAGCTGAGGATGCTTCCCCCTACAAGGCATACCCTGTGAGTTTTATTTTGTTTGCTTGGTTAATGCTAGGAATTGATTGTGGAGCTTCATGAATTCTAGGCAGGCAGACAACTAAGCTATCGTCCCCATTCAACTTGGCCCTGTTTTCACAAGAACTGTGAATCATTGGTTTTGCAGGGGTCAATGCTAACACATCTTTGGTCCCCTTATGACGCTTTTAAATTGTATATTTAGTGAATGTTGATAGAAATGAAAAGGAAAGAATAGAGGAATCAAAACATGAAAAAGAGTAAGAAAACAGGGCTTAAGCCAACAGTTCCTGGAAGAAGAGATAGAGACCAGACACCCTTAACTCCTGTGCTCAGCAACTTCTGGCCAAGAAAGAAAGCACCCGGGATAACACCGCATATAGCAATGTGTCATAAAGTCACTATGCCTAAAGAGCTGCAGAGCAGGTTACGGAACTGCCAGGATGCCTCACCAGAACCAGAGGCTCCACATAACCCAGAGGACTCACAAATGTTCAGACCTCTTAGGGAAAACTTGTATGCTTTTTACCATTGGCTGAGCTCTGCTTTCCTTCCTGGGAGGCAAGCAGCACAAGGCTTCCACACCTAAAATCAGAACCCACCATTGAGTTTGGCATGGTAACAATGCTTAACATGTGGAAGTAGGAGATGCTCAATTTTAAGACCAACGCCAGTTTGGGCTACACAGAGAATACCTGTCTGGAAAGAATGGGCTTCCGATGGATATTCAGCAGCACCGTTTTTCACACATGAGGGATTCAGTGCCACTCCATCTTCCAGAGGGGTGAAGTCTGCTTCTCTTCGAGCAACCAATGCTGCAAATCCTGTTAAAATGTTTTCCTTTTAATTTTGCTTTCTGTATATGGGTGTTATGCTTAATGTATGGCTCTGTACCATGTGAGTGCCTAGTACCCGAGAGGCCAGAATGGAGTATGGAATCCTCCCAGACTAGAGTTACAGATGACTGTGAGTTGCCATATGGATGGTTCAAATTGAACCCGGGTTCTCTGAAAGAGGAAATGCTTTTACCTGATGCCCCCATCTCCACTGACACCCCCCATTGTTTTTAATAAAAGCTTTTCTGTGGATCTTAAAAAAAAAATCAGTCACTTTAAGGACACATAACTGTACAGAGCTAATATCGTTTGGAACGGCAACCAACCATGGCTGTTGATCAGATGATTTGTGTTTTAACTGTAAAAGATTGAAAAATAAAGTTTGTCTTTAAAAGCTCATGACTGTGCATACCCTGCAGTTCATCCTGTTGATGCAGATAGTTGTATAGATTTCATAAAAACTCCAGTGTCAACCCATAGCTGGGAAAGGTCATGTGTGCTGCATCAGTTGAGGGAAGTTGTTTTGTAGGGGACTGAGGGGAGAATCTTGTTTGTCATTGATTTGTGAGCTGCTGAGTAAATGGCAGTCTAAGCGCCTATTCTTTGCAGTCCTCTGGTCTGTATCAGTGACATGGGATATCCCAGACAGAAAGCACCACACCTCACTTGTGCACTATCTGCACTTGCTTACATTCTACTATGTAAACATTACCTAGACAATGCAAGCATAACCATAATTACTAACTATAAAGCACGCAAACGTGAAATGATGTAGAACCCTATATATTCCCTACATTTATTTGGATCTTTCAATTGATGTAGCCAAAATAATTGCAAGATAGTGTTATAAAAGGAAATGCTTGGGCCAGAGGGATGGCTCAGCAGCTTTTTATTTTGGTTTTGGTTCTTTTGTTATTCTGGGAGATGTTATTTGTTTCTTATTTTGTTTGTTGAGACAGGGTCTCACTATGTAGCCTTAGCTGAGCTGGAACTCACTGTGCAGACTGGGCTCGTCTTGAGCTCATAGAAATCTACCTGCCTCTGCCTCTCAAGTGTGGGATTAAAATTGTGTTTCTATGGTCAGCTGGCTCAACAGTTAAGACCACTTGTGGTCTTGCAGAGGACCTAGATTCTGTTCTTGGCAACCACATGATGCCTCACAACTGTTCATCTGTAACTCCAGATCCAGGGGATCTGTTGCTTTCTTCCGACCTTAGACATCAAACATACACACGGTGAACATACAAATGAACAGGCAACACATACACTAATATAAAATAAATAAATTCAAAAAAAATATTAAAGGAAGTGCTACCAAATGATGGAGGTTTTCTTTTTACTCAGAATCTCAAATGTAGCTGATCTTGAACTCCTGCTTTGCTGATTCTGTCTCAGACTCCCAAGTTTTGCTTTTGTTTTTGAGGCTTGGTCTCCTATCACTCAAGTTTGTATTGAACTATATAACCAAGGATGGACTTGCAGTCCTGCTTCTTCTGCCGCTACCTCCCAAGTGCTAGGACTGTAGGTGTGCACATCCAGCTAAAATGATTGAACTTAAACATGAATAAAAACAGAGTGAAAAGTAACACTCAAATTAGTTTATTTTCTTAAGACAGAGTAGATTTTGAGACACACAGGTAAGCAGAGTTGGGGAGGGGCATACAGAATGAAAAGTAGAAAAAAATGATACTGATTATTGAAAAATCAACTAATAGTTTAGGATTACTATCATTCATGCATGTTTACTTTCTAGTCTTAAGGACAAATAGTATATTTCTTTGAAATATAGTTTAGTAAGTTAGTAGTCAATACACAGTTACTGAGGGCTGTAGATGAAGATTTTTGTCCAGAAGGCCATCAGCTCTGTTCTACTAGCTGCAGAATATTAAGTCTCAGATGCTTAATATTAATTGTAAGTGATTGGCCAATAGCTTAGGCTCATTTTTTTTTAGTTAGTTCTTATAACTTAAGTTAACCTACTTCTATTCAAAAAAATAAATAAATAAGAAGTTTCTTCCCGTATCCACCACTGTTTCCCCTACCCCCCCCCCCTGCTTGTCCTCCCTCAGCCTCCCGCCAGGGAGGGCAAGGAATTCCAACGTGAGTCAGCTAGGTCTGGCATATCCAGTTGATGTAGGTCCCAGACCCTCTCCCCAGTGTCAAGGCTGAGTAAGATGTTCCTCTGTAGGGAATGGGTTCTGAGATATCAGTTCATGCACAGGGAATAAACTCTGGTTCTACTACAAAAGGCTCCACACACTGCCTATGTTGTTTGATGGTGGTCTACATTGAGAGGGTTTAGTTCCTTTCCATGAAGGTTCCTCAGCTGTCATTTCAGAGTTAGTGAGCTCCCAAGAGCTCTGGTCAGTCGTGTCTGTAACCAACTTTTATTAATCTACGTGCTGCTCCAGGCTTGATTACCTCATGTATGTACTTCCCATACTGCTTCCTCTGCTCTCATGGAGTCTCCTCAGACTTCCCTCACTCCACCCCTCTTTCTCCTAACATTCTCTCTACCTCAAAAATTCTGCCTATCAGTCAACTGGCTTTTTATTAACAATGAGAGCAATTCACCTTTAGTGTATATATTAAAAAAATTCCACAGCAGAGTGCTTATCATATGCCAACAGCAGAAAATTTATGAACTTGCAACATGTAGAGTAGCATGGAGCCTGAAACTGCTTTAATGTGCAATTATTGTCTTAAAATACCTAGTCATTTTGGGGCAAGGGTCCCTGTGATGATTAATATTGATTGTTAACTCAAAAGGACATAGAATCACCCAGGAGATAAACCTCCAGGTGTATCCATTGTGGAGTTTCTAGAATGGGTGAATTAAAGTGAGAAAACTTACCCTAAATGCAGGAGACACAATCTGTGAGACTGAAGTTCCAGACTGAAGAAGGAAGAAGAAGAAGAAGGGGAGGAGGAGGAGGAGCAGAGGAAGAAGAGGTGATCCCTTCCTGTTTTAGAACCAGATGCCTCACTGTTCCACTGCCAGGCCCTCCTACCAGAATGGACTGTTTCTCTTTGAACTGTGAGCCAAGTAAGCCCTTGCCTTTGTCAAGAATTTTGCCACAGCACTGAGAAAAGCAACTAATCCAGTCCCCATATTTTAATCTTTTACTGAGCTTCACAAATTAAGTGCCAGATATCGGCAATGTAACAACCACCACAACAAAAAGATACAATTCCCTTCCCAGATAACTAATTCCTAGAGAGTATAAAGAAATACAACTTTTAAATGTATAATGTGAGTCAATAAAACAAACTAGCCATACGATAAAGAAAAGAAGTGAGCATGTACTCAGACAATCTCAACTTGTTCAAAAGTCTAGGAAACAAAATCTACCACCAAATTAATGATTAACATATATTTCCATTTCTCCCCATTGCCTCAGTCTTGCCATGATGAGATCTGAAACACAGCAATTTTGTGGTTGATCCCTTCAATTCTGCTGACTTTCATCATGCAATAGTTAATATACTTAAGGGAAATCTAGGGCATCATAAGCCAGAACTGTATCTGTGGTTTTAGTTCATCCTTGCCTCTACACATTTTATTTACCATGCTTGAATTTGTGGTAAATAAGGTTATAATCTCAGTTTTCAACTTTGGCAATGTTCAAAAGATGAGTCAAGAAAGAGTACCATCCTTGGACCTCGTCATGTGAAGTTAAAAATCAAAGCAAAACAAAGCAAACCTCAGCCTGGACTCAGGGGAAAATACGAATGTATCTGCATTCAGCACTTTTGTCAACTGAGCTTTTAAGAGTGGGCTCAGTCTCTCCAGACTTTAGGCAGACCATTGAGCTGACACGGGGTATGGGTGTTTGCAGTAGAAATAACTAAGAAAAAGAAAAGAAATGTCATCATCTTGCTCTTCTGAAGTCTGGGAGCAGGCTCCAGGCAGAGGACGCTGGCCTTGTATGTTAGGGCATCCCTGCATCTCTTCCTGAAGCAACTGAACCACCCCTGTTGTTCTGGTTCATTGCAAGCTTATGAGGATATTTTTTTGTGTGTCGGTGCCTAGTTTTCTGTGATGGACTTTATGTACAAATTCACTGAAAGAATGAACATTATTTCAAAAAGATTTGCCCAGGTTATGAGTTCAAGGCTAGCCTGGGCTAGGTAGTCAGAATTTGGCTTTAAAAGGAAAATAACAAATAAGTCTTACCAGGAGACAACAATATTCTTCGATCATATTGTTATGTTCTGACACTAAGAACAGCTTTTAAAAGAAACCCCATCTCCCACCTAGATCATGCCCTCCTGGCTAGCATAAAACAGCTGTCTTTTCTGTAAACCTTAATACTGATTCTGACCTAAAACTTTAGGATCAAAAATCAAGTGGCCAGATTCTCATCTTTTCACAGTTTGCTTCCCTGCCTGGATACCTACAGTATCACCTTCATGTATCCATAATCCATGGCAACCTAGACCTTATGTATGGAATGGATAGGAAGTAAACAAGCCTATAAAACAAAGAAGGTGCCAGCCTGCCCTACAAAACAACAATTCACTGAAAAAGAGATATCTTAAAAGGAAGGGAATTCAGACATAACCTTTGGGAATCATAAATTTACTGTTTACAACAGAGCTATAAATCCATACCACTGTACATAGGAAAACAGAACTAATGTGTGTGGTGGTGTCAGACCATAATCCTAGCATGTGAGAGACTGAAAAAAGATAATCAGGAGTTCTAGGATATCCTCACCTACAACTAAAGCTAGCCTGCACTGTGAGACCTTGTAGGAAATGAAGAAAATCTTGAGTGAGTAAATGTGTATTGCTGACATGGTCGTAGCCATGCCAAGGACTCCAAGGCCTCAGACACGTTTCTTCTTTGGGCATCTGGGTTGATCTGTCTCTGACTCTGCCCTTCCTTTCCTACCTATTCTGATTCCCTACCTACTTCTTCTATGGTACCTGTCATGGGCCAAAACAGTTCCTTTATTTAAAGATTGATATACAAAAACAACATTTTTTTTTTATATGTAAGTGAGGTGTTACATGTTTTGGCATTTCAGGATTGGGTAAAGGGGTATGAGGTAGAGTAATTCTTGGAAACTATTAGTTAAATTTTCAGAGTAAAACCAAGTTATGAATCTATTGTCTGTCTGGCTCATTCCTGAGATTTTTCCTAGATTGGGCCCTGCCCTTAGGCACTGAATGGTCTTTCTCTGAGATAAAGTTTTTTGTAATGGTAAATCTATGCCTTCACAATAGTGGGTAGGAGGATTATTCCACAGCAGTGCTATGCCTAATAAACACTAAGAGAGCAAGAGTGGGTGCCCTCCCTGATAGCAGACACCCACCTGATCCCAGCTTTCCTGTACGTGTCTGTATATCTGTTTTTTCTTCATCCCCTTGACATCCTCTTATCTGGGTTCCAGAAGCCAATCTTTGAAAGATGTTGTAAGACTCTGTTTCCAAAAGCAAAAATCATAACAAAATAAACAACCACCAAAAAGTGCAAACCATTGAGTTCCTAAGTATACAACAGGATTTAAGATAAAATTGAATCTAAAATGACGTCATTCTGACTAAATTTTATTTTTTTTATTTATAAAAATTTTAAACTAGATTTGAGGCCAGTAAAAGGGAGACTTGGAGTTGAAGCACTAAATGAGGGGCATAAGTAAAATCAAATGAAAACGGTATAAGGAAAGTTGCACATGGTGGCACACACCTGGAATCCCAGCATTCCAGAGGCAGAGGCAGAAAGATGGTCTATGAGTGCAAGACCAGCCTGGACAACAAAGTGAGATCCTATCTCAAAACAAAAACAGAGAGGGAGAGAGAGAGACCATAATAAAACTTATTCTCAACTACACACAAGTTCAAGGTCGGCATGAGTTACATGGACCCTATCTCACTTCACATGTGAGGACTGGAGTTTGTATGCCTAGCACACATGGAAATGCTAGGTAGGCATGGCAGCCTGCCTCTAAATCATGTGCTCCAAAGATAGAAACAGGAGAGACTCAGAGCAACCTAGCTAACCATACTAGCCAGAATGGTGAATTCTGGGCTCAACTGACAGTCTTTGCCTTAGTAAAGCTAAAGAGTGTTTGTAAAACCTTACGTCAGCTTTTCAGACCTCCACATCCACATCTACAAGCATATCAGCACGCACACACATACACACATACACACACACACATACACATGTGCTGACACACATGCAAACATACGTACACACATGCATACACACATGTATACACAGAGAAGCAAATAAATAATTAGATAAAAACAAAACACAAACCTTTTCAGCCAGGCATGATGACACATGGCTTTAATTCTAGAACTCAGGAAGCAGGAACAGATTGAACTCTGTGAGTTAGAGGACAGTCTGGTCTACATATGAATTTCAAGCCAGCCAGAGCTGCATCGTGAAACTGTGGTGGTCTGAATAAGAATGGCCCCCTTCAGCTCATGGATTGAAATGCTTGGTCACCAGAGAGTGGCACTATTTTAAAGGTGTCTTGACTTGCAGGACTTCAACGTGGTCCCCAAATGACAAAGGAACAGGAGGTACAAAGAACAACCACCAGTCTAAGAATATTTAGTATTTCCAGGCTGCTTATATATGCTTTTGCAGGGCTGCAGGAGCAAGGAGAAGGGAGGATTAGTGAGGGGGCAAACTTGGTTTAGTGTTAGGCAGTTAAGAGCCAAGGTCAGTGTGTTCCCTAGTAGTTTTTTCCAAGGATTGTCTTAATCTAAAGAATGCGGTCCTAATCTAAAGAATTCTTTAGTTGACTCCTGAACCAGCTCCTGGCATAAAGGAGTAGGAAGTGTGGTCTTGTAAGAGGAAGTGTGTCACTGCGGGTGGGCTTGAGGTTTCAGAAGCTCATGCCAACCCCACTGTCTTTCTCTTTCTGCTGCCTGCAGATCCAGATGTAGAACTCTCAGCTACTCCTCCAGCACCATGTCTGCTGCCATGCTGCCACACTCACCATCATGACAATGGATTAAAGCTCCCAAACTGTAAGCAAATCTCAGTTAAACACTTTCCTTTATAAAGAGTTGCCATGGTCATCGTGTCTTTTCACAGCAACAGACCATTGATTAAGTCAGATACCCTCCTTCAGAAACAAAACAAAGCCTTAATATCTCTTTTTTAAAAACCCTCCTTTTGAACAGGTTGAAAGTTTAACTTCATTGGTGAAAGACTTACCTTCCTAGCAAGTACTAGACCTTAGGTTTAGCCTGTGGTAAAAAGAAAGAGAAAGAGTAGGGTGGTGTGGGGTGAGGTAGAGATATGGCTCAATCAATAACGTGCTTGCCTAACAACATTAAATCCCAGCATCGTATAAAACTGTATAGTGGTGTATCCCTGACTCCCCAGCCTTTGGGAGTAGAGGAAGGAGGAACAGAAGCTGAAGGTATTCTCAGTGTGTAAGAGGCCAACCTAGGCCTCCTGAGACTAAGCTCCAGAGCTTCCATTCCAAGTGGGTAGTCTAGTGGTAGTGGTGGTTCATACCTTTAATCCAAGCATATCTCTGAGTTCAAGGCCAGCTTAGAGCACAAAGTGAGCTCCAAAGGTCAGGGCTACATAGAGAAACCCTGTCTCAATTAAAAAAAAAAAAAAAAAAAAAAAAAAAAAGTTCACTGAGTTGTATAATCTTTGGGCCTGATTAATTTTGGTGTATAGTATATCTTATTTATTTGTGAGGTTTCTTTAGTATATGGTATATTTTTAAATTTTTTTCAAAGCAAACAAACAAAAGTCCTTTTTAGTTCAATGATTCCATATGTCTCTATATGCAAAGCATGCCTTAATTCTAGTATAGGGTTTTGCTTCCAAACATAATCCATTGACAGTTTCTAGGGGTATATAAGTAACTATAGTTACTTAATTATCTCTGTGAACTTCTGTAGCTTCCTGTTGGGAACTCCAGATGTATTCCCAGAAGTAGAATCAGAAGGCCTTTGTGTGTGGGTGGAGCGGTGGTGGTGATGGTGGGGTGAACCAAAGCCAGGGCCTCACACATTAGGCCAGAGCTCTACCACAAAGCTGCCTCCTCAGGCCTCATAAATTACTCATTTTCTTTAGACAGGAAGAAGTAGGATGGGAAAGGAAAACAGACACTGTAGAGATCCCACCTGATCTCACAGGACTATTTGCTGAAACCTCCATAGACCCACTGTTCTTGTCTCCCCATTCCACATTGACGTCACTTCCCTATCCTCTGCCACCACACTCTGAATCACAGTGTGGGCTCCGGCCAACCCCAAAGCTCTGCATTTGGTAAGGAAAGGCTCTCAGTTGTTTCTGAAAGCAGAATTCTTAAAAGAAAAATTAGAGGTTAGGTGTTTTGTCCCGACAGCCTTCATAAAATCTGATGTATGTTGAAGACCTCGCGTGCTGATTCAACGGAAGTAAAATGAATACCACTGACTGCCGATGGGCACACACATTACAGTTTCTCTTCTTGCTCTTCCAGTCTCTCCCTCTCTCTCTTTCTCTCTCCCTCCCTTCTTCCCTCTCAAGCTGGGTTTAATAGTGCATAAAATCCTAGCTCTTGAGAGGCTAAATCAGGAGGTGAGTTTGAGTCCCGGGTTACACACTGACCCAGTCTCAAAACAAAGCAAAACAACCGGACGGAGGTGTAGGTCCATCGGTACAGTGAATGTTTGAGTGACGAGCAAAAGACCCTGGGTTGGAGCCCTATCATGTAAACCTAGGAGTGGTGACCGAGGCCTGTAATCATTCTTGCCTTCTTGGGAGGTAGAGGCAAGGGGTCAGAAATTCAAGGTTAGTCTCAGCGAGGTACAGAGTTTGAATCCAACCTGGGCTACAGGAGAACATGTCTAAGAAAAGCAGGAAGAAATACAAGCTAATGAGATGAATTTTCTGGTAAGCATGCCTCCGCCTACACTTTTTTTTTTTTTAAGTTGGTTGTTTTTAAACTGTTCCGGGCCACAGCTCTGTCCTCACTCGCTGTGCTTTGTATATCCCTCATTCTCAGGCTCGAAAAGTCTGTCTTATTTCTCCAAAAGAAGATCATCGCGAAAGCTTAAAAGACAACATCTGCACATAGCCTCAGCTTGAACCTCATGGATGGCGCTTCTACCCCGACCATAACTTTATCAGCTAAGTTAAAATATAGTGACAATTTTATTTACATAAAAATTCCTGAGTTTGTCTGAAATGTCAACAAACCCAGCATCAGTGAGAATGACATCCTGTCCTCGACTTCAGCTGTTAGATAAGCTGTGAGTCTTCAGCTTGTCCAAACCAGAGCATTTAAATAGACAGTTGACAGCGGAAATGCATTGAATGTAGAATAGATTTTCCACTCAGTCCAGTCTTTCAAAGCTTGGTAGAAAACCATATCCCTCCCTCTCCTTCTTCTCTGCCCTGATACCTCCACCACAGACTCAATTCCTCCCAAAGTTAGAGTGTAGCTCTGAGGGGTGGGGAGGAGAGCAGCCTGGGCAGTATATCTAGACCTTGTCACAAGTCATGACATAACTTTATCCATGTGTCTCTTATAAATTTAACTATCATTTTTGTGCATAAGGCAGTGTTTCCTTTGTCTAGAACATCTAAATTTTAACACAGCTTCAGATCTCCAGAGATGGGAAATTTCTTAGCAAAGTACATCAGCACATGTGTTTATTTTTGTACTAGATAGTCAACTACCTAAGGAAAACTTAACATCAAGGTTTTGAGCGAGGCATGATGACACATGCTTGAAATCAAGCACTTGGAACCTAGAGGTGGGAGGAGCCCAGCTCCCCATGTATCCTTGTTACCTAGCAAGTTTGTGGCTTATTAGACTGGACTACACGAATCTCTGTCTTAAAAAAGAAAAATTTAGCCAAGTGTGGTGGTGCATGCCTTTGATCTCAGCCCTCAGGAGACAGAGACAAACAGAACTCAGTGAATTTGTAGTCAGCCTGATCTACAGAGTGAGTTTCAAGTTAGTTATGATTATACGAAGAGACCTTGTCCACATAAAAAAAAGAAAGAAAAGGAAAGAAGGAAAAAGACAGAAAGAAAGAGAGACAGAGAGAAAGAAAAAGAAGGAAGGAAGGAAGGAAGGAAGGAAGGAAGGAAGGAAGGAAGGAAGGAAGGAAGGAAGGAAGGAAGAAACCCTCACTGCAACTGTACCTGTAACACCTGCTTTGCGGAGGAGTCAGACACTTGTGCTCACATACTCAGGCACACATGCCCCCACATACAAATAAAAACAATGCTGACTTTTTTTCTCCCTCATTTGTTCATCTTCTATCCAATAACAATGCAAGTTTTAATTCCTAGAGTGATGTTCCTTATCTCAAGGGCTCCTTCATTCAGTGGTCAAATTTCTCTCAAAATCTTCAGCATTTACAATTTTTCCTACAGTTTGTTTCTTAAACATTCTATTTTTTCTTTTTTCTTTTTCTTTTTCGTTTTTGTTTTTTTTTTGTTTGTTTGTTTGTTTGTTTTGGTTTTGGACACTGGCCTGGCTGTCCTGGAAACTCACTCTCTAGGCCAGGTTGACTCAGAGATCCTTGGGAGTTCTCTTGCCTCTGCCTCCTAAGTGCTGGGATCAAGGGTGAGTACCCCCACCCCCACCCCCACCCCCAACCAGTATGTTTTTTAAATATTCTTTAATCCCAATCTAAAGCCCATTAGGGAAAGTATGTGAACTTTGGACCTGAAACTTGGTCAGAGACACGTAAAGAGGGTCCTAAAGGGATGGCTCGGTCACTTGGAGTAGCTAAAAACATTTCAACGTTTCAGACTAGAAGTGAAGCTGGAAGTTATTGAAAGAAAGCACAGCAAATGGTGGACCATGGTGTGAGGACAAAAAAGAGCTGGGGGAAGTAGGAAAAGGAAGAAGAAGATGGGAAGTAATTGCTATGATTTCCCTCAATCATTCAGAACATGTTCACGGTTCCTGAAAGTGGTCCTTTTGTTTGTTTGGGAGTTCTGTATTGTTCTGTATTGTTTTTAGGGACAATGTCTTGCTCTATAGCTCTGGCTGGCCTCGAAATTGTTACATAGATGGAACTCCTGGTCATCCTAACTCAGCCTGAAATGTTTGATAAGAATCCTTTCGTCATGCAAGAGATTAAACGTGGTGGAGTATCCCTGTTCCTTTGAGCTGTTGACCAAGCTGAGCAGCTAGGGAAAAGAAGCAATAGACCTCAAAAAGTACAGAGGTAACATTTAAACCATTAGGAGGAAGGAGAGTAAAGTGGGCTGAGGGAAAAGCCTAGAAGGCCTTTCAAGGGCATGGATTTGGCAGCGCTTTAATTATAAAATATGATTAATGAATATGACAGAATTTAGAGAACTTAAAAGTACAAGTTGTTTACAGCCCTCATCCAGCCAGGACTTCTGGCTAAATCTGTAACTGGTGAAAATTTCTCCACTGATTTCTTCTTAATCTTCAGCCAAGTATCTATTTCCTTTAGCTCTTAAAACCAGATTAATGACATTTTAACTTTTGCATTATCTTTTTTTTTTCTTTTACCTACAGTTTTAGAAGCAGATTTATCGAGTCAATAAATTTCCATTGACTATGGTCCAGGAAAAAGGAACATAAACCAAAGGGGCAGATTTCTCTCAGTGTTACTTCAGCCACACATGGTTTCTTAAGGATCTAAACTGCTTGTCTGGTTGATATGTCTATTGCACGCCTATGAGGGTAATTGCAGGCCTTAGTGGGTAAAGGCTTTGATACCAAGGCTGACCAGGAGTTTGATCCCTGGGACACTCACAGTGGAAGGAGAGAGCTAACTACTTGTCCTCTGATCTCCACATGCCCACATGCACTCAGTGGCATGCTTGTGCGCACACACACACACACACACACATACACACACACACACACACCACACACACACACACACACACACACACACACACACACGCATGCACTCATGCAGGCACCCACATACTCACAAAGGCATGCATGGCCTTTAAATATCTACTTAGATAATTCCAACCAGAATGTAAGCTCTTTGATCATTTAATAATCATCCATTCTATATTGGTTCACTGAGCAAACCCAAAAATACAATATCATCTCACTGAACCATTGAATTTGAACTTAAAATCCTTCTTTGCTGTAGCCTAAAACTATTCTCCCATTTAGCCTTTATTTGAAAAACATTAATTTGGTATATTAAAAAAAATGTAATACTTTGAATTGTCTGATATTTTATAATTAAATCAAATATTTCATTTTGCTTCAGTGTTACTGTGACCATAGAAATTGTTAATGGCTAATTCATTTTTAGAACAATACAGATATGTCACAGTGGTTAAGTGCTGCATCCACCGTGCCTCCGGTGTAAGCTGCAATGCCTATCAGGTGGCCCTCATGGTGGGATGTTGGTGAGCCAGAGCTTCTTGGAGCGAAGGGTTCCCCGGTTCCTTGATACAGCGCCTGTGTAATGACCTCGTCACCCCGTTCTCGGCCACAATGCACCTAGTCTATTTTTCCTTAATCTTTTTCTTGTTTGCTTTGCTCCTGCTAATTGTATTATACCAGAGACTAAATGTACCCATTTATAATGCCAGGAATAAAACTAACACAGTCAATGATGAGAAACAGGAGGAAGCACCTCCTCCTTAATTTTAGACAATTGAAAAGGTTCCTAAGAAACCAATGACTTAGTGGAAATAGAACAACTGGTAAGAAATTCTCATAAACAACACAGTAACTCAGAGAAACAAGCATTAACAAAAATTCTCTCCAGGGCTCTCCCAGGGAGATATGTACACTATAAGATTAATGGCAAACAGTAGACAGCACCTATGACAAAAATTAATGAGACTATTCTTAGGAGCAACTCAGTGTAACAGAGTTTATGATGAACATGGCAACAGGTGAATAGTATACAAAAGATAAAAAAAGAAATTATTACTTACTTCCCTTTTTTCTAAAAGATCAAAGTGTATGCAAAAACCCTGGTGTCTGCTTAACTCAAAATTGAACAAACTAGTTGGCCCCCTTTTTTCAAAAGCCTTTTGGGGTCATGCCCTCACTGTTCATTCGGCTATGAGAAGAAAAATGGACATACAAAAAAAAAAACTTCTCAAAAAGACACAGCCCATGCCCATAGAAGATTAATAAGTAGTTATAATCATTAGCCATGCCTCACCTACCCCTAACCACAAGCCAGCAAATGCTTGTACTAGATTCAATGTATGGCACATGTCCCATATTGTTCTGTTCTCATAAATGTCATGGTTAAATGCCTTGCCAAGTTCCCTTTTGCTTTCCGTATATAAACACCTGAAAAAGTCAGTAAAGTTGCAGCAGCATTAACTCAACCCTCTGAGTGTGTCTGTCTGTCATTTACTCGCCGAATCCCATTCTCCTTTCCTTCAACCCGTGTTCTCCCTCGGTCTTGGTGCCCCAGGAGGGCCGGTCCGCGGCAGGTGGCGCCCGAACAGGGACCTGAAGGACAGGTAATCTTTCTTTTCTTTCTCTTACTATCTCAGAATAGGGATCGGATCTTACCAGGGAACTGCAGTCCCGCCGGTAAAGGATCACCGGTTAAGAGTAAGTAATCTCAGTAACCATGGGGCAACACATGAGCAAGAATGATAGGATGTTCACCACAATGACTGAGAAAATGCTTGCCACGAGGGGGTTCAAGGTCTCTGAGAAAATAATTTGGGACTTTGTAAATTTTATAAAAACAGTCAGCCCTTGGTTCCTAGAGGAAGGCAGCATGATCTTGTCAGATTGGACTGTTACAGCTTGGAGGAGACTGCCTCCCTCTAGAACCAAAGGTAGTGCTTTGGCAAGCATTAAGCAGGGAGTAGAAGAACCTTACCAAGATTTTGTCTCCAGATTAGAGGAAGCAGTTAATCGCATGCTCCCTCCATCAGAGGGGACAGAAATTCTGCTAAAACAATTGGCCTGGGAAAATGCCAACACTCTCTGCCAAGATTTAATCAGACCAGTTAGAAAGACAGGGAAAATTCAAGATTATATTAAAGCTTGCTTAGATGCCTCACCAGCAGTGGTCCAGGGGATGGCCTATGCTGCAGCCATGAAAGGGGAAAAATTCAGCGCCTATGTTAAAAAGACATATGGAGGAGGAGGAGGGAAAAATCCTCCCACCAGTATAACCTGCTTCAAGTGTGGAAAGTCAGGACACATGCAAAAAGACTGCAAATCATCAGGGAACTCAAAGGGTCCCCCGGGGCTATGTCCTCGATGCAAAAAGGGAAAACACTGGAGAAATGAGTGTAAATCAAAATTCCATAAAGATGGCACTCCCTTAACTGAGGAAGTGGAAAAAGACAAACAGACAGAATCAAAAAACTAGAAGAGGGGCTGTCCTCTTGCCCCCTTCCAAAAGAGGACAAGATTGCCAAAGTGGAGACAGAAACTATCCTAAATCCTTTGGCACCAGAATTTACCATTCATGATTTGCCAAGAGCAACTCCAGGAAGTGCTGGGCTTGACCTAGCAAGTAACATAGATATTGTCTTATCCAGATGGGATGGGGTCACACTCATCCCTACTGCAGTACAAGGAACATTACTTCCCCAGACAATGGGATTAATAATTGGTAGAAGTTCCAATTATACGAAGAACTTTGAGGTTCTTCCAAGAGTAATAGATTCAGACTCCCTTGGGGAAATCAAGGTGATGGTGAGACCTCTAAATGAAACAATTCAAATCCACAAAGGACAAAGGATAGCTCAATTGTTGCTATTGCCATACATAGCCTTGCCCAACCCTGTTCTCATGCAAGAACGAAGGGAAGGACAATTTGGCTCATCAGATGTGGTGGCTTGGGTGGAAGACATGACAGCTAGACCTTTCAAGGTCATAAAATTAAATGGGAGACCCTTCAAGGGCCTCCTCAATACTGGAGCTGACAGGACCTGTATCTCAGCAAAAGATTGGCCATCCTCCTGGCCAGCTCATAAAACAGGGTCCTCATTATTAGGCCTTGGTTCAGCAACAGGGGTTATGCAAAGTAGCCAACAACTACAGTGGGATTTAGAAGGAAAGACAGGGCTTGTGCAACCTTACATTCTGCCCTCTTTGCCCTTCTCCTTATGGGGAAGAGACATGCTTGAATCCCTTGATGTGAGATTAGTAACTGCTGATCATCTAAATGACCAGCATTTTTCATAGGGGCCACTGATGAACAATTATATGCTGAAAAAATCATTTGGAAAAAACAAGAGCCTGTTTGGGTAAATCAGTGGCCCCTCACTGCAGAAAAGATAGAGGCTCTAGAAACATTAGTCCAAGAACAGCTGGAAAAAGGACATATAGAAGAGACCACTAGCCCATGGAATACACCAGTCTTTGTAATAAAAAAGAAGTCAGAAAAGTGGAGGCTTTTACAGGACCTCAGGGCAATAAATGCTGTTATGGAAGACATGGGAGCCCTTCAGCCAGGGTTACCGTCACCTGTGGCTGTTCCTGAAGGTTGGTTTATAATAATAATCGACCTACAAGATTGTTTTTTCACCATTAAATTGCAACCCCAAGATTGCCCTCATTTTGCCTTTAGTGTCCCCTCCTCTAATTTTCAGAGACCCTTCAAAAGATACCAGTGGAAGGTTTTACCACAAGGCATGAAAAATAGTCCTACTTTGTGTCAGAAATTTGTAGATGCTGCATTAATTTCAATAAGGCAGCAATTCCCTACTGTATATATAATTCATTATATAGATGATATATTGTTAGCCCATCCCTCTAAAGAAATGGCTGAACAAATGCTACAAAAGGCCATACAGCAACTTACTCAACATGGCCTCGTCATAGCTCCTAAAAAAATACAAAAAAATAGACCGTTGAGCTATTTAGGACAATGGATACATAATGATTACATTTCCTCTCAGAAATTGGCCATTAGAAAAGATAAATTAAAAACACTAAACGATTTTCAACAACTATTAGGAGAAATTAATTGGATAAGGTCATATTTAAAAATTCCAACAGGTACCTTAAGTCCATTATATCAAATACTGCATGGAAATGCAGATCCTAAGTCTCCCAGAACATTAACACAAGATGCTTTAAAAGCATTACAACTTGTAGAGACAGCCCTAAATGATGCAAAGGTAAAACAAGTAAATGTAAACAGACCATGGAGTTTGTTAATTTTTGCAACAGACTATACTCCTACAGCCTGCCTATGGCAGGAAGGGGTATTAGAATGGTTGCATTTGTCACATTCCCAGCCAAAAATGCTTGCAGATTATCCTTACCTGTGCTCCTTGCTACTTATGAAAGGAAGACAGAGGTCCAAAGAATTATTTGGGAAAGATGTTGGTTTAATAGTGTCTCCTTATAATAAAATGCAAACAGAGTTTTTATTACAAAATAATGATGATTGGATTTTGGCCTTACAAGGATATGTAGGACAAATTGCTTATCATTATCCCAAACATCCTTTGATAGAGTTTACAAAAAAAGTAAGTTTTATCTTCCCTCTCTGGTATTCAGAAAAGCCCCTTGAAAAAGCAATAACTATTTTCACAGATGGGTCGTCATCCGGAAAGGCTGCGGTCTATGTGAAAGGGCAGAAACCTTTCATAGAGAAAGTTGAACAGACTTCAGCACAACAAGCAGAAATTAGGGCTGTAATTTTAGCTTTTAAAAATTTTCAGCAATCTTTTAACCTTTTTACAGATTCAAAGTATGTATTTAGCTTATTTCCTGCCCTAGAAACTTCTCTTTTGTCAGGAAAGTCCACTATTCTTCCTTTGCTTAAGCAATTACAAACTCTGATTCATCAGAGACAAAATAAGTTTCATGTTAGTCATATAAGAGGACACACTAACCTCCCAGGTCCACTGGCCCAGGGAAATGCCATGGCAGATATCTTAACAAAACCCATAATTGCCTCAGTTATAGAAGCTCAGGAAAGCCATGCCATCCATCACCAAAATGCTTTAGCTTTAAAGAGAATGTTTAACATAACTAGGGAGCAGGCAAGACAAATTGTAAAAGAATGTTCCTCATGCCCTCATACTCACTCACTGCAAAAAATGGGAGTGAACCCTCGAGGACTGAGACCAAATGTCCTGTGGCAGATGGATGTGACCCATGTCCCATCTTTTGGGAAACTGGGATACCTCCATGTAACTGTTGATACATTCTCTCATTTTGTGTATGCTTCGGCACGAAGTGGAGAGGCTTTTAAAGATGTGGCTCAGCATCTGTCTCAGGCCTTCTCAGTTATGGGGAAGCCTTTACAAATAAAGACTGATAATGGCCCAGCTTATGTCTCAAAAGCCTTTGAGTCCTTTTGTGCACAGTGGAAAATAGCTCACTCCACTGGGATACCTTACAATCCTCAAGGACAGGCTATTATAGAAAGAACTCATCAAACTCTAAAAACTCAAATTGAACGGCTTAAGGCCTCTAACCCTTACTTCTCTCCTCATCATTTACTTTCTCATGCACTGTTTGTAATCAATCACCTTAACACTAATGACCAACAACAAACCCCTGCCATAAAACACTGGGGTGGTGCAACTGCTTCCCCCCTGCCACAAGTCATGTGGAAAGACTTGCTGTCCGGTGTCTGGAAGGGCCCGGATGTTTTAATAACCTCGGGACGAGGATATGCTTGTGTGTTTCCACAGAATGCAGACTCCCCGATCTGGATCCCTGACCGCCTCATCCGACCGGCTGCGACAGCGGCGAAATCGAAAGAGGAAACGGCTGCGAGAAAAAGTGACCACAATAACAAAGGGGATCCAGCATCTAAACATCAAAAAAGAACAGCAGGGGACAAAAATAACTTAGACCATGATCCGAACGATGGTCAAACAGGCTAAGCAACTTATCTTACAGCAACAACAACCTTTAAATCCTTATATGTATTTCTTAGCTTTTTTGTCTCTCATTTCCACGCCAGTGGAGGGCGTGGCTTATTGGGCTTACGTCCCCAGTCCTGCTTTAGTACAGCCAGTAGGATGGCTTGATCAGTCACCAATAAAAGTTCTGACCAATGATTCAATTAGACTAGGGGGATTCCAAGATTCTGATGACAGGATGAGCACTTCCTCTTATATAGCATATGAAGGGAGGTCAGATTCATTACCGATCTGCCTTTCACTCAGAGGAAGGACTCCGTCTGGCTGTGTTACGATTAATTATCGTACTATGCTTACAGACGCTCCTGATCAAGACAACGAGGGTAAAAGATGGGTGTGGGAACTTCGCATGCAGACTTTAGGCTTCATGAACTTTAATGAAACAACTCAAAAAGTTAATGCTATTCCTTTAGATTCTTGTATTGAAAAATTTAGAGATAAAAATCAATTTTGGGATTCCTCTTTAACTAAATATCCTAAATGGCTATCATGTGGGTTCCCACATGCTGCTACCATGTTCTCCCCAAAGGGAGCTGACTTAGAAATTTGGGATTATTCCTCTTCTTCCGGAGACGAAAAATACGAGGAATACCTTAACAATAACAAAGTTAAATTTCATGGATTTCAATTACAATATATGTATGGTGAAAAGGTTAGGAGATGGTTTTCTCCAAGATTTGTAGAGCCCATATGGCATGTTAAAAAAGGAAATAAATCCATGATTCATAGAGATTTGTTCCGCCTTGCAGCAGCGGCCAACATACTGTTAAAAAAAAAAACCCAATGAAACAAAACCTACTCCAGTGGGAGTCAGAGCCTGTGTAGCATATCCATATGGGATTCTGTTAGGACAATATGGTCTAATGAATATATCTAAACATGGCAATTCCTACAAGGTGATATGTAGTGCTTGTAAATTAACTAATTGTGTTTCTTCTAGTGAGAATAAGGATTTAACTACTATTGTGCTTGTTCGCCGTCCACCTTATGTTATGCTCCCTGTGGAATTGGGTGATGAGGCATGGTATGATAATTCGGCCTTACGAGTCTTATCTTCTTTAAATGAATTGATGAGACCAAAGAGATTTGTGGCTGCTGTTATTTTGGGAATAATAACTTTAATCTCCATTTTAACTACCTTTACAGTTGCCACCACAGCATTGGTTCAAGAGATACATACTGCACACTTTGTAAATGAGATGAATAAAAACATTTCCTCTGCTCTTTATGAACAAGCAGTGATAGATAATAAACTGGAAGCAAAAATTAATATTCTAGAAGAAATGGTGCTTGCCCTAGGACAAGATATTGCCAATATAAAAAGCACATTAAATAGCAGGTGTCATGATGGATTTTCCTCCATTTGCGTTACTCCCCTACCTTATAATACCTCCCTACCTTGGGAAAAAGTGAAGGCACACTTACAGGGTGTTTGGCAGGATAATGATGCCACTCATGACCTAAAACAATTACAAAAAGATATTTCTGCAATGAGTCAAGCTCATCTCCGGTTGACAGCCTTAGATGATTTAGCAGCTAGCTTAAAGAGTAATATTCAATCCCTAAATCCCTTAGATTGGACACAATATATTATTTACGTTGTGATTCTGGCTGTTTTGATCTTTTGTGTTGCTTTATTATTTCCATGTACCTTTAAAATTCTGTCTATGTCCATCAGCGCCCTGCAACAGGAGGTGTTCGAGGCTCATTTTAAAAAAATAAAAAAAGGAGGAACTGCTGCATCCACCGTGCCTCCGGTGTAAGCTGCAATGCCTATCAGGTGGCCCTCATGGTGGGATGTTGGTGAGCCAGAGCTTCTTGGAGCGAAGGGTTCCCCGGTTCCTTGATACAGCGCCTGTGTAATGACCTCGTCACCCCGTTCTCGGCCACAATGCACCTAGTCTATTTTTCCTTAATCTTTTTCTTGTTTGCTTTGCTCCTGCTAATTGTATTATACCAGAGACTAAATGTACCCATTTATAATGCCAGGAATAAAACTAACACAGTCAATGATGAGAAACAGGAGGAAGCACCTCCTCCTTAATTTCAGACAATTGAAAAGGTTCCTAAGAAACCAATGACTTAGTGGAAATAGAACAACTGGTAAGAAATTCTCATAAACAACACAGTAACTCAGAGAAACAAGCATTAACAAAAATTCTCTCCAGGGCTCTCCCAGGGAGATATGTACACTATAAGATTAATGGCAAACAGTAGACAGCACCTATGACAAAAATTAATGAGACTATTCTTAGGAGCAACTCAGTGTAACAGAGTTTATGATGAACATGGCAACAGGTGAATAGTATACAAAAGATAAAAAAAGAAATTATTACTTACTTCCCTTTTTTCTAAAAGATCAAAGTGTATGCAAAAACCCTGGTGTCTGCTTAACTCAAAATTGAACAAACTAGTTGGCCCCCTTTTTTCAAAAGCCTTTTGGGGTCATGCCCTCACTGTTCATTCGGCTATGAGAAGAAAAATGGACATACAAAAAAAAAAACTTCTCAAAAAGACACAGCCCATGCCCATAGAAGATTAATAAGTAGTTATAATCATTAGCCATGCCTCACCTACCCCTAACCACAAGCCAGCAAATGCTTGTACTAGATTCAATGTATGGCACATGTCCCATATTGTTCTGTTCTCATAAATGTCATGGTTAAATGCCTTGCCAAGTTCCCTTTTGCTTTCCGTATATAAACACCTGAAAAAGTCAGTAAAGTTGCAGCAGCATTAACTCAACCCTCTGAGTGTGTCTGTCTGTCATTTACTCGCCGAATCCCATTCTCCTTTCCTTCAACCCGTGTTCTCCCTCGGTCTTGGTGCCCCAGGAGGGCCGGTCCGCGGCAGTTAAGGGTTTTTATTTATTTTATGGATTGTATTTTTGTTTGACTGACAGGTTGATTAATTTTGATTGCATTTTTTCATGCTAATGGAGATCCTGTCCAAGACTTCTCATTTCTAGACAAGTGCTTTGCCAGTGAACTATGCCCCAGTCCTATATTTTATTTACTTTGTTATTGGGAGGGGGGTTACATGTGTTGTGTATGCATCTGAATGTGCCTGTGTGTCTATGTGCACAAATGTGGAAACCAGAGTACATTTCCTTTTCTTCTGTCGTTCTCCTGCTTCATCTTTGAGAAAAAGGTCTCTTACCAAATAAGAAATTGTGCCATTTTGGTAGGCTGGCTGGAGAGCTAGCTCTTAGGATCGATACCCCTCCTTCCTCAATGATAAGGGAATAGGCATGAGCAGCCCTGAACAGTTTTTCTTTTATGTGGGTGTAGGGATTAAAACTCAGGACCTCTTGATTGTAAAACAAGTACTCCTAGCCCTGGAGTTAAGGTCCCAGGCCCCTATATTTTATTTATTTCCACTGTTGTATGTTTATGAAGGATTTAAAATAGCCTTTTTGACCCACTGAAATTTTTTTTAAATTATTTTTAGTAAATTCTCAATTGACCTAACCTTCTGAGACACGGAGAAGATCCTTAATACCTTGATAAGATTAAGCCGTTTACTTAAGGGTTGTTCCACCTAATTAACAAGACGTGGGAAATGATGAAATCGGCTTCCTAGATGTTAACGTTTCTCCTGTGATGCCTGTTGGCTTTAGATTTTCCAGACTCTCACATGCTTAAGTCACTGGTCTCTCACCATCAATTTTTATTGAGGCTTTGTTCCATCTATTACTTAGCCTTGCCTCCGGCAATGGAAGAGGCCAAGACTGAGATGTTGCCTTGTTTCTGAAGCTTTGCAGACCTTCACATTTTGTAGAAGCACAAAATGTCCTACAAGGGAGTGCCTTGGTCATTTTGAGCTGGCCAAGTATTTCCTACCTATGATTTGAGGTTGTATAGTTTTCAGAAATAGAATCTTGGAGATCCTTCATGAACTGCCTCTTCTCCAATGTTTCCTGGCTTCTCGTAGGCTCAGAAATGTCTAAACAAACATCATCTTTATAATGATGCTACATGAAAATCGAAAATCGGTGTGATCATTAGACATGTGTCACTCTTTGGGTGGAAATCTAAGAAAATGATGATCATACAGAACATTGTAAGAGGAATATTTTAAAACAAAACCCTTGGAAATAACAAGGGGATTTTTGCTTAAGGCAGTCAGCTGCAGTTGGTCCAATGATAGCCTAGTATGCAGGAAGCTCTGGATCAGATCCCAGGAGCACAAAACAAAAATCAAAACCAAAGTGATAACACACAGGCCTGCCTGCAATCCTAGATTCCAAAGCTGGAAGGGAACCAAGAATTCAGGGTTAGCCTCAGCCAGCTCCTAGCTAACCTGGGCTACATGAGACAGACCCTGTCTCAAAAAAGTAGGAACTATAGTAACCCACAAATTTAATTATAACAGAACTTTAATCTCAGCAGTCAGCAGACAGTGGCAGGAAGATCTCTGTGTATTTCAGGCCAGCCAGGGCTGTAGAAAAAGAACCTGTCTCATAAAAATAAAGGAAGAACCAGAGAATTGTCATACTCAGAACTTGTATTTTAAGGATGTAGACAGCCAGAGTTTCAAAACAAACCATTTGTGTGTTATGTCTCCTGTGTCTATTCAAGATGAGAGGTTCAAGGAAACCTGCCAAGTATTTTAAATAAACACTACTGGTCAATGTCCCTATACCAGAACAAGCATGTGCTCAAGAGACTATTCCTGGTAGGGGGAAAAAATGCCTTTTATATCCACAAAAGTAAACTCCCTTACATAAATTACAAATTTTCCTTATTAAAATAGCTAAGTCACCAAAAGAAAAAAAAATACTTAAAATGTATAGTTTTAATATCCACATAGAAGACAGAGGAATTTATTTTGTGTGTGTGCTAAACCACCAGCTACTGTTAATGGCATGAAGCAGAAATGTGCCCTTTGCATTACTGTGTTGGACCACTAGGTCTCCAGTTGGTCCCATTGTTTTGGGAGGCTGAAAAACCTTTGGGATACAGGGCCTAGCAAGTGGATATAAATGATTAAATGTTAGCTATAGCCTAGCCCTGTCTCCCAATCCACCCAGAAGCAGTGAGTACAGAACACTATGCTCCTGTAGTTTTGTTCTACAATACAAATAAGATACCTTCAGTAAGGGTATCATGGGGCCAGGGAGATGGTTCAATGATTAAGAGTACTCTCCTGCAAGGTGAGGACCTGAGTTCGATCCCTAGGACTCAGATGGTAGAAGGAGAAAATTGATTTCTCCAAGTTGTCCTCTGACTTTCACATAGATGGATAGATTGGTAGATGATAGATAAAATTAAGACTAAAGGGCTTTTAAAAATAATAATATTAATATTTAAATTAGGGTGTCTTGCTCTCATTGAATGCTGAACAGCAACATGCTAGGAGTTGTATGAGCATTATTTCATTAAACTCTGTAGGTACTGCTCAGGAGTCGATTTCGCTTTATAGCCAAGAGATCAGCCACAAAGCTGCTACAATGAGCTCCCAGGCCGTTATTGTTTACCGCTCCATCTCTTCTTCGAGGATCTGAGTCTCTGGGGATAGGTGTTCTCTTACTTTTCACCATAGACCCAGAACAGTTTCCACACTTGACATTGAAGAAGCAGGTATTGAGTGAGAGCTGAATGAACTAACCTGAGGGCCAGCAAGAATGTGTGAAATCTTAAAGTGAGCCCAGATAATTTGCTAATTAATTCTGTGTGGTTTTCACTTCACTGACTTTAAAGCAAAATAACTTTCCTGTTCAAGAACAGCAAAATCCTGAAGGAAGGCAAAATGAAGAATGTATACACATACACACCCTCACACACACCCTGTAAAGAATCCTTTTGATACCAGGAGAATGTTCTTTGTTGATGGTTACTGTCTCTGCACAAAATTCCCTTTAACGAGTACATTTTAAGGCTAGCTAGGAAATAATATAATATCTTGATAGATGTACAACAACATAGCCAAGGATTAAAGTTATCCTTCACATCAGGGTACAAGTGTGAACACTTGGAGGGAATATGCTATCAATCAGAGCTGAGTTTAGCTACTGCTGCTTGTCTTATCCAAAAGTAGCTACTGAAGGGGTTCTCTATCCCGAGAAGTGCTTCTTCTCAAACGTCAATCAGCGTGTTCTAAGTGTGGTGCTGGGTTTGCTTGGTAGACTGGTTGTCTCTGGGGCTCCTTCGGGGTCCCGGTGAATCGTAATCAACACTCCGTAGCTCTGATGTGATCCCTTCGTGATTACCATGGGTCTGATCATTTAGGATCTCTACAGTTTATCCTGACCCTGACTAGAGTCCCCGCCTGCTACTAGCTCTTTTTTTTTCCCTCCTGGGGTCTGCCTCCGCAGCCAGCTGCAGACTGTCTAAAACCACCAAAATGCTGTTTCAAGTTACAGCTGAAGGTCTGGCTTGCAAATTACTGCAGGCTGCCGCTATTTCCCTTGGAATGTTTGGATCAGCGGAGCAAGCTAATCCCGACTCCAGACAACCCAGTAAAATGCCTGCACCTTCCACCAACACTTGCTCTGCCTGAGCCTGGAACAAACCCTCCTGACTCTACTTGTCCGGATCCTGTGCTAGTCCCAGACTGAAACTGGGGCTCCTCTCTCCCTCTGCCTCTTACCATGGCTTGCCCCGTCGTCGGGGCCTTTACATGGCATTTCTTGCTCTGCAATCTGACTGACTGCTTGACGTCTAGTCCTTAACCCTCACTACCAATCTCTCCTTCACAGACCCTCTTGGCCACCACCTTCCTGCCTTCATTGGTGGTTTTTCCAAGATGACTGCCTTCTCCAGAGCTAATCACCTGGTCAATAGAACGTAATAGCCACGCCCCCTTCCTTCACCTCTTCCTCAGAGGTTCCTATTGTTGGGCTGGTGAACATACTTCTCAAGTACCTCCAGACAAGAGACTGTTCTCAGCTATATGAATCACTCCCTTATTTATTTATCCGATAAATTTATTGAGTATTTAATAGGTGCTACAGCCAGGGAACAAAAGACCAATTACAAACTAGCCAGGTAAACATATTGTAAAGAAATGCTTACACTGTTGTAACCATTACAAGAACACATTGTACTGTATCAAAGAAATAACTAGATCCATGTTGTATAGTCAGTTGGAAACTTAGAATGTTCCTGTTTTGTTTTAGCTTTTTAAATTATATGTTTGTTAATTTTCTTAGAGTGGGCATAACAGAGTCAGCTCTCCATTTTCATCACATGGGTCCTAGGGATCTAGTAAGTCACCAGTCTTGGAAGCAGGGAGACTTTACTTTGTTGTGTTTCTCTTTAAAAAAAATTATATATATATATATATGTAATTTTTTAAAGATTACATAAAAATTACGTGTGTGTGTGTGTGTGTGTGTGCACCACTTGCTTGACTGATATCCAAGGAGGTCAGAATATGGTGCTGAATCACCTGGAAGTAGAATTGCATGCAGTTGTGAGCTGCCATGTGGGTGCTGGGAATTGGGCCTGGGTTCTCTAGAAGAGCAGCAAGTACCCGTAATCAGTGAGCCATCTCCACTGCACCCATGCTACCTTATCTTGTTTCTGTTATAGGATCTCAAGTAGCTCTGGCTGTCCTGGAACTTCTGATCCTCCAGCCTCTCCTACCAAGCATTTTTATTACTCGCATGTGCCTCTGCACTTGGTCTTTTTAAGGTTTTGGGGGGAGAGGGCTGTGAATTGAGGCCTTGCTATGTGATTCTGGCTGTCCTGGAACTCACACTATAGACCAAGCTGACTTCAAACTGGTCTCAGTCTCACAGAGATTTACCTGCCTCTGCTTCCAGAGTGCTGGGATTAAAATCATGAGCTTCCACACCCAACTAAGACATATTTATTTGATTAAAATTGTCATTATGTGTTATTGAATGTTATTAACATTATATATAGATAATACATAAAATACTATTAATGTGGCAATAGATCTCTCTGGGTCTCTTGTTTCAGGTCATTCTGATTCACCTGATGGGTGCTGGGAATTAAACTCAGTCCTCCACCAGAGTGGTACTAAGCTATTTCTCCAGCCTCTATTTATTTTCTTTTTGAAATAAGATCCTTCTATAAAGCCCAGTATGGCCTCAAACTCAGTAAATGGAGGTGACAGATGCAGGTCATCATGTGAGCCAGTAGAGTCTCCTTCATGTCCTTCATGTGCTCTAATATTTTGTCAGTGTGCTGATCAAAACAAAACAAAACAAAACAAAAAAAAAACAAAAAACAAAAAAACAAACAAAAAACCACACACACAAATAAACAGAAACACACCAAGCAACTCTAAACCCACACTGAAACTGAACATGGTGGCACATCCCAATAATCCTAGAATTTTCCAGGTGGAGGGCAAGGATCCAGAGTTCAAGGTCATTCTTCGTTACATATGTAACTGGAAGGTAAAGCCCACAAAAGACCCTTTCTTAAAAAACAAGACAAAGCACCAATTAAGATGGAGGCACAACAGTAAAAGACTCTGATTGGGCATTGAAAGGAGGCTGGGAAACACAAAGTCAGCCTCCTCACAAGGCAAGTTAAAGACCAACCTAGGCTACAGGAGACTTTATCTTCAAAGCAAAACAGAAAGGCAAGTGCAAGATCATGTGGAAGATCCTGGCTTTGTGACCCATGGGGACAAGGAGACAGAGCAGTCAGAAAAACACCTGCTCTATTAGCAATGGGCTACCTTTTCTTAGGAAGAATCCAAGGGAGCATCGTTGTCATAACTGAAGCAGAGCTGTGTGAGAAATTCGACTGCTCCACTTTAGTCCTGATTTCTTAGAAGTTCAGATGAGTAGTTTAACTCTGAGGAAACTTTTTTTCCTTCATTTTGGAGAAAGAACAGAGGGACATCATCATGCAAGATAACAAGCCAGGATGCCTTTCCCTGAGGGGCCAGCGTTCCTAGCTAAGAGGGAAGTTCTTTAATTCTTTTGTCAGTGGGGATGAAAAGAGTGCCTTCCTCAGCAAGACCTCTACCCAGGACTGACTGGGAGAGAAGCCAGCCAGAGTGTGAAGGGAGAGGTTCCAAATGCAATCACTGCTTTCTGTGTGTCTTCCTCCCAGTGGGGATCTCCCTACTGTGCAGCAAGTTTAGAGCAAGGAACTCAGTCTGTCTGGTTTTCATCCCAACCTACTGGAGTCCAGTGAAGGAATTAAGTCCAAAACAATGATTTCCTGAGGGGGGAAGGGTATGCCCAGAAGTAGAGACATTGCCTAGCAGACCCTTCTTTGAGATCTACAATCAAAAATGTATATATATTAAATCAAATCAAAGCAATAATATCCTGAAAGCTTTATTTTTCAAAGCTGAAAGAACCAGCTCATAAGTGATCCTGCACCCAGTAAACAGGGACATGCAGAAACAGGCAAACTGAAACCATAGGCCCAGGTATGGGCCCGGGAAGAAGAACAATGCTTTGCTCAGCCATCATCAGAGAAGTTTCCTCCTGCAGGAGACAGGAACAAACATGGAGACCAGCTAGACAATTTGCAGAAAGCGAGAAACCCTGGAACACAGCCCTAAATGGGATGTCTCCATCAAATCCCTCCCCTCAGGGCTCACAGAACTCTGAGGAAGAAGAGGCAGAATGTGTCTAAGAGTCAGTGGAGGTGAAAGTCACCAAGAAATCAAGGACTTCTAGACACAACAGACCAACATACATGAACTCATAGAAGCCGAGGCAGCATGCACAGGCCCTGCCCAGCAGGAGATGGCCAACAGAAGACAAACCCAATGGCATCTTTGGAGGTTCTTTATCTCATGCTGTCTCTGGGCTTTTTCCTTCCTTCCTTTTCATTTTTAACCTTTCAGGTCCTTTGGATGTATATGGTGGCTTCTGGTCTTGTGTTTTTATGGGACTCCTATGTGGGCAAACATGCGCCCCTGTATCTGTGGTCTGCCTTGTGCTTTTTCTTTGGCTCTGTCTCTCCTTTGCTTCTCTGCTCCTATTCTCATTTGTTTGCTTCTGTTTCATTTTTATTGGATTTTAGACACTCGTCATTTTCTAACAAAGAGAATGGGTGTAGGTCTGGATGGGGTATCAGGAGGAAATGGAAGGAGCTAGGGGAGAAAAAACCATAATCAGAAAATATTATATGGAAAAAATCTATTTTCAGCAAAAAGAAAGTAAATCATGGGCCTGTTTTTAAGGAGTAATAATTGTTTAGGTGCTACAGTTACTCGGTTTATAAATTTGGGTCCAATGATATTGTATTATCTAATTCTTAATAAGAATTTGGAAATTCACCTGGCAGTGGTAGCATATACCTTTAATTCTAGCACTTGAGAGGCAGAGGCAGGGGAATTTTTATGAGTTTAAGGCCAACTTGGTCTACAAAGCAACTTTCAGGATAACCAGGTCTATGAAGAAAAATCTTATCTGGAAACCACCACTACCACCCCCCAAAAGAAAAAAACAACTCAATTTGGAAATGTAGATATTTGTGAGCAAGTTTTTAACTTTAAAAACATGGTGAGCCAGACATTATTTAGGAGGTAGACATGGAATAATCAAAAGTTCAAAATCACCCTTGCCTACATAATGAGTTTGAGGCCAGCCTGAATTATCTGAGACCCTGTATCAACTAACATAATAAACAAACAGACCAATTGATCAGTCACAGTATGCTTGCTCAAGAATGGCTAAATTCATAGGGTAGAGCCCTGTTGAAGTGTTTACCATCATCCCACAGACTATTTCATAACCACAAAAGGAAATGACATCTTGACAATGGGGCCATCTGGAATATGCCACTTTAGACAAGTAATCGAACTTCATGTGACCCAGACCAATGATGAAAGAAGCTGACACTAACTTTTGGGGAAGATTCAGTGGGAGGCACATTAGAGTCTCAGGAAGATTTACCAAAAATCTCACCATGAGATAAACAACAAGAAAAATCAAAGCTAATAGGATCTTCTGCCAAACAATCAAACTGAATGTTATAAAGACTATACAATGACAGAGCTATTAACAAGACGGGGTTTAGTTAGAAGACAGAGGCAGGAGGATCTCTATAAATTCAAGAGCAGTCTGGTCTACATCTGGAATTCTAGGATAGCCAAGACTAAATAGAGAAATCTTGTTTCAGTAGATAATAGACAGGTAGATGATGATAGCTCAGTGATAGATGATAGACGAATAGACAGACAGAATTTGTGAGCATGCTCATACATTACTGGAGAAATTAAGAAATGTTGAATGTGAACAATAAGGAATATGAGCAATATTAAATTTATGAATTAGAAAAATATATGGGAAACTGGAGATAAGAGCCCTTTCTCTTGAGACTTCCATGGTAGACTTCTTTTGTTTTTGTTTTGTTCTTTGTTCGTTTGCTGTTGTTTTGAGACAAGATCTCACATAACCCAGGCTGAACTCAAACTCAGTATGGAGCCTAGGTTGGCCATAAATTTCCAAATTCTCCTGCCTCCAATTTTTGAGGACTAGGGTTACAAGAATGTGCCACCACCCCTGGTACTTTCTGAAATAGTAACATTAAGATAACCTGATGTTTGAAACTTGTTTTTAATGGGCTGAAGGGTAGGGGAAGAAGGAAAGAAACGTGTCAGAGAATAACTTCTCAGTTGCACATGCTTGTGGTTGCCACCCAAACCTGAAGATCTGTGTTCAGTCTCCAGAACCCATATAAAAAGCTGGACACAGTGATGTACACCTGTAATCCCAACACTCCTAAGGAGAGCAGAGACAGTGAGAAGTCCACAGGACAGCTAGCCTGGAGAACTGAACCCCACAGAAACAAGAATGACCATATCTCAACAAGGTAAAAGGTGAAAGGTACAGAAGGTACAGAGTGAGTTCCAGGACAGCCAGGGCTACACAGAGAAACTCTGTTTTCAAAAAAGGAGGAGGAGGTGGGAAGGAAGAAAGGAAAAATAGAAAGAAAGAGAGAGAGAAAGGAAAGAAGGAAGGAAGGAAGGAAGGAAGGAAGGAAGGAAGGAAGGAAGGAAGGAAGGAAGGAAGGAAGGAAGGAAGGAAAGCTAACTTCTGGCCTCCACATACATGCCACAGCACATACATGCACATGAGGGAGCCTGAACTCTTGAGTGCACACAGGAAATTCATTTTTTTAGAAAGAAAACAGAAACAATGAAGAAAAATTAAAAGGAGAAAAAGGAAAAATTTAAAAATAAATATAGCAAAATAAATAATATTCATGGCATAGAGTGTAATGGCTGTCCTTAAACAATTGTGCCATTGTGTTTGTTCTCTCTCTCTCTCTCTCTCTCTCTCTGAAACAGTGGCCTCCTTATGTAGCTGAGGATGATCGTGAACTTGTGATCTTCCTTCCTCCACTTCCCTAGAGCGAGGTTTATGACTATGCAGCAGCAAGTACAGCAGCAATTATGTCCCTGTACAGAATCTTTACCTAAACAGAAAACACAGAGGATGAGAGGGGGCTGATGGTAGAGTTTACAAGCCCGTGAGCCTGGGGCCCAGACCCATTTTCTGGCAGGCACTGCCATGGGTGTGCTTCTTCATCTGCTCTCCGAATCTAACTTCATCACTCCTTCCCAACATCTTGTCTCTTTCTGCCGACCCATGCTTCAGAACCATGCCATTTTCTAAAATACAAGCTACCTGTAATCCCATGCTTGCCAGTCCTCAGAAGAAATCCATGTTGACTGACACACAAATCAATTGACTTTCACAAGCATCTCTCCGCTGCGTGTCACCTCCACCCTATAGTTTCTATGCACAGCTTTTAAACTGCTTGCTGGTCCCCACAGGCGTTCTCTTGCTCAAGCTGTCTCTTTGCTAATGACAACTCACTTTCTCTTAATCTAGCAAATCTCTATTCAGCACTAAAAACCACAAGTTAAAAAAGAAAGAAAGAAAGAAACTACATGAACACTATTCTCTCCTCCAGAAGCATATGCTGAGCCTGTCTATTGTACTGTGACTTTAGTCCAGCCTCTACCATTTTTCACACTGTGGGCTCTGAGACCCTGAACTCAGGTCCAGTTGGTGCTATGTGCCTGGGAAAGAAACATGATGAACTGGTTTTATTTATGTATTTATTTTTTATTTCTTACTGCTCTAAAGTCATTGCTTCTGTTTCATAACCTTTGAAAAAGCTAAACTCTTAACAAATTCATTAAGAAAGGTGAGGCAGGAGGATGATAAATTCAAGGCCAGCACTGGCTACACAATGACTCTCTGGGCCAAGAAACTGAAGGAGAGAGAGAAAGGGGGGGCTCAGAAGTGGGTGGGCTGTGACTTAGGTAACAGAGTTAAGTGGAAACAAGGCAACAGAAAGTTAAACTTTTAGATTCTCTTAGTTGAGAAGATGAAGCCCAGAGCCAAGGCATTCAAAGCAGACAGAGTTTTGTTGCTGGGAAGTTTTAGGGCTTAACTTCCCTTCCAAATGTCTCTTCTCTTAAGATCCTTTTTGTTTCTTGGGAAATTCTAAACATATTACATGGCCTTTTCAATGAAGGGTCTGTTTCCTGTAACTGGTGCCTCCTTTCAATTAAGATCAAACGGAATTCAACATTAAGCGGAGCCACGACTCTTTCTCAAGTTAATGTTAATTATAACTTTGGTGGATGTGTTGCAGCCTGCTCCCAACCTATCTGATTTTACCAACAGACAGGGATAAAGCTGCAAGGAGACAGAGCATTCTGCCTCTATTATTATGGTGCTTGCCTGCAATGATCCCTGGGTATTTCTTCCCAGAAAATCTTCACATAAGTATTTATTATATGAAAAATATGAACCTTTATTAGAAGCTAACAATGCAGTCAGTGTCTATTCAACTTTTGCTCTGCACTTAAGGCAAGAAAAGAAAACTCAATTTTGTTCTTGCATGTTTGTGTGCAATTTGCTACCTTTAAATGTTACATTCAAAGAATGTACTATTGTAGAAAAATACAGGCAGCCATCTTTGAACTAAAGTCTTTAATCTCTGATGCCCTAAGTGAAGGTCACCAGCAACTTTTTCAGAGGAACAATCCAAAATAGTCAGCGTACTCATTGCTTCTGTAAGTGAGAGTTTGCAAAGAGGTGTGTCACTTACAGATAGCCTCATTAGATAGAACACAGGCAAATGCTTCAAATGTAACTGGAATTAGCACGTTTCTATTTCCTAGGCATCCTGCTCGTAGACTGTAGTTAGCACTATACTGTCAGGTTTGTTTTGTTTTAATAGGAATACTTGGCACACTAGGCTCTTGTTTTAAAATTATAGCTGCTGGAGCTCATTGTGCATTGTCCCTTCTATAAATGGTCTCCTTTACAAATGAATTCTCCAGGTGATCTTCTACCTACCACCTACCCAATGCCTGCACATTCCTCCCTGGTCCTATCTACTTAGTGTGTTTACAGACTTCATGACTGCATATACTCACCACCGGTGCATTCTTACCTTGATCGTCCCCTTATCCAGTTGAGAACCAGATAGTTTTGTTAGAATGGTACATCTTTACTATATACATTACCGTACCTTATTATAGACACCTGAAAAACACTAATGATTTAGAAAAAAAAAATCCTACTGATTTCTTAGATATCCTGTAGTTTGATCCACTATCCAATTTTGCCTCAGCCCAAAGCAGTTCAGGTGAGATACTGTCACAGTGAAACAAACTAGTGGATTTTCCATGAGCACCATCTTTTAGTCCTGTTGCCAAACTAGAACAACCATATAACACTGGAAGACTCTTTAATCTCTCTGCACACTGGGTTTCCTGTGTAAACAACATAAAGGTTGCCCATAAAGACTGTATGCTTGAGTCTATGTTGTCTGGGGCTGGTGAGATGGCTCACTGACTGGATGGAAACACTTGATGTTCTTGCAGAGGAGCCAGCACCAGCATGGTGGCTGACAACCACCTGAACTCTAGCTCCAAAGGGACCTCAGGGAAACAGACATAAGCGTTCACAAACGTACATGCAGATAAAACACTCATATACATAAAATTCAAAGAATAAAGTCTTGCTGGGCAGTGGTGGCCTTTAATCCCAGACTTTGGAGACAGAGACAGGTGATCTCTGTGAGTTCGAGGCCAGCCTGGGACAGACTCCAAAGCTACAGAATAAAAAAAAAAGTAATTTAGGAAACACTAATAATACTGTGAATTTACCTCCTAGTCCAGACTTTCTGGAAAGACAAATCCAACTATGCACTGTTATGGCAATCAGGTAACTTTCCTGTATTACTGTAATGTTTTATGACACTGGAAAGCACTTATCTATTGTCAGAGTTGCATAGCCTCACTAAAAATTGCTAGGAGACAGTAAATGTTTTTACAAGCAAAAAGCCTTCACTTTTTCCTATTGCTATCTACTGAAGAAAAAAGAAAAGGAAAGATGGAGGGGAGGGGAGGGGAAAAAGCTTTGCCCAGCTACTGGTCACAACCCAGGCCCTGTGTTTCTGAGCCAAGGCTAAACCCTTTCAGGCCTAACTGAAGAAAAGTAGTCTGATGATTTTCATCTAATTTGCGGGGTCTCTTAAGAAAGAGGAAGTGCAGCTGGGTCGGCAACTCTCAAAACTACAGCATCCACTAAGTCTGGCATAGTGGCACACGGAATAATTGCAGAACTCAGGAGGTAGAGGCACAAGGGAGGTTGGGGCTACCATGGGCTACACAGCACGTTTCAGATCAACCTGGGCTACATTACAAGATAGATTCTCAAACAAAATGAAGCAGAATGTCACTGAAGATTGCTCTTCGGTCCTCTGATTGATTCAAATCCACCAAATGCTGTGTATTTTGCAAAGCAGGGAGGAAAAACTCTCCAGATCACAGAGACAAGACCACACCTGACTCCCACTCTCTCTGCTAGGAGTAAGCACCTACCTCATAAAATTCTCTCTTCATGAAAACTAACCAGATTGCTTCAACATTAATTAATATAATTAACACATTATCAATAGCTGCCCTTACCACCCCCCACCATGTGTTCCCAGCTTCCTGTAATCACAGGTCATAGCCTTTCCCAACAGCCAACATCAATCTTACCCTCTTGCCCACAATTACTTTCCAAACTGTAAACCATCCCATTATAAAAGCCGAAAAATGAGCCAGACAAAATTATACACTGAACAGAGAACTAGTTAGCCGTGAGACTGGGAACATGCTTCACAAGTTGACTAAATTGTTGCCTTTAAAAAAAAAAAAGATAATAGTCCATTATTTTCTTAGTAATCATTTAAGATTAAATAAAGCTAAGCAACTGAAGTGAAATGGAGGTGAAGAAATGAAGATAAAAAAGATTACCAAAAATTTAAATAATCATTCGGCTTAATCTGTCAAACATTTATTTTTTGATATATAAGTAGGTAAGGTGCCTTAGTAGAGCAGGTTGTGAGTCAGGCTCACAAAAGTAACAGAAACTATAAACTATGGGAAGCCTAAAATTGACTCTGCAGCATCATATGTTGTGTAGCCCTCTAGAAAGCAATTTCCCCCACACAAATCACAAAATCATTCTATATTTAATGTTAATAATATTATCTCTTGAATTACTTAGCTAGAGATGCAAATCCTGGACTTTGAAATCCTCATAAAGGAAATAGGAGACGGGTTAGGCTAGACACTGTGAGGAGCAGACACACTGGGACATCGGAGTGGCCAAAGGATCCATCTTTTAGGCTTCCTGTAGCCCTTCATAGGAACCACACATTCTATAATTATTAAATTCAAGCATAAGCAAAATATTAACTGTCAGGATAAACCACAAAAGTGAGATTGATATATTCCCATTTTGTTCTGTGCTGAGCACTAAAAATTCAAAGCCCGTTGCTTGTTTTCTGTGTGGCTCACTAATGTATGGAATGTATATGCCAAAGGTCAGGCCAGAAACTGCATTCTCCACGGGATGATACTCTTCATGCTGCTACTGGAGATGCCTTAGATGGAAAGACTAGGGAGGCATTTGGACACATTACCAAACAAACAAACAAAAAAAACCCCAGAACAACAGCAACAATGAAAAAAACCTTAAACTGACAGGTGGGTTAGGAGTTGAAAGTATCAAAGGGAAAAATAGTTGTGATAATGGGTTTGATAACAGTGGTTAATAAAGGTTAAAATATTTAAGAAGCAAATCAATCTGTTCAGTTTTGGGAGCTGGAGAGAAGGCTCAGTGGTGAAGATCACTGCTCTCCCAGCGGATCTGGCTTCGATCCCCAGTATCCATGAAGCAGTTCATAATTGTCTGTACCTGTACTTCCAGAGGATCTGGCATCCTCACAAAGACACAGGCAGGCAGCCAAAACATCAGTGCACATAGAAATAAATAAATCTGTTTTTAAAAATAGTTTCCTGAATTTGGAAAGTGAAGATGAAGAAGGGTTAGCCAGAAGTGGAGCAAAGGTCCCACTCTGGGGCACTTGGGCTCCCTCCCAGGTTGCAGCGTGTGTTGAATGGAGGACCTGGTGAGCTCTTCCTAAGGATGCTCATGGTGGATGAGACACAACTCCCATACTGCTGGCTGCAGTCAGTTCTGTAAATGCAGCACTAATTTGTAAAGCAGTGAGAAAGAAAATTTAAAATGTATAATTTCTAAGAGATACAAGTCACACAGGGAAGGTGCTGCTGTTGGACAAAGGCAAAGTTTACATGTGAAGACTGTTTTCTAGCTAAATATTGGGTGAAGACTGGCCGGTAAGGCTACTGTGGAGGTATCTCAGGTAAAAAGGATCTCTCTGCGAAAGACTAGCATTACTTTAATTAGAACTTTCTGCTCTGGAGCCTGACCCTGGAAATTACAGATGAATTAGAAATTCAGAAATGTAAGTGATTAGATTCAGCTAACTCATAAAAGAGAGAGGTACAGCAGTGGAACTTTGTATTGAAGGTGCAAACCACAGTGTATCTATGTGTTCGCTTGTATTCTGAAAACTGTGGCATAGATACATTCATTTCAAACAGTCTGGGCCACATGGAAAGCTGACTTAGTTTTTCTTTTGGGGTTTTTGAGGTAAGGTCTCATGGAGCCCAAGATGATCCTCTACCTTCTTAGTGCTGGGATTACAAGCCTGGGCCGCCACACTCATGCTCAAGGGGAGCCTAGTGCTTTGTGCACACTAGCTGCCTCAGCTCTGGGAAAGCGAATGTATGATTAGCCTTAGGTAACAGAGGAGACTCAGAAGACAGGGAGTGTTGTACAAGGTTTCTGGCCCGGACTTTCCGGCCTAGCCTCAAGGTTTAGGCCCACAGTCCCACAGACCCTCAGAGACACACAGATGCTTTCAATAATTTTAGGCTGATTGGTCTCAGGCCCAGGCATATCACTTGCTAGTTCTCTACCCTTCATCTAACCCATGATTCTTCCTGTTCAGCCATGCGGCTCGGTACCTTTTCTTAGAGCAGCATGGTTGTCCTCTGCTTCTTCCGGCTTCTCTCTGGTGCTCTGCTCTGTGCTTCCTGTTCTCAAGAGTTTTCTTAGTCTGGTAGTCCCGCCATACTTCCTGCCTGCCTTTGGCCAATCAGCGCTTTTTATTAAACCAGTGGGTGGGACAATTATTTACCATGAAACAACACAATCCCCTACAAGGAAGGGATGGTGGTGATATACAACTATACTTCCAACACTCTGGAGGCAGAGCAGTATGGAGAGTTTGGAGCCTCCTGAGCCAATCTACATGGGAAGATCTTGTCAAGATATTTTACATTTCCTTTTTCCTTCTCTCTCTTTTTCTTTCTTTCTTTCTTTCTTTCTTTCTTTCTTTCTTTCTTTCTTTCTTTCTTTCTTTCTTTCTTTCTTTTTTTTTGTTTATGTTTTTGTTTTTGAAGACAGAGTTTCTCTGTATAGCCTTTGCTGTCCTGGAACTTGCTCTGTAGATCAGCCTGGCCTCAAACTTAGAGATCTACTTGCCTCTGCCCCCAAGTGCTAAGATTAAAGGCATGCACCACCACCACTGGGCTCTTTTTAGAATTATTTTATTATTGTATTCATTGTGTTTTTATTTTTTAAATAAGTATGGGTGTTTTGCTTGCATGTATTCCTATGGAGTGAATGCATGCCTGGTGCCCAAAGGGGCTGGAGAGGATGTCAGATCCTCTCAGACTGAAGTAAAAGACAATTGTGAGGTGCCATGTGGGTGCTATAAATTGAATCTGGGTCTTCAGGAGAAGCAGCCAGTCAGTCCTCTTGGCCACTGAGCCATCTCTCCAGTTCATTATTTTACGTGTATGGGTAGCCTGAATGTACGTCTGTGCACCATGTGGCAATCAGAAGAGGTGATCAGATGCCTTGAACTAGAGTTATGGATAGTTGTTTGCTTCCACAGGTATACTGGGAACCAAAACCCAAATTCTTTTGAAAGATCACAAAGGTCTCTTAACCTTGGAGCCAATCCTCATACCGAAGTGTTTTATGACATCAAGTCTCAACTCTGAGGCCTGCATTTTACCATGAGGTCAAGACAGATTTAGACTTTCAAAGACTCACAGGTCAGTGTCTGATCCACTGAGATTTTGTTTTCTAATTTTTAGCTTCGTTATCTCTTTCCACTGTTTCTTTTTCTTCATTTTACGATTGATTGGGCTTTAGCTCAGTAAATACTTCAGTAAGATACCAAGAATGCTTTGTTAGATTTGTGGGTGTTTCCAAGCTCCAGGTTAAAAATTTAACCATCATATAGCTGCCCCCACTGATGGCAATAATTGTTCCATATGGTAGATTTTACTCACAACAGTGACCTTTTAACTCTCTATTGTCTCCTGTTTGTGGTAGCACACATTCTTTCCAAATGCCAGTTATAAACTTTATGTTTGGCCACGCAATAAATAACCACCTCACAAGAGTAATTATTGAGAAAAATGTATTTTCCAATCAGCTGATAAAAATGCATAGGTCTTTAAATATGTGTTTCACAAAACAGCCATATCCTTCAGGCCATCCAGCTATCATTTTGAAATATGAATACTAAGTACGGAATGTATACCAAGGATGGAAATGTGTCCACCTACTTGGTGGACTCCAGTGAGAAACAGATTTGGAGGGTATGGGATTAATTTTATCTGGAACCTGATATGTTCTGCATTCCTATGAGATAGTTCCAAGTATTTTTCCAGGAGATAGTTCTGACCCAAAGGAAGCAGTTGCTTATAGTACACATGTTTTCCAAGGATCAAGCAAGAAAACAAAGACAGTCCTTTGGGTCTAAAAAGTGTATGTGTTGTTGGTGACCAAGGTGAAAAGGCTCAGAGCAGATGGATGAGATTTCAGTGCCTGGAAGGGTGAGTTGGGCATGTTTAAACAGAGCATGCATGAGATTCCTTCTACAAGTTTGGCTGTGAACACCAGGAAAGAGATGATAACCAAGTTGTTGCTTGGTGGAGGCAAAGGTGAGAGAGGTCACGTTATTTTTCTTTGTGTTTCTACTGGTCAGAGTTGAGCCCACTTAAATGCTGACTACAAAGAGCTCAGAAAGAAGCTGAAAACGTAGCAAAATTAAACAGAAGAGCAGCAAGCCTGGGAACACAGGAAGGTCGGGGATGGGAGGTACCAATACTGACTCCTTCCCTGCAGTTGAGATAACCAGTACTTCAGCAGGTGTGGTGGTTGACCTGTAGCTGACCTGAGGAATTGCAAATGCTCAGGGACAGCCAGGGGCCCAGCTGTGAGAGACAGCTGCACATTGTTCTCAGGACAGGGTAAGGACCCAAGTTCCTAACCACCTGGGGTAGTTAGACCAAGGAAGCTGGGCCTTCATACTTTTGATTCCTATAAGAGGAACAATCAGAAACACCTCTACTCACATTTCCATAAAGCTCAAATCAACCCATTTTTCTGATGTTGCTTACTGAGAGGAGGGCTTGAAGAGTTAACTCCAAACTGGATTATAACATCAGAAAAAAAAAAAATTATTTAAACCCTTTTTGGTTTTCATGTTGAATTTTCCCAGTACTCAGGAGGCAGGGGCAACAAATTGTCAATTTGGAGTCAGTTTTGTCTACATAGTGAGTTTGAGGGGAGCCAGAGCTATACATAAGTCTTTTAAAAGAAAACAAACAAACAAACAAACAAAAAAAAAACCCCACCACCAACCAATAATTCTCTAGAATGGAGGTGACAAGGTTAGGGATGTAATGCCAACTTCTGGGCTCAATTCCCAGCACTACATAAACCTGGAGCAGAATTTTATAAGCCTAGTATTCTCGAGGTGGAAGCAAGAAGATCAGCAGCTCAAGGCCATTCTCTGAGATATATTTACCTAGTTCAAGGCCAGCCTGGGATCTAGCAGACACTGTGTCTCGAAACAAAAATGGGAGAAAGAAGGAATCACACTTGGAAACTAAAAGGAAAGTGAGCTTTATCACTTCTTAAATGCTGTTTTTCATATTAATGGGGTTCAGTTTGACATTTTCATATACACATCAGTGTGTACCGATCAAATCCAAACTCCTCCTTAAGCAAGTTTACTACATTTTCTTATCGGAACATTTCCAAGACACTAAAGATGGCATGCCTTAAGCAAGGCTGATAACAGTTGATGAGAACAAGGGATACAGTCACAGCTCAGGGCAAGAGGGCTTGCCAGACATTCAGCATGCCCTGGGTTCCATGTCTAGTACTGCAAGGAAAAAAAAAAAAGTCCTGCCCAGTCTCAAAAGCAAGTATAGATTCAAATTGCTAAAGATATTAAATTCATTATAATAGTAAAGTTTTAAGAAGGATGAACAAAATTACATACAAGCTTAGTAAAAAATAAACACTAAAAAAACCCAATGTCACTGCCATGGCTAAAATGTAGCAGGCTGCATATTCGTGATGGATTGCTTTAGTCTCATACATGGGCCTCAGTGCCAAAGGGGTTGCATGCAAATCTAGAAGAAAGTTGATAAGCCTTTCAGATTTTCTTTTTACATGAATCACTGTTTAGTCCATGGATTTCAGCCAGTTCAATACAATTTGATCAATGTAATTCTTGGTAAAATTAAAACAGAGGCACATGCTAAATTTATCACATAGTCAGCAGCTACTCAGAATCAAGATGCTCCATTCAACTAAAGCCCTTTTGATAAAGTCACATTTTTATTATTGGTGGCTGTGATACTGGTGTTTTGTTGTTTTTGGAAACAAGGTCTCTTGTAGGTTGGGGTAGCACTAAACACCAAATCTCCTGGCTGTACTTCCCAAGTATTGGGACTATAGGTGTGTGCCACCACTCCTGACCAATGCAGGCCATTTAGACAAACATTTTTGTTGTACTGGGTGACTTATTTGGAAAAAAAAAAAAAAAAAGCTTTATTTTTGGGTTCTTGTGACAGGATTTCTCTGCATAGCCTTAGCCCTCCTGGAAAATGTAGACCATGCTGACCTCAAACTCATAGAGATCCACCTAACTTTGCCTCCCAAGTGCTGAGCTCAAAGGTCTGCACCTCCACTGCCTGATTGGGAAAAAAAAATATTTTGATCTCCTTATATGAAAGAACTAGAAACTCAGTTTTTAAAATTCTATCTTAAATGAGATGCTACCATAAGTGTCAGCTCTCAGGAAGCAGAAGCAAGCTGATCTCCAGGCCATCCAGAGCTACACAGAAAACCCTGTCTCAAAAATAAATGACTGGAAAAGGAAGAAGAGCCCAGCATGGTGGTGAATGCCTTTAATCCTGACACTCAGGACTGTGAGGCAGGAGAATTACCACAGATTCAAGCCAGTTGGGTCTCAAAATGAGTTCCAAGTCAGCTAGAGCTCCATAAGGTACTTGTCTCAAATGAAATAAAATGAACCAATCCTAAGAAATTCTGTAAAATACATTCTGATTATACACACCCCTAACTCCTCCCAGCTCCTCTTCACCTTCCCTCCAATCTGGATCTGCTCACCTTCTTTATCTCATTAGAAAACAAACTAACATGTAAGGATTAATTAAAATAAAATAAAAAACAGATTAAAATATGGCAAAATAACTCAACAAGAGAAGGAGCCAAAGAAAAATACACAAGAAACACATGTCGATGCAGAGATACACACAGGAATCCACAAAAACACAAAATAGGAAGCCATAAATATATCAAGTTTTAATTATTTTTAAAAAATACCCTGGCTTAACATTATGAGACAAAGAATCCCTCAAGATGCTGTTGGCATGTGTTCTGTGTTCATGGTCTACTACAGGGCCTGCCTTTAAGAAAGACTCATTTCCCCCAGTGAGACTTCCTTGGAGAACACTAATTGTTTTTATTTGCAAGTGGTTCTCAATTGGAGATGGCTTCTGTGTTAGCATGGGAGCTTGCGCCCATTTCTCCTTTTAGCTCTAGAACCCGGTTGGGTACAGATCTGTGTAGGCCCTGTGCATGCTGTGGTAGTCTCTGTGAGTTCACACATGTGTTGGACCTAATATATTTAGAAGGCCTTAATTCCTGGGTGTTCTCCATGCCCTCTAGCTTTTACACCCCTCTTTCTCCTCTTCCACAGGATTCTCTGAGCTCTGAGGGGAGGGATTTGATTGAAGCATCCCATTAAGAGCTGAGTGTTCCAAGGTCTCTCAATTTCTGTACATTGTTTGGCTCTGCATCTCTGTATCTGCTGGAGGAAGAAGCTCCTCTGATGATGGCTGAGTAAAGCACTTATCTTGGAGCATAACAAAATTTCATTAGGAGTCAATTTATTACTACATTCCATGAGCAGAACAGTAGCATTTGGTTTTGACCTTGGTTCCTGGCCTATCTAGTTTCAGGTTCTTGGCCACCCAAATAGTACTGAGTATGGGCTCCACTTCAGAGAGTGGGCCTTAAGTCAAAGCAAATATTAGATGGTTATTCCCACAAGCCTTATGCCTGTATTGCACTAGCACACCTTGCAGGCAGGTGACTCTTGTAGATCAGGGGCTTCGTAGCTGGATCGGTGTTTACCTTCACCTTTGGTGGTGTGCAGAGTATCTTACAGTACCAGGAACACTGGTTTGTAGGGGTGAAGGTTCTGGGTAGGAGCCACATCAACTTCTCTGTTTTCAGTGAATTGTATAGGTGTTGTCTTCAGCAACTGGCCTTGGCATTGTGGAGAACAGCCTACAGTCTGGGCAACTGCCTGTTTTTTTTTGGGGGGGGGGGGGGTGTTCTCCATGGGACTCATTAATCAGCAACTCCATTTGACATAACACATTCCTGGTCCTGGAAGTTTCACCTGGTGATGAGAAATGTCCAATTGTGACTGTCTTGCCTGTCATTTCGCAATTTCATTTAGTTCACCTTCATATATGTATATATTTTAGAAAGCATCTACTGAATTAGGTTCCCATATGGCCCCTCGAATGGCCCTTAGTTTTAGCTGTCTCTCCATATTTTCTCCCTTGCCCTTCCGTTTCCTTACCATTCTTACTTACAACCCAGTCCTTTCTTGCTCTTCATCCATCCATAACTATCTATTCTATTTCCCTTTCCTAGCAAGATCTATATTCCTCTAGTCCTTTACTCCAAACCTAACCTCTGTAGTTCTAACAATGGTAGCTTGTTAACATTGCCTTAACTAGCATCCACAGATAAGCAAACACACACCATATCTGTCTTCCTGAGCTCTAGTTACTTCACTTAGGACAATTCTTTTGTTGTTGTTTGATTGATTTTTTGAAACAGGGTCTCTCTGTAAAACAGTCCTGGCTGTCCTGGATTCACTCTGTAGATCAGATTGGCCTGGAGCTCACAGAGTTCTCCCTGCCCCTGCCTCCTGAGTGCTGGAATTACAGGCATGCATCATGGATGATTGTTTTCCCTGTATCTTTCAATTTACCTGCAAATTTCAAGATTTTTGGTATCTTTAACAGCTCAGTAATATTCCAAAAGTACCACATTTTCTTTATCTATTCATTTGTTGGGACACATCTAAGTGGTAGTTGGTTTCTGGATATTATTAATAGAGTAGCAATGAACATGGTTAGGCAAGTGTCCCTGCAGTAGGATGCACAGTACTGTGTGTATATGCCGAGAGTACTATAGGTAGCAAGATCTTGAAGTAGATCTGTCCCCAGCTTCCAAGGAACTGCCACACTGATTTCTATACTGGCTGCACAAACTTGAACTCCCAGCAGCAATTAAGGAGTGTTCTCCTTACTCTAATATCTTCACAAACCTGAACTGTCTTTTAGTTTTGGATGTTGGCCATTCTGATTGCTATAAGGTGACATCTCAATGTAGTTTGGATTTGCATTTGCCCCACCCCCACCCCAGGTTATCCGAGGGGTTTTTTTTTTATATAATGTTTTATATGAAGTTGAAATGGTTCTTTCAACTTCTATGAAGAACTGTGTTGAAATTTTGTTGTGGATTGTACTAAGTCTGTAGATTACTTTTGGTAAAATGGCAATGTCTACTATATTAATCCTATTCATTTATGAGCATGGAAGATCTTTCCATCTTCTGATATCCTCTTCAATTTCTTTCTTCAGTGTCCTAAAGAGTTCATTATAAGTCTTTTGCTTGCTTTATTAGATTTACACCCAAGGCATTTAACATTATTTGAGGCTGTGGTGAAAGGCATTGCTTCCCCATTTCACCCTCAGTCTATTTGTCACATGAATGCAGAAGGGCTACTCATTTTTCTGTGTTGATTTTGGATGCAGCTACTTTGCTGGAAATGTTTATCATCTGTAGGAGTTTCCTGGTGGAATTTTAAAGGTCAGTTACATACATTGTTATATCATCTGCAGTTAAAGATATTTTTACTTCTTCCTTTCCCGTTTGTATACCTTTGATCTCCCTCTACCTGAAACTTGGAGTACTTTATTGAATAGGTACAGAGAGAGTGGACAGTCTTGTCCTGTACTTGACCTTAGTGAATATGCTTTGAATTTCTCTTCATTTAAGTTGAGTTGGCTCTGAGCTTGCTGGAAATTGCCTTTATCATGCTGAGTTATACGCGTTGTGTCCCTAATCTCTTCAGGACTTTTACTAGGAAAGGTAATTAGATTTTTGTCAAAGGACTTTTCTACATCTAATGAGATGATCGTGGGGTGGGTTTGTCTGTTCCTTCGTTTGTTTGTTTGTCTTCAGTTCATTTATATGATGGATAAAAGCCATGTGAGACGTCTATATACTATAAGTAAAAGACTGTTTTGGCCCATGACAGGCACTGTAACAATGAACAAAAATCAAAGCATAAATAATTTAAAAAAAGGACAAAGTCAAACAAACAAAAAATAAATCAAGTAAACTACCCCCAAAAAATAACATAAAATAGTAAAAGTGAGCCATGGGCCACATGACAAGACAAATTAATAAAAATAAATTAAATTAAAATAAAATAATTAATAATATGTCTAAGCCATAGGCCAAACAATATAAAATTAATATAAGTGTCTAAATCGTTTCTAGGAGAAAAAAACAGCTACAGGCAAATCCAAACCATAGGGCTAGTTAAGTCAAAAACCTCATGTTACAGGGTAACATTTACTAATTTTCATATATGCAACCATCCCTGCATCTTTGGGATAAAGCCTAGGTGATTATGGTGGATGATATTTTTGATATGTTCCTGGATTCAGTTTGCAAGCATTTTATTGAGAAATTCTGCATCTGTGTTCATAAAGGAAATTGGTCAGTAATTTTCTTTGTTGAGTCTTTATGTAGTTCAGGTATCAGAGTAACTGTGGCTTCATGAAAACAACTGAGCAATGTCTCTACTGCTTTCATTTTGTGGAATAATTTTAGGAGTGTTGGTATTAACTCTTCTTTGAAAGTTTGGTAGAATTCTGCGCTAAAATCATCTGGCTCTGAGATTCTCTTGATTGGCAGACTTTTTAGTGACTGCTTCTATTTTAGTACGAGTTATACATTTGTTCAAATTGTGTATCTGGGGGCCTAGAGAGATGGCTCCATGGTTAAGAGCATTGGCCACTCTTACAGAAGACCAGATTCCCAATTCCCAGCACCCACATAGCAACTCATAACTGCCTGTAACTCCAATTCCAGGGGATCTGACAGCTTCACACAGACATACATGCAGGCAAAACCCAAGTGCATATGAAATAAAAATAAATTAATTTAAAGTGTTTGTCTGCCTTTGATTTAACTTTGATAGGTAGTATATATGTTGAGAGAATTATCTGCCCCTGCTCCTTTTTGGGGAACTGGGCTTCCTGTATCTCAGGCTGGCCTTAAAACTTTAGCTCACTGTGAAGCTGATGATCACTTTGAACTTCCTTCTGAACCTCATGCCACACCTCCAGAGTGCTGGAATTATGGATGGGTACCACCACATCTGGTTGTCAATAGCAACCACCACTTCCTCTCCTTGTTTTCCTTTTCTTCCTCCTTTAGAAAGTGACAATGTAGCCCAGGATGGCCCAGAGCTTGCTACCTTGCTATGTACCCCAGGCTGCCTTTGAACTCATAATTCTCCTGGCCCAGCTACTTTGGATTTGCAATTAAAGGTATACATTATCACCGCCACCTCTCAGTGAGTTCTTATCGGCTGCAAAAATTACTCTGGTAATGTTGGGTGTGGTGACACAGGACCATAATCCCATCACTCATCATCAGGGGGAGATAGGAGGGTTGTGGATCTCAGGTCAGTCAAGGTTGTATTCTGGGACCCTGTTATACAGAGAGAGAAAGGGAGAGGGAGAGAGAGGGGAGGGGAGGGGAGGCTGGGTAACTTATTTGAACCAACAAAATCTAGGAAGTTGTAAGAACAGGGCTCTGTGCTTTTCAAGCTGACACCTTGGATATTGCAGGGAATCCAGTCAATTTATCTTTAACTTTCTTTTCACCTCCGTACACAGTGACCTGTCCTGTGTTGAGAAATCAAGCTGTTACCCCTAAGCAGCCTCAGATGTCAAAATCTCTTGTACCTCATTTTATAAACAAGTTCAGCAAGCTGCAGACGATGAGAAACCTCCATCTTCCATGGGCTCAGCCCATAATGGACAAGAACAAAAACAATTGCTCATCTGAAGTCGAGCAGGTTGGCTGGGTCTCCACGGAAACTGTCTTTCAAGAATGGAAATGCATAAGCTTGCCTTCTTTCCCCTTGTCTGCTCCTTCTTGAAGAGATTTATATCAGGAAAATGCTTTGGCACCGCCTCCTCAGTTTCATCAGCAATTTTTATCTCCTTTTCCATCTTCTCACTTTTCCCCTAGACTCAGCTCAGGAGTAGGAGAGACGTGTAACCACTTTTCTCTTTCCTTTTGCACTGTGGATAGCTGGGTGGGCCCCCATGACATCCTTTTGTGGTGGTTTGAAAGAAAATGGCCCCAGAAGGGAATGGTACTATTAGAAGTTGGGACCTTGTCGGAGAAAGTTTGTCATTGCTGGGGTGGGCTTCTGACATCTTTTCTCAAGTTTCACACAGAATGACAGTCAATTGACTTCCTGCTGCATTCTGGTCAAGATATAACCAACACCATGTCTGCCTGCTCGTTGCCATGCTCACCGCCATGATGATAAGGGAATGAACCTCTGAAACTGCAAGCCATCACTTCAATTAAATGTTTTCTTTATAAGAGTTGCTGTGGTTATGGTGTCTCCTCATAGCAATAATAATAATAATAATAATAATAATAATAATAATAATAATAATAATAATAATAAAACAACTAATTAATTAAGACACCTTTCTTCCTTTGAATTAACTTTTGAACACAGGAAGGAATCAGGTATACTGCGTTTCTAGGTTTCCAGATTTTTTTTTTCTTAACCTGGGTTGAACTGGAACACTGTGTAGCCCAGGCTACCCTGAAATCAGCCTCAGCCTCCCAAATGCTAAGATTACAGACATGAGCCATCACAGCTGGCAAAACACTGATAATAGTTTCTTCAGTATAGGATTTATTGATTTTTCTCAGTTTTTGTTTTGTGGAAGCTAGTGTGAGTTAGCTTTGCAGTTAGAAGCAGCCTTCTTAGGAAGTTGAAAAGAACTAAAATCGTACCTAGAGAAATAATATTTATTATAAATAGATCTAAAAGTAATTGAATGAATTATAAATCTTTTACTACAGAGAAAAACCTATTCTGAACATTAAATAACCCTCAGCTACCACCCAGGCCCACACCCAGGGCTTTGAGTTGGCCCATCCCAGCATCTGCTTCATCTGTGATGTGCTGGACATTGTGAAGGGACTGGCCCTGTGGAACCATAGCTTCATGATCTCCAGGACTCCCAGCAAAAGCAGGATATTTGAGCAGCGTTTCAGTGAAGGTCCAGTATTGATAGTGTAGCCTTGAACCGGACCAACGATTCATTACAACAAACATTCGAAAGTAAAACTTTTTGGGCAAAAGTTTCTATTGCACGACGCACTGTAGCCTCCAGATGCCACCAAGGTGAATTAAGAGGTGATGGAGAGGTGGGAAAGAGGGAGGAGCAAAATGCTTTGTTGCTTTTGGTTTTGGTTTTGTTTTTTAATTAATATAGTTATTTTCTTTTTGAGGAGAAGGATGCAAGGATGAAGGGTAGATATGCAGTGACTGGGAAATGAGCAGGACTAGGGGGCATGATGTGAAATCCCCAAAGAATCAAAAAAAAAAAAAAGTCTTTAAAGAAGACACACTTTATTAGTGAGGTATTATTTTGTGAACTTCTTGTGGCTTTGAAAATTTCTTTTAAAATATATTTTTAAAATATTTGCATTTTTCTCTTCAGTCTCACATCAGAATGGGAAGGGGGCATAAACTCTATCCGGTAGAAGAGAGAGGAGGGAAGAGTTATAACTCCCAAATTCTTCATCCTTTCTCAGGCAAGCCCATGGAGTGTGGACTGAAAAGCCCTGGGTTTGGTTCAGCTCCATCATCTGATGGCCATGCTCTCCGCACAGCTGTGTAGTAAACATGTGACTCATCATTCTCTTAGATGGTCTCAACTAAGGCACAATGTTTCACCAAAGGACTAATGAGGGTAGTTTTGTCTTAATATATACATAAGACTGTCTTTAAAAAAAAAGAACCAATATAAGAGTTCGTGCCTGTCTGTAATCCTACTACTGCACAGGCTGAGGCAGGGGGATCGTAAGTACTGAGTTATAGGCAGCCCAGCACATGTCAATATATCCTGTCTCAATAAAAAACAGAGAGCAAGACAATAACATTATTGGCGAATTATGAAGAAAAAGAATCCAGTGTATATTCAGTTTTTGTTTTTCCTGAGTGTCTCAGGCTGACCTTGTACTTCTGCAGCTGAAGATGACTTTGAATTTCTATTCTGAGAATCAAATCCCGGGTTTTTAAACCCCAGACAAGCACTCTACCACCCGAAGCACAATCCCTCAATGTGTGTTTGCTTTGTCTATTCTCCCTTCCAAATGAGCAAAGTTAGCAAAGAAGCAGATAAAAGCAAGACTACATGAAGAAGTACAACAAAATTGTGATTGAGCTAAGCATAGCAGTATAAGCCCTTAAGGAGGCAGAGGCAGACAATCTCTGTGAGTTTGAGGCCAGCCTGGTCTACATAGTTAGTTTCAGGTCAATCACAACTACATAGTGACAACCTAGCTAGAAGAAATGTGATTGAATACCATAAAAGAAATGCCTTCTAAAAGTAAAGCTGAGCCAACAATTTTTATGCCCAAACAGAAATATCTAAAAAATTTACAATTTATTATTTTATGTTGGATTTTATGTATGTCTATATGTAGCCACATGTACACTTGAGTGCAGGTACATTTGGAGTCCAGAAGAGGGTTTTGGATCTTCTAGAACTGGAATTCCAGGCAGCTGTGACCTGTACAGTGTGGGTGCTGGGAACTGAACTCTGATCCTCTATTCAGGAGTAGTACATGCTTTTAAACTTTGAACCACCTCTCCAGCCCCAGTTCCATGTTGTAAAATTTCAATTACATAGTACATACATAATAAGTTAGAGACCAGGATGGGGGCATGTAGGCAGACTTTTCTGTTCCTCCAGCTGCACCCCAAATAAGCTTGTTTTTAGCTAGCCTTTATGACTGAAATTAACTTACTTCTATTAATAGATGTGCTGCCCTAAGGCTCATTTACCTCCTGTTTGTACTTCCCAGGTGCGTCTCAGGATATCTCCTCTGACTCCGCCCTCTTTCCTACCAGCATAGTCTGGCTGTCTGGCCTAACCATCAGCCAATCACTTCTTTATTAACCAATGAGAATAATACATATTTACAGTGTACAAAGACTGTTCCACAATGGGGATTGGGGGGCAGGGGGTGGGACATACATGGTTAATTTTATGTTTTCTTTTGAGGCGGGCTGTGACATATCTCAGATTGGCCTCTAATGGTCTATATAGCTGTTGTGTGGTTTTGATTCTCCTTCGTTCACCTCCACAGTATTAAGATCACAGGCATGTGCCACCTTACCAGTCTATGCAATGCTGAGATAAGTTCCAGGTATTTGTCTATGGTAGACAAGCATTCTATCAGCTGAGCTACATGGCCCACTCTAATTTCTTTATGATCAAAACCCCACCAGCAGTGGTATCATATGCCTTTAATCCCAACACTCTGAGACAGAGGCAGGTAGATCTCTGATTTTCAGGCCGGCCTGGTCTATGGAGTGAGTGAGTTCCAAGACAGCCAGGGCTATGCAGGAAGATACTGTCTAGAAAGATAAATATGTAGGTAGGTAGGTAGATAGATAGATAGATAGATAGATAGATAGATAGATAGATAGATAGATAGATAGATAGATAGATAGATAGATATGTAGGTAGGTAGGTAGGTAGGTAGAGGAAGATACTGTCTAAATAAATAAACACATAGATAAGTAGATTAATAAAAATGGGGCTGGAATGATGGCTCAGTTAATAAGAGCACTGGCTTTTCCCCCAGAAAACCCAGGTTCAATTCCAAATACCCACATGGCAGTTCACAACTGTCTCTAACTCCAGTCCCAGGGGATCTGACCCCCTCACACAGACATACATACAGGTGAAACAGCAATGCATATGAAATAAAAATGAAAACACTAAGATCACAAAACAGAAAGTTATTTTAAATGAGGGAATTATTACATATAAATTTATTTCTAGCCAGTATCACTATTAATAAAAGGAGCACAAATTATAATAAATTAGAATTTTCACTTGTCAAAATATCAACTAAAAATATATCAAATTTAGTTTTTGCTAAACTCAGTCTTTAAAATGCTCAAAGCTGGCATCATGGCTCACACCTGTAAATTCTAGCACTCAAGAGGTGAAGGCAGGATGATTGACATGCATTTGAGGCCAGCCCTGGATCAGCAGTAAATCCAGGAGGAGGCTAGGCTACTATGAGATCAATGTTAAACTCTGACATTAATTATTAAAATTGTTTAGCAGCTGGAAAGTCCTGAGTCTGATCCCGAGCACTGTACAACCTGCTCAGGGTGGGTCAAATTTGTAATCCCAGCACTCCAGAGGTAGAGATGAGAATGTTTACAAATTTAAGGCCAGCCTGATCTATATAGCCAGTTCTGGGCCAATCAAGAATACATAATATAACCCTGTCTCAGAAAACTGCAGGGTGCAGAGGGGAGAAAACTCTGTATCCCCCACTCTCCCTTTTTGTTGAGGGGCAGGGCCTTGGTCTCAAGCTTTCCTTATGTTCTCAGCAATGGGGGCGATAGAATTATAGGCATGTGCCACCATCACCAGCTTCCTCTGTAATTTTTCTTTGTTTGGTTTGGTTTGGTTTTTTGTTTTGATGTTGGATTAAGGGTTTTTCTTTTTGTTCCATTTTTAGAATATTTTAAATTTTTTCTGTGATAATTTTTCACCATTCTTATAGTTTTGGAAACTATTATTTAGACCAAGAGGTATAGCTTAGTGGTAGAGCCCTTGCCTAACACACTGGGATTCAACCCTCAGAAGAGTAAAAATCTAAATAAACAAATAGATAGACCTTTAGCCTGACATAGGCTCCATTAGGAAGATTCTCTGTGCTTATTAGAAGGAGTAACTCAGGGATTGGGCAATATGAACTTCGTGGTCATCTTTACCCTGATAGTGTGTCCTGGTGAGATCTATCTTGTCCTCTAATTACAGCTCTATGTAAAGCAGCTAGCTAGGCAGAAAGTAAAAAGGAGTTGCTGAGTGAAAATAAATTAGAGATCTTTGGAACATTCTCAATCTTCCCACAGAAAAATTTGGATACGACTTCATATCTTTCTGAATCCATAACTGTCACTACGATGGGAGCTTCTTCCTATCTTGAGGACAAAAGTAGGCCAGTCAGATGAAGTGCCTTTGTGATGACTGCAAAGCCTGTTAAGTGGAGCATTTGACCTACGTCCTAAGATATTAAACTAGCTGAAGTTTCTCCCTTTAATTTTACACACTTTGCCAGAATAATGCACACACACTGTAATATTATTTATTGTAAAGGCAAGTTTGGGAAAGAAAATGCCACACAATGAAAGAACAATTTTTTTTCAGTATGAAATGGTCACTGTATGGACTTTAAATACAGTTTTTAAATAAGTATGGATTTTAAATGCAGCTATTTAAAATGAGGTAAATTTATTTACTGGGCAGGGTGGCTCCTTCCTGTAATTCCAGCACTTCTAGTCCAACCTGGCCTGCATCATGACACCTTGTCGCCAAAAGAGAGCAAACAGTAGCTGGGGATGCAGCTTGGTGGCCAGGATGCTTGCCTGGCATTTAAGATTGTGCCCTCCTGTAACCCCATCAGTTCTGCAGAGGGTGGAAACAAAAGGATCACCAGGGCTGGAGATAGACCAGGTCTAAGTTCAGCCAGCCCCTGTCTTGAAGGAATAAGACCAAGAGATACGGAGCACCACATCCACGTCTTCATCCACTGAACCCACGAAAGGTTGTACAAATAGAACAAGGAGGGAAAAAAAGAAAGGAAAAAATAAAGAATTAAAAGACAAGAGAGAAGGGGAGGAGTGAAGGAAAAGGAAAGAGGGAAGGGAGGTGGAAGGAGAAGGAGGGAGACAGAGGAAAGAAAGCAGAATTTCCAGCAGCTGCCACCACCTAGTGCAGTGCTGTTTCGCAGAGCTGACTTGTCTGTACCTGCCTGTCCAGAGAGAGTGTCATCTCAGAGCACTACATTTGTTAATCACTGCAGTCCACAACATGTTCTAGGCTTGGGATGGTTCAGCGAGTCAAGGCACTTGCCATTCAAAGCCTAGGCACCCTGAGTTGGAACCTACAAGATAGACAGAAAGAGTTAACTTCCATATGCTGTCTTCTGGCCTCCACAAATACTGTTCACACACACAAGGCTGCAGGGGTTTGGTTTCGTTTTTGTAATTTAATAAAATTACATGCACTAAATATTTCTAGGTCAAAGGCCAATTTATCAAGAAAGATCCATTTCTGGAAAGCAGACTATTATCTCTAAGTATGAAGCATATATATAGAAATTAAGAAAACCACGGCACACCCATGATCTCAGCACATGGCGGTAACTGATGAAAGACGTTGGTAGGCTCAGGCCAGTCTTGACTACACAGTGAAAGGGATGAGGGAGAAAAGAAGCCACCACCTATACTTTGAAATGGCCTGAGAAGAGCCTCACAGTTCTGTCTTCCTCGTGGCTCTGCTTCAAGACCAAGTGTTCTTTGTAAGGATTTCCAGCCCAGGTAACTCAACATGGCAGAACACACCATTCAGAGGGCACACCCCTAGGCGTGGCTACGTAAATCTATACCTACCTGCTCTCTTAAAACGAGCTGCCACTTGAAAGTCTCTTTTCTCTTCTGCTTCTCTCCCTCGCCCAATCGGCAACTCCCCTGAATAAACTCTAGTGTGGCATCTGATAGTGAGTGTGTCTGATCTCATGTGTGAAATCAACACTCTTGAATGGAGAGTCAGTTGTTAGTGGTTAGTGACCCGCTTAATGGAGGAGAATCAGTTGCTTGTTAGTGAAATTGATTTTTTTCTTAAACGTTTTGCTCTTTGAAGCAGACTTGTATTGAAGCAAGGTTCACCTGGAACTTGCTATATAGTCTGAGCTAGCCTTGACTCATGACTTGTTTATTTTTGCTCTTTTGGGGGGCCTGACGCCCACCTCTCAAATAAATTACACGTAGAGGCTTATTCTTAATTATAAATGTCTGGCCTTAGCTTGGCTTGCTTCTTGCCAGCTTTTCTTAACTTCAAATTATCCCATCTACCTTTTGACTCTGGGCTTTTTCCTTTTCATTCTTACTCAGTGTCAGGCTGGGTGGCTGGCTTCTAGTGTCCTCTTCCTGTTCCCCTGCTCCAGTTTCCCTTTCCTCCCAGAATTTCTGTTCCTATTTATTCTCTTTGCCTGCCAGCCCTGCCTTTTCTTCCTACTGCCTCACTATTGGCAATTTAGCTCCCCATTAGACCATCAGGTGTTTCAGACAGGCACAGTAACACAGATTCATTGGGAACACACCTTAAAATAATATTCTACAATGACCCTCCTGCCTCTATTCCCCAAGTGCTGTGATCACAGGTATAAGCCATCTCATCCTGAATGAATTTTACTTTTCTTACAGTGGAGGGCTTCATAACTACAGCTTTGATCCAAATTGTTTTGTTTGTCTGTTTGTTGGCTTGCTTATTTTAGAGTTTGAGTTTTACTAGGTTGACCAGGCTGGCCTTGAACTCTTGGGTTCAATTGATTCTATTGTCACTGATATCTCCCTTCTCCCATGCCACCATGCTCAACCTGATCCTGATTCATTGTTCTGTTTTTTTTTTGTTTTTTCTTTATTTGTTTCAATCAGGGTTTCTCTGTATAGCCCTGGCTGTCTTGGAACTCACTCTGTAGACCAAGCTAGCCTCACAGTCACAGGCATCCATCCATCTGCCTCTTTCTACTGAGTGCTGGAATTAAAGGCGTGCTGCCCCATTCTTCTCTTGACCCTTCTTCTTATACACTTAATTCTCAGAGTTTTGAGATTGACACTGTATAAGCTTCTCCACTAAAGGAGCTGAATGCATTTAAAATATTCCATACCTGGTGGAGAGCACAACCTAGGAACTTGTTTCCTATGACCTTATGATTAAAAATGAAGAAAAAGAATCTTTTAAAAGTCAAAACTTTTATGAAAGTAGACAACACAGAGGTGATGTATTGACCTTCAGAACTGACTGTTTACTGGAGTTTTCTCATGAAAGCAGATGGTCTCTTTATTCATTTCCATTTAGAAGAAATAGTAAGCATTACTTAAGGCCTCCTATTTATCAAGGTCGATACAAGGATGCTTTTTTCTGTCTGTGTGTATGTAGATCAGAGGATAACTTTCTGTGTGTGTATGTGTGTGGTGTGTGTGTAGATCATAGGATAACTTTGTGTGAATGTGTGTGTGTAAATCAGAGGATAACTTTCTGTGTGTGTGTATATATGTGTGTAAATCAGAGGATAACTTTATATGTGTGTGTATATGTGTGTAGATCAGAGGATAAATTTGTGTGTGTATGTGTGTGTGTGTAGATCAGAGGATAACTTTCTATGTGTGTGTATATGTGTGTGTAGATCAGAGGATAACTTTCTGTGTGTGTATGTGTGTATGTGTGTGTGTGTGTGTGTGTGTGTGTGTGTGTGTGTGTGTGTAGATCAGAGGATAACTTTCTGTAGTCATTTTTCTTCTTCCACCCTTGGATACAGGGGTTAACAAAGCTTTTACCCATGAGCCATATTTTTACCTTTCCTCACTTTACCTGACTCTTTTCTTGAGACCGAGTCTCATGGATTCCAGACTGGTTTCAAACTTCTTATGGAGCTAAAGATTACCATTTGTTTGGGATCCTGCCTGACTCTGTTCCAGCCATGTTTTATTTGTTTGTTTGTCGAGACAAGTTTTCCTGTGTCTTTTGAGTTTGTCTCAGACTCAGCCACAGTCATCCTGCCTCAGTCCTCAAGTGCTGGGATTACAGGGATACACTGCCGTACTTAGCTGTCTGAAATATGTTCTGGTACTCGTGACTCATTTAAACTCCAAAAGAATTTTGCAAGAATGAGTTTTATTTTTTGTTTATAGGTCAGGGTTGAAACTCAAGATCATAGGGTGACTCAATGGCAGACTTCTCATTTTGTCAGTTTGAGGTGGCTCTACATCTACCAGCTTCAAAAATTCCTAGGTCCACACATTAAAAAGAAAAGAAAACTCTCTAGAGAGAACTTTCGAGGCAAATTTATGTTTGACATTATGAGCATTGAAAATCATTAGAGGAAAAGTGTTCGGGCTCCCAAACAACGTAAACCCCTATCAGTGATGGAAAATACATATTCTGAGCTAGACGTAAGAGCAGATGGGAAAAACACCATCAAAGCAATCTGGATAGCTTTAACCTGACATCCACCTATGCTTATGGTGTTTTAGGGGTTGGGAAGGAGATGCTAAAAATAACAAAAAGAATGGCAAGTCTTGTTTAAAGCCTACCTTTTATAATGTGTATTGAGAGCAGATGAACACGTGACTAAGTCTTCCTGAATGAGGCAACAATTTCTTTAGACATCCTTCCCTTGCGTAGGCCTCTTGAGTCCACTTACTTCATTTTTTTCTTGGAATACCGCTTCACTGTAGCACTGAGTGCCTGGCTTTATGAACACGTCTCAAGAAGCAACTAATTTATAGCATGCACATGTTGGAAATCCCCCAGAAGCCCTGGGATTTTTGGAAACTCTGAAGATGTGCACGCTTCTAACTCTTGCCAACATCCAGCCTTATGGTAATGCTGCCTTTAACACAGCTGCTTCATAAAGGTCATGGGCATCGAGTCACATAGTTGTTCATAAATATTTTAATGAAAAATGACATGCCCATTGCATGCTGGGACTGATCATAAGGTTACCTTAGCCACCATTAACTCTAAGTTTAGTATTGGTATTATACTGGATTGAAAATGACAGAAAGTTCGTTTTTTCCTCCAAGTGATGTAGCCAGGTCCAGTGCGTCCTACCAGGCTTGTACTTTGCCATTACGCCAATCTGGCCTAGGAGTTTCCCCTTTATGGCTTTACTTCCAAAACAGACATGCTTTGGGCAAAGGAACAAAATGTCTCCAGATGCTGCTGATTCCACAGCTACCCAATTACCCCTTTCCCATTTCTATCAGAAGAATGTCTGTTTTGCCTGCCTCCCTTCCTCCCTTCCTCCCTCCCTCCCTTCCTTCCTTCCTTTTTCTAAGGGTGTTTTATTTATTTGAGATAGTCTTTTTATGTAGTTCTGACTGTCCTGGTACTTTGTATATGCTCTGTAAAACAGGCCGACCTCAAATTCACAAAGATCCACCTGCCTCTGCCTCCTGAGTGCTGTGATTAAAGACACTTTCCATGACATACGGCAACTAGTTCTTTCAACTTTAATGGCTTGCATGTGAACAGATTCCTACTCTCAAATGTCCTCTAATGTAGTTACTTGTATTTTTATTTTGTTTATCACACCTTTAAGAGTGTGCCATATAACCCAGGTGGGCCTTGAACTCCTGATCCTCCTGCCTACAGCTCCCAAGTTGAGACTTAGGGTGTATGCCACCAAGTACAGTTTACATTACAGCTCTCTTAGCTGTTCTCACCTGTAATAGCTTATTATCAGAGAGAATCATCAGTTTAGAGTTTAGGTTGCTCTAACGCAGACTGAAATCACTGGTCTCTTGCCAAGCGGTACCTTCGTTCCCACATTTGCTATGTTTGGAGTTTCAGATAATGATCACCTACATTCCTCATCCTCTTTAATTATGAAATACTTCAAATCCTCCAGACAAGTGAGGACCCGAGCAAAGATAAAAATTCAGCAAGCTTCTGATGGATCTCAATGGCACACTTTAATTACAAAGGTGAAACCTCTGCAAGCTCCTCAGGGCTACTTGTGAGATATATTACTTGACACTTATTTTTATAAGGTGTGGGGGTGGGATATGGGGTCTCCAGGTATATGCATGAAGAGTGCTTACTACACAGATAGCTAGAAGAATCTAATTAAAAATGGTTCTAAAATATGGTCAAGCAAAAAGGGAATGAATTTTATTTTTTAAAAAAATCTTTATATTTAACCTAATTTAACTTCAGTTTTAGATTCAAGGTCAGAAACCTATTTGGAGTTCTAAGTTCAGGATGTCAGGCACAGAAGTTCACATATGTGTCTGTAAATTCCTAAAGGAAAGGCCTGAAACAGTAAGGCAGGAAACTGAAGGCCAGCCTGAGCTACATGGTCAAAATCTGTGTCAAAACAACACACACACACACACACACACACACACACACACACACACACACACACACACAAACTTCAAAACCAAAATCTGTGATGAAATTAGAGATGTATTTCCACACTGTCATGAACCAGCAACAACACTTCACGTAGTTAGCTGAAAGCAGGGTCAGTGAGCAACACAAGATGGGAAGCTTTTAATTTGAAGAGATGAGAACCACGGTCGTGTTATAGTTTATTATATCTGCTGTTTTTAATTTAAACTGTGAGGTAATTGCTATAAATTATGAGTCCTGTAGGCTATATCAGGTGTGTCTTGGGTATCAGCTTTTGGTTTTTCTTGTCTTGTTTGGTTTGGCCTAGACCTCTGGTCCTCCAGCCTCTACTCTACCTACAGAGTCCTGAAATTACAGGCTTGTATGCATGTATTGTGCCTGGCTTCTGTTAGTGTTAATGTACTGAATTATACATATTAGGGTGCTGGGTGTAGTTACACTTAAATTATAAACATGACATTTTTTAAGATAAAATCTCTTTATGTATTCCCGACTGTCCTGGAGTTTACTATGTAGACCAGGGTGGCCTTGAACTCATAGGGATCCTCCTGCCTCTGCCTTCCAGGTTCTGGGATTCAAGATGTGTGCTATCATTCCTGGCTTCACTAAATATGAAACTCACAAATGTAGGATAGTTCTCCCAAGATATTTTTATTTCATTTTTTTACTTAATCATTTATTTATTTTGTTTGTCTTTGGAGACAGGTCTTCATATAACTGGAGTTGTTCTTGAAATCAATATATAGCTGAGACAGTTTTGAACTTCTGATTCTCCTGCCTCCACCCCCTCTCACACTGGGATTACAAGCACGTTCATTTAGCCATGCCTACTTTTCTATTTGGTTTTGAGATAGGGTCTTGTCATGTAGCCCAGCTGGGCTGGAACTCACTATGTAGCTCAGGCTGGCCTTGAAGGCTACAGAGTCATGTGTCTCTGCCTCCCAAGGACTGCAATTACAGTCTTGTCACAACCAGGACATAAGCACTGCCTCTAGTTCTCTTGACAGGGTCTCTTAAGTTTTTATTGACACATAGTGAGTTCAGTTGAGTTGAGGTCAGTATGCTGGAGAACTGCTCCAGTCATCTGTTTTCCAGTTGCTTGGAGATGAGGAAAAAACTTGAACTTGAGCCACAACTGTGTCATAAACATCTGTCTTCCAAAGTCCTGGCCATTCAAACTCTGGCAGTCTGGCTACAGGTGAGGGTCCCAGTTCTACCTAATGAATCTTGATAATTTAATTGTGCCTCCTAAAGGGATGCAAATTAAATTCAGAATCATTTTCTTAGTTCATGCCTAAAGATGGCATAAATTTATTTTTATATTTATTTATGTATGTATTTGTATGTATGTGTGTAAGAATTCCTGCCACTGCACCTTTATAAAGATTAAAAGATAACTTTTAGTTAGTACCCCCCTTCTACCAGGCAAGTCCTGGGGAATAATTGGTAGATTGGCAGGCTAGGCACCTGGTACCTTTACCCTCCAAATTATCTTATGGGGCTAGGATACATTTTGGGAAAGGGAGGGGTGTGTGTGTGTTTTGTATATGTGTGTGGTTTATGATGTGCATGCATGTGAGTGTGTATGGGACCATGACATATGTACAGGTATATGTGTGCCCTTGTGTGTGTGTGTTCAAGTGTATGCACCCAAGGTTGCTACTTGCAATCCTCAATAAGTCTTCCATGTTTTTTGTTTTGTTTTTTTTTTTTTTCTTTTTTTCTTTTTTTGAGACAGGGTCTCATTATATCTCTGGTTGGCCTGGAACTCATAGAAATCTGCCTCTGCCTACCACTGCCTTTGTCTGCTGAGTGCCAGAGTTAAAGGCATACACCATCAAACTAATCTAGAATCTCTATATAGCCCAACTTCTGGACAAATTTTCCACCTGAGACGATGCATGGGTCCCAGTAGGCTGGCTTTAGTATTTTCTTTTTCTTTCCTTCTCCTCCTCCTTTTTGAGACAGGATTTCACTGTATAAATTAGGCTACCCTTGAGTTCACAGAAGTCCACATGCCCCCGCCTCCCCAATGCTGGGATTAGAGACACATGAGTGGCTTTATTTACTAGTATTGGCTTCTGCTACCATACTAATGAAAACCTCTCTTATACTGTCTTTACCAAATCTGGTGATCAGTATAGTTAAAAAGTACTGTCAGATGAGGGCATAGCAGAAACTCCCCAATAGGTTTCATTGTGCACCCCATTGCATGGGGGCAGGTGGCTTGGTACATTGAGTGTCTGGAACAGAGGGTTTGCCTTTTCTTGGGTGTGTGTGTTGGGTGTTGGGGGATGGGGTGCCTCCCAGGCCAGTTTATATTCAAGAAGAACGTATGTGGGCACTGAAATTTCCCTACACATCAGAGCTTAAGTAAGCATTTGATCATTTCCCAGAATTATCCGGAGATCTGGGTGGAAAATAAAAAAACCTTGAAAGTCACTATTTTTGAAGACTTTCAAAACAGTATTTTTCACAGGCTACACCATCTCCCCCACCCCTTCTCCAAGAAGTATTTTGTACAGTTTATTCCTCTTGAGTTCTGGAAGTTGCCATCTGCAAACTTTACAAATCAGGGACTCAGTTATTTTTGCCTCAACCAAGCAAAGGTAAAAAAACAGAAATGCAGAGCCATTAAAGACTAGAAGCATGTTCCCACAGTTGGTGCACCTTTGAGCTGGAGAAAAATCACTTTTAAGATTTTAATAAGCTCTCCAACTTTTATTTGTTTTTCTCTCTTCAAGCATAAAGCTCAGCTCTTTTGGCTCAATGGAAACTGAATTTTTAGAAGAGATAACATGTGGGTGGAGACCAAGTTCCCTGGGCAGGTGAAGAAGTTGATTGAGTTTCCCCAAATATGATAAAATCACAGCCTTTGGCCTGGAAGCTTAACTCAAACCTCCAGAGACTAAGGTGAAAATTCACTGACGAAAGTAAGGGAGTTGGACCGGGGTTTCCTAGTGTCTAAAGAGATGAGACAATTCAACTGACTTTTAAAAAAACAGCAGGAAGGGGGTAGGGGATTGCTCAGCATTAGCAGCTTCTCGGTCTGTAGACCAGGTTAACCTCAAACTCAGATCTGCCTGCCTAAGACATGTACCACCACCAACGCCCAGCACGTTTGCAGTTAACTCTTATCACCTATTGCAGAGAACCTGGGTTCTGTTCCCAGCACCCACCATCTGTGGACTCAGTCACTGTTCCGATGCCCTCTTGTCTCTCTGGGCACTTGTATACATGTGGTACCCATAAACTCACATAGCTTCACACATATAAATAAAGTGAATAAATCTTTAAATATATAATAAAATTCATATGTGGTAATGAGGATTGAACCCATAGCCTGTGAATATAGCAGGAGCTTGTCCGTTACATTACATCGCTCTGTAGTTACATCTTAGCTAAATTATCCCAGATAGCTTCTGATTGCATTTCCCTGCTCTCTGCCTTCTGAGTAGCTAGGATTATAACCTATAGCACTAAGCCTGGTTATATTTAAATTCTGAATCAAAATGATGGCAATAGAAAACACAGTTGTCAACTGGATGCTCTTCCAGAAGACCTGGGTTCAGTTCCCAGCATGGGCATGGCAGTTCACAATTGTCTGTAACTCCAGTTCCAGAGAATCTGACTTCATACATGCAAGCAAAGCACCAAAACACATAAATCATTAAAAGAAAAAACTTGGAGGTTTTTTTTTTTTTTTTTTTTTGGATGCTATGGCATAAGCCTTTAAGGCAGGACCAGGATTCAATTTAAAAAAAAAAAACAAAAAAAACAAAAAAAACAAAAACCAAACAAACAAACCAAAAAAAAAAAAAAACCCAAAACAAAAAACCATTGCTATTATCTCCATATTATGTATATTAGAAAAATGAACATAATATAAATGTTTCCTTTTCTGGAAGGATTCATTTTGTATGCCTCTAGAGACAGGGAACTAAATCATTCACTCATTTACTACTACATAACTAAACACCTCGAAGGTGGTTGGTATGTATGGAGTTTCTTCTCCAAATTAGGATTTTTTTTTTTTTTTTTTTGATGTCCACTGAGAAGACATAATAGTTTGACCCTGTTTTTGCACTTCTGTATGTTCAAATTCTGTACACATAACGTAAGGATTGTTTCCTTGGGTTGGAAATGCAAGTTAGTGCTTTTTTTTTTGGTGGTGATGGGGGTCAGTGCTCAGACTACAGGCAGGACGGACTGGTTCTCAGTCTGCAGCTAAAGCCTCAGAGCAGTCAGAGAAATGTTTATATTGAATTACATTAGGTTTTTTTCTATTTTAGGTTTTGATTCTTTTGAAAATAGGGTTTCATATTCTTATACCCCAAGCTGGCTTCAAGCTTGTAACTGAGAATGCCTTTAAATTTCATATTTTTTAAACTACTATGTAACACATTGGGTACCACTATGACATTTTAAAGTGTTTTTATGACACACCCCCCACAATCCCCTGAGACCTACAAATTCTGACTCTCCTCTCCTGACCTGCCAAGTGCTCTAGAACATCTGGTACTGGAGAACACAGGCCTTCATGCAAACACTCCACAACAGTGGTTCTCAACCTTCCTGTTGTTGTGACCTTTTAATGAAGTTCCTCGTGTTGTGGTGACCCCCAAATATATTTTGCTGCTAACTTCATAACTTAATTTTGCTACTGAATGGTGTCTCAGTTCCTACGACCATCAGAAATATATTTTCCAATGGTTGTGACCCAGAGGTTGAGAAACTCTGCTCGGCAGGTTAAATCTCCATCCTTACATGACAACTTTAGCCTCATGGCAGATTCTAAACATTAACTGAGGCTGTCAGGCTTGCACAGGAAGCACCTTGATCTGGATAAACCAGCCATCTTGCCACCAGTCTTGAGATTACGAAAGTGTAGTTAAGTACCAACAAGTACTTTTCTATTGTTTAGGCCCAAGTGATGCTTAATCTTGCAGCAATAGCCCTGCCTCAGACTCCCATGTGCTAAGATCAACAACTTTAGCTCTTATGACCAAAACACCAATAGTTGATTGACCAGAATCACTTTCCCTTTGCAGGGTTCATTCTTGGGATTCTTAGGTTTGTTTGGGTTTTGGGTCTAGATAGCCCTCCTAAGAGCTGCAATCACTAGGTCAAACCTGTAATCCCACACAGGAAGCTGTGGCAAGAAAATGCCGAATCTTGCAGTGTGGGGGGCCTGGAACTTTCAATTCAAATTGGGTATTTATATACCTTTGCCCTCTCAGTTACATTATCACTTCAGAATTTCAAAATCAGTGATGTACAGAATGTTATGTCTTAAATTATAACATCTCTCTAGTTCTGAATATTGTTCTTTAATATTGTTCTTAATATTTAAGGCTGGAGAGATGACTCTGATTAAGAGCACAAGCTATGTTTCACAGAGCCAGATTCATTTCCCAGCACTCACGTGTCAACTTACAAATATCTGTAACTAGTTCGAGGGGAGCTGAAAACTTCTAGCTACTGCAGGCACCAGGTACACACACAGAACATACAGGCAGGCAAAATATCAAAATCCATTAAAAAAGAGTTTTATTTGTCCAAGACATTATAATCATTAATGTGTGTGTTTAAATAATAAGAAACCCAGGCCATCTTTGTACTAAATTAAAACTTTATTGAATAAAGAACACTCTCCCAAGCACATGATTGGATGGACTAGGTCTACATTACATGCAATGAAGCTCAACATGACAGTAGTTGAACATGGAATGTCAAACAAATTAGTTTTTCATTGTACAAAACCACTTATGTAGCTGATGTGCAATAAGAAATATAGAATACTCAACATTTCACCAATCATGAGTTTTTAAAAAAGGCATTTGAAGAAACTGGCAGATGTCTTTAGCATCTAGTTCAAATAAATTAGTTACACGTGCACCTACTGAAACCTCCAGCTCCTCTTGTATTTCAAATAAAATCTTCGTGCAAACAAAGTTGCTCGTCACTCTAGAAGACTGTTAAACTCAGAATACAAGTTCTGAATTAATGTGTAGTTAAATCAAATTACCAGTTACTACAAAAGTCCTTTAGGCACACTTAATAGTCCGCTCTAAGCATTTCCCTTCCAAAGTCTCTCACATTAATGACTAAAGCCTGTTTACAGTACTAAAATTCTATCATTCAAGCTTCAATGATTATATTTCAGAGAAAGGAAATCATTCATTTCAGTAATAGCATTACTGCTACATTCTAAAAAAGGGGGGGAAAATGTTTAACAAAGCCAGTATCCATAATAGGATACATGGCAAAAAAAAAAATTTAGGGAAAAAGTGTGCTTTATTTGCACAGCAGGAATTCTACAATGTAAACACCATATTGGCCCACACCACAAAAAATCCATGAGGAAGGTTCAAATTTGAACACCGTGTGCATTAGATTCAAATCTGCATCTGTGAGTTTATACTGCCTCTGCTTGTACCAATAATGACAAATAAAACACTCTTACACACATGCACACCCACACGTAGAAGTGATTGTTTGTTAAATATTGAGCATGGCTTGCTTCCCTGATGCTAATGCAAAAAGAAAGTTTTAGAAATGTTAACAGAAACCATTTTATGAAGGCAAGGATGGTTGACGGTGATGTACAGAGACACAAAGGTGGAACAGACATGAAAAGGAACCCAATGAGATGTAATTACATGGGCAGCCTTTTTCTTTGAACCTTGTCTGAACTTTGAATTGATCCTAAGAGTGGGGATTGTGCATAGTAGCGCAAGGTCTATCCATGCTGGGAGGGTCAGGCATAGAAGCTTGTCTGAAAGTACAAGCTTTTGACACTGGAATGTTTTCTCAGGGACACAGGACTACCTAACATCTCATAAAGAAAATGCAATGCTGAGAAAGCATGGATTCCTGGCCAAAGCGATTTCATTTTCTTGATAAAACAAAAATAAAAACTATCACCCACTCACTCACATATACAGAACCATTTTTAAGGTTCGGTTGGGGGTCAGAAAGAGAAAGCCCATACCCATCTATGTTCAACCAATGAGACTCTTACTACAATTTAAATTCTTTGCATCACTACATTAAATTACCAATATGTACCTCCCTTAGCCCCACCTACTCCACCCAGCTATCCCAAACACCCCCAAGGAACCTAGGTATTGTAATGTCTTTTTCTACACCTCATAACTGAGGTTGTTGAGTACCACCTCCATGGGAACAAAATGAACACCCCAGGTAATCTTTCTGTAAGCATCTCCTTTTCTTCTCCGCAATCGACTGGCATCTCCATCTAGATCTCCAGGTCATCGGGCCGAGGTCGGCTGCTGGCACGGCTGCTGGCTCTGCTGGATGGTCGCTGGTCCACAATGGCTAAGGGCTGGAGTTCATGTCCAGCAGCAATTTTTTTGGCATTCTGGTTGTCATCGGGGAAATCAAAAGGCTGGGCGTGGGAGTTGGAGATGGTGCTTCCGGCCTGCCCCATTCGATTTTGCTCTGCACTGTAATTAGCCCAGTTTTGCTCACTTGCTTGCTTGTTGTAGTTGCGGCACGAGGAATTGTTTCTGTCGCCGGTAACCAGCTTGTACCCAGGAGGAGACATCGGCGACAGTGGAGCTGTTGGTGAGGAGCAGCCATTGAAGTAAGCATATTTTGGAGAGCCACAGTCTTTTGAGGGGCTCAGTGGGCCGGTGGTGGCATGGTAAGGATCGCTCCTTCCCTTCACGCGATCCTTAACGCCCTTGAAGAAGACATAGAAGAGTTCGATGATATTCAAAGCGAGAGACACCAAGGACACCACCAGCATGAAGATGATGAAGATGGTTTTCTCTGTGGGGCGCGAGAGGAAGCAGTCCACTTGGTGGGGGCAGGGGTCTCTTTTGCAGGTGTAGACGGCACTCAGGCTGAACCCATAGATGTACCACTGGATCAGTAGGAAGGCCACCTCGAAGACAGACTTAAAGAGGATGCTGATGATGTAGGTTCTCAGCAGGCCGCCCCTCATCTTCACCTTGCCGTGTTCTTCAATCCCGTACTTGAACTTCTTGATTTCAATCTGCTTCAGGTGCATGTCCACGTTGGCGCCATCCGTCTGGGCCACTTTCAGCTCCTCCTCCTTTTTGTTCAGTTTTTCTTCCTTTCTCATCACGTAGAACACGTGAGCCAAATACAGGAGCGTGGGCACGGACACGAAGATGATCTGAAGGACCCAGAAGCGCACGTGGGAGATGGGAAAGGACTTATCGTAGCAGACATTTTCACAACCAGGTTGCTGAGTGTTACAACGGAAGGCTGACTGCTCATCACCCCACGCTGACTCAACCGCTGTCCCCAGAAGCAGGATTCTGAAAATGAACAGCACTGACAGCCACACCTTCCCTCCAGCCGTCGAGTAGGCTTGGACCTTGTCCAGAAGCTTCCCTAAGGCGCTCCAGTCACCCATGTCTGGGCACCTCCTAAGGAAAAAAGAAAGCAAGCAACTCAGTGATTATAGACCGCAAATTGGTACATACATATACTTTAAAAAAAAAAAAAAATTAAAGGTGACTCTCAAAATAAGATTCAGCCTAAAACAGTTCAAAATCCAAGTGCAAACCTGGCTGCATTTTCTAAAGATGAGGTCAAGTTAGAGAACTAACGGCATCTATCTCACTAGAGCTGAGAGAAGAGGAACCCTAATCTGCAGGAGGATGTATTCCAAGCTGTCACCACCACTTGCCATATGACCCGAGAGGCTCTCTGCTGAGAGCCTCTGCTTCTCTGTTTGCTTTAGGTTCCTTTGAAGAGCCCTGCCCATCCTGGAACTAGCTCTGTAGACTAGGCTGGCCTGGAACTCAGAGACCCACCAGTCTCTGCCACTAACGTGGTGGGATTAAAGGCACAAACCACCACAGCCTAGCTGCCCATGCTTATTTTGTCTGATAAATGAGGACAGTTCTTGGCGGGGAGGCCAGGGTCGGTATTCATACTTAAGCAAAATGTTGATGTGCAGTTAATTTGTGTGTGTTCTGGGTTAAGGACATCTGTAAAATCTTCTCTTCTTTGACAGGATTCCTGTGTTAGCCTGGGTTGTTTGAAGTTGCGCTCTCTGCCTGCTGGGATTCTAGGCACATGCTCCCTGAGCTGTCTTCTAGCATGAGGCAGGAGGATTGCTGTGAGTTTGAGGCTGTCTTGACACTGCCTAAATAAAAATCTCCAGACTAACATCCACATTTTCACTGAGTTCACTTTGTCTCAATACCACTTAATAACGTGATAAGACAAAGGAACACATCAAGTTATTTTCTTGGCTCAGCAGCATAGAGCTTGCGCTGCATCCCAGCATTCAAGAAGCAGAGGCAGGCAGATCTTAGTTCAAGGCCAGGCTGGTCTACAGAGTGACTTTCAGTATTACACAGAGAAACTCTGGCTTTTTGGTCTTAAAAAAAGGGGGGCACCCCCCAAAAACACCCCCCCCCAAAAAAAACCACAAAAAAACTAGGCAAGAGTAGTATTTTCTCGAGCAAAAATTTGCAGTTCTCTTATCAAGTACTGGGTCTTGAACCAGTGCATTCACTTGGACCTAGCCAGGAGTGGTGGTGTGTACGCCTATAATTTCTGCAGGTAGAAACAGGAAAATCACTACAAATGATGCCAGCCTGGGTTCCAGGCCAGCAAGGGCTAACAAAGTTAATCCCCATTTCAAAACACAAAGCAGGGAGGGATGGAACCATGGCTTAGTTGGTAAAGACTTCAGTTACCACACCTCACATCCTGAGTTTGAGCCTCAGGACTCACATGGTAGGCAGAAAGAGAAAACCTTCCTTCAAATTTTTGGGATAAAGGAAACAGCTTCCCACTTTTCCAGAAGACTTGGATCAAGACATCCCAATGATTGCACACAGGCTCTGAAGGCAGAGGAAAGCTTCTCCAAGGTTAGGAAGATGTAGATACACAGTTTAACAAGGGTGAACCAAAGACAAACCAACAAGTAGGCACAGAGGTAGTCAGGGTTCAACAGTAAACTGCCTATAGTTCCTAAAGGAAAGGTGGGGTTGGGAACCTTCTCTGGCCCCTTGGATACCTCTGATGATGACCAGACTCCTACCAGAACCAGAAGAGTAAGATGTGGGTGGGCAGGTATACGCAAATTATATATTTTCTAAATAGTCATAAATAAAAGGATATTCCCTTGCACTTTTTGGGAGGTCATTTCAGATTGTGAAATGACAATTGAGAAAAATGAAATAAATCAGTGTATGCAATGTAATCAAAAAGGAGCAAAGGCTGGCAGGGTCCAGAGTTAAAAACTATGGCAAGGCTTGAAGGGAAGGGAATAATTTAATCGTGATAGACAGTATAATGGTTCAAGAACATAAAAGAAAAAGCCTCTAATTTAGCAGAAAATACTAGGCTAGAACCAAAGGGTAATCCACAAGGGTCAAACAAACAACAGGATTTTTGGAGCCATACCCAGACAGCTCTATGTGATGATGTGTAAATTGGCCCCACTTCTGTTGTAAAAAAAAAATTATACTATTCTGCCAGGGGCGCCTGCTTTTGCTCAGACCTCCAATTGTTAGGGGTAGGGAGGTAAAAACAAAGTGATCAGAGACACATGAGGATCACGCAGCACTGGCTGAATGAAGACAAGCAGCATGCTCAGAGGCAGACCGGGTACCACAGAAGCTGTTATTCCCTTGGTACTTCCTCGTCTTTCAAAGTGAAATACAACTGAGGGGGATGCTGGCACAAGCTCGTTATGAAATTCTTTATATTCTGGAGCAAGAAACTTTTGTATAATTCTGAGATTCCTCAAAAGTATCCCCAGTGCCAGGGCATGTGAACTAGGTCACCAGTCAGTTCTCGGGGTAATAGTTCTATTTTTTTATTGCACCAGCTATTTAATTGCAAAGTTGTCTTTTCTTTAAGCACCCACGCAGTAGTCATTTGCATTAATGAGTTACAGTCTTTCATCTGAATAAGATATGAATTATCCAATTTGGGCACTGTAGCTCCTGTAACATGTAGACACCTGTCATTACCACTATCATAGACACCATCAAATAATGCTTAATGTGATGGCTCATCGTGTGACTCCACGCTTAAGCTACTACTCTGCTTGGTCACTGCTACCAATCAACATTTCTGTCCACTGGCTGTTCTTTTTCTAGACCTTGTTTAATATTTTCACTTTTCCAGATCTCATTTATTTAGACCGAAAAACCATTTTGGTTCTTCTGTGTATGGTCTTGCTATGCATCTTTGACTAGCCTTTAGCTTACTATGTAGCCCAGGCTAGTTTTGAACCTGTAGAACACTTCCCACCTTAGCCTCTCAGAACGCAACTGAAATATGGCCTAAGTTCATGAGGTGTGCAAAATTCTCAGATGGTTTTTTTTTTTTCTTTCCCCCTTTGAGTCAGGGTCTTATGCAGCCCATGTCATCCTCAAAATGATGGCCTCTGTCCTGAGGCTGAGGTCACAAGCCCAAATGAGCACTCAATTTAGTTCCATCTCCAGTCCTTAAATAGCAGATTCTTGACAGGCCAGTTCAGCCAGTCTTCTTCTAGGACTCTCTGCATCCCATGCCAGATCACTTTCTTTTGGTTGGACATAATCATCTAGGCCAGATACTCAAAGCCTCAACCATCCAGTGTGACTTTCAAGGGAACCACTTGGTCTTTTTTTCACAGCTGCTCTTAACCCTAGTCATACAACAGCATCTGGCAACATACATGACTGGCACGCAAGAGTGAGATGGACCTGAACTTACAGACGGCACGGCCTGGGAAATCATTTTGGCTTTTTTCATTACTGTTTAAAGCAAATGTCCCAGGTGGTTCTGAAGTAAATTTTTATAGCAAGCAGGCAACTGAAGAGTGGCTTCTCAGGAGTCTGGGTGTTTTCCTGCCCAAAAATATTTTCGAGTAGTGGAACATCTGGGAAGCAGAAGGCCAGAGTGTCTAAATATTTAGTCCAAGGTACAGAACATTCAGGGACAGCGGAGCTCTGCAGCCCTCGAACTGAGGTTACCCATGGTTCCTCTGGCTGCCACTTCCTGCTACTTGCCTGAGATCACAGGAATGGACTGTTTAACCTAAACGAGTTGTCTTTAAGAGTTTACATTTTAAATAAAATTAGCTGACTGTCCCTTACCCTAGAGTCTTAACAGATCACCCTGTAGAAGCTGCAGTCAAATCACATACTACTGATATCACAGTAATATTTCAACTGGAATTTTGACTGTTAATCAGAGTGGGCTTTAATAATGGTCTTGTATCTGAGGACCACCTTGAACCCGGGGTCCTTCTGCTTTTACCTCAAGTTACAGGTGTTTGCCAACATGCCCAGCTGGTAGCATTCTTCTTTGGGAGGAAGATCTCACTAGGTAACCCAGAGATCTTCCTGCTGCCCCATCCCCACCTGTCTCTGAAGTGCTAGGATTCAAGGCATGTACCACCACACCTAGCCAGCAATCATCTCAGAACCAGCAAAAGTGAATTTAGATGAGGGCCCTTTAACATCTTAACTAAAATTACACTACCTAAAGATACACAAGGAAATGTCTATGGAAGCTCTTGATAAAATCATTTAATGGGAAATTTAACGGAGGAGGTTATTGCTTTGCGTATTCCTACCTGACACCCCATCCCCACCTCGCCTTAAATTAGTGTCTGGATAGATAGCCTGGGTGGTTACCCTTCTAAACCTTCCAAATGCTGAGACGATTCAAGCTCCATTATGGGTTTTTGATGTACTTTGAGACAGGGTCTCTCCATGCAACACAGGCTGTCCTTGAACTCAGAGAGATTTGCTTGCCTCTTCCTCCCATGCACTGAAATTAAAGATGTGTGTCCAATATAACATGCGAAGTCTGAAAATTTGTATGCCTCTAAAGCTAAACAGACCACCATTTTTCTTTAGCTTTTAAGAAAATCTGCCCCTTACACTAAATGCTCAATTGTGACTTTACATCTTCACTTCCAGCCACAGCCAGATGGATTTTTTCTGTTGGTTGTGTTTTGGGCAACTTCAAGTCACATAATTAACATACCTGAATTGAATTGGAAGATAAGCTTTATTTTCTATATGAAATCAAGCCATGACTGCTTCCCCTTAGCATTTCCTCTACCATTTAGCCTGACTCACCTCTCTTCAGTTTTCCTGCAGGTCCTCTTGCCAAAATATTTGCATCTCAGCTCTGCCCTACACCCATCTTCATTTCAACTCTGTTAGTGAACTTTCCTGAGTAGGAACTAAGAGTCCTTTCCCAGATCTCGGAATTTCCTGCTTCTCCTGCCCCATTTTTTTTAAAAAACAGCTTTCCCTTATGCCACGTCATTTGCTTTTACTGTCAGGATTCTTTAGAATATGAAATCTGTGACGGGATGCGGGGGACTCTCATCTGGCACGGTGTCCTAATGTCAGCATTTAGATGGAAATTGAAGGTCATTGTCAGGTCTATGAAAGCAAGACTCCCTCAATACAAAACAAAATAAGCAAAGATGTTCTTTTTAAAAGCCAGCTAGAGGGGCTGGAGAAGTGATCCAGCAGTTAGGAGTGCTTGCTGCTTAGTATTTCTTTGCAGAGATATAGGTTTGGTTCCCAAAATGGCTTCATAGGATCTAATACCCTCTTTGGACCTGTGGGTATCAGGTATACACATGGCGTACATTCATACATTTATGCAAAAACACTCATATACTCAAAGCAAAGGTTATTGCTGTGTGCCTCCTTCAAAAGAGTAATGCCTAAAATTTCAAATGACAGTTTTGCTTAAGGACTGCTGTTTGTTGAAGCAATATGCTTCCATCATTCGAGCGGCTTACTCCCACCCCCACCCCCCTCTTTTCCAGAAAAGGTTTCTCTGTGTAGCTCTGGCTGTCCTGGAGCTCACTCTGTACACTATCTGGTTGGCCTCAAACTCAGGGGCCCACCTGCCTCTGCCACCCAAGTGCTGGGATTCAAGACATGCACCATCACACCCAACTTGAGCTGTTTAAATTTGAGAGACTTCAATGGTGGTTAAAAGATCCTTCAAGAAATGCTCTGGTGTTCCCCCAGTTCTGAGTGTTCTAACAAAATGGTAACACAATTTCAAGGTAACCAAGGATAAAAATCACAGAAGCAGCTTGCTTGAAATATTTACTTCAGTAATGACAAGTATGGGGAGATGCTTTTGAATAGGAGAGCAGAGCTGTTGTTGTTAACCAGCTAATGTAATGCCTCAACGCAGGCTGAGTCAACACAAGGTGGTCTGAATCCAACATACCACAGAACACACCTCCCTGATCAGACAAAACTCCACCTTTGCAGCCTTAAACCGGGAGAATATGCTTAGCTCGTCAATGAAACCTATTCTACAGAAAATATCATTGTCAGAAATTCTGACACACAGGTTTCAGATTCCCTCAATTCCTTTGTAAGGGATTCCTTGAAATTCCTGGCCTCACATATGAAACAGGCAGCTATTTTGTCCTGCTTACACACACCCTCATCCAGACTCCACAGAATGAGATAAACTGTGGTTAAGGAACCCCACCCAAAGGAAGATAGGGAACCAAGGAAGAGATAGTCTCTACCTTTGTTCACCAGCTGCCACTGAGCCACCCCCCACCAAAGGTTGTCAATTTTAGGGATGGGGGAAGAGTTAGAAACTGCACACTAAAATAAAAGCCATACTTAACTGTCATCCAAATAACTTTAAAATGCTGTCATTTTTTTTCTTGTTATTTTATCTGCCTCCATTCACACCCACCTCCAGAGAGCTCACTAAACAATGCAGTTACTGTGACTGTGTAAACACAGGTTTAGGATGCCCAAGTATATTAAGAACAGTCTATTTGCCTCAATGAGCACTCCATGAGATAACCCATGCTTTTAGTCACCACCATGATCAAATGTAGCTTTTTCAAAAGAACTGTAAATATCTTATGTCTTCTAATCTTGGTATCTTTTTCTGTAACTAAAACTGTTCAAACAACATAATTTCTGAAAATTGTAGACAGCTAAAAAAAAATTGTGACATGAAGTTTAGGCAAGTTACCTAAAGAACTAACCATGGGTTGAATTTTGGCAAACGGTATTTTGCCACACATCTATACATGGCAAATTAACAGTCATGGAGAAGTGGAGAGTCGAACCTGTTATTCCCCAAATTCAAAACACATTCGCACCTCCCTACCTAGAGGTAGCTGGGAAACTTTTTTTTAACTTGGAAGTATTTCTATGGAATGTGGACGTTAATGATACACACAAGATAATTATATTTTCTCTCCTGAGCTGAGCAGGATACGCCTCAACATATCAAGAGTTAAATGCAATCTTGAAGGGAATTAGAACAACAGGAAAGGTGGAGTCGCAGGTATTAATCAGTGAGTGACTTTCCAAAATTATTCTCTTCCCTCCGGGTATGTAAAGTTTCTACAGTTCAGTGAGCTACAGCTCTGCATACTAGAATAGAGATATAGGCAGTGTTCTCAAACCCTTCTCTCTGCAGGGTTTGGAATCCTCTTAAGTTGAAAACGCAGCTCGCTATCCGGAAGGAAATGCCGCTTTCCTTTGCTTGCTGCTGGCTTTATAACCAAACTTCCCATGGAAGGTCACGGAAAGGATAAAAATCCCAACTGCAAAGGATAAGATGGGCCAGCAGTGATGAAGAGCTTCAAAGGGGCACTAGAAAAATATGGTTAAGACAGTGGGAGATCAAAGCGCTGTCACCGGGAGCCGCAGGCAAAGGACTGTGGCTTGACACACTGGAGAGACACAGTTCATAATTCAGAATTCAACACCTCACCAGGACAGATTGTACAGTCTGTAATTGTGTTCATTTTCACTCAACTTGGCCTACCAAGCAGACTCATCTGCCCCCAGAGGCATTCTAGGTCCTCATTAGCATATTTTATTCCACGGGCCTTTATTTTCTGCAATTATCCTCAAAAAAATTTTAGGCTTCCTCATGGGACACTACTGGCCAGTGGTGTTCTGGACCGGCAAGATTCACCACTTTTCAGCCACTAGTATTTTGATTGGGGAACAAAGGAAATTAAACCCACCTCCAAACACAGCCCAGTAAGATTTTAGATCTCTGTTCTGCTCTTCCCACCGAAACTCAGCCCAGGGAGGGAAGAGCTCGCCTCTTCCCGCGGGTCCAAGGCTCTGCCTGACATGCCTAGGGAGCGTTAGGTGGGCAAAAGAGAGAGCTCTGCAAGCTCAAGGTTTGAATTTCCTAATCCTGAACGGATTTGCCTCAGCACAGGTCAGTAGCAGAGGCACGATTTCTCGAAGGGTCTTCTTTGCCCCTCCTTCTTCCGCCCCGCCTCATTCTGGGGGAATTTCAAGAGTTTCCACGAGTTTTACAAGTGCACGTAGCAGCAACGGGCCTCCCTAGGTGTTCAGAGGTCCTCCCCAGGGGCAGCACTCAGCTACGGGACGAGTTTAGGGAGAGATAGATTAAATAAAGGCAGAGTAGAGGGGGAGACGTTACGCTGTCAACTTTCATTAAGTCGATCACTTGCTCTTTGACCGGCGGGCGGCGAGCCCGGTCTCCCCTCCCTCCCCCCCTCGCAGGAAGAGGTCTGGACCGCGAAGCCCGGAGGCTGCGGGGAGCGCGAGCTGAGTACGGGATGCTGGGATGGCCGGAGGGGCCCGCGCGACCGACCTCCCCAAAGCTTTCACTTCAGCTGGACTCTCAGCCTCATGTGGTACAAATAAATAAATAAAAAGTTCAATACAGACTCAGCCCTGAGTTATTTCGGTCTGAATTTAGGCGGGACAGAATGGACTCGGAGGAAAGTGCTTTACAGAATGTGATACCAATAAAAACAATTTTTTTTTTTAAAAAAAAAGCCTTTAAGACGGACCCCTTTTAAACTGCACGTTATTATCCTTGCCTATTTGCTTACAACTCTAGTAGTGCCCACTCAAAACTGTTCCAACAGCTCTGAAGTCCCTACAGGTTTCCGCAAGCAGGCACAGCGGAGGCGGGGGGATGGGATGGGGGGGGGGAGTAAGCTCCCTCTAAAGTGCAGCTTCAAAAAGTGCCTTTTCTCCATCCCTTCTAGGAGTTCGTGTCCTAGCAGTTGATTTTGGAAAAGCATCCTGGCACAATCACACTCTCTAAAACGCTCGTTTCTTCTCTAAGCCACCACCACCCATTCAAGATTTCTCAAGCCCGGAGTTGCCAGCGTGGTGAAGTTAAGTAAGAAGCTGGCTGTGTGCGCAAAAGAGGTTCATCCCCAAGCACCGCGCTGGCTCGCACAAAGTAACTACTGTTGGCCTGAAAGCCCTAACAGCAACACCCTGATCTCCCTATCTTGTGGCTTCAATCTGAAAAGTTCAGGGACCACGTGGAAGTCAAGTAGCCGCAGCTTCTCAACAAAGCACTCTGTCACAAAAGAGATCTGCCTTTTCAAGGCTACGGAACAGCGGCCAGTATTTCCATATGAAAAAGCACGCGGGTGTACAACACTATAAGAAACACGCTAAGCAAACTTGACTGAAATGTCCAACCTAAGCCCCCCCCCCCGCCCCAACCCCGCAACACCTACCCGGGTTAGGGACTCCAGAAAAGTAAAATTAGGCTCCACAACAAAGAGCCAAATTAAGTAACTTGGTTCTTTACTCTAGTTGGAAGAGTTTGAGTCTTTTACCTGTTGCATTGCCAGGAAAACTTTTTAAACAATCCAAATCTAAATCAGCACGTGGAAATTAAAGGAACTTTTAAGCCCACAGTTCTACTTGCAGTATCGTTAAGTCAAAGTGACAACGCATTTATAAACCACAATAGAAGAGTTTTCCTTACAGAAAAAAAAAAAAAAGGACGCTAATAGGTAAAGTGGGTTTTTCAAAACTTACTCTGTCGCTTAATGAAAGCGAAGCTGGCGCGCCAAAGTGGTGAGGCTCCTTGGAGGCTGAAGTCAAAAGAAACGGACGGCTCAGGCTCTCAGACCTGTCTATTTAAAGTTTAAAAGTCTGCTGCTGTTTGGTACTTTCCTCACGCCTTCCCCCAATGAAAGAAAAGTGCTGATTCCTCGTAAAAGCGTTTTTCTAACTTGGAGCGCAGAGCTTTTAAAAGTTTCAAGCCACTGACTCAACTGGAGGAGGGGCTAGGGGAAAGGGGAGGGAGGAAGAAAAGGCGGGGTGGAGGTGGGGAGAAGGCTGGTGAGCCTGGGGCTGAGCTGGCAGAAGACGCAGGAGGGTCAAGATAAAGTAGTTGGGACGTGCAGAAGACGGTGTGTGTGTGTGGGGGGGGGGGGGGGCAGCCCTAGATATACGTCCGCCACTACTTGGCTGTGACTCCTCACAGATGAAAAACTGTTGAGTCTTGTACTTGCTTCGCCAGAGGGCCAGGACAAGAGACTGTGTACGTTTTATACATTTTTCTAAACTTAAAAAAAAAAAAGAAAGTGCAATACATAAAACGGGGGAGACAAGACCAGTGCGGGCTTGTTCTGTGTTGCCCAAGCTGTGAAGCTTGAGGTGGGTGTGAGTGAACTCCCTCATGACCTAATTCTCTTCCTCTTAAACATGGACAATTAACAAAGGAAAGAAACGGTGGGCATGGGAAAGACATTTCACAACCAGATGTGTGCAGTGTTATGTCTACCCCTTCAGCTTCTGAACTGTGTTAGGTATTTTTATGTGTTCTTTCAATTAAACACAAGAAGATAAGTGTTATATCAAGTGTATACATATATATATGTATATGATTTTTGATTGAAATGTTAATACTGACCTCTACCAGATCTTCAAGGAAGTGAAAATGTATATCTTGGGCCTATTCATACCAACATTTAAATCTGCAGTAAGAAAGCAGAATTCTTCTTTTTTTTTTTTTTTTTTTTTAATAACTGCAGACCAGAGATGCCAGATGTATGTGTTATGTTGGCATTAAGTGGCTCTGAAAACTTCTATCCCTTTCAAACATGGGAAGGAAGCCTGGTGATTGTTTGCCTGTTCTCAAGCATCATGGCTCTTGGGCATCAGACCTGATGGGGTTTCTGAAAACCTTAGTCATGTGGCCTCATTCCTAGGGTGGGCAGCTTCTTCTGGGGTTCCCAGATGTCCTCCAAGAGGGCTTGTGCTATGACAATTGCCATCAGCAGGCTTCAGTGGTGTTGGACAGGAAAACCTCTCACTCAGCCTTTGTACAAACACCCATCTGATCATCCTAAACTTTTCACACCATTACACATAGCAGACCAAAAAAGGATGGCAGTTTCCTAGGAAATACGTTCCACAGTATCCTCTCACTGGAATGACCAAGGACCATTTGAAATCTCACCATTTAAGACACCAACATGCTCTCTTACTTTTGATTAGCCTGGTCTTGGTAAGGTTTGCATATCGTTAAATTCAAGAAGGGAAATGATTTTATAAAAGCAGAAACTATAATGTGACTTTCAAGCAAGGCTTTGTGTGCAGCAACTTGAAGTTTTTAACCCCCCCCTCTCTCTCTGTGTGTGTGTGTGTGTGTGTGTGTGTGTGTGTGTGTGTGTGTGTACAAGCAGAAGTTAGAAGACATGTGAAAATTGGTTTGTTCTTTTCATCTCTGTCAGCCCTGGAAGCAAGCACCCTGACCACTGAGCCATCTTGTTAGCCTTCATTAAACTTATTTATTTATTATACAGTTAGTAAGTTTGAGGTTATTGTTATTATCATTATTAGAAAAACAAGCAAACAAATGTCTCTTTGCATAGCCCTGGCTGTCCTGGAACTCACTGCATAGACCCAGGCTGTCCTGGAACTCACAGAGATCTGCCTGCCTCCGGTTTCCCAGCACTGGGATAAAAGGTGTCTATGCCTGGTTTATGAAATTTATTTTTTACTGATAAAATATAAGAATTATGCATAATGTTTGAGTAACGTGATATTTAGACATACGTGTAAAGTTTGTGGTTTTGAACTCAGTATACAAATATTTGTCTGCTGAAATGTTTATCAACGCCTATGGTAAAATATTCAGATTCTGAAAAAAAATTCTTTTTGTAACACAATACATCATCTATAGTCAGACTGCCCAGGCTTACTACACCACAGTTAGTAAATAATCCAAGTAAACTCAGTGTCCACCCACCGGGCCTCCCCGTTCCGTTCCTCCTTTCTCTTTACAAAAACAAAGTTAGTTTAATTTACAAGAAGATTGGCTTGCTGGGTGTGGTGGCACACACCTTTAATTACTGTACTCTGTGAGCTGAGGCGGGAAGATATCTCTGAGTTCAAGGCTAGCCTGGTTTACAAAGCAAAGCAAGTTCCAGGACAGTCAGTTCTACACTGAGAACTGTCTATTAACAGTATCTTGTTCATTAATAGCATTCCTGTTATATCAATTCAGAACCGGTTCTAGGAAAAAAAAAGTTGTAAGTAACAACCTTACAATTAAATTAAAGCACAATCATGGGTTTTTTTTGTTTCGTTTTGTTTTCTGTTTTTTTTTTTTTTTTTTTTTTTTTTTTTGAACCAGGGTCTCTTGTGGTCCAATCTGGCCTTTAACTCCTGAGCTCCATCTTGCTTCATCCTGCTAGCATGGCTATTGTATTTCTAGTTGGATTTTGAGAAATGAACATTATTGCAGCAGCAGACAGCAGATTGTGCTTTTCAGTGGGAGAGCTGGCTTCACTTTTTAGTTCTTACTTTTGTTTACAAACATACCCTTATGGGATTTTGAGATGCGCAGAATAAATTTTAGGGATGCTAAAGACCTGTCTATGCTAACTGTTAGGTGATCCCTTTTCCTTTGAGACTGAGTCTCACTGTGTAGCACTAGCTTCTAACTCACCCTGTAGACCGGTCTGTCCTTGAACTCAAGATAACTCTTATTTTACTGAGCAGCTGGAACGTTAAAAAAAAAAACCTACTGGTGTGGGGAGGGTCTCAGTGATCTCTGCCTACGGCCCCAATCACTTGGGAGCATGAGGAAGGACAGTCAAGAGGAGACTTTCAAGCAAGCCTCAGCAACCATGGTGAAACCCCGTCTCACATTAAAAACAGGGTGTAGATGTAGAAACTGCTAATGAAAGGTATTGCAATGGGTGCTAGAGAGGTGAGCCACCTAGGGAACGGCCGAGACAACTGCAGGAAAGTGACGGGTTCGAACCTGATAATAGACTCCAAGAGGTAAGGGGAGGTGGAGTTTGGAAATTTAACTTGGAAAATATTACTAACACCAAAAAAGGAAGCTAGGGAGTGACCCACCCTTTGGGAGGCTGGATGGTTTCACTTTGGGGCACCCTGTGATGGAGAGCAGAAATGCCTAGGCATTGAGTGTCATCTCAACTGTGGGTTTCAGGTGGTCAGGTTAAAATTGTTGAAAGATTTTTGATTAAGTGAGAAGACTTGACGGTTTAAAGCTACGGGTTCTGAGGTGTTTGTGAAGAGAGAGAATGTAGGCGGTCAATCTCCAAGACAAAGCACACAGCTTGAGAGGATTTCCTCTGATGCCCACAAAGAAAAAGCCTAACAAAAGCTAGTAAGGTCCAGAGAGTCCTTCTCTCAAAATTCCGGGGGGTAGAGGTGGAAGAGGTTGTTTGTAAGGGAAATACCTCTAGCCAGAGGCTTTCTAGGTCTCTAACTTTGAAGGGGAATTATTCATTGAAAAAAACGAGAGAGGGTGCAGACCTTACAGGAAATGAAGTGCTCAGCTGGGGTAGAGCATTAGAAAATGAGAGAGTGGAGGTGGTTTCTCTCCAAGTGAGTGAGGTTGTCACCTACTGAGGAATTGATATATATGGCTTTGTATGTCTTTGGGAATTAAAATGGATCAGTGGAAGGTAGAGCGATTATATATATATTTGCATGCATCAAATTTCAATTTAAGCTTATGTTTTATTTTGTTTTTTGGTTTTTTTTTAGGTTTTGAGAAAGGAGTGAATGGGAACTTGGGGCTCCATAGTGTGCAACATAGGAATGCTTCACCTGAATAGGTCATCCATTCAGATGGTGTGTCTTTCTATTTATCTTATGTGTTGTTTTGTATCTTAGAGTAACTATTAGGAATCCACGTTTCCTTAAGCTGTACTCCACAGCCAAATTGCACTAGAATCCCTTTCGACCATGTTTCTGGACCTGACAACTGGCCTCTTAATTCCAGAGGATTCAGGCAACTGAAACCTGGCAGTTGTTAACTGCTTGTTATTCTTGAAAACAACGTAAAGATCCACGTTTGGTTTGACTCAATCTAGGTAAAATTTCAAACATCCCAATTTACCTCTGAGTGGTTGTGACTGTGAAGCTAAACAAACCAACAAAAAGAAGTATTTATAAAGGGAAGGAAGAATTTGTTTTGCTTTGCTTTGTTTTGTTGAAAGGAAAGAAGCTCGGCTGTGGATTAATTTGTCTCTGGCTCCATCTTCTGTACAAAGCGAAAATGAGCGTCAAAAGAAGCAACTGTGGGGGGGGGGGGCACACCTATGCTCCCTTCTTCCCAGACCTCTTTCTCTCTGTCCTTTTGCTTAATCTATAGAAGCCAAAGGGGGTGGGGGAGAGAAACAAACACAAAACTTTGTTTTTAAAAAATGGAGCTGCTAAATCACTTAGTATTTACTTAATGTTTGTTCGATAATTTTTTATTATTATTATAAATAAAGCTCGGTTAATCTTTTAGGACCTTTACATTATACAGTAAATACTTGCTATGTTTTAGGAATTATGTGCTAGATGCCAGTGAGAGAATTTTTAGTTTTTTCAGTGAAGATAAAAACAGTGTCAAGGCAAACTTCACTGAGCTTAAGTCTGCGTTTTCTTATAGAATTTGAAAAAGGAACAAATGACAGAAAAAAGAAAAAGGTTTTCAGAAGGGAAGACAATATTTTCCCTCTATAATTAGGCAGTGAAGTACTGTTTTGAAGAATACTATGAATTGGAGGCTAGCCCATTGCTCAGTGGGTACAAGTGCATGCCACCAAGCTATACCACTGGAGTTTGATTCCCCAAGATCCACACCCTGGAATGAGAAAACTAATTCCTGGTTGCCCTCTGGCCTCCACATGTGTACTCTGGCATGTACCTACATTAACATCTGCTAAATAGATAAAATAAAATTGGAATAAAATCTCATGAATAATATGTCTACCTCCACACCCCGGGAACAAATAAATTGTTCAGGAGCAAAAACTAGAAAGGTTTTGAGCTTTGTTTAGTTGCAAGATCTTTTGTAGCCCAGGCTAACTCTGAACTAGCTATGTAGGTAAAGACAATTTTGAATTCCTGATGTGCTGGGATAATAGGCTTGTACCATCAAAACTAGGGTAATGCTACGCATTGCTGAGTTTTGACTATATAAGCAGGAAAACATCCAATTACCCAGATCTTCTGACCACCAGACATTTCATACACTAAGACATCACATATTTTTGTAATTATCATGTGTCAATTAATAAAAGGAGCCTCTAGAAGAGAGAGAATCCCTCCCATTTCCCAGGGTTTTCTCTTACTAATTCCATTTTTTTCTTCTGCTTAAAAAAGAAAAAAGAAAGAGATAGATATTTGTAATGGTTGAATTTCTAAATTTGACTTTACTAGAGATTTTAGTCTGATTATCCAACAAGAGAGAAAATATTTTAAGACTTTATTTTAGGTTAAACAACATGAACATTACTCAATTATCTGACAATCATTTGGCACATGTCTTTGATTCTGGCAAAAACCAGTCAGACTTCTGTAAGTGCTAGGCCAGCATGGTCTACATGTCAAGTTCTAGGTCAATTAGAGACACAGAATAAAGCCCTGTCTGGGGAGGAAAAAAATCACTCATCAAGATGGCTCTGGCTCTCTCTTCTGTGTGATGCTTGCCGTCAGTTCATATTCAGCATAGGACTGCATGCTCTGGAGACTTAGAAAGCATAGAGAACATTCTATGCCTTGAAAGTATCCTTATGCGTGTAGGGTTTTTTTTGACATTGTTTTTTGGGTTGTTTAAAAAAGAAATTTAAGTATGAAAGCAAGCATATAGTTAATGCAACAAAATTATTTAAATCAGTATTTAATTGAATCACGAAATAAAAAGAAGGAAAGACAGACTGACTTAACATTGCTTTAAGAGTCAGCTGGGATAAAAATTCCCAAATGAAATATTTACAGTGCTTGGTTATAGTACCACTTACCAAAGTCGTTAAAGTGCCTCTCTGTTGTATGTCTGAGTTGGCTTTGGTACACACGAAGAGGGACCTATTGCAGCTTTAGACCATGTGTGTCCTTGATAGACTGCACAAACATTTGCAGAATTTTCAGTTAGTATAAACGTAAAACAATGCAACTATTCCAAAAAATTCCATATCATAGTAATTATGAATGCATTAATAATATTTCAGCCTGGAAAAGGTACAGATTTAAAAAGCTGAAAACCTTACCGGGCACTTGGGAAAGGCTTCAGCTCACTTATTGGTAACAGCTGAAAATGGGCTGTAAATTAGTTAATATTTGTTATTGTCATAAAAGTGAAGTCCAAAATTATTGTAGCAGGACTTATGTGGCTTTAAAGCTCTTGTGACTTTTTAAGATTAATTTTTTTTAAATTTAGTGTGTGTGTGTACAAGTGTTCTTGGAGTCAGAAGGGGGCATTGGATCCCTAGGAGCTGGAATTATAGGCAGTGGGGAGCCTTTGTGTGGTGCTAGGAATCAAATTCAGTTCTTAATTATTGAGCCGTCTCACCAGCCCCCTCTAGTGACTGCTTATTGATCTCTTGGCAGTTCCTGCTATCTATTACTACAGTGCCGGAGTTTATAATAAACTCACACTAAAGTATGAGTTTTATTAAACCCACATTAAAGTATGAGTTTTATTAAACCCACATTAAAGGATGGGTTTTATTTAAAAACTCCCTGAACTTTTTCAGGCCCAGTCTATCTTCCCTACTGTCACTCAGGGAAGGTAGATTTTCTACAGTTAGCTTTCCAAGTCTATTTTTGTTTTATTTTGAGACAGACTCTCACATAGTCAAGGTTGGCCTTGAACTCCTCTTGCCTCAAACTCCCAAAGTGCTGGGATTACAGGTCAGCAACACAATGTGTCGCTTGGAGTTCCATGTTTGGATAAAGATACGGAAATTCTAGACTTTTGGGTGAGATCTCAAAAGAGAAGCCGCCACACATCTGACTGGTTATGAGCAGTCAGCATAAGAAACAGACTGTTTCAAAGATAGAGGAAGTGTGCCAGAAAGAACCAAAGGTAAGGACAGAACAAGCACAAAGAACTGAGAAATAACTCAGCTGAACACAGCCCTGGCAGCACAGCTTCCTGCTGGGTGGGGGAAAAACACAGGCTCCACACAGAAGGCAAGCCTGCTGGGAAAACATACTGGCAGTCTTTTAACAGGCCCGAGACCCTAGTGCAGCTCACTCCATGATGAACATACCATTCAGGCCATAAAACTCAGCATGTAGACAGCACCACCTGCCAAAATGAAAACAAAGACCCAATCCATCAAAGTATAGTTTTGGAAAGTCTTTAAATGTGCTAACCTTGTTTTGGGATTCTATAGTTCTGAGTCTGGCTAACTGTTCTTGTTAAGTGAAGTATGTCAGCTCAGAACATGGTTTTTGTGCTCAACCTGATTAAGGCTCAGTTCTACCCTGGGATCCTGACCACCCACGGTGATTTCCGTCCGGCTAATAAAGACTTCCTGTTGGCTTAAGCTCAGGTTCTCCAGAGGATATCATGCAAATATTACCCTCAACATAAGCTCATAGCCCTCATAAGGCTCAAATTCCAGGGCAGGTTTTGGTGAAATAGTAATTCATCTGACAGACCAGTCGGCAGTGGAGAAAAATCTCACTTTGTCACACTGTGTGACTCAGAGGACAGTGATCAGATGCAATCTTGAGAAACTGAACCACTCTGGAGACCTAAGAACAGAGAATTAAAGGTAAAGCCAGGGAGCCTGGATTTAACCTGTCATTGCCCCAAGGATGAGAGACGTCCCGGGAGGTAGTTGTGGGATAAGGAAGGGCTGGTTACTGGACATGGCAGGCAGCAGAAGGTCTGGCTCAGACAGTCAAGGGCACAGAGAAATTTATCATCATTGCGTCCCTGGTGGTTGAGCACATCTTAACCGAGAATAGCCCTGAGCATGATCGCCAATGGGTCAATCTCTGGCGCCACCTATCGGCCTACGGCTGCTAGGACCCGAAAGCCAAGCCCAGGTGGGTGCCCTGTTGACACCCGAGAGGTCTTAAAGGTCCTGCTAATGTGGCTGGTTTCCAGATTCTCCAAGCAGCTGCGGGCCTCACCCTCAGCTAGAATGCAAGCACTCCAGGTGGCGAAAACTGGAGAGTCCCTGGAAAGTGACAGAACCGGCTCAGCCTACAGACTTCAAAGCCAAGAGCCAAGGTCAGGGGCTCTAGGTAAGCCAAGACAGGAAGTAACTGAGGCAGAGATAGACCTGTCAAGTCAAATACTTGACCCAGAAGAGCTGGTAAGACAAGACTTCCTAAATTCAGCTGGGGACCCTACATCTGGCCTTCACCTTGAACCTAATTCTCAGTGTCCAAGTTTAGCAGATCACCAAAGGAAGCTGCCCTAACATTGCTGTTTTTCTTGTTTTCTCTCTTCTTTAACCATTTGCTCTCCCCCCCCTTTTTTTTTCATTTTAGTGTGTTGTACGCGCGCGCATGCGTGCACGTGTCCCTGTATGTCCATTCATGCCAGAAACGGGTGTGAGGTTCATAGGGGCTGGAGTTTGAAGTGTGAGCCACCTGATTGTGGGTGGCAGGATCCTGAACTCCTTTCCACTAATGGTACAGCAAACACTCTTAACTGCTGAGCCATTTCCCCAGATCCTTTAGTGACTAAATTTCCATTTTATTGTATCTAAAGAAAACCCACTTTGGGCTGGGAATAGAGCTTAGCCAGTAGACTGCCCGCCTTGCATGGATAAGGTCCTGCCTGGTTTGATCTCCAGCACTAAAAAAGAAACCCTTTTTGTTTTTATTTTATAGTCCCCTTTGTACATACATCCAATTTTGTTTACATATTGTCTTCATCATTGGGCAATCTTTATTCCTACACATTTTCCTCATCCCTACTATAATTTAGCATTTGACTTTATCATATTGGTTTGATTTTTTAAATGATAATAATGAATAGGAAATCTCGGGAAATTAAGTAGTAATAAATATTCCCCCTTGGTTCTTATTTAATACGAAAACTAGGGCCATGGAGGAACAAGATAGAAAATACAATTAGATGAGAAAAAAAAACCAGCCCAGAGTTGGGTCTGTCCTGGCTGAGAACAGTTGAGAAACCTCCAGATACCTACAAAACACTGCCTCCCCTTCCAAAAAAAAAAAAAAAAAAAAAAAAAAAAAAAAAAAAAAAAAAAAAAAAAAAAAAAAAAAGGCAAAGGTCAATTAATATACCCTGCTGGTGCTTAGTTTTATCTATTAATTAATTGATTGGAGCCAGGAATGGTGGAACACACCTTTAATATAGGGGCTGGGAAGGCAGAGGCAGGTCTTCATCATCGTCATCTTTTATAATCTACTGAGTACAATTAATGCTGCCTGTACATGCACAGGTGTAGGGTTATCTGCCAGAGCTTGTGCAACTAACTTACCACCGGCCAGAAACCTGACTCTCCTCCCCTTGGTGGCAATCACTACCTAAAGCTGGACACTGTGGGATCCAGTCTCTCCCATCCATGTTGGAGCATTGACTGGCTTGCCTATCATCTTCAGATGGGCCATCTAAACTAAAAGCTAGAGTTGAACTACTACACAGATAAAAGGGACTCAAGATAGCCACAGAGCATTCCATCCAATAGATAGAGAGCACACACCCTTCTCAGAAGCCCCCAGGACCTTCTTAAAATAGATCTCATTGTAGGCTACAAAACAAGCTTTGACAAAAAAAAAAAATTCTGATATCGTATCAGGTGATAATAGAAATCAATAGAGAGAGAAACTGCACATTTGGTGACTGAACAGGACAATCTTTGATGACTAGAGGCATCAGGGAAGAAATTTAAAAATCCCCAGAATCATGAAAAGAAAATCATGATTTACCAGGACTATTGGATACACCTGGAAAATGTTTTCTTTTTTTGGAGGGGTGGGAGGGTTTAACATTTCTTTCTTTCTCTCTTTTTTCTTTTCTTTCTTTCTTTCTTTTTTTTTTCCTTGACAGGGTCTCTGTGCCTCTCTGAGTTCCTGGCTGTCCTGGAACTCTCTTTGTAGACCTGGCTGGCCTCGAACTCACAGAGATCTGCCTGCCTCTGCCTCCCAAGTGCTGAGACTAAAGTGTGTGTGCCACCATGACTAATGACAGTTCTCTTTAAAGGTTTATCTTTACTGGGATCAGAGAGATAACCCAAGGGTTAAGACCACTTGCTAATCTTACAATGGTCCCAAATTCAGTTTCCAAGATGTGTCAAGCAACTCAAAACTCACTGTAATACTAGCTCGAGGGACCCAATGCCTCTTCCAGTTTACATCAACACCTGACCATAGGTAGCATAACACAAAAAACAACCCCCCCACACACACACCTTTTTTTAACCCTAAATGTCCTTTGTGGATATGTTAGAGCTCCCAGTATAGTAAACACTAAACTTAGGGATTCCTCAGTGTACAAATGAATGGGTCTCTGATCGTCACGCCTTCTCTTATAATCTTTTCCTGTTGGTTTGTTTTGTTCAATTCCAATGTGTTAGTTTATTGTTCTTATTTTATTTTATTACTGTTCCTTAGAAGCCTGTCTGTTCTATGAAAGACTGATAGGAGGTAGATCCATATAGGAGGGAGTGGGAAAGAACTTGGAGGGGTAGAGGCAGGGGAAATTATAGCCAGGATATATTGTGTTAGAGGAACAAAATCTGTTTTCAATAAAAGGAAAATTTTTGTATAAATAATACAATACAATATAAATGTAAATAAAAAGGGAAAAAAATTAAAAATTTTTTTGAAAATTAAAATAAAAGTCCTGAGACAACATTATGAGGCAAGGAACCTCCAAAGATGCCACTGAGTTGTTTTTCTGTTGGCCCTCTACTGCTGGGCACCCAGCCAGTCATTTTCCCCTTTTGATTCACCTGGGGGGGGGGGAACCTAAACTTCATTTTGCAGGTGATTATCGAATGGAGGTAACTTCTCGGGTAGGAATCAGGGCATGTGTCCATTTCTCCTTTCAGCTCCAGGAGCCCATCTGGTCCTCCATGTAGGCCCTCCTCTGCCGTAGGGCATGCTGCCGTACCTTCTGTGAGTATGCATCAATCCTATTAATTTGGAGGGTCTCCTTTCCTTGGTGTCTGAATTCCTTTCTGGCCCTTAAATTCCTTTTGTCCCCTCTTCAGCTGAGTTCCTGGAGCCCTAAGGGAAGCGATTAAAAGGACATTCCATTTAGGACCGAGTTACAAAGTCTCTCTTAATATCGTCTGGTTGTGTGTCTCTGAATTTGTTTCCATCTGTGCTGGCTTTTCTGACGCTGGCTGAGCAAGGCACTGATCTATGAGTATAGCGGAATGTCATTAGAAATCACTTTATTGGCTACATTTGTTTAGTAGAACAGTAGTATCTGGTTTTATACTAGGTCCCTGGCTTACCTAGTTTCTGCTTTTTGGTCACCTAAGCAGTATTGTGTGTAGTTTCCATCTCAAGGAGTAGGCTTTGAGTCAAATCAGATATCGCTTAGTTACTGTTGTTTTTAAACTAAATATCTTTTATCTTATCAGTGAAGACTGGGAGCCAGATGCTGGGGTGAAAACTCAGCTGCTTCCTCCTTCCATGTCATCCCAGAAAGAGTGTGTTCTCCTGTCTCCAAACAACAAACTCCTCCAATTGGATCTCTCTCACGGTGCACATCTCTCTCCATCCTCCTGATTTCCACCCACTCTCCAGGCTTTTCCCCACTTGTTTGCTCTGCTGCTTGACCGTGGTTGATTTTATTTGATCCTGTTTGCAACATTAAAGCAGAAAACTCTTGAATGCAAGATATGGGCCAGACCTGAGCCACACCACAGCTAGAAGCAGGTTCCTCCAGTAAAAAACACAATCTTGAGGTTCACCACGTGATTGAATATCCGAAAACTGGTTACTTCTACAATGTTGTGCTACCATTACACTGGCAGATCTTGATGGGAGGAGACCATTGTAGATAGAAGGGTTTGTAGCTGGGTTGGTGTTTACTATTCTCCTTTCGTAGCATTCAGTGTACCATCCAGCATCATGAATAATAAATAGTCTGTAGGGATGAAACTCCTATACAGGTACTACCTCAACTTCTGTGTTCAATGAGTGTGTAAGTGTTGTCTTCAGCAAGTGGGTCTTGTCTTTCATTTGTAGAGAAAAGCGTACAGGCTTGGCAACAGCCTGGGTTGTTGGAGCTTATTGGAGGCTCCCATGGGACTCTTTGGTCAGCAACTCAATTAGATGGAACCTATTCTGGGTACTGAAAGCTTTACTTGAAGATAAGAGATAGCTAATTGGGACTCTGTCTCCTCCATTATTTGGTGATTTAATTTATATTGCTTTCCAGTTAGGAAGCATCCACTGATTAGGCTTCCATATTAATCCTTCAATGACCCTTGATTTTAGCTGTCTCTCACTCTATTCCTTCCCTGGTCTCTCTCTTCTCTTTCCCTTACCACTTGACCCTCCCATCCCACCCCTCCAGCCCCTTGTCCAACCACAACTATCTATTCTATTTCCTCTTTCTAGGAAGCTCTGTCTGATTGTCTTTCTGGGTCTGAGTTACCTGACTCAAAATGATTTTTTTTCTAGTTCCATTCATTTCTCTGCAAATTTCAAGATTTCCCAAGTGTAATATAGCTAGACCTTGAGGTAGATTGATTGCCATCTTCTTAAAGAACCACTTCACTGATTTCCATCCTGGCTGTGTAAGTTTGCACTCCCACCAGCAGCAAATGAGTACTCCCCGTTCTCACCAGCATGAGCTGTCATCTCAGTCATTCTGATAGGTGTATGATGAAATTTCAATGTAGCTTTAATTTGCATTTCCCTCATGACTCAGGATGTTGAACATTTCTTTAAGTGTTTCTCAGCCATTTGAGTTTTATCTATTGAGAATTCTCTGTTTGGATTGTTACCTTATTTTTCAATTGGTTTTTTCTTTCTTTTTGATGCCTAGTTTTTTGAGTTCTGTATTATGTTTTGGATATTAGCCCTCTATCAGATGTATAGTTGGTAAAAATCTTTCCCATTCTGTAAACTACTGCTTTCTTTAAATGATGGTACCCTTTGCCATGCAGAAGCTTTTCAGTTTCGTGAGATCTTATTAATTGTTGATCTTAGTGCCTGTGCACACTGTGCTCTGTTTAGAAACTCTTTTCCAGTACCCAGGAGTTCAAAACTACACTCACTTTTTCCTCTATCAGATCTGGTATATCTGGTCTTATGTTGTGATCTTTGATCCATTGGAATTGAGTTTTGTACAGGGTGACAAATGTGGATCTATTTGTATTTCTTTACATGCACATACACATTTCTTAACAAAAATTGCCCAAAATTAGATCTTTCAGCATTCTGTCATGTAAGAGAGAGGGGTTCATGAGACCTCGGCCCTCTTTCTTCTCCATAAGCAATTCATACTTAGTAGGTAGAGACATTTCATCCATTGGGCATGTACTCCTAAGCTGCTCATGCACCTGTAAGTGGTGCCTCACACACTCTGTGTGGAACTCCAAACTCATGAGCTCCAGGGAAGTAGGAGGAGAAAACCAATATGCAATATGAAGTAAGTAGAAGGTCAAGTTCACCAGGATTGTCTGTATATCAGAACACAAAACTCTGAGGTAAGTGATAGGCTTTCTGCACAGGATAGTTTTATATAAAGTTGACACACACTATCGGCATGGAGAGGAGAAAAACCGCCTCCCTACGATGGGGCTACAAGAAAGCCTGTAGGGCATTCTCCTAGTAATTATTGGAGAAAGACTCATCCGTCCGTCCCACCGCCTTGGGCTCATGGTCCTGGCTTGTATAAGAAAGCAGGCTGAGAAAGCTATGGGGAACAAGCCAGTAAGCAGTACCCTTCCATGGCCTCTGCATCATCTCCCACATTGAGGTTCCTGCCCTGACTTCCTTCAGTGATTAAAACGTGATGTGGAGGAGTAAGCCAAAGTAAAACCTTCCCTCCCCAGGTTGCTTTGGTCATGATGTTTCACCAGAGCAATACTAACCCCATCTGAGACATCCTCCACTAACGTTTCACAATTCTAAATTTAAAATTGCAGATTTTATCTCCTAATTAAGGTCTAAGGGAAGATGTATTTTTCTGTTCTAACTAGTTTAGTGGCAAATTCACTAAAATGCCCATATTTTAGGCTATGCCCACAGTATGCTATCTTTTATGGATGAGTGTAACCAAAGAGTATGGCTCATCCATAGTCTACTGTCCTTCCCTGTATCGAGAATCCAATTTTTAGTTTAATAATAAAAACCCAGAGACAGATATCAGGGTAAAAGGTCACAAAAGTAAAGTAACAAGCTACTAGAGAGACTTGTTACCTCAAGGCGAGATCTTGTCTCTGAATCCTCAGACTGAATGGCCCTGTCTTCCACCTGCCTTAGATTCCTATCTCCACTTCCCTGGTGCTGTCATTAAGGGTGTGAGACACACCCACCCCAGACACACAGACACACACACACTCCTGACTCTGTTTCTCTTTTAGAGAGATTCAATCTCATGTAGCCTAGGGTGGCTTGGAACTCCTGACCTTCCTGCTTCTTCCCCACAGGTACTGGGATTAAAGGAGTGACTCGTATTTCACTCCTAAGTGTCATTCTGCTCTGCTCATCATTCTAGTTTGGTTTCTGGTCAAAATCAACGTACAAAGTGGATAGTCTTTATTTGGTTTAGGGTGTATAGTCCATCACCAAGTCAGGGCAGGCTCTCAGGGCAGGAAGCCTGGAAACAAGAACTGAAGCAGAGGCCATGGAGGAACATTCCTTACTCACTTCCTCTCTATGGTTTGTTCAGCTTGCTTTCTTATATACCCAGGACCACCTGCCCAGGGGTGGCACCACTCAGAGTGGCCTGGGCCTTCCCACAGCAATTATTAATAAAAAAAATATTTCCACAGACTTGCTTACTGTACTGGCCAAGCTAAGACAATTCTACAATTGATGGACCCTAGTTTGTATCAAGTTAGCACAAACTAACTGGCACATTTAATGTCACCGACACATGGTACTATCCCTTACTCCCCCTGCCTCTGACGCCCTCTCCTTCAAAGCAACCTTTCTTCTGATTTTATATCATATATGTGTATACAATAATGTGTGGGTGGGGAGTTGTCTAAGCTTCATTTAATATTTGCCTCTCCTTCCTTCTCGGGCTGTCCTCTTGTATCTTCAGTATTTTAAAGTGCAATATTTAAATGGACAACATTTAAGATGTGGTGGTATATAAGTGTGGTTTCAGTACTGCAGACATGGAGACTAGAGGGCCATGAGTTGTAAACTCTCCTAAACTATACAGTAGTTCTTTCTCAAAAACCATAGATTAAAAAAAATAAAAAACAATTAACTCTAACCTAAATTCTCATTTAAAGTAGACACAGCTTAGACGTAGAGCAGTACTGAGTATGCGTGAGTATAAACGTAGAGGAGTTTAAGAAATTTTAAGAATTAAGAAAAAAATTACCAGAATGAATCTCACTCAATACTAAACATGCTACATAGTTAGACACTGTCTCAAAAATTTCTTATTAAATGAAGAGATATTCAAAGCAATTCCACTAAAATCAGAAAGAAGGCCGTGTACTTTCTCCATGCCTGTTCAATATAGTACTTGAAGTCCTAGCTAGAAGAATAAGTCAACTGAAGGAGATCAAAGGTATAAAAATTGAAAAGGAAAAAAAAATCTATATTTGCAGATGATATGATACTATACATAATTTATCCTAAACTTCCACCAGGAAACTCCTACAACTGATAGGACCTTCTAGTGAAGTGGCTGGCTAGATGATTTACTCAAAACTATCAGTAGCCCTACCACGTACAAAGGACAATAGACTGGGAAAGAAATCAGGGAAACAATACTTTCCATAGTAGCCTCAAATAATATAAAATATCTTGGGGTATTGTGTTTTGAAAGAAATTGCCCCCCAAAGTGGGTGGGTGGCACTATTAAGAGGTGTGGTCTTGTTGGAGGAAGTGTGTCACTGTGGGGGAGGGATATGAGGTCTCTTTTTTCTCAAGCTTACCTCAGTGTGATAGTCAGTTGTCTTCCTGTCACCTCTGGGTCAATATGTAGGATTCTAAGCTCCAGCATCACATCTGCCTTCACGCCACCATGTTCCCTGCCATGATGATAATAGTTGGAAACTCTGAATCTGTAAGTGAGCCCCCTCCATTAAATGTTTTCCTTTCTAAGAGTTACTGTGGTCATGGTGACTCCTCACAGCAATTAAAACAATCCTAACTTAGACATGGGGTAACTAATAACTAAAAGATCTCTCCAATAAAAACTTTAAGATATCAAAGATATTGAAGAAGATACAGAAGATGAAAAGCTCTCCCATGCTAATGGATCAGTAGGACTGTAGTGATTAGTTTCTGGCCCAGACTAGCCCCAAGATCTGGACCAGAATCCCAAAGTCCCTTCCACCTACCCAAGACCCACAAAAGCCTACATTAATTTCATGCCTATCAGCCTATGGCTCAGGCATTTTGCTAGCTAGCTCTTGCTTTGAAACTAACCCATAATTCTTATCTTGTTTAGCATGCAGTTTGGTACCTTTTCTCAGAGCAGCATTTTGACTTCTTTCCTCTGTGTCTGCTTGTATCTCTTTTGGACTCTTCCTCTTCCCAGAGTTTTCTTAGTCTGGTAGTTCCACCAACACTTCCTGTCTGCCTTCTGGCCAATCAACATTTTATTAAACTAGTAGGAGGGACAAATATTTACAATGTACCAAAACATAATCACACAGCATATAACTAATATAGTAAAAATGGCCATCTTACCAAAAGCAATCTACAGACTGACTGGAATTCCCACCATATTTCAATACAATTCTTCACAGATTTTGAAAGGAGAATCTTCAGTTTCATATGGAAATACACACACACACACACACACACACACACACACACACACACACACATCCTACCCCCTCCCCCTCATCCCCACCAAAATCAGGATAGATAAAAAACTCCTGAATAATGAACGAACTACTGGAGGTATTACTGTCTCCAACCTCAAATTGTACTACAGAGCTATATCAATAATAACAGCATGGAACTGTGGCAAAAATAGCACAATGACTAATGGAATCAAACTGAAGTCACAGACATGAATTCACACAGCTATGGACAGCTGATTTTTTTAAAATAAAAAAGCCATAAATACATATGAGAAAAAGACTATATTCTCAGCAAATGGTTCTAGTCTGCATGAAGAAGAATGCAAATATATTCTTTTACCCTGCACAAAACTCAACTCTAATGGATCAAAGACCACAACATAAGGCCAGATACAGTGAATCTGACTGAAGAGAAAGCAGGTATAGTTTTGAACTCCTGGGCACAGGAAAAGAGATTCTAAACAGAACACAGTAAGCACAGGCACTAAGATCAACAATTAATAAATGGGATCTCACGAAACTGAAAAGCTTCTGCATGGCAAAGGACACTGTCATTTGGACAAAGTGGCAGCTTACAGAATGGGAAAGGATTTTACCAGCTATACATCTGATAGAGAGCTCATATCTAAGATATATAAAGAATTCAACAAACTAGATATAAAGAAAACTACTCAATTTAAATAGTGGAATATGAATCTAAATAGAGAATTCTCAATAGGAGAAACCCAAATGGCTGAGAAACACTTGAAGAAATGTGCAACATCCTGAGCCATCAGAATTTTGATGACTTTTTTTTTTTTTTTTTTTTTGGAGAACTTTCTGTTTAGTTCATTAGTTCAATTACCGATTGAATGATACAGTTTTAGGCTGTTAATTTTTTCAGGTATTTATTTATTATTTATTTTGAGATTGGGTTCCACTATATAATTGCTACTGGTCTAGATATATTTATGTAGAGCAAAATAGTCTTGAACTCATAAAGATCCACCTCTCCTTGTTTCCTGAATGTTGGAATTAAAGATGTAGTTTCAGATTCAGAGCTATCAAACTCTAGGCTAATTCTTAGTTAATGAAAAATTACCTCAGCCACCGAGGCTATCTCTCCTTATATACTCTCCAGCTTGAGCAACTCTCCTATTGTTTGCTACTCCAGCATCCCCACCCCCAACACCCTCTACTGATGACTCTCTGAACCTTAAGGTTGTGGCTTCATCTTCTTCATAACAGATGCTATGAATTAGAGAGCAAAATAGTCAATGTCAAGAACACAGAATTTCACATCATTGTCTTCTGGGTCTAATATTCTTCTATGATATTCCTTGAGCCCTAGAGGGAGTGAATCAGCTGTAACTTTTAAGACTGAGCTGTAGTGAGATTATGTTACATTGTAAATAATTGTCCCACCTACTGGTTTAATAAAAACGTTGATTGGCCAAAGGCAGACAGGAAGTGTGGGTGGAGCTACCAAACTGGGAAAACTCTGGGAACAGGAAGAACAGAGCAGAGAAGCCAGAGAGAGCATGATGAGATGGTGGAGAAAAAGCCAGCAGACACAGAGGAAAGAAGTTGAAATGCTGCTCTGAGAAAAGGTACCGAGCCACATGGCTAAACAAGATAAGAATCATGGGTAAAGAGTTAGCAATTTATATGCCTGGGCCCTAGGTCAATCAGCATAAAATTAATGTGAGTGACTGTGTGTCTCTGTTGGACTCTGGGACTGCAGGACTCCAGGCCAGAAACTAAATACAACACTGATCAGTCATCATCTCTTAGTTTTAGCATGTTGACCAATTACTTTATCAACAACTACACAATTGAAAAAAAAAACAAAAAAACTTCTCTGAACAAGGTTGAGAGCATCACTAACATGTGACTATGTCAGTAAATATTTTAAAAGCAAGGTGACATAGTATCTATTTATCCAAACAAAGAAGGGTGCCCCCAGAATCTATGACCTCACTGGTTGTGGGCTTCTACCCAGACTTAGTATTTCAAGTATGAATTTCTTCCTGTGAAGAGACCTCAACTTCAATTAGAAAGCAATTAATTTCTTTTATAACATTCATGCCACTATTGTGGAGCAGGCTGGTACTGTAATTTGCAGGGTTTATAAATGGATAAGAGACTTGATACAGTTTCTCACTCATCAACCTGCATAGCACTTTCCAGAACTAGAGAAGTTAGACAGCATGGAGGGAGCTTCTAGATTAGTGGCAACATTGTTTCTCTATATCCTGAAACCAAGTGTGTGGTATCTTTAGTAGTAGAGTCTTACCACATATTCTGGTGGGCAATCAAGAGCTAAGACAGTAGCCTCTATTATTGAGAGCATTGATGGATTCATGACTAGCAATTTGTAGGGTGGTACTTCAAGCTTTGTAATTAATTTTTATTTAATAACTTAGCTTCTGGGAACAGCATTATTAACACAGGGTATCATTTTAAAACTTACTTTTAAAAAATATATGTTAGAAAGGGGTGCTGGATCTCCTGGAGTTGGAGCTACAGGTAGTTGTAAGCCAACTAACATGGGTGCTAGAACTGAAGTCCGATTTTCTGCGAAAGGACAGGTACCTACCATTATACTTTGTCAAGACTAGTTAAAATGATGACTTAAAACTTGTGATTTTTAGTTCCAATATCTGGGTCATCTCAAGGATGCTGTTAGTTGATGATTTCTGTTGGTCCTGTAGTCTATTCTTTTAGTTTCTCCTAAGGCCGTGCTGGATTATATTCTTACAATACCTTTTTGAGAATGTAGATTATGTGATTTTTACCCCTATGATATGTGGTTTTATTAGGCAATTCTCTAACTTGTGTGGGACAGAAGAATTTTACATTTTGACTAAGACAATTCTGTCCATCCCTGGGCTATCGAGAAATTTGGGGTTGTATGTTAGAAATAAGGGCAACAAACTCAGCTTTTGAGATGTTATTTTAAGTTCAATTCTTTCCTGAAGGCAACTAAGGATGGTTATATGTTGACACATGGTACCTGGCATGACCAGTTAAACCTGAATTGACTCTTATATCCATAAGGATAGCAAAAGACTCATTAGAAGCATTTTGATAGTTCTCCCGAAACCAAGACATAGTACACAATTTTTGGCAATTTAGTCAGCGATGAAATGTATTTACTGTGACTATGTCAGATCCAAGGATCTATGCCTGGAAGTTCACAGTCCCAGATGCTACTCTTCTAATCTCCTTTCATTGTTTGTCTTCAGGACAAGTTTTATGTGAATTGTCTTATAAGCTCCGTAAGTCTTTTCAACTAACATAGCACTTGAAAATTGAACTATGAACTCTGATCTTCAGTGAAGTGCTGGCTTCTGCCTTAGTTAATTTCTGATGCCATGATAAAACACCATGACCTCACAGCTAAGAAAAGAAAATGTTTAATTTGGCTTATGGTTTCATGAGGTTAGAGTCCATGCTGGCAGAGTGAACAGCTGAGAGCTCACATCCTGGCCCATTACCATAAAGCAGAGAAACACACTTGGAATTGTGTGAATCTTTTAAAACCTCAAAGCTGATGTGTAGTAAGAGGTTTCTGGCCTGTACTTTCTGGCCTAACTTCAAGGTTTAGGCCCACAGACCTGCAGACCTGCAGTCCCACAGAGACACACAGATGCTTATAATAGTTTAGGCTGATCGACCTAAGGCCCAGGCATATCACTTGCTAACTCTCTACCCTTCATCTAACCCATGATTCTTCCTGTTCAGCCATGGGGCTCGGTACCTTTCTTTAGAGCAGCATGGTTGTTCTCTGCTTCTTCCAGCTTCTCTCTGGCATTCTCCTCTGCCCAACGTGGGTCAAATATACTCACATAAAACCATAGAAAGCTTAAAAATGGGTCTAGCCCAAAGCAGCCTCCGAACTGTGTCTCCCACTTGAGCCTTGGTAAGAGACGCCCTGGTGAGGCACATGGGCTTGAGCTACAATGCCGAGCTTTTGGAGTGCAGCTTAAGGTGTAAAATGGCTGGTTCCTGAAGTCTCACAGGACCCTCAATATAAGGAAAAGGTTATGAATGATTTATTTAAGGTTTACGTTCATAAGGAGAAAAAGGGAACAGAATCAAAGATGGCTTCTTAGTGTTGATATTTTCTTGGATAAGCTCTGTTTGCAAACTGAGGCTTGGCTTTTTTGAAGAGAACCTTCCTGATTCAGCCTTAGAGGCTAAACACTTGTGAGTTTTTTAAGAGGCCCTGCTGCCTAATACTTAAATGTAGTTAATGAGCAGCAGATTGCAAAGCTTTACTTGGTAATTATATGGACCCTAAAATTCCCCAGAGTACCTGGGCTAAAAAGATAAATTCTATGAAGTTAGACTAGGAGCTGTGTGGAGCCATCCACCCATCCTACCAACCTTGAACTTTGGCAGATTAAAGATGTGTTCAGAAATTGAAAGAAATAGAAGAATCATTGGCAGATTAAAGGTGTGTTCAGAAACTGAAAGAAATAGAAGAATCCTTGGCAGATTAAAGGTGTGTTCAGAAATTGAAAGAAATAGAAGAATCCTTGACAGATTAAAGGTGTGTTCAGAAACAGAAAGAAATAGAAGAATCTGGGTGGAGTCAATCACCCTAGACAAACAAAGGTGTGGTCAGAAACAGAAAAAGTCAAAAAATAAATATACAGTAAAGACAGTTTTTTTAAAAAAAGTCTAAGTGGTTTAGAGTGTGTTGAAAATATATATACATAGGCGTAAAGAAAGAAAAAAGAGGTAGAGAAAGCCCTTAAAGAAGAAATAGATTAAATAAACAAACAAACAAATAAATAAAAAGCCAGTAAAGATGTAAAATACAAAGAATGTCTGGATACTGTATATTATTATCTTATCTTTAAGCTTCTTGACTGAAAATGACTTAGTAAAAGCTGCTAAAAAACAGTTGATTATAAATGTAGGATTAATTCAAACTATATATTTTGTAAATGAGTTTACTTTAAAATTGAAATGCAAAGATACGCTACTTTGGAGAAGAGGTTTTCCTTTTATTTTCGCAGAAAATGAAAAACTGTGGATTTATTTCTGGATAAAGAACATAAAATTTGATAGAGGAAGACCCCCTGAAAAATCTCCAATGGAAATGGATGAACCAGATGATTCGGCATTTCAGAGCACCTCTGTTGAAGTTTCCAGAGCTCTGTATCCAGAAAAATTTCAAGGAGACTGGCTGAGATGACCCAGTCTTACAGACTACTCCACTAAAGACTTGTGCATAATCCTAAATTTTTCTTTGGATTCCCATGAGATTGTCAGCGTCCCCAATCAGCAGGAAGTACAGAGAATGATGCCCACATTTCCACAATATGGATTATGGATGTTTGTGTTTATTTACAGTGTTGTATATAAGTTGTTATAGATAAGGGGGGAAAGAATATTAGATTTGGAGTTCTTTTTGTTTTAAAAGGAGAAAAGGGGATATGTATCGGTATTGTGTTGTTTCATGGTAAATAATTGTCCCACCCACTGGTTTAATAAAAAGCTCTGATGGGCCAAAGGTAGGCAGGAAGTGTGGGCGGGGCTACCTGACTAAAAACTGTGAGAACAGGAAGAACAGGGCAGAACGCCAAAGAGAAGCCGAAAGAAGCAGAGGACAACCATGCTGCTCTAAAGAAAGGTACCGAGCCACATGGCTGAACAGGAAGAGTAATGGGTTAAATGAAGGGTAGAGAGCTAGCAAGTTGTATGCCTGGGCCTTAGGTCGATCAGCCTAAACTATTACAAGCATCTGTGTGTCTCTGTGGGTCTGTGGGTCTGTGGGCCTAAACCTTGAGGTTAGGCCAGAAAGTCCGAGCCAGAAACCTCCTACTACACTGATGCCCACTGAAGCATCACCTCCAACAAGTCTTTCCCAGTCCTTTCCAAACAGTTCCACCTACTGGGGACTAATATTTAAATTCATGAGCTTACGGGGGCATTTTCATTTAAACTACCACAGCTTCCTTTCAGATCTATTATATTTTGTGTATCTGTTTCCCATAAATGTATTTAAGAAGTTAAGAGTCAGTGAGAGACAGATCTGGGAAGAACTTAATATTGTTTTAAATTGGTGTGTGTGTTTGTGTAGATACCAGTGGAGGAGTACAGGTAGTTATACATACTGTCCAGTGTGGGCACTGTGATCTGAATCTATACCCTACAAGAACAGTATGCACATTTAACCACTGAGCTATGTTCCCAGGTATCTCTTTTATGAGTTACCTATTCTCTTCAATGGCTTCAGATTCCTAGTTCCCTAGGTTATCTTTTATGTTCCACAAGCCTCTGATATCATCTGCAGTTGACCTTAGGCCAATAATTGCAATGGATTTTGTCTTTGCTTTTGCTTTTGCTTGTGTTTTGAGACATGGCTTCCATATGTAGCTGTGGCTGACCTAGAACTTATGATGTAGAGCAGGCTGGAGACCACTTGACTTTGCCTCTGGAGTAGTAGAGGTAGTTGCAAATAATAAGAATTTAGTTATCCAGATGGTTAAGCAACTATGAGTATTTGTTGCTGTATCATGAGGACTGAAGTTTGGATCCTAGCATCCTCATTGGGCATCTTACAAATGCATCTCCAAGAGATACTATACCCTCTTTTGGTCTTCATGGGCACCTGGACACACCTGTTCTTACACAGAAATACACACCATCACCACCCCCATCACCACCCCCACCACCAACACAACAACATTATGAATATGAACAATAAAAACTTTAAAGGTGGGGCAGCTAGTGTGGTGATATATTGTATATTTCATACAAATAAAAATAGTCTGAAATATCAGTGGACAGAGCCAACCACAGGGCCAAGCCAAGAAGGTCAGAGAGTGATGACTCTCACCTTTAATCCCATCACTCAGGAGGCAGAGATCCTCTGGATCTCTGTGAATTCAAAGCCAAACTCTCACTTTTAATCCTAGCACTAGGAAAGTTGGTCCAAGAATTGAAATAGTGGGGCAGGAGAAGAAAGATAAGGAGGAGAAGGTATGAGTTCCTCCCTTTTGCCTGCTCGCCCAGTCAGTCTGAGGAGATAGGACCTACTCCCTACTCCATTTGGTCTGAGGAGTTGGCTGGGTGAGAATTGGCAGTGGTTTGTTCCTTCTCTGTCTGATATTTCAGCTCCCCCCCCCCAATATCTGACTCCGGGTTTTATTATATACTAACTAGAATTCATGCAATAAGCTAGAGAGATGGCTCATTAGTTAAGAGTAGAAGCGACTCTTGCAGAAGACCCAGATGTGATTTCAGCACCCACATGGTGACTCATAACCAACTTACCTCTATTCCAGGGGATCCAATTCCCGATTCTGGCCTCCACACGTGTCATGCATATACATACATTCTGGCACAACACTTTTAGACAAAAAAAAATTAAATAAATCTCTTAAAAATAATGAATATTCTAAAAACGTAACTTGTTTCATAGAACAACACTCTTTGAGCAAGGATGCTTTTTAAAGGACTGATCCATATAGTATCTTTACCAAAAAAATCAAGTATTAATACTTAATTATTAATACTTAATTATTAATAGTGTGTTAATGAAGGAACAGATGGGTTTATGGGGTCCCTGTGCATGTGCGTGGCATCATCAGCTGGAGAATAGGAGACCTACCAGTGCCCACATCATCAATAAACAATGATTCTCCCTTCTCTAACAACTACCCATCATCAGTAGGTATGCAGATGGAGTATGGAGTGGGGCCTAGAGATTATCTATCCCATCTATGCCAGAATTTTGGTTGGCTTGATCTTCTGTAGCTCTTGTACGAATAACCACAACTGCAGTGAGGTCATGATTGTAATAGCCAAGTTGTGTCCTGAAGACAGTCCTGTACAGCTTCCCTCCCTATCCTTCCACTCTACTGCTATGTCCATATGTCTTCTGTGATGTTCCCTGAACCTTGGTGGTGGTACTGATGGGGTTAATATGGATGCGCTCTTTAGGATTGAGCACTAAATCTCTTATTTTCAGCACTTTGACCTGTTATTTTTCTCTATATTGTCTATTGTACACTGCAAAACCCAAAACAGCAGTAACAACAATAAACAAAGCTTCTCTGACCACGGTGGAGAGCAGCCTGGGTCTGTGGATTTAAACATGAATACTAAGAAAGCGCTTTAACAGTATGACCATTCAGCCTAATGACAATAGGAGGTTCTACCGTAGGGCCTATGATCTCAACAAATACCTTTTGACCAACGTTACAGTACCAGATAGGAAAATTTCTCCAAATAAGCAGATCTCTAATCCAATTTGAAGGCATCTGATTACCCTACAACAGTCATGGCGCTATTATACCAATAGGCATATCTTGCCTGGAAGGTTAGTACTACAGCATACAGGAACCTGAGCTAGTCAAAAAGTATTGATATATCCCCCTCCTCCCAGAAACTTGCATAGCACCCAGCGTAGTGCTCTACTATTATGAAAACTTGCCGTCAGAGAGGGACTTTCCCATCATTTTGAGATTGCTGTCTTTATTAAAGTGTAAGGTATCTTTAGCAATAAAACCTTACCATGTAGTTATGGTGGATAACCAAGGTTAATGGTAATAGCCTTTGTTGTTTTGAAGACCATTAGGTCCTCCATGACCATTAACTTATAAGGAGGTATCCCAGGCCTTGATGAAGGTTGAAACTTTAATCATCTATGTTTGAATACCATAAGTGCTTTTTGCCTCTTTGGGCTGTGATGGAATCACTGTATCTCTGCTATCAACTTGCTAATATTCCCTAAATCTAAAATAGTCAGCCTCCGTCCATTTACAACTCAAGTTTGTTGATCGCTGCCACTTACAGGTCCTTGGGATTCTCTAAATTTCTTTTTCCCTTCAACTCTTCACTTTTTGATCTTACTAACAAAGTATTCAGTGTTTATAGTCTTAATGAAGGTCATAAATTAATTATACACTTGCTGATTTGAAAACACATTTTACCTCAAAAGAGAGTAAAACCTTGTATGAGTGAGCATGGCCCAGAGTCAAAGATTCATACCTTGAAAAGCAGTTCCACTGTGGAAGTGTTTACATGAGGTTATTTTTTGAGTACATAACAAAGAAAGTGAGAAATCAGGGCATGTACCTAATATTTTGGTAGAGGTCATAGGAAGACCAATTGTACTTAGGTGGGGGGGAGGCTTCTGTTTTCAGATCTCAGATGACAAGGTTAACTTTTGTATGGTAGAAGGTAGTGGTTTTCTTAGAATATATTTTAAAGGTTTTGATAGTCAAAAGAGTATTGGGTTAAACACATTGGTGGGCAACAAATAGCTTTCAAGGGGACTAAAAGCAGTCTAAGGTGATTTGACTGTGGACCTGCAGCCCCAGACCACTTAGCCACTTGCTGCTGCTTAGGCCCCCAAAATGATTCAGATACTTATATTAAGTTCATGCTGTTTGGTCTATGCTAGCTAGCTCTTTAATCTTAACTCAACCCATTTGCACTAATCTGTCTGCCACGTGGCCCCTGGCTCACCTGTGTTCCTTACATGTTTCTTCTTTGGCGGCTGGCTATGAATGCAGCTTTTTTCCTCAAATTTTAGAAACTCCAAAGATATTTTATGTATTTAGCATTTTACATCAAGTCATTTTTTTTCTCACCCTCACATATAGTCTCTCTTCCCCTACCCTTCATCTTTTTCCTCTTTTCTCATCTTTAATCTCTCATTTATCAAAGGTTTAAGCCTCTGAGTGGATTTGGGTTCAATCTGTAAATCATTTCCTTATATTGTAGATGGAGGTTATTGGCCCACCAGAAACTCTCAGATATCCAGCAGCTGCTTTCCAAATAATTGACTTGGAGGCTTCATATTATAATAGTAAATGTTGGCTCAGTTGTTCAAGCATATTGCTAACTAGCTCTTACACTTAAGTTAACCCACAATTCTAATCTCTGTGTAGCCATGTGGCTTGGTACCTTTTTGCTCAGTGCAGCGTTCTCGTCTTCCTTCCTCTGTGTCTGGATGATGACTCTTACTCTGCCGTTCCATCTCCCAGAATTCTCCTGGTCTGGTTACCCCAAATCTACTTCCTATCCAGCTACTGGCCAATCAGTATCTTATTAAACCAATACAAATAAAAAATAATCTTTACAGTGTACAAGGTCATTATTCCACACTACATAGTAAATAAAGTTCACAAGCTAGAAAAAAAGATTCTCTAAGTTCATAAACACAAAATCAAATCACAATATAAGAAATTTTCCAAATGTTACATTTGTTACCCAAATAATACATGATTTGGTAAGGTATCCTTTAGAAAACCAATGCCACCATAATTTTCTTTGTATGTAGTGGCTGGTTTCTAGTTACACAACTTTGATATTTACTGAAAATTTCAGAAGGTAATTGGCCTGCTTACAGGCGGTTGTGTTTATCATGCTAATTTCAAGCTTTGATTCTGACAAACAAATTCACAAATTTAACAAATATATAATTAGAAAGAAAAGTAGTTCCATAGTAGAATGTGGTTTTAAATAGTCTTATAAGAACCTGCTCCTGTAAATGGATGAAGTTTTTTCTGTGGGAGTTCTTACCTTTATCCTTTTTTTTTTCTGAGGGTGGGATGGGAGTTTTTCAAGACATAGTTTCTCTGTGTAGTCCTGGCTGTCCTGGAGTGTTGGGATCAAAGGCATGTGCCACCACCATTTGGCTGCGAGTTCTCTTTTTATTTTTATTTTTTTAAAGCTCTCTTCTTTTTTTCTTTATACTTATTTATTTATTATGTATATAGTGTTCTGCCTGCATGTATGCCTACATGTCAGAAGAGGGCATAAGATCTTATTACAGAGGTTGTAGGGTACCATGTGGTTGCTGCGAAATGAACTTAGGACCTCTGGAAGAACAGCCAGTGCTCTTAACTTCTGAGCCATCTCACTAACCTTGAATTCTTATTCTTAAAACTGATAACATTGATTTTATTTAGAATTTACTGGTATGAATTTGCTAAACCTTCCGTTGATAGGCAGGAACCACAGCGAAGGGACAGCAGTCCCCACAGCACAGTGAAAAGCACTGTTGACACTAAAATCTCAGCTCAACCAAAGATTTTTACTGGTCATTAGGCCCCTTCTAACTTTTCAGTAAACAAATTGCTCATTTCAAATGCAAATGACTGGGATCCTGGTGTACACCTGAGTTTTGGGGTAGACGTCCATAATTTACACAGATATGCATGTGCCATTGTGACTATCTGGAAGCCAGAAGACAACTTTGTGGAGTCTCTTTTCTCCTACATACACAGGGGTAATAGTATTTGAACTTGGGTCCTCAAGCTTACGCAGCAAATGCCCCTTTCCTATGGAGCCACCCCACCTGCTTGAGGGCATCTGTATTTTCAAAGATTTGACTGATTCTAAAGCATGCCAAAGTGCCTTTAATGATTCCAGGAATTGGGAACCTTGAGTTTGATGAAGATTTTCTTTCTCAGGTGGACATTAACCTAACAGGACGCCAGAAGTTCATGTTCACCCAAACCTTAACTTATAGTGAGTAGCTCCCAATTCTTGCCTCAATGATGCGAGGGATAGATTTCTCTAATTTCAAGAGGATGTTTATTATGGGGAGCCGAAAAGGGAAAGACCAAGCTTCTGTGTTACAGAACTGGGTTGCAGGAAACATGGTTCCATTTCTTGGTTTTCTCATCTGAAAATGGGAAGTGATAATAATACGTATTTCAGGCTTGTCATCTGGACTGAAGTAGAGCCCAAATATGACTTAATATAGTTGATTAAGAACTCCATCAAAGTGAATCTGGTATACTTTATTATTTAATCATTACATATTAGGATCGATGCCAAGGACGTAAATCTGCAACCCAGCATAATAAACTCATAATAAACTATTTCTCCCCACAGAACTAAGAGAAAGCTCGCCCTTTTCAATTGCTCATTCACTTACTCATATATTAAAATAAATAATTGCCGTTGGCTGCCAGGGTCCAGGTACTTTAGGGCGCTAAAAGTACAGCATCGAATACTGTGGGTTCTCTGACCTTCAGGTGTTTACATCTCAGTTGGAGATAAAGGCGAAAAATTACTTAGTAGTCTTACATTTTCCTCTTCGATGTATTAGTTGCTTTCCGTTGTTATGAAACACACCACGGCCAAGGCAATTTATAGAACAAACGGTTTACAAATGGCGAATTTCCTGTTCCAGAGGGATAAGAATCCATCATAGCTGGGAATTGTGTGGCAACAGGGATAAGATGCTGAGAGCACAAATCTGGACCACAAGCACCTAGCAGAGAGAGCAACTGGAAATGGTGGGAGCCTTTACACCCTCAAAGCCCTCCTGCGGTTACATTCTTTCTCCAACAAGATCTAAACTGCCCCAAACAGTGCCACCAAGTCCAGAACCAAAGTTCAAATACATGAGTCTATGGGGCACTTCCTCATTCCAACCACCACAGGTACCAGGCCAATCCTAAGTATCACCCCCTCACGGCTAAGAAAATAAGTTAGAGGACTCTGGGCATGCCTTGTTCTTTCCCAAGGTTGCACAGTACTTTGCTTGCACTGAGTGAAGGAGAGAAATGATGACTCTTACCAACACTTAATGATGTCATAGGAGTATCCTCATATGCTACATAGAGACCTTGTTCAAAGATGCAATATGTTTAACCAGATAATCGAGTTGATGTTTTCCTAAAGAAAAGAGGCCAAATGCATTTTGCTGAAAAGTCATTTTGCCCACTTGCATGGAGACAATAAACACTCTAGGCCTTCCGTCTTCAGGAGCAGCAATGCATGGGCATATTGGATCCTAAGACTGCAGCTTTGCAGAATGTGGTTCTGCAGAAGCAGCTTAGATAAGATGTGCTAACAGGGTTTCAATTAAGTTTGCATGAGGTTGAAGGCATTTGCTGTCTTTGACTTTTATAAGAGGTTGTATAATCATGTTGTCATAATTTAAAAGACTTAATAAAAACAGTGTTAATAGCCTTTTCATCATCTAAACTGTCTTCCTTGGAGAATTCCATTATTGCTTCTGATAAACTCCTAGAAAGAGCATGAAGGATGGGAGCTATTTATATTGTCATGTTCATATTTTTAGCAGCAATGTTTATTTTATTAGAAACAACACCAAGAATATGCAAACGGACTTGGAATGCTTAGTGGTCTGTAAAGTTATGCTTTCTGCTAAATAGATTAAATAATATCTTTCTCAACTCCAAACTGGAGAAAGGTCACTTCAGATAAAGTCTTCTTTACATGGTCTTCTATATGCAAAAAACAAGCAACAAATTTATAATACATGTAGGAAATAAAAGTAAAGGAGCTGGAGAGAATGCTCAGCGATTGTGAGCACTTGCTGTTCCTGAAGAGGACCCTAGTTTGTTTCCTAGCATTCACAAGCTCACAACTCTTTGTAACTCCAGTTCCAGGGGAGCCTTACCTTCTTACCTCTATGGGCACCAGGAACACATAAGGAGCACATGAATACTTACAGTTATTCGTATATACACACAAAATTAAATCTTTATAAAAAGAAAATACAGTAGAAAATCAATTCAGATTTAATATGACGCTATCAATAGCAGTAAGATTATATGACAATGTATTTGATTATTAAAAACCACAATAGCTTACCTGTTGAAAATTATCACTGATTTTAAAAAAGGATCATGGCTTTTGTGTGTATATGAGTTTGGTTTTTTCTGTATATGTGCATGTGCACTATGTGTATATACCATATGTCTGCCTCCCAGCCACGGAAATCAGAAGATGGCCTCTGGAACTGGACTAAAGGATGTTTGTGAGGTACCATGTGCATGCTGAGAATTGAACTCTGGTTCTCTGCAATAGTAACAAGTGCTTCTAACTACTGAACCAACTTTCTGTCCACCCCTTAATAATTTTTAAAAATCAACTTCTGGGAATATAGCTTAGTGGTAGAATACTTACCAACTAAGTATGAGAGACTTTGGTTTAATCCTTAGCACTATAGAGAAAATATTTTTTCTATAAAGCTAATACATTTAAGATAGCGAAATATAACAATGATAATGGTATTATGATTGATTTGTAGCTACTATATATGCAAACTATGATTTATAAAAGTTTTTAAAAAAAAAAAAAAAAAAGAAAAGAAATCAGCAAATTAAAGCCAGAAGTTAGAGGCTGGTGAAATGCTTGGTGTGTTCCCAAGGCTAATAGCCCAAGCTCGATTTCTAGATGCTGATGAATGGAAAGAGAGAACTGACTCCCACCAGTGTTTAGCTATGGATCTCTGTATCTGCCTCCATCAGTTACTAGACTAAGGTTTTATAACGGCAATTAGGGTGGTCATTCATTTGATAATAGGGGAGGGTCAGTTTAGGCACCCTCTCCACTATTGCTTGGAGTCTTACTGGGAGTCACCTTGTGGGTTCTTGAGGGTTTCCCTAGTACCAGGTTTCTCTCTAACCCCACGATGGCTCCCTTTGTTCACCTTCTTTGCTGCTCCCCCAACTCAACCATCTCATTCTCTCCTCCCACTTATCCTTGCTCCCTCCTCTTCCTCTCTCCTATGATCACAATTTACTCAGGAGATCTTATCTAAGTCCCCTTCCCAGAAGGATCCATGAATGTCTCTTTTAAATTTCTCCTTGTTACCTAGCTGCTCAGGGGTTGTGGATTGCAGTCTGGCTATCCTTTGCTTTACTTCTAAAATCTGCTTGTGAATGAGAACATACCATGTTTGCCTTTCTGGGTCTGAATACATCATTCAGGATGATATTTTCTAGAGCTATTTGCCTACAAATTTCAGCAGAATGTCTTTTTTATCTGCTGAATAGTACTCCACTGTGTAAATTTAGCACAATTTTAAAACCCATTCTTTAGTTGAGGAGTGTCTAGAGTGTTTCCAGGTTTTTGCTACTATAAATAATGCTGCTGTGAACTAATGTTCTCGGGGTAAGAATGTGCATCCTTTGGGTATATACCCAATAGTGGTATTGCTGGATCATTGAGTAGACTGATTATGAGTTTTCTGAGAAACCACCAGACTGATTCACATTCTCACCAGTAGTGGAGGAGTGTTTCTCTTGCTCCACATCCCCTCCAGCACAGGCTGTCATCTGTGTTTTGATCTTAGCCATTCATTCTGAGAGGTATAAGATGGTATCTCAGGGTTGTTTTGATTTGCATTTCTCTGATGGCTAAGTATGTTGAACAATTCTTTAAGTGTCTTTCAACCATTTGACATTCTACTGTTAAGAATTCTCTATTTAGCTCTGGACCCCATTTTTAATTGGATTATATGGTTTTTTGACCTCTAGTTTCTTGAGCTCTTTATATATTTTTGAGATCAGTCCTCTGTCAGATGTAGGGATGGTAAAGATCTTTTCCCATTCTGTAGGCTGTCGTTTTGTCTTATTGAGCATGTCCTTTGCCTTAGAGAAGCGTCTCAGTTTCAGGAGGTCCCATTTATTAATTGTTGCTCTCAGTGTCTGTGCTACTGTGTTATATTTAGGAAGTGGTCTCCTGTGCCAATGTGTTCAAGGCTATTTCTTGAAAAAAAATCAGGTGTTCATAAGTGTGTTGATTAATGTCAGGGTCTTTATTTTGATTCCATTAATCCACAAGTCCATTTTTATGCCATTACCAGGCTGTTTTTATTACTGTAGCTAGAAATCAGGCATGATGATACCTCCTGAAGTTATTTTATTGAACAGGATTTTTTTTTTCCATATTATTTTGAGGTCAGTGAAGAATTGTGTTGGGATTCTGATGGGGATTGCATTGAATCTGTAGATTGCTTTTGGTAAGATGGCCATTTTTACTATGTTGATCCTATCTATCCAGGGGCACATAAGGTCTTTCCATTTTCTGATATTTAATCTTATTTTTCAGCGACTGAAAGTTTTTGTCATACAGGTCTTTCACTTCTTTGGTTAGAGTTACCCCAAGATATTTAATACTATTTGCAGCTGTTGTAGAGGGTGATGTTTCCCTGGTTTCTTTTTCAGCCCTTTTATCATTTGTATGTATAGAAGTGTTATTGATTATTTTGAGTTAATCTTGTATCCTGCCATGTTGCTGAAGGTGTTTATCAGCTGTAGGGGTTTCCTGGTAGAAATTTGAGGGTCACTTATATATACTATAATATCATCTGCAAATAGTTTGACTTCTTCCTTCCCAATTTGTATCTTTCTGATTTCCTTTTTATTGTCTTATTGATCTGTGTAGAATTTTGAATACTATATTGAATAGATAAGGGGAGAGAGGACAGCCTTGTCCTCTGATTTTAGTGGCATTGTTTTGGGTTTCTCTCACTGGGTTCATTTCTGTTTATGATTAAATCTGTTACTTAAGAATTAGGCTATGTTCTGCCTCTAACTTTAACTACAAATTGTTTTGTCTTGCTTTTTCTAAGAAACTGCAACCAAACCTTTGTTTCAGAAGGTTGTTGTAACCATCTTGGTATGACCATCTCGCAACTATGCTTTTGTTTCAAAAGAAAAGGTTGCTATAACCAACTTGGTATGCTTATGTTATGCTTCTTTAACCCTACAGCCAAACTAAAACAAAGGACCTAATCCAGCTAAGTCCAGACGTCTGGGAAAGGTTCCAAATACACTAACCTAGGAAGTCAATTTTTGTTTGTTTTTAGATAGTGTCTTACTATGTAACCCACTATGTAGACCAGGATAGCCTTGAACTCATAGAGATCCACCTATCTCTGCCTCCTGAGTGCTGGGATTAAAGGCATGTGTGACTATGCCTGGCAGTTTTTATATTCTGTAGCTCTACTTCTGACTAATTATTCTTGTTACCTGTACTAAATCAACTCAAGACATGTTTTTTATGCTTTAAAGGCCCACTCTGAGAAAGTGTTGGCAGAGATTGACTTAAATCTTCTTTTATTTGCTAAGTTTTAGCTGTTCTGGTAAACTGAGTCATATAAGAAATTGATATTCTGTAATGGCACACAATTAAGGGTCTGGAAACATAAAGTTGCCAATCTCCCTATGGACTATATTTATGATTTAAAGTTTTATTTTGATACCGAAGGAGTTTCAATTCAAAAATTGTAAATTTTTAAGGCTAAATGTAACAGGGATAAAATATAAATCCTAATCTTAAAAATTATATTAACTTTTTGTAATGTACATATGCTTATATATGTGTTTTCAAGGCCAAGCATAAAGCAGGTATACTTATAGCTCTCAAAACGTCTTAGAGATCTGCTAAGTATTACATCTAAATTTTTTATGGAGTGTCACCTCCAAGGTCTACAAATAGGATAAAGGTACACAGACAATTCCACCTGAATTGTGGTAATACTAACCACTGGACAAAAACCTCATGCCTCACCTGCTGTCAGGATCCTATACAAACTCTGAACACTGTTGGATTGATTGCCCTACTCTGCCTAGTCAAGGTGCACAAATTTTCCCAAGTTTCCTCTGCCCAGGAGACTCTCTCAGACCTTCTATGTCTGGCAGATAAAGGCCTATGCTGCCCTCTGCCACAGCTGAAGATTTAATTTGTGACATCCAAAGACTTACTATTTTTGCCCCCAGTGAAGCCATCGAGGAGACCAGAGTGGCCTACGGTAACCATCTAGGGAATGGGTAAATCTTGGTCATTTATATTAATACAGAAAGCATTTGGTTTATACTTCCTGCTATAATTTATCCTTCTCATATCTCTGGTGGTGTTGACAGATAACTGTAGCTTTAGACAAGCTGCCTGGTCAATGTGTTTCTTATATAAGAGCCAAGCCTTACTTTTCTAGAGCTACTAAGTCACCCAATGAAAAAGACAAACTCATAGAAAGGTTTGCCTTGCTAACAGGCTTCATGTTAAAGGATAAACAAGTTATTGAAGTAACTTTTTACTATTTATTTATTTAAAAGAACTTGTTTTGCAATGAGTGCTATTAGTCATCAACTATATGTTTCCTAGTAAATAATTAGATTAAAAAAATTTAAGGTTTATATAAATTATAAAGGTCTAAAATAATTTAAATTGTAAACATCTGAGTATATAAAAACCTAAAGTTGTGAAGATACAAAATAATTTAAGGCATATAAATACAAGTTATAAAGATGCAAAAAATTAAAGCAAGAGATGCTTCAGACTTCTTCCTTCTTCTATGCAAAAATTATTAATTTTGACATTAATCAATGAAGTTCTGGTGAGCACTAACCGCTATTATAAGTCACAAGCTCAAGATTTGAAATGTCTTCTGGTTGTCTTTTAAGTATAGACTTAAAGACATTCATCTTAGTTAGGGCTTGTATTGCTGTGAAGAGACACCATGACCACAGCAACTGTTATAAAGGAAAACATTTCATTGTGGCTGGCATACAGGTCAGAGACTTAGTCCATTATCATTATGGCAGGCAGACATGGTGCTGGAGAAGGAGCTGAGCATTCTACACCCAGATTGGCAGGCAGCAGAACAGAATACCACATTGGGCCTGGCTTGAGCATCTGGGACCTCAAAGCCTGTCCCCTCCAACAACACCACACCTACCTCAACAAGGCCACTCCTTCTAAAACTCCTATGCCCTATGGACCTATGGAGGTCATTTTTATTCACACCACACAATGTTTCTCATGGTAAAAACATCTCTGTCCAGTCCATATATCTATCCCTCTGGATATTAAAAAAAAAGAATGTTTATGATTTTTAACCCCAAAACAGTTTTTCCTATGACTCATAGGCATGAGTCTACTCTACCTTCTTTACAGACACCTCTTAGCTGCTTTTTCTACAATGTATTTGAGAACAGATTACAAACAATGGTAATGTAATCTTCAGGAAGTATAAAAAGTTGTGAGTCTTGGTTACATCTCTTATAGATCAAACAGACTCCAGATAAGTATTCCTGTCAATCAACAGCCTAAGCTTTCTATTTGTCTATTCCTTAGGGGGGAAACTCCAAATATAAAAGTTTCCTTTAAGCCCTTTAACTTTAACTTGTGTTCTTATTCGATATTTGTCTTGACAGAGTTCTACTCAACTAGTAGACACCATGCAGAAATCATCTGTGGACTACAAAGTGCCTCAGAGGTGATTTATACCACAATAGCTGGAGCTGGAAAGCCTTGGACCTGATGAAAACTGGTGTAAACTAGACCAGGTGATGTTATTGCATCCAATTTCTTCAGCTGGTCAGCAAACTAGATGTTTCCGATGGATACTCCATTGCCCCAATCACCTCCCAATCTTTGACTAACGGTCCAGCTTTTCTGGGCCCTGCCAATGGTGTCCTAATTTCAGATGAAAAGCAGTTACAGAAGAGAATACACAGATAGGGGAAGGAGGGCAGAGTCAAAAAGAGAGGTGATCCAGTGCCCAACAACTAAGATGTAAAGAAATAGGTAAGCCACAGACCATGTGGCAGGGCAAATGAAATGGGTTGAATTAAGATGAAAGAGCTAGCTAGCAATGTGCCTGAGCCTTAGGGCCAGATAGTGTGTAATTAATGTAAGTGTCTGAATCATTTTTGGGAGCCAAGCAGTGGCAGGCAGATCCTGACCTTGGGAGTAGGCCAGGCCAGAAACTCTTTCTACAGGAATGTTAGCTCAATAGGAAACTCCCTGACAAAGAAGACAAAATAGTTAGCTATAGTGCCTACTGATATAACAGGAAAGGTTCTACAATATGATAGGACATTCAATTTGCTCTATCCAAAACAGAAGGTTATTATATGACTTAGTTTTTTTTGTTCTTTCTATACAAACAAATCAAGTATGACATATGACAGGCTATGCATCTTGTGATGCATTATAAATTTTGAACCCTCCATATAAAAAATATTAAAATACTTGCCTTCCATTGATATTATCAGCCCCTAGAGCAACAAAAAAGAAGCAAACCAAAACAACAACAAAACAAACAAGTAAGCAAAAGCCCTTTAAAGATTTGACAGGGACACATAAAAAAAGGGAGGAATGGCAAACCAGCCAGTCTCCATCTTGAGACTGAAAGCCATCTTACAGGAAATATAAACAGGTTCATTTCTGTTCATGATTAAATCTGTTTGGGCTATCAAGAATTGGGCCATGCCCCACCCGTAACGTTTGCTATAATGGTTCTGTATCACCCCTTCCAGGAAACGGTAACCATGCCTTTCTTCAAAAGGTTGTTATGACCACTTTGTCATGATGCATCTGTTTCAGGAGGCTGTGATGACCACCTTGTTATGCTTATGTCCTACTTTTGTAACCTACCTATTTTCCTGACACCCCACCATTTGAAGACCCCCTACTTTTGAGCTATAAAAACTCTTATATTCCCCATAACCAGTGTTGATCTCTTGAAGCCCCTTAGGGGAAGACAGTCCATGTACAGGATTAAAAATGATTACCTTAATTAATTTGGTCATGATTTGGGCTTGTAGTTTTTATCCTCAAATCTGTGGGATTAATATTGATTCCTTTGCTAACACAAATACAGCAGCTATAAACATGAATGTGCTGTCTCTGGTGGGATATTGAGTCTTTTGGGTATACGGCCAGGAGTTGTGTAACTGGAACACTTGATAGGTGTATTTTTAATTTCTTGAGGAACCTCCATACTAAGCTGTGTTCCCACTCAGCAGTGAAAGAGGACTCACTTTTTCTCACGTCCTTTCTTAGATTTGCAGTCAGATTTCTAAATGATAGCAGTCATTCTAACTGGGCTGAGGCGGTATGTGCAAGTGTGTAGTGTGTGTGTGTGTGTGTGTGTGTGTGTGTGTGTGTGTGTGTGTGTGTGTGTGTGTTTGGTTGATTGAGACAGAGTCTCTCTAAGTAGACCTGGCTGTACTGGAACTCAGTATGTCGATCAGGTTGACCTCAAATTCATGGAGATCTACTTGGGTCTACCATTGCCTCTGTTTCCTGTGAGTGCTGTTTCTAAAGGCACACAACATTACAGTCCAAATGAAATAGTCTCCATAGCCTCTGACATTAGAATGCTTGGTCCATATTTGGTGTTCTTAATTTGAGAGGCTTAGGAGGGATGGCTTTGTGTGAGGTTGGTATATCACTGGAGGTGAAATTTGAGTTTAAAGACTCAAACCATTTCATATTTTCTTTTTCTGCTTTCTGTTTACAGTTTAAGATATGACCCCTGAGCTTCTTCCTCCTCTACTGTGCGTTATCACTCATCATAGACTCTAATCCTCTGGAACTGGGAGCCCAAATGAACTCTTTCTTCTATAAATTGCCTTGGTCATGGTATTTTATCACAGCAACTGGAAAGTAACTGTAAGGTTTCCCCCTTCTGTGGCCTATCTGATTACTTTGCTGATGGTTTATTTTGCTGTTCAGGAACCTTTTAATTTGGTTTATGGGGCTGTTTTCTATGTTATTGGAATTCTGTTCAGAAAGCTTGTGCCTATAGCAATATCTTGAAAATCATCTCTTGTGTTTTCTTATATAAATTCAAACATTTAAGGCTTTAAATTAAGGTCTTTGATATGATATATTTTGAGTTTATTTTGTACAGAGTGAAAGAGCTTGAGCTAATTACATTCTTTGAGAAGGTTATTCAGTTTTGCCAGCAATGTTTATAAAATAGTCTGTTTTTTCTCATATATATGTGTATATATATAGTACACACACATATATAGTACACACACACATATATAGTACACACACACATATATAGTTGTAGTATGAGGTTTCTGGCCCAGACTTTTGGGCCTAACCTCAAGGTTTAGGCCCACAGACCCACAGACCTGCAGTCCCACAGAGACACACAGATGCTAACAATAGTTTTCAGCTGATCGGCCTAAGGCCCAGGCATACAACTTGCTAGCTCTCTACCCTTCATCTAACCCATGACTCATCCTGTTCAGCCATGTGGCTAGGTACCTTTTCTTAAAGCAGCATAGTTGTCCTCTGCTTCTTCTGGCTTCTCTCTGGCATTCTGCTCTGTGCTTCCTGTTCTCAGAGTTTTTCTTAGTCTGGTAGCCCCACCCACACTTCCTGCCTGCCTTTGGCCAATCAGTGCTTTTTATTAAACCAGTGGGTGGGACAATTATTTACCATGAAACAACAAATCTCCCATATATAGTACACACAAACATATATATATATATATATATATATATATATTACACACACACATATTCACTTTGTCACACATTATGTTTCTGTAGCTTTGCCAGTATGTTGCTGGGTCCTCTTTTCTGATCCCTTTATCCACTTGCTTGTTTTTATCCCAGTATCCGTCTGTCTTTGTCACTATGGTTCTGCAGTGTAAGTTGAACACAGGAATTATGATACTTCCAGTTTCTTTTCTTCTTAGGATTTCCTTCACATTTTGTAGTCTTCTGTGGTTTCGGATAATTTTGGATTTTTTTCTAGTTCTATGAGGTATGATGTCCTAGGGTTTTATTGCTGTGAAGAGACATGGCAACTCTTGTAAAGGAAAATATTTAACTGGAGCTGGCTTACAGTTCAGCAATTCAGTCCATTATTATCATGATGGGAAGCATGGTGGCATGCAGACAGACATGGTGCTGGAGAGGTAGCTGGGAGTTCTACATCTGGATCAGCAGGCAGCAGGAAGAGAGAGAGCCACTGGGCCTGAAACCCCAAGGCCCACCACCCTCAGTGACACACTTCCTCCAACAAGACCACAGTTCCCTATAGTGCCACACCTTATGGGGGCCATTTTTACTCAAACAACTGCATATGATGTCAGAATTTTAATGGTTACTTGTGTGAATGAGAATGGCCCCTGTAAGCTCAGATAACCGAACACTTGATTCTCAGTTAATAGTACTGTTAGGGGAGGTATACAAAGTATAAAATACGTCACTGGGAGTGTGTTTGGGTGTTTATAGCCTCACAGAACATATTGTTTACTCTCTCTACTTTATGCTTGTGTTGGAAGATGTGATCTTTCAGCTTTTGTTTTCATCATGCTGCCATTCTTTCCTGCTCTGACAGATTCTTCTTCCTCTGGAACTAGAGGTTCTAATAAACTCTTCTATGAGTTGCCTTTGGTTGCATGGTTTTTATCGCTGTTTTGTAGATGATATAAAGACAGGGTCTTACTCTGTGGCTATGGCTGGTCTGAAATTCATTATATTTGTCTACCTGCCTCTGACTTGAGTACTACCACACCCATTAGTTCATGATGTCTTACCACAGGAATGGAAAGGTAGCTAAAACAGAAGTCAGTGACAGAGAGTGGGATGTTCCTATGAAGAATCTGATCATATTTTTTGAAAGAAATGCGGGAAAGTTTAAAGCTCTGGATTAAAGGAGTTATTCAGTACTCAGCATAGAGGGCTATTCTAGGTGAAGCATGGATAAATACCAACAGCAATGTGTTTCAGAGGTCTAGCTCTAGAGAAACTTGTCCCTTACATAGGGACACATATTAGAAATTGGGATAGAAGCCAGTCCTGTGATATTTTGGCAAAGAATGTGGCTGCTATCTCACTTTGTCTTAAAAATGCTCACAAGTAGAAATTTAAAACAATGGACTAATTTCTTTGGTAGAGGAAATTTCAAGACTGCATACTTCTGAGTCTGGAGCTTGGTTGGTCTTGATAATACTTAGGCATGTCTACAAGGGGGGTGAGGAATATAAAATGTACAGCATGAAGATAAAAAAGAGCAACAAGAAATTTAATGTTATAGTGAAGACATACACTGGAGAGACTGGAATTGTGAAGGAGATTAGTGCCACCAAAAAAAGGCCTTTTTTATATTAGGCCAAAGTGAAGAAGTCCCTCAGGGAAAAACTCTAGCCATCTAACCTCCCAACTTGTAAAGTGGAGCATAAGACAATTTTCTGTTCTCAAAAGCAATCTCAAACAAAAGCAGCTGCAAATATGATTTAAGAGGGAAAGAATCCATCCAAAGCTGGCAGCTGAATTTGGCACTGTTGTCTACATGATGGTGGATTTAGAGGTGTGAAGATGCAGGAGTGTGAGAGATGGTGGATTCTTCCTCCATGGTCTCAAAGAGCTACTGAGGCCAGGGAATGGCTGACAGACGAGTCCCTGCATCAAGGCCCTCAGATGGCATAAGGTCTGAGGGGTCACTGTGTGAAGCTAGGTCAGTAAAAAGCCTGAGTTGCAACTGAGGCATCAAGACATTGGAGGTGCCAGAGCTTTGGGATATCTGCCAAGGAGAACTGAATGTGTGGAGTGGCGTTAGGCCAGAAGAGAAATGATTGCTGTATACAGCAAAGCGGGAAGGGCAGGGTCATCTAAGACTTCTGACATCCAACATAGCTATAGGACTTGGAGTTTTTCCTGCTTAGCTTTGGTCTTGTCTTGTTTTGCTCTAGTATTTCCTTACTGTGTCCTCATTTCTCCCTTTTGAAATGGTAATGTATATTCCGCATCATCATATGTTGAAGTATGTGATTTGCTTTTTATTTTTACAAGGCTTGCAAAAATGTTGACTTCCATCTTAGAAAAGACTTGGAGCTTGGCAATTTTAAACAGTGTTAAGGCTATGAAGTGCCATGAGAAATTTTGAAATTGGGCTAAATGCATTTTACATTATGATATGGTCATGAACCTATGAAGATCATAAAGCAAGATGTCGTTTGAATGATGAATGTTCCCCATAGGCTTGTGCATTTGAACACTTGGTTCCCAGTTGGTGGCTCCATTTGAGGAGAGTTAGATGGTGCAGCTTTGAGAAAGTGTGGTACTAGAGGAAGATCTGCAGGCTTCAAACCTCTTACCACTGTCAACTTCAGTTCAAGCTCTCGGCTTCATGCTTATGCTGCTTGTTTTTATTTTTCCATCACAATAGAAATGTACATAATGCAAATGGGTATCACGTTGAGTTTGTAGATTAGCTTTAGTAGTCTAGCTATTTCCGTCATATTAAGTCTGCCACAGAAAAGCTTTCCATTGTCTACTGGCAGGTGAATCTTTGAATTTGAGGACAACCTGTTCTACAGAATAAATCCTAAAACTGCTAGGGCTACACAGAGAAACCCTGCCTTTAAATTAATTAATAATTAATTATAAATGAATAAATAAGCAAATAAATAAATGCTGATTTTTTTTTTTATCTTGCCACTTTACACAAGTGTTTACAAGAGTTCAGGGTTGTCTGGTAGATTGAATAGCATCTTTTAAATACAGAATCATGTCATCTTCAAAAGGGAAGCTTTGACTAATTCCATTTCTGGTTTTGTCCTTGTATGTCTTTCTCTTATCTTTCTGCAATATACAAAACCTTGAACACTTCATAAGAGAGAGGAGAGTGGACATCTTTATCCTGTTTCTGACTTTAGAAGAAATCTTTCCAGTTTGTCTCTATTTAGTAATTGTTGGTTATAGGTTTGTTGTATATCATCTCCCTTATTATTTTGAAGTATGTCCCGTTTATTCCTAGTATCTTCATGGCTTTATCATGAAGGCATGACTAACTTTGTCAAAGAATTTTCTACATCTAGTGAGATGATTTTGTGACTTTTATCCTTAAGTTTATGTGGCATATTATGCTTACTGATTTGTGTATGTTAAATCAACTTGGAATCTCACGGATGAAGCCCACTTGGTCATGATGTGTACATCACATCTTAATGTGTGTTACCAAGTTTGGTATGCAAAAATATTGCGAAATTTTCATCAGGGAAATCAGTCTATGGCTTTCTTTGTTTTCTCTTTGCTTTCTTTGGGTATTGAGATAACACTGACTTCTTAGAATGGATTTGGTAGTGTTTCCCCTCTTTCTATTTTGTGGAATAAATTAAGAAGAACTGACTACCAATAGTCCCTGGAAATTTGATAAAATCCAGTAGTGAACCCATCTGGTTGGCCTTGGCTTTTCTTCATGAACAGATTTGATTTCACAATGGGTTTGTTTAATTTATTTATATCTTCTGGCTTTGGTATGTTATATGCATTTAGAAATTCATTCATTTTTTTTTCTAGGTTCTCCCGGTTTTTGGAGTGTAAGTTTTCAAAGCATTCTTTAAAGATATTCTAAATTTCATTGGAGTATGTTATCACAACACCCTATCTGCTGAAAATGTTATTACATTTAAGTGTGTGTGTTTATGTGTGTGTTTATGTGTGTGTATTTATGTGTGTATGTGTGTATATATGTGTGTGTGTGGTGTGTATGTGTGTATGTGTGTGTGGTATGTATGTGTGTATGTGTGTGTGGTGTGTATGTGTATATGTGTGTGTATGTGTGGGTGGTGTGTGTGTGTGTGTGTGTGTGTGTGTGTGTGTGTGTGTGTGTGTGTGTGTGTGTTGTGTGTTTGGCTTGACTTGGGGGATCAGTTGTCCTTCCACAGTGTTAGTTCCCAGGTCATCAGGTGTGGCACTGTTACTTGTTGGATTATCTGACTGGCCCTTTACATTGTACTTACTATACAGGATGGACACTACATGGCACTACATTATACTATATTATCTCATATTATTTAGAGACAGTGTGTCAGTATGTAGCTCTGGCTGGCATGGAACTCTCTGCGTAGACCAGATTGCCTCAGACTCACAGAGATCCATCTGCCTCTGCTTCTTGCGTACTGAGATTGAAGATGTGAACGATTGCACCTTAAATTTAAAAGGGGTGTGTATTAGATACTGTTACTAGGAATCTAACTTTTTCCATCACTGGCTCCTTCTGTCTTCCCTCTGTGCTGAATTCACAGAAAGCCTGCCTCTCTCTGGAGCTGTCTGACAGTTGATCTAGTTCCATCCCAAGTGGCCATCCTTAATGCAAAGGGACTAATTTTGCACAGAATTCATGGAAAAGTCCAGAAGGGAAGCTTATTGCTTCATTCTACCCAGATCACTGCAGGGAGGCCACAGCACTATGGATGCCCTACTCAGGTCCTCTTACAAGCTTTGGTGCTGGAGGTGAATCTGACCTTGCTCAAGCCCACTTGAGTTACAGAGTAAGGTGGTATCATCACAACAAAGGGAAGTGATGGCCCACCAGAAAATGAACACATCAACACTGTGTAATTTCACCTTTTAATAACACCTGTAAGGTAATGTCAAGGAACAGTAAATGCAAAGATTTACATCCTAATGCTAATTATTGCTTTAGCTATAATGCTCTGTTAAAAACCCTAAACATAGCAGAAACAACTTGAATAGTCCTCTAGTCCGAAAATAAGAGAATTATAAATTTGAAGAATAAAATGTATAAAGGTACTCTTAAATAGATGTTTTAAAATAGCTTTTAGTACTTATGAGAAAAGAATATTATATAATACAAGGCCATGAGGGGAAAATATAACATAAAATAAATTCTTCTCTTTCTCACCCTGTGTGTGTTTAAAAACATGGAAAACAAACCTAGGAAAAACTATTAAAATAATGATTAGCTCAAAAAACTATTAAAATTAAAATATTCATAAAATGAATGTTTTTGAAGTTTTATTCTATTATTTTCCTCATAATTTCCATATTTTTACATATGTTTATTATAGGCAGCTGAGAGATTCTCTGCATTCAGATTGAAATTCTAATAACTACTTAAATCCTGACCATGATTCAAGCATCATTTTACAGTAGTTGAAGGAACATTCATTCAATATGTATCTCATAAAAATCCATTGTCAATTGTATTTGTTCGGAAGGATATTATTCTTCTCTATGAGCCATAAATAACACCTGTGATTGACAGAGTGATTCATTTGTTCATTCGCCCAACCATCTATGATTTGTTGCAGGGATTAAAAAATAAACCCCAGAGGAATTTCCGAAAGTTAGGAAAATAAGAAAGCTTTGAAACTATCATGTGTCAGTGGAAGGGTTTTTGGCAGTGATTGGGATATGTCAATCATTCATTGTTTTAAGTAGGTGAGGGACAATCTGATTCCATCTACGCTGGCAGAACCATTGTGGGAGAAGACATTACACAGTGTAAGATGTCATTTAATTGCAATCATAAAAGTAATTTAGGGCTCAGGATCTAGATTTATGTCTGGGGACGGGGCTGCAAGTGTCATGAAGGAGGTAAGAAGTCCCTGAACTAGACCTGGAAGAGGTGGAGGAGCTGGTGAGTAAACGAATAGGAAGGCCTGAGAGAGGAGCTGTAGGCGTAACTTACCCACAAGGACACCAATACCCGATAGATATTTATTAGAATATAAACCAACACTCACGGTACAGGCAACAGAGTATAATAGCACCTGAACAGGGACCAGAGTCTGCAGACGGACGGACCACGTGAGCCTCCCTCCAGCAGCCAGGAACCAGGAAGAGAGCCTCTCAGCGTCCCGGCAGCCCCTTATCAAGGGTTTGGCCACACCCCCTCCAGGAGCCCAGGACCCTGGATAAGCTTCTTTGGACCCCACCAGCTGACACCCGAATCCCACAACATCTCCCCCCTTTTTTTAACTAAGAAGGTTCTAAACTAAGACTATGTACAGTAGGAATTATTATGAGGTAGTATCTAGGAGAGGTCAAAGTATAATTGCTAATCAAAGCCTAACTTATATAAGGTACATCTAATAGTTCTAGAATATTGGTAGATAGTAGGGTGTATAGATTATTTTAAAGGGTTAATCTGGGAAAGTGAGAATCTAACACCTGAGTGTTCTTATCTAAGGGATACTAGGGTGAAAACCTTAAACATCTATTCTTTAACCTCTTCAAGACCTGAGAAGGAAGGTGAATTTGTCTGAAAGACAGAAGTACATGGAAGCAGCTACTTCCAAAATTTGGGAGAGGACAGCAACACAGCTACCTGGACAATCACCTCTGGATTTGTGTACCGTTAGAGCATCTATCGGATTGGCTATAGGCCAATGGCATCTGACAGATCTTTTCACAAGCAGAACAATTTTGAAGGGACTGTCTTATCCTGTCTAGGCAGGTTTCGTCAGTCTTTATCTATCAACTTGTTTATCCAGCTTGACATCATGTGTGTACTGTCAGCAATCAAGGTAAGGACAGTTCCTTATTCAGCTGGCCATTTTTTGCCAAAAGGACCAACTCCAAAGGAGTATCCTTGATGCTCAACACCATCTCGTGAAGGGAGCAGTGACACCAGGAGTCGTCGTGTCTCTCGTGGCCAAATTTTAAATGTTAAATGCCATATTCTCTGGGTCTATGAAACGGTTGAAGATTCTTGTCCATCTATGATATTCTAACCTGTATCTGACATGACTGGGATATGATACCTTAAGTAGTGTTGACTGCAGATCTTATCGTCTTAAGGAATAAACCCTGTACTAAAAATTAGAATACCTATATAAGGGGTGTACAATCTCTGAACAATGACCCTTAGTAGAACTATCGAACATTAGCCAGGGGTATTTTACCAGGTAAAGTGTCCACAGCATTTTAGACATGTAAATACATATATATCATCTAAACAGAGGTATATAAAACATCTTGTGCATATATCATAACTAGTGCAATCATACATTATATCTAGTATAGTTAAATGAAGGTAGTAATTGCATAGTATACATGACAATGATGTGCAAATATTTTAAACAAAGGTAGAAGCATACATAAAATATAGCAATTTCAAATTCAGCTTTACATAATAGTTACAGATTCAGATTTATATCGAAGTACAAGTTGCTTTGGTTACATAAAACAATCTCAGATTAAGCTTTGTACCAATGTACAAATTGTCACAATTAAACATATAAAATGATTTTGCATTAGTATCAATATATAGATATCTATGACAGTGCAGATTGTCTTTAGCTTAGCCCATACATTTAGCTAAAATGAAGTATAGGTAGGTAGAACAGTCTACCTTTATCTATCCTATCTATTCCCCCTCTTTCTAAAAAAAAAAAAATCTCTGATGCTATATTATAGTTTTGTCTTTTACCCAGTTTTACCCACAACCTTTGGAGCATAAAACTTATTGGGAAAGGGGGCGTAGTCGTTTATAAGGTTGCTTCCTGCTGACTTAAGGGCGATGGCATCTCCTTGGGATCCTGTAAAAGCTAAAACAATGGTTAGTTCTTAATGGACTGACCACATACATCTATAACCATTTTTAGGATAGTGGTTAACTCCATCTGGAAACTTAATTAGCAGTGTGATCTGAAGGATAATCATAAGGAGCTAACTTGCAGCTGTTTTTGAATAATCTAATTCTTGAAAGCAATTATTGATTGGTGCGCACCAGGTTCTTGATTTTTCTATTTTTGTCTCTGCTGTCTGTCTATCTGTCTCTTATTCTCTCTCTCTCATACTCTTTCTTCTATTTTTGTTTTTCTAGCAGGAGTTGTTCCGGTGGAGGCCCCATCTCGGTTTCAGATTCTTTGTAGATAGCTGATAGGAGGAAATGTTATTTACAGTGGAAAACTTAAGCATTGTAGAAATTCAAAAGATATTTATATCTTTCATGACTTTAGGAGACTGGAAGCAGACAGAATGAGATGTTTGAGAGGTACAGAAACAGGGAAGAACGAGGTTTAAGATGAAGTCACAGTAATATTGGTCCCTAAATATTTTGCCTTCTGTCTCACACCAGGTGGCTTTTATGATGTGAGACAGAATTTTTCATATTCCTTTACTAATATGCTTGGGTTTAGAGAGGGAGAAAGCCACAAGTTCCCAATCCAAATCCAGCCTTATAAATAGTCAAATCAGGACCATTTTTTTTTTTTTTTTGAGATGTAGATGCAAGATGTAAAGCAGTAAAAATTGAGGAATTACCCAATATTGCATGTGTGTATCAGTTGGTCTCGTAGTCCGTCTTGTACATCCCTTAATCCTCAGTCTGTCTTCTATTGCAGGTGAGTAATTATTTAATGTTTAGTATCCATTTTCCTGTAAAGACAAAACTGAGAGACCCTGCCCCAGGTTTGTTAAGTGTGTTTTCCTTACCACGCATCCGTTTGTCATGTCAGGGATGAGCAGTTACTTTTCTTGTTCAGGAAGAGACTCCTTTTCGAAGCGGGCTTTTATTAGTTTTGTTGGTACCCATATCTTTTCTGTCCCTGTTGAAACAAGAGCAAAACCCCTACCCCATCGAAGCGCATACCCTGGCTTCCATTCGGAAGTCAACACATCTTTGAAGTAAATGGGTTGATTTAACTCAGAAGATTTTTCTACTACCCAATGTCTCTCAGCAGCTGAAGTTCCCTTTTCATCAGCATTAAGAAAATATACAAATAGACTAGATATTATAACTGTAATTCTTGCTTGATAGCTATTTTGTTTGTTATATGTAATTTTGCTATGTTAAAATTGAAACCTTCCTTTTTGATTAGAGAGAAAGGGGAAGTGATGTGGGAATGCCCTTCTTTATGCTGTGAATCTCAATCTTTAAATAAAGGAGCTGTTTTGGGCCATGGCGGGCACCATAGAAGAAGTAGGAGAAATCAAAGCATAGGTAGGAGAAGCAGGGGCGGAGTCAGAGGCAGATCGAGCCAGCCGCCCAAGGAGCAACATGTAAGGAACTCGGGTGAGCCACGCGGGCCACGTGGCCTACAGATTAATAGAGATGGGTTGATTTAGGATGTAGGAGCTAGCTAGCAATGTGCCTGAGCCATAGGCCAAACAGCCTGAAGTAAATAAAAGCCTCTGAGTCGTTTTGGGGGGCCTAGGCGGCGGTGCGCAGATAAGCGGTCCGGCGGCAGCTGTGGGTCCGAGACCTCTGGGACATGGGACCAGCGAACTAAATACAACAAGGAGCCCTTTGAACACAGCTGGGATTAAACCTGGGCTGAAAGCAATCTGTTCCTTGTACCTGATATAATGGTGACCATTTATTTCCATTCCTATTTAAATACCTCGGTTCTTTCCTATTACATCTTCATTCACCTATAGCTAGAACAAAGCGCCAGTGTCTTGGAGTCTGCTGTACATTGTGATAAATCTTTGTCAAAAATAGAAATTACAACGGCAATCTTTTTGTAAAATTTCAAGAATACTCTATCTTATTAATGTTTAAATTAAATCATTAATGTTATTAATATTTCATTAATACTCAATTAAGAATAGATTTCAATACATCTGTTGACTTAGGTAGAGTAAAAAGGTATAGAGGTTTTTGGATAAAGGATTTTGTGCTAAAAGTTTGTGACTGCCACCCTCTAAACTTTGGCTTGACGAAAGGACATTATTGTAAGTCCAAGCTTTAGAGGAGACTCTGGTGGCCAAATCATACACCAGCACTTTTAAACGGCCAAGAAAGAATGCAGACTGGCCTCTGAGGCCCCTGTAGATAGGGACCTTAGCTGACTGGGTTATTATCAACAAGGTGATGGCTACAGAAACCAATACACACATAAGCAAGTCATTTCTTTCTTCCTTTAAAAATAAATCTATTTACTGAAGTGTTTGCTTTGAATTTAAATGCAAATTCATTTATTTTTCTGGTGCTGGGCATTGAACTCTGCCCCTTACCCAAGCTAAGAAAAATATGCTTATCAGGAAGATATACCCCCAGTTTCTTTAAGTACTAAGTTTTATTATGTATTATTTCTGGATATGTGTAGAAAGAAAAACATAAGCAAAATACATTAAAATAACATTTAAACTTGCTTCCTCACAGAGTCTGATAAGAGACTCCCCAATTTTTGATAGTCAAGCTTTTTTATTTGCAGACATTAATTATAGACAATAGTGGCTTCCATGTTAGTTTTTCTTGCACTTATATTGTCCTGAGTAAAATCAAGGAAGATTAACAAAAGGTACAACATTAATTTAATTGTGAATAAAATAAGCAGAAAGAAAAGGTTGTGTAACATAGTGGTACAGTTGACTAAGCAATTAAAAATCAACTTTCATATTATAAGAAATTCAGAAACCCACTCTTTTCTGCCTTTGTTGACTTGCCATGTGTCAGTGTGTACCACACTGATGCACAAATAAAGGAAACTCAGAGCCAGATATCAGGGAAATATCAAAGAGAGGAAACACCACAGTCAAATCTCACCCAGCTGTCTTCCAGCTTCCTCAGCCTAGCTCCTCTGGCTTCTACTGCCTCATCTGTCTTTCTATGCCTGCCTTAAATACACTCTTCACCCGGTTGTTTCACTTCAGGTTAAGATTAAAGGCATGGAGTACTACTATTTGGTAGTTAGCCTTGAAAGCATAGAAACACAGAAAGATAGATCTCCTCTGCCTCTGGAGTTAAGGGATTAAAGGCCTGGCACCACCACTGCCTGCCTGGGAGCCTGGAACTCCCTCTGTAAACCAAGCTGGCCTCACTCTCAGATCTGCTGGGATTAAAGGCATAGGCTGATCCTCTTGGATCAACTGTGGGTAGATCTCTCTGATATTTCAGACTAGTTTTATTAAATATGAAACATATCCCCACACCACGCTGCACATGCTGAGGTCTGAGGAGAACTTTCAGGAGTCAGTTCTCTACTTGTCACCTTGTGGCCCCTCAGGTCAGGTTGGCAGTACTGTCCCTCTTCCTAACTATATAACTAAGCTTGGCCTTGAAGTCAATGTCCTTCTGCCCGAGACTGCAAGATGTCACAGGCCAGGATCTTCACACCCCCCCTTTTTTTTCTTTGCAGTAACTGCCAACAGCTTTCGCTGCGGCCATTCTGTTTCTTTGGGTCTGCTACATTGACACCAAACACATTCCTCAACTTCTCTTCTTTTTCCATAACTCTCAATTAGAGCACAGGTACCTGGGTCTCCTGAGTGACAAAGAGGCGGGGGCAGGTGAATGGCGTTGAATAAGGTCATGAAGTGAAACCACCTGGCAGATCCATGACTTCCGCCCGATTGATGGCTCATGAGCTTTTTCTGTATTGGAAACCTCCTGTCTAAGAGTTAGGACAGAGGGGAGCAGTAACCCATCTGGTCCCCCTTCAGATTGTCCATGGTACCCAGTGGTAACTCCCCCCCCCCTTTCCTTTCTTCTTCTCTTCTTTATTACAGATAGTTGAATGATAATTGTTATTGGTTGGTTTTAGAGGCAGAGTTTTACTGCAGACCCGTCTGTCTGGAGCTTAGTGAATAGCCCAGGCTGGCTCGAAACCCACTTCTGCCCCAGTTTCTCAAGTGGCACAACTATAGGCATCATATACTACACCTGTTTTCTTTTTTATCTTTCTTCTTTTTCCTTTCCCCGGATATGAGAGCAACCTGTCTACAGTATCTGTCACCCCACTGAGTTCACTGACCTGGCTCACTAGATCCCTATGTCTCTCACTGTGTACATCCAGCTGGACAGAGTAGGACAGGGCTTAGGTCAAGTGTATATGGGTAACTACAACTGTGTTCCCCAGCTAGAACCTCTAAATGTGGGGATATGTTTCAAATGTAATAAAAAACAGTCTGAGATACCAGAGGGATTTACCCAGTCAGTCTGGGAGGATCAGAGAATGGTGTGAGTTACACCTTTAATCACAGCACAGGGACTATCCGGGAATAGTGACCTACGGCCTTAATCCCAGCAGATCTGAGTTTGAGGCCAGTTTAGTTTAGAGAAGGAGTTCCACGTTTCCAACCAGGCAATGGTGGGGCCATGCCTCTAATCTTAACCTGGATGTGAAACAACTGAGTGAAGAGGGTATTTAAGGCAGGCATAGAAAGACAGAGGAGGCAGAAGAATCCAGGAGGAGTGAGGCTGAGGAAGCTGGAAGACAGCTGGGTGAGATCTGATTGTGGTGTTTCCTCTCTGATATCTCAGCCTCTCCCTGAGACCTGGCTCTGAGTTTCCTTCATTTGTACAACCTCTAAACAAGTGGTTTCCTCTCCTTTCCCTCCCTCCTTCCCGCTCTCCCTTCTGTGAGGTCTCAGGCTGTGAATATGTCTAGACTCCTTCTGTAGTACAGCTTGAGCTCATTTCTGGACATATGCATGGCCTGGGAGTCACCACCTCCACCCCCACCCCCACCCCCTCCTTTCTCTGTCTCATTTCTTGTGATGAAAGGACCAAGCTCTCATTTATTTTTGATAAAGGTTCCTACTATGTGGCCTAGGCTGGTGTAAAGCTCACTAGCTCAAGATGGCTGCCATCTTACGTTTCTCTTGCCCCAGTTACCCAAGTAAGTGACTAGAACCAAGTAACTATGGCGACAGGCTGGCTCCATCTTGTGGTTTTATGAGATAGTTCGCATTGGGTGGCCCATGCAGGCTTTGGACTTGCATCCTGCTTCATTCTGCCTCTCAGCTGGGGTTACAGATATGCACCATAGCATCCGGTTGAAGATCGTTTCTATACAGGAATACAAAGCAGACAGTTTTCTGCTGCAGTATCTTGTGGTAGTTTTGGAGACTGTCAGATGAGAGGATCTGCTCATTTCATCCTTTCCGCCTTTAGGACAAAACACAAAAAACAGGGTGTTGCCTGTTTCGGAAACAGAAATTAGGGTGTCCAGATAGCCTGACACTCACTCTAACTCCCATTGCCAGAATTTCAAATGCTGTTCTCAGGGATTCAAGAAAATGTCGACCCCCGATCTCAGTCATTGGTAGGTTTTCCTTCTAAGTCTCTGAAAGTAGGAGAATGGCAAGTATGCTGCCCTTAGCTAAAATGGGCCGTTCTGGTACAGGTCAGAGTCACGTGACTAGCGACTGTAACAATGAGGTTTCTTGGTCCTGGAGTGGCCAGAGGTCCAGACCCACAGACCTGCTGCCCCAGACCCCTTAGCCGACCCTAGCTGCTCAGGCCCCCAAAATGACTCAGACACTTATATTAGCTTTATGCTGTTTGGCCTATGGCTCAGGCACATTGCTAGCTAGCTCTTACATCTTAACTCAACTCATTTTCACTAATCTCTCTGCCATGTGGCCCGTGGCTCACCTGTGTTCTTTATATGTTTTTTTTTTGTTTGTTTTTTTTTTTTTTGGCTTTTGGCTTTTGGCTTTTGGCTTTTGGCTTTTGGATTGGTCTGTCTGACTCCACCCTGCTTCTCTTACCTATGCTCTGATTTTTCTTCTTACTTTTTCTATGGTGCCTGTCATGGGCCAAAACAGCTCTTTAATTTAGAGATTGATATTCACAGCATACAGAAAGGCATTCCCACATCACCTTTCTGCTAATCAAAAAGGAAGGTTTTAATTTTAACATAACAAAATTACATGTAACAAAATAGCCATCAAGCAAGAATTACAGTTACAATATCTAGTCTCTTTGCATTTAGCAAAATTAAAGAAAATATTTTATCATCTACCTTACCTTTATAAATCTAAAGTTTTATATCTAATATACTTTTTAAATGACTAAGAAAAATTATGCCTATAACTATCTAATCTTCAACTACATCAAAGACCACAGAAGGATATATTTACTCAAGTAAACCAGAAGTGCCAGCGACTTCTAAAATCTAGAAATGACAGAGATGACACCTATCTGCCTGGACAGTCACCCAAAGTTCCTTTATAAAGTTATAAAAAGACATTCCCACATCAAGCGACAGTGGAGAGCAGCGGACATTTCAGCGGTCCAGAGCAAAGAGTTTTGAAAATTTTCATGAAGAAGGAATGATAGATAATGACTTAATTATCTGAGCTTACAGTGACCTAAACACTGATTTATACATGCATGGGAACATCACATGTTATCTCATTAATGTTCAGAATACTTAAGCTTTTATTCATTACTTTGAATGAACTTAGCTAAAAACGACACAAAAATAACTTACCATGCCAGAGGGGTGAGTTATATTCCACATTGGTGAGCTTTTTTGTTTTGTCTTCTTGAAAACGGGCTGTGAACGGCTACTGTATAATTAAGATTTCTCTCCGGATAACCTTGTGTTATTGTCAAATTACACTTCCAGCAGAGCTTTGCTCTTGGAAACAGAGGCGTAATTCATATGTAGATGACTAGGGCAGTAGGACTCTGCCCTGCCACCTGCAGTTCCAGTTGTCACCACTAGAGGGAGGAAGTACACCACAGAGCGCCGCTGCAAGTCACAGCTGAGCTAATTTGATGCTCTTGATCAAGCTTGATGGCTACTTGATGGTTTTCACTGCTGCCGGGTATCAGGAACGGGCAACTCAGGTGCCCCTTGCCAGCAGAAACGGGGAATCCTCTTGTCTGAAGGAGGTGTGATTGCCAGTGATTGGAAGCGCCTATGAAAGGAGGAAGGTCAGCATACTTGGCATCCTCCAGTATTTCATCACTAGGGCCGTTCCGTTGTTTTTACGTTTATGTGTATCTATGTGCTCATTCACGAATTCATCTACTCTTTATTATCTTTCTTTTATTTTTGTTTGTTTGTCTTAAACAAGGTCTCTTTCAGCCCATTCTACTCGTGTATTGGATGATGACCTTCAACTAATGAAACTTCCCAAGTGCTAGGATTATACACCCAGCCAAGTGCTTATTTCTGAAATAACCTACTACCTAATTTAGAGCAATTAGGTAAGTAAAAATCAAGTTTTCATTAAAACATGCTCATTTGTGAGGAAAATTGTGACACTTCCATCTTAATGAGATGAGCTGATGATACGTGAACAAACGTGCACCATCTCAACTGCGGCTTCTTGCAACCCAGCCTGGTTCTTCTCCAGTGTCCTTCTTATATTAAGCATGATCTTACACCAGTTTTCTCCCAATCACCAAGGGAACGGAAAGATTTTGCTGCTATTTCTAGGCGAAGAAACGCTTGGTCCAAAAGATCTTGCAAGAGGACGTGCTAGGTATGAGGTAGCCCAAATCTGTAATCCCAGCAGTGGGTGCTAGGTGTGAGGTAGCCCAAATCTGTAATCCCAGCAGTGGGAGGCTGAGGGGAGATTGCAAGTTCAGCACCAGCCTAGGCTGTGTGGCAAAGGTCAGCTGGTGTAGCCAGAAGTAGGGAGCAAGATTTTGCTGGAGCTGTCTGTGTGTTCAAAGTTGCTAAGCAAAATCCCTGGCTTCTATTCCTAGACACAAGCAGCACCCTCTCCATCCAGCATGACAACCAAGAATTCCCTTACATTGTCACATATACCCTGGTCAAGAAACCATGTCATTGGAAGAGCCAAGATCTTCTGGCACGGGGCCCAGGAGGGATACAAAAACTAGTGTCTTCCTGGTGCCTAGGAAACCCAAGGCTCTTCTTGGTTTGGAATCCACAACTCAAAGGTCCCATCCTGTTCCGTAAAGTGTTGTTGAAGGGCAGGCAGCATCACAACACTGGGCACAGAGGCAAGGAAGAGAGAATGCTCACAACTGTGGAGGAAAGTGTCAGAACTAGATGGTGGGGTGAGCTATAGACAAACCTGGCAGGCTAGAGCTACCAGGCTCAAAAGGCAATTTCTGACACAGGGGACATGGAGACGGGGACTGAACAGGAAGAGCTAGAATGTCACGGAGCAGGACGTCTATGAGGTAAGACTGCATACATGATCTCATCAGCTTGAGTCCTTGTAAGGACCCACTCAAGGGTGGGCACCTCAGCTTCCTGTCCTGGAGAAGGGGAGGGGTTCACGAGGCCCCATCCATCCTTGCTGATTAACATGTAGTTAATGCTTGCTGGGAAAAGAGAGACAGTATTTTTTCTCCCAGTGCTGAAGGCATTGGTAAGGTGCCTGTGTTCTGGAATAACCCTTGGCCCATGCTTCTGTAAGAAACCCTAAGGAAACTCACTGAGTCATTTTTTAAAAAGGCAGAGAAGGAGGTGATAATGGGCCAAGAGAATGAGGGGAGGCCAAGAGAGGTAAAGGGAGTGACTATATTCCATGCATGTATGAAAATGGCTTAAGTGAATCCATTGTTATTAATACTTAATACATGCTAAAGTAAAATTTTAAAGTCCGGTCTCCCTTCCATGGACCTCTTCCAAGGACCTCTTGGGAAGACAGCTGCACAGACAGGAAGGACTTGTTACATTCTTCAAGACACTTTACATACTTTTCTCTCCTAGTGTTCTTTGCCAATATTCTCTTTCTTGCTAATACCGTTATCTTTTGGTCCATTGTTCTAGAAGCCATGGTGGAGCACTCATTCTTTGTAGTGATTTCCTTTTAGGAGCAAAGCTGTCCCGCGCCTCTTCTCGCCCGCAAGAAAAGCCACGACACACGTAGGATCCTTCTGCAGCAAAGCTTTAATGCGTCTTGAGGGAGAGCATCAGCTTACAGAAAATGGAGAGACCAAGGTAGGAAAAGCCCAATCCTTATATTGACCAAAGACCTCCGCCTTGGATGTGTCACCTCTCTATAGGCTGCAGCTCATCACCCCACATGACGCCACGGGAGAGGCGGAGAGACCAGTCTCGGAAAATTACCAAAGGCATGCGCCCTTGCCTTGATTACTGACTCAGGCCCTTGCCTTGATTACTGACTCAGGCCCTTGCCTTGATTACTGACTCAGGCGGGTTGGCCAGCACCGGATATCGGCGCCATCTTGAGGGGCTGGGGCCAGCAGCTCCCAACACAAAGCAATTTAAATATGAATTTTCTTATCAAATAGAAATATTTTTTTAAGTTTTAAAAAAAGATTTATTTATTTATTTATTTATCATGCATTCAATGTTCTGCTGCATGTATGCCTGCAGGCCAGAAGAAGGAACCAGATCTCACTAAGATGGTTGTGAGCCACCATGTGGTTGCTGAGAATTGAACTTAGGGACCCCTGACAAAGCACCCAGTGCTCTTAACTGCTGAGCCATCTCTCTATCCCCCAGAAATATTTTTAGTATGAAGAATTTGGGTTACCTTGGTAATTATGGGAAGTTCTCTTTATTGAACATTATGAAAGACTAGAAACAGCTTCTGTCTTACAAGCAGATTGGCCACAGTTATAAACACCAGGGAAATATTAGATTAACAGAAAAGGCCTCAGACAAAGACAAATGACGCCAGCAGCCCCTCCCCCACAACACCGAAGAGAGCATACCACTTACAGAGGTGCGTTCGGTATTCTTTATTAGCATTTAGAGGTTCTTGGATCACAAGGAACATAAATCTGGGGTATTCACACCAGCGGATCTCCGCTTAGTATTGCGGATGTGTGCAGCTCTACTCTCTGGTACAGCTGGTGTTCAGTCCACATCTCACAAACTACTCCAGGAGGTATATTGTATAATGATCACACATAAAGATAGGAAACCTAGACACAGGCATTCAGTCACAGGGTCATGCAGTCATACACCATGTGGGGTCTCGGCCCAGTGGTTTCTGGGAAAAACTTCCCATGTTAATAAGAAACTGGAAGAATGACATCTGAGAGTTAGGTACTGACATTCATGGGTTTCTTTGGTTCAAAAGTATAATGGAGGGGGGGAAGGAGAGAGGGGCACAAGATAGGGAGATATTAGAATAGGAAGTAGAGGGCTTGGAGGAATCTGTTCAGCAGTTAAGAGAGCCTGCTTGCTATGCAATCATGAGGACCAGAGTTGGAATCCTAACACCCATATAACAAGGCTCTGTGTGTGTCAGGAACCCCCCATATTTGAGGGGAACAATGACAAGATGATTGCTGGGTTTGATGGCTTAGGGCCTAGGCAAGAAGACATGAGCTCAACGTCCAGGGAGAGACTCTGCCTCAAAGGAATAACAGGTGGAGGTCAATGGAGGAGACACCTGACTCCCTCTCCTGGTCTCCACACCCACCCACAGGTGTGTACACACCTCACACACATACACACACATCTTTTAAAAAATAAAAATAGGAACTAGAAAAACATTAAAAGGATAAAATAAAGGAATATATTTGTAAACATTGGGTTGAGCTAGACATAGGCTGTGTATAATCCCAGCCTCTCAGAAGTGGAGATGGGAGAATTAAATCTTGGAAGCTTGGGCTAAGTAGGGAGACCTTGTCTCCAAAACCAAACATAAACAACAGAACAGACAAAAACATGACTGATAAGGTGTCTCAGTGGTTAAAAGCACTTCCCAACACAAGCCTGAGGACCCACTTTCCATCTCTAGAATCCATGCAAAGGGTCCATTAGATTGTCCTCTGATATCTATATGTGCACCATAGCATATTCCCCCCTCATAATAAATAAAAAATTTAAAACCTGAAACAAATAAAACACCCCAAGCCAGACAATTGTTTTCAAGACATTAGGTTGGTTGACCATAAATTATGAGGTGCTACCTATTTCAGCTCATAATGAAAATCTAAGACAGTGTTTGACAATTTGAAATATTTATGGTGTCTGTATATTATTTTACTTTAATCTTTGAAGTAAAACTAGTCAGAGTCATAAGGACCATTGCAATGAGGTCTAGGAAAAAAATGGATTCCACTCTTAATATTTTTGACCATTATTTAAAATATGGGCCTGTATTATAAGGTAAAAATCATTTTTAAAAAAAACCTTTTAAAGAAATAGTCACAATGTTTGTAACAGCTATCATTATGCAATTACTTTGGAAAATTCACCATCTGAAATGCTTTAAAAATATCACTTACTGTCAAATTGAAAAGTATTGTTTTGTACAATATATAAATATAGGGAATATAATTTATATCTCACATGTATTAAAATCCTTAATTTTTTAATGTAACATATTGAATGTTTCATAATGTTCTCATTTGTGTGTATAGTAAGGATAAGTATTTTATATTCTAAAACACATTATTGACTCTCCTGCTGGATTAGAGCAGGCTTTGGAATGCAATGGAAATACTAGATTTCAAATACTAAGAGATAACGTTTTGCCTCTGTGGAGATGAGCACACAGCATATTATTTACAAATATTGTGTTTCTTGTCTTTCCTGTAGCTGGAAGTTTCTCTGTCCTGCCTAGCTTTGGGATCCAGACAAATGTCTCCCACCTGAGGTCCCTGCAGTCACTTATAAAATAATTACTCAGAGGCTTATGTTAATTGGCTCAGGCTCATTATTAACTAGCTCTTACAACTTAACTCAACCCATTCCTATTAATCTATGTTTTGCCACATGGCTGGTGGTTTACCTGTGTTTCATTACACCTTTCTCCCCCATCAGCTCAGAGCATCTGCTCCCAGAAAGCATCAGGTGTTTCTCTGGGTGGTCCTCTGTGGGGATTCAATAAAAGCTTCAGAAGTTTCGAGATATCAGAGGGAATCTACCCACAGTCTATGTGGGGATTTAATAAAAGCTCCAGAAGTTCAGGAGATCTAACCACAGTCAGTCTAGGAGAATCAGAGAGTGGTGATTCACACCTTTAATTCCAGCACAGGGAGTATCCCGGGAGTGGTGACCTCCGCCCTTAATCCCAACTGAGTCAAGGTCATTTTAGATTACAGAAGGAATCCCAGGCTCCCAATCGGGCAGTGGTGGGGCCACCTCTTAATTTACCAAGAGAGCATTTAAGGCTTAAGGCAGGCATAGAGGAGGAGGAAGCCAAAGGAAGCCAGGCTGAGGAAGCTGGAAGACAGCTGGGTAAGAGCTGACTGTGGCGTTTATTCTTTCTAATAGCTCTGACTTTCTCAGAGATCTATCCCTGAGTCTCATTTATTCATTCGAGGTCCTTACACTGTATCTTGATCGCCCCATGTCACATGTGATCTCGTCAATTACATGCCAGGATTTATTCACAAGATCTTCTTTGAGACAATGTCATTGATACTATGAGTTCATAAAGGTCTGTTAAGCACTACTGAAAATTTCAGATTCTTAAGCTTGTAAGGAGTCTCTGTCCGTCATAATTTGGTAGAGAGTTAACTTTAGAAGAACAATAGTTCATCGGATTAAGGGTATTTGACAGTGATTCTTGACAAACCACTCTGTGCTGATAAAGAAGAAGCATTAGTAATTTACTGGGGGCACAGTTAAGGTTGGAAAACCATTGCCCTGTTGCAAATCAGATCAGCCCAGGGAGGAACTGAAGTAGAAAGGAATTTGCAAATGCAAGACTTGGTTTTGAATCCTAGCGTCTCATGTTCCACTAATGTGACTTTGTACAATCACTCTAACTCTCAGAAGCACAGCTTCTCATTGGTGTCATCTATCGCACAGAGCTTGGTGAGAACCGACAGCCAGCGAGGAATCTACCTCAAAGAAAGTTGTAGATTACAATGTACTATTATATGACCTCATAGCTGAGGGCCTACTGGGATAAGAATTGTATTCATTATTTTAAAACACAAAGAAAAGGTAATTGTTGGTGCAATTAGGTCTTGGATATGCAGGGCCACCTCCATTCATCAAAGAAAGTCACTCCAAAGGAATGAGAACACTTCCGTCCAGCATCTTTATGCTCCTATTTTGAGCACCTACAGATTCAAGCAAATGTTGAATTCTGAATCATTCTTATTGAGAATGTTCCCTAACTCCCACCCACTTCGCTATGTGTCTCTGCTGGACAGGTACTTACTAAATGGTCCAGATTGGTCTCAAATTCCCCATGCCTCCTCAATGCTGGCTAGGAGTCCAGGCATGCCTCACTGTACCTAGCAAAAGGACTCTCTTGTCGACTGACATAGGTTATCAAAGTTTTAATATCATGATTCTTCAACAAGACAAGCTGTAGCAGTTTTACTAGAAATTTACTACTGAGACTGTTCTATGGGCACCAAAGGTACCGACTCACAGGCCACGGGGATTTGAGTTCCTCTTTGATTAGATTGACTGATGTGAAATAACTTCTTTTTCTAGCCATCTTTTGTTGTGAACATAATATGAATTAACCATATATGTATATTATACACATCCAATATCTTGCTCTCTCTCTCTCTCTCTCTCTCTCTCTCTCTCTCTCTCTCTCTCTCTGTGTGTGTGTGTGTGTGTGTGTGTGTGTGTGTGTGTGTGTGTAAAGTGTAGTGATGCATCATTAAAGTTTGGGAGAGGGAGTGGCAACTGTAGTGGGATTGTATTCTGTTCCATTATAAATAATTATCCCGCCTACTGGTTTAATAAAAACACTGATTGGCTGAAGGCAGACAGGAAGTGTGGGCGGGGCTACCAGACTAAGAAAACTCTGGGATCAGGAAGAGCAGAGCAGAGATGCCAAAGAAGCCAGCAGATACAGAGGACAACTATCCTACTCTGAGGAAAGGTACTGAGCCACATGGCTCAGGTTAAGGATCATGGGTTAGTTTAAATAATGAGTTAGCAAGTTATATGCCTGGGCCATTCAGCAGAAAATTAATGTAAGTGTGTGTTTCTATGGGACTGCAGATCCAAACCTCAGGGCTAGGCTGGAAAGGACAGGCCAGAAACAATACTACAGGCAACTAGAATCCAGACATAGGGAGACAAACCACTGCAAAGACACAAGGTCTCCACTAAGGTCAAGTGTAGTGAAAATTGTTCTATTTTCAGCTTTAAGCTCCACTCTGACATTTAAGAACCCTATGCTCCAGCCATCTTGCAGATAAGATCTTTGCTTCTATAATAAAACTTTTGGGTTGTGAGGTTGCAAATTGACTCCACTATAATTCCAATGGGCAAGAAAACCCAGCTTCATTATGCTTCCTGGAGAGTCAGAAAATATATAGAAACTGGTTTGAACCCAATTCAGTATGAGGCAGTGGAATTCAGCAAGTTAATTTTTCTTTTGGGTGTACCACACCTTACCTTGTTTTACTTACGATGTTTGGGGATTCTCTTTTCCAGCTGTGTTCATTTCCGTGTAACATCCTTGGCAAGGAGGTGGGATTATTCAACCTCCAGGCCCAGTTTCTGGGGAGGAATCTGGAGTTCCTAGTAGAGGGGTTGTTGAAGAATTGAGGGGAACAGGATTTCCTTGGCTCCAGTCTTGTGCTAAGCACTGTGCTGTGTCATATCTCACAGCTGGCCTTGGGCTCTTTGTGGCAATGAGCTTGTTCTCACTGTCATGGACTCAGTTGGCTCCACCTTGGTCCTCCTTACAGCTCTCTCAGCATCCCAGTCTCACCCACGGTGTTCTGTCCATCAAATCACAACAATCTAAAGCCTGAGATTTCTCCAGCTGCCGCCCCTGACAGGCTCACAGTTAGAATCTGGATGGCTTCTGACTCTCATTCTGAGAGCCACACTCCTTGCAAGGTATCAAAGTTAGAGCAGGGGCAGGTCCCCTCTGTCTGTTTTCTGCTTTGCCTCCCCACTGTCTTGGGAAAGGAGACTTCAGACCCCATGTCCCGTGTGTCCTTCTCTCAAGACTCAGACTCTTCCCTTTACCTCTGTTGACAGATGGAGCTCTGCCTTGGCATTTTAAATCAAAGGAGTCTCTTTACTGCTCCAAGGGAGAAATCCTATGATCTGGTTGTCAGATTTGGGTAAACAGATGAGTTTAATATTCTTTAGATCAACACTAATGAGTGGCTTACATAGTTTCTTATTTATAACAACAATAACAATTTGTATTATTTTGATCATTTAAACAAAAATTAGATATTAACTACAGAGTAATATATGAGCAGCTGCTCTTTCTTGCCTAAATTTTGGTCTCTGCTATTAATTACATTGGCTTGTTGCTATTAGATTCCTAGTCACTTTTCTACAATCCAAATACATACCAGTTTTCATCAAGAAAAGCAGAAACCATTTCAAGAATTAACAAACAAAAGGGACCTGAATGCAAAGAATTGGAACTAAATGAGCATCTGGGGAGTGAAAATGAGGCGGTGAAGTAATTTGCGCAGTAGGAACACCATGAGGATTAGAGGGGAAAGGGAGAAAGGTGGTATGGCTGTAACCCAGGGTCTGGAGCCATGCCATCCATGTCTAAGGATAGCTGGAAGATGAGCATACTAAAGGAGCTGCCTAAGGCAGAGAAATAAATCACCGCTACCAGAAGCAATCAGATGCAATGTACTTACACAGGACACTAGGAAAGTCTAGCTATTGGCCCATTTCTACTTAAAATTCAGAGATGGAAAACAATAAGACATGCATCTGAAGGCAAGCAGGCCCAGAAATGGTGCAAGCCAACTTTCTAGTGTGTCCCGTGGGTGCTCTGCTCACTTCACTTCTGGAATTTTTGTGGAAGACCTCTGGCCTGCTCACCACGGACTAGACACCTGTTAGGTTTGAGTTGATCCTTCCCAGAGCCCTCTCTTTCCTCTCTTAGTCTGGATTTTCTTGCCTCTTTATCTTCATCAATGTTTTTAGGTTCATCCGGCTCATATTTAAAACATTTTCTAGTAAGTCCCCGAGAAATCAGAGCAGAGAGTATATTCTAAATTTTAGGTCAGAAATATCTAAATCAACGTATTCTTCCTGGTACCTGATAGTTTGATTATGTGTGGAGTTCCATGTGATAATTTTTCTTCACAAATATGAAGGTATTATTTTGCAGTCTTCTGTTTTCCATTTGAGTATGAAAAGTCCAATGATAGTCTCTTGGGTTTTAGGGAATGTTGTATTGATTTTTAATAGATTTTAAAATAGTATATGCAGTGCACAAAATACAGAAGCAATAAAACAGTAATTCAAAAATAAATGTAGGTCTTTTCCCTCATGTTACTTTTCCAAAAGCCAACTAATTTTCTATTATTGGGGGAGCAAATACTATTAGCAACTTTTTGTAATATACAACAACCCTCTCCAGAGATATGCCTTATGTATTTATATCTACATGTCAATTATATCATCTTAAATTCTCTAGTTTTCATATGTGCATGTGTACATATTCGTGTGCTCATTTGTGGTATTTTACAGGAATCAAAGTCTCATTAAAATAAGACTGAAATTTGGAAACAGCTGTTTATTTTAGCTGCCAATACTTAGAACACTCTCCACTTGGGACATTCAGTGACCACGTCAGAAATGTATACATATACGAGCACATGATTTCTTGATAAAGAAGCCAAATGTACAATAGAATAAAAAGAGCATTTTCAACAGATGGTGCTGGTCAACCTGGATGTCTGCATGTAGAAGAATGCAAGATCTATATTTATCACCCTGCCCACAACTTAACTTCAGATAAATCAAGGCGCTTGTCATAAGACCAGATACCTTGAATCTGATAGAAGAGAAAGTGGGAAATAGTCTTGAACTTATTTCCACAGAAAAAGACTTTCTGTGCAGAGCATGTACAGTGCAGGCACTAAGATTAACAATTAATAGATGGGATCTCCCAAAACTGAAAAGCATCTGCACTACAAAAGGACATCACCATTCAGACAGAGTGGCAGGCCACAGAACAGGAAAAGATTTTTTACCAATTACACATCAGATAAAAGACTGATATCTAAACTATATATACAGATCTAAAAAACCCAGACATTATGAAAACAACCCAATTAAAAGTTGGGTTTCAGAACTGAGCAGTTCTCAAAAGAAGAGACCCAAGTGGTTGAAAAACATTTAAATAAGTGTTCAACAACTTTAGCCATCAGGGAATTGCAAATAAAAACTATTTTGAGATTTCATCTTACACCAGTCAGAATGGCCAAGAGCAATAAAACAAGTGACAGCTTCTGCTGGTGAGGAACGTGGAGACAGACATGCATTGTAGGGGAGTGCAGAATTATACAGCCACTATGGACATCAACATGACAGCCCCTCAGGGGGCTCCGAGTAGATCTCTCAAGATCCAGCTGAACCATTTGTGTATATAACCAAGTGATTCCTGGAACAGAGACACTTGAGCATCCAAGTTCATAATTCATTCATAACAGAAATTAAAGGCAGTCTAGATGTCAGAAACATCTGACTATATATATTGACTGGTATTATTCTCCAGATCTTGTTTAGGCAACTCTATTGTTAAAGTTTCATGGTATAGCAATTCCTGTCACGTATAGTAGACACCATCTACCAGAAGATGTTGTGTCCCCTAGTTCTTAAAATATTTTTTCCTCCTCCTTTGCAATACTCCCTAAGTCTTACAGTTGGGGGTGGGGTTACATTGTAGATATACCGGTTAAGGATAAGCACCCCAAGGTCATTTATTTGCATTTTGACTGGTAGTTGATTTCTCTAGTAGCTCAGTCTACTGCAGTAAGAAGTTTCTTTGACAGGAGGTGACTGCCATATGTATTTGTGGGTATTAGGATAAGAATTTAAAATACAGTTAGAGACTGTATTGGTTTAGGAAAATGCCAGCAAAAGGTTCTCCTCTAGGATTTATAACAATTCCAGTTATGGGATAGTTATTACGTTTAGAGGAGCAGGCAGTAATTATTTCCTGTACAGCAGGCCTTAAATCCTATGGCTAAGGGTTTCTCCCAAGATCAAAATGCCATTGTTGCACCTTTAGGGGTATCTTGTTGAGCTGATCAGCTTCATGGTTGTAGGCTACCAGATGGTTTGCTTTCTTAATAGGTACTTACAGCAGTATATATGGCTGTTACTTCCCCTCTACTACAGCTAAGTCGTTTTTTTCTTTTTCTTGTAGGGGTATTGTGTTGTTTCATGGTAAATAATTGTCCCACCCACTGGTTTAATAAAAAGCGCTGATTGGCCAAAGGCAGGCAGGAAGTGTGGGTGGGGCTACCAGACTAAAAACTCTGAGAACAGGAAACAGAGCAGAACACCAGAGAGAAGCCGGAAGAAGCAGAGGACAACCATGCTGCTCTAAAGAAAGGTACCGAGCCCCATGGCTGAACAGGAAGAATCAAGGGTTAGATGAAGGGTACAGAGCTAGCAAGTTATATGCCTGGGCCTTAGGCCGGTCAGCCTAAAACTGTAGTAAACCTCTGTGTATCTCAGTGGGACTGCGGGTCTGCAGGTCCTAAACCTTGAGGTTAGGCCCAAAAGTCTGGGCCAGAAACCTCGTACTACATTTTCTTTTATTTTGTTTTGTTAATTTTTTGAGATAGGATCTCTCTGTGTAGCCCTTGCTGTCCCGGAACTCAATTTGTAGACAGATTGGCCTCAAACTCACAGAGATCGTCCTGCCTCTGCCTCCCAAGTGTTAGGATTAAAGGTGTGAACCCCACACCCTTTAGCAGCTGAGATGTTTTGTTGTTTTAGGGTGTTTTTCCCATCCTGTTCTTAGGTGTCTGGCCAGAGCACTTAAGATGAAGAGGAGAATCATAAAACTGGTAGGAAACTCTGAGCATGTGAGGGGCTTGTGGACTGGTGGTCAGCATTCTGTAACAGAGGCGGAGGTCTGTCATAGACATTACCGGTGAACACCAGTGATGGGTACCGAGGCAGTGGCAAACTAGATGAGGTGGGAAAAATAAACAGCAAGTTTTTTGGGTTTTGTTGTTCTTTTTGTTTGTTTGTTTGTTTCCCAGATACTGATGTGTGTAAAGAAATGGGTTCTAGGGAAATTCTTGAAACTTAGTGGGCACAACCACTCAGTGTGACTATATAGAAACCCCGGGAGAAAACTGTGGGAAACTGTTAACTAATATATTGTCACTACAGGCTTGCCATCAGGTCTAGGAATATTGTCACTTGAACTTACGGCTGGAAAGAAGAGCCAGACACATAGATGAAGAGGAGACACGCTACAGCCCCTGGCAGAGCGTTCAAACATGGATTTCTTAGAAGAGCAGTGGCCACTAGGATGACTTTCGGGGAAAGGTTAACTGTGGCTGTTCCAGACTCCAATCCATGCACAGTCGTCTCTGCTGCTTTTAAGCCTGTGACACGGCAGAAACATCATGGCAGAAGGGCTCATCACAGTGAAGCTCAGCACTTCAGGCCTTGAACATCATACACCCTTTTGGGGAATGCTCCTGTGCCTCATTTCCTTGTTCTGATTTTTTTTTCCTGCTTCTGTGGTAAAACATCCTGACAGAAGCAACTTAACAGGGAAATGATTTATTTGGGGTTACCGTTCCAGAAGAATGTAGCCCATCGTGGGGGAGGGGTCATGGGGAAGAAGGCATGGTTATAAGAGCATGAAGTTCTCTTCAGCAGTATGAAACAAGACAGAGACAGGGACACACAGAGAGTAGGAGTGAAGGACAGACATACAGAGATAGATAGAGACTGGCTATAAAACCTCAAACCTCAAAGCATGTTTCCACTGACACACATATCTCCCAGTAAGACTCCACCTTCTAAACATTCCATAGCCTTCCAAAATAGTGCCACCAGCCTAGACCAAGTGTGCAAACACACGGCCCTGTGAGGATTTGAACCACAGTACTCTTCCTCCTAAGCCTTACTACCTAGTTTGTACTGCCTCTCAATGATGCCAGCAGATTCTGAATCCATCAGATACTTTATGATGCAATCACTTTCCAATATCCCAACCTCTGGACAATGAGAAGCAAGCCCTGGACACATGAGACATCTCATACTCAAAGGATAACACATTGTTGAGGTTTTTTTGTTTTTTTTTTTTTTTCCTGTTTGTTTTTAGGAGGGTGGTCAAGTTTTCAGAGCAGACAGACTATACTTATATTCCACACAGAGACTGATGTTCTGCCTTGGTAGAGTAGTTTCTAAGAAGGCAAGAAAGCAAAGCTTTGAATATAGTTTTTAGCTCCAGTATTATTTTAGTGAGGCCTTTTCAGAGAATACACTTCTATGTTGTTGTTTGTTTGCTTTTTGTTAAGCTGCAGCTGGACTCATACATATTAATAACTGCCCATTTCCTATGATCAGATTGGTGGCTACCCCAATTGTCATCAAAGAGCCTTCATCTAGTAACTAATGGAAACAGATGCAGGGACCCACAGTCAAACATCAGACTGAGCTCAGGGAATCCTGCTGAATAGAGTGAGGAAGGATCATAGAAGCCAGAGGAGTCAAGGACACCACAAGAAAATCCACAGAAACAACTAATCTGCCTCAGAGGGACTCGCAGAGACTGAACCAATAACCAGGGAGCCTGCATGGGGCTGACCTGAGTCCCTGCATATGTGTGACAGTTGTATTGTTTGGGTCTGTTTGTAGGATTCCTAACAATGGGATCAGGGGCTATCCCTCACACTTTGGTTGGCTCTTAGGCACCTGTTCCTCATACCAGGTTGTCTTGCCAGCCTTAATATGAGGGGAGATGCCTAATTTTACTGAAACTTGTTGATATCCATAGGAGTTCTGCCGCTTTCTGAAGAGAAACAGAGAAAGAGTGACTGGGTGGGGGTCAGGGAGGGGAAATTATGTTCAGGATGTAAACAAATAAAATAAAAATATGTAGGTTATCTAATTCCTGAGAATTTGGGCAGGGCTGTGACCTGAGTGAGGTTCTTTTCCATCTACCACTGCTGAGGTGTCATGTAACCCAGGCTCATCTTGAGTTCACTCTATGTACTCCTAATTTGCCTGTCTGAATCCCCAATTCCAGGGCTTACAGTTTTACACCACCGTGCCTGGCCAAATTAGCTCTTGACTTCTCTCTCTGCTGTTTTCAAGTTATTTTATTCTTAGCTTTTCTGAGTACTTTTATGTTTATCTGTTTTTCTAGGCTATAAAATTTTATAGGTATTCTGCACTCACTATCCTTCTGTTTTTTGTAAGTTTATATTTGGGGGATTATTTTTCATCATTTTATTGTGATCTTTAAAGAGCAAGCAGAAATATGTACATGTATCCAATACTCTGCCTTTGGCTGGGGGTTCACACGAACACTTTTTATTCCTTTGGAAATAAAAGCAATTGGGGTTTTTTTTTTTTTTTTAAATGTTTGCATGACTCATAGTGGGAATATTCCAAAAGGAAGTGCCCCCCCCCTACTTTTAACACTGCCTATGAAATATTAAAATATCCATATTTGCAAGCTGGAAGAGTCAAGAAGCTGCCTGTGAGGTGAGAGGTTATTCCGGAATCTCATTTAGATTTTAATTCAGCAGGTCCATTCTGAGTAACTTTAATGTTTTGGCTACTGGCTTAGGTGAAGGAGTTCAGTGATTCAAAAAACAAAATGGGGGAGTCTTTGCTCATGTATGGTTATGTTCTAGTAAAAGGAGATAGATGTTTAAAAAATAGTAAGGCAATTTCAATAAAGGAAAAGTAAGAGTGGGGAGGAAGGAGGGAGACTATGTCCTGTACACTGTAAATGTTTGTCGTTGTAAACATTTGTTTAATAAAACATTGATTAGACTGAAGCTGGACAGGAAGTAGAGATGAGGCAAACAGAGTAGGAGAATTCTGGGAAGTGAAAACGCAGAGGGATACCAGCCAGATGCAGAGGAAGATGAAAGTGCTGGGCTCAAGAAAAGGCACCAAGCCATGTGGCTAAACCTGGGTAAGAATCATGGATTAGTTTAAGAGATTGAGCTAGTCAATAATACGCCTGAGCCGTAGGCCAAATGGTATATAATTAATATAAGCCTTTGTGTGATTATTTGTCTGCAGGACCAGCTGGGCAGAACAGAGAAACTCTGACTATAGTTTTACTATTTTATACAGACTGAACAGGAAAGGTCTCTTCAGACTACTTAAAAATATTTTGTATTTCAGATCTTTACTAATAAGTGTTTCCAGTTGGTGATCTCTTCCATTCTTCTTCCCTCCTCCTCCTCTTCTTCCTCGTCCTTCTTTGGTGTCAGGTCTCGCTATGTTGACTAGACTAGACTCAAACTTACTCTGTGGCCCAGGCTGACTTTAAAAAACTAGCAATCCTCTGTAGTGGGATTCTGTTATTAGACTGTAAATAATTGTCCACCTACTGGTTTAGTAAAAATGCTGATTGGCTGAAGGCAGACAGGAAGTGTGGGCGGGGCTACCAGACTAAGAAAACTCTGGGAACAGGAAGAACGGAGCAGAGGTGCCAGAGAAGCCAGCAGATGCAGAGGACAACTATGCTGCTCTGAGAAAAGGTACCGAGCTGCATGGCTGAACAGGATAAGAATCATGGGTTAGTTTAAGAACAAGAGTTAGCTAGCAATATGCAAAAGCCATAGGCTGATCAGCATAAAATTAATACAAGACTTTGTGTGATTATTTGGGACTGCTGGTCCAGGATCTTGGGGCAAGTCCAGGCCAGAAACTTCATATCATAATTCTCCTGCATCAGTCTCTAAAGTACCTGCATAGCTGGTGTACACTGCCATACTTATTGAGTCTTTAAATATCAAGTTGGAATGGCCTGTTACAAAATTAAAATGAAATTCTTAAAAATATTGGCCAGCAGGGGCCAAAGAGATAACTTAACAGGAAAAAGCAGTGGTTAACTGCTCTTCTGTATGACCAGGGTTTGATTCTCAGAAACTACATGGCAACTCATGTAACTCTACCAGGCATGCATGCAGTACATAGACATACATGCAGGCGAAATGCCAATATCATCAAATAGTAAATACTTTTAAAAAGTCTTGATCAGATATGAACCAATTCAAGACTTTAGGACAATCACTTTTGTGAGACACAAGGAGGTTGACACTGAACACAAGAACCCACACATGTACCCCACTAATGATCTTTTGAAGAAACTCATATACTATGGATGTGCTCCCCTCTGGACCCCAGACTAGACACAGACCACACAGAAACACCAATTTCCAAACAAAAGCCAAATACAAAGAGATCCTTTATTAAACAAGGCAAAGATGGCTGAATCTTAATCAAGCATCAAGTGCAACAAATAGTTTTGCAAACGTTAATTTTGAGAGAGAAAAAGGGGAAGTCTGTGTTAGAATGAGCTACAATGAGTTAGGGTGTTCTGATTGTTAGGATTCTGTTCTAGCCCCTAACGCCACACCCTCCCAACAGCAATTGGCCTGGCCTAGCCCTGTGTTTTGACATCAAGCTCCCTTTTAGAAGGATTTCCACAACCTACCCTTTCTCTCTTTTGTCCTTCCTTTCTCTCACCCTGCCAGAGGGTGTGCACCCCGAACTCCTCTTTCTTCATAATAATACTTTTAACATAGAAACAGTCTAAGTGTCTCCTGCTGCCACTGCCACCTCCCGCACACATGCACATGCATGGGACATGAGGCTTCCATCCATCAACTTCTGCTGTCACACCGAGTAAACATATCATATCATATCATATCACAACACTGATTGGGTATTTAATTAGGTCAATCAAAATAGTAAGTTTTGATTGGTAGACCTTGATGTTTTGGTAGCTGGGACCTTTATGATCAGCCTCAGGAATGAGTCAGGTATAACAAAGTGGCCAAGTACGAGAAGAGACCTTGGTTGATAGTTTAGGAATATAATCTAAAGGTTTCACAAGGGAGAGGGAGGGGGAAAATGGCAAAACCTGCCGGCACCATATTTGCCATGCTAGGGTCTGCTAGAACCCTTCATCTTTACTTTAAGCCCCAGAAAAGTCAGGATCGATCAGAGACCTTTAGAAACAGAGAAAGTGGAAAAAATACAGCCAGGCAGAAGCACCAGGACTGTAGACTGTGAAAAGTCAAATTAGTGCACACCCTCCGAAGTATCATAAGGCCATGACCGTGGGAGAGTTTGGCAGACCCCTACAGAGACCCCTGGATGCTCTGCAAGCTCTTTCTGCAGCCATAGCTGTGCCTTTGGAGGAGCAAGTCTGCCCGACAGAAGGAGTCAGGACACGTACAGTTCATTTCCAGGCAAGAGCTCAGATTGCTGCAGGAGAGGAAGCCTGGGCTCACACCCTCACAATGAAGTCCAGCATGTCACGAGGCAGCCAAACCAAGTCTGAGTTCCCTTACGGGGCAGGAGACTAGAAGCAGACATGTTGAACCCAGGTGATCTGGCAAAGAACCTCTGTGATTTGTTCACTATTTCTGAGGTTGAACCAGGACTGCTGCTCACACCTGATGAGACAAAAGTGCCAAAATGGTTTTGTTTTCCTTCACAAGAGGGGGAGGAGCTCCAGAGGCCACACCTCTCCTGGAAGATTTATAGGCAGCTGATGATCCTTGGGGAGGGAGGGATATTTTCTTCGGTGCTGTAGTGAGAAAACAGAAACTAAACTAAGGGCTGATGAATGGACCAAAAGTGACGAGAGAGAGGCAGAATAAACCTTTAACAAGAAAGCAGTGGCCTTTCCTGGATAGCACAGGAATATGGGCATATCTAGAAAGACGGATTGAGACTACAAGGCCTGGATTTCAAAAATAAATCTCATCAAACTAATGGGGAGGATGTGTCCCTGCTGAGAGAGAACTCAATCAGTAGCTTGTGAGCTTCAGTTAAAAAGGAAAAAGAAAAACCCACTCATATTAGAAATAAAACAGAACAGAGTAGACACAGGGATAGAAACTGTGACAGAATAAGAGAAAGACCTGAACAGTGTCTGAGTCAAAGCAACAGAATCTAGACTACTAAATGCAGGGCAGAGAAATAGCACGGAAGTGGAAATGAAATTTCCTCAGCTGATGAAAGGCAGCGGGCTTACTGATCCCTGCCTCAGAAAGAATGTAATATGATTACATCTCTGTGCTCCAAGGATAAAGAAAGAAAAACCAAAACATAAATTACCAAAACGGCGCCAGACCTCTCTTATATAATAATAGAAACTAGCACAATGCAAATAATGACAATCATATTTTGAAGGGACAATAATGACATTTGCTTGTAGGAAGCAATGAAAAAAATGTTGTGTTTGTAGGAATTCAGCAAGGGTAGCCATTACATGCACCACCTAACAAAGTATCAAGAAATAGTACAGCCACAGAAAACTGAAGAAAAAGAAGGAGTAACATTATTATTTTGTTTCATTTTATTTTTTACTTTTAAGTGTTAATATTTTTTTTTGAGACAGGGTCTTTCTATGTAATTGATATGGCAATAAGGTGGCCCCTCAGCCTCCTGCGTCCTAGGAATACTGTCATGTGCCAGAAAGCAATGTGTCTCATGCAGTGTCAAAGATCTTAAAACACTGGGCAGGTACTCATGCTTGTATAAACACTTTAAATGACCTCTCACCATACTTTTGTGACATTCCTAATTGACCATTCCAATATAATAAATACAATCAAGATCATAAGGTGCTTGCTCTAGAATGACAAAGGAGTTTTGAATCAAAAGTGACAAGTTGTAAGGGAAATTTCCCTAGTAGTTAAAACCCGGAAGTATAAACTAGAATTGGGATAAACATAGATGGAGCAGATCGGAGCTAGGGAGTTAAAACCCTGCAAAATTTATCACTGGCCTGGACAAAGCAGGAAGCAGGGCCTTGAGCAGTGAGCATTAAAACCCTTCTGAACATGCTAATCGGTTATTGAGGGCTTTCTAATAAACTTTTTGGAGTTGGTTGCTATTATTTTGTACTGACGTAATAAAGAAAATAGTTTGATTACATTTGTTGGAAATAGGAAGGTAGAACGTGGCGGAACAGCTTAGAGGTTACCAGATAGGAAGGAAGGGATGCAGGAGGAAAAGAGAGTTGCTCATGCCAAAGTCGTGGAAAAGAATTTGAGGATAAAATTAATCAGTTAATTAATTAATTAATCAAGTAAAGTTAGTATACATAAAGAAAGCCACAATTGTAAAACCTCATCACCTGGAACTGTGTGAAGTACTGATCTTGAAATGAAGACAGGATTCTCCATTGTGGGGAAAGAATCTAGCACCACATGTTTCAGACAAGATGAAGAGAAGACCCTGAAGGGCCAGGCATAAAACCGCAGCAGGCAGAGGAGATGCCAAAGGCAGCAGATGGCAACAAATAGATGAAGAGTTGGAAACCCCAGGCTGTGCAATGCTGGCTGTATAAAGTTGCATAATTCCAGCACAGAACCATGTTCTCCAAACTGTGCTTCAATGACATACACAAGGAGAGAGGCACCAATGATCAGAATATGATCTTTATTTTTTTCATTTTATTATTTAAAAAATGTCTTTTTATCCATGTATCCCCCTGCTTCCCCTCCCTCCCCTCCTCCCAATCCCTCCCAGTCAGCCTTCAGCCTCCTCCTCCCCATCCACCCATCCCCTCCCAAGAAGTCCCAAGGTGGGTCAGCTCAGCACAGCACATCCACTCCAGACAAGTCCAGGTTACTCATCCCAAAGTCAAGACTGGGTTAGGTCTCTCTGCAGGGAATGGGCTTCAAGGTGCCAACCAATGCACAGGAACACAGTCTGATTCCACCCCTCTAAGCACCACATACTGCCCATGCTAATCGACAGTTGGCCACCATTGGAGGGCCTAGCTCCTTTTCCTGATGGGTCTTCAGTGGCTGTTCTTGATTCAGTGGGCTCTCTAGAGCTCCAGCCAGCTACCTCTGTGGGGCTTCTCATAATCCCTATCTTCTTGCTCATACAGATTCTCCTCCCCTGCTCTCAAATGGGCCAGGAGCTCTGCACAGTGCTCAGCCATGGATCTCTGCCTCTACCTTTGTTCTTTCTTGGATGTAGGTTCTGTGATGACACTTAGGGTAGTTATTCATTTGATTCTAGGGGAAGGCCTATTTAGGCACCCCCTCCACCATTGTTTGTAGACCTAGCCAGGGACATCCTATGAGTTCTTGGACGTTTCCCTAATGCTCAGTCTCTTTCCAACCCCACGTTGGCTTCCTCTATCAAGATATTCATCTCTTTCTATCTCCCTCTTTGCTCCTCTCACTCAACCATCTCCTTCTTTCAAGAATATGATTTTTAAACTTAACATTTTATAAACTAAGGCAGTTATATATAGATTGGCTACAGGTGTGCAAGTTTTAAATAATATCAAGCTTCCTTTGATAGATTTAGTGACAGATGCTCTTACTCAACAAGGCTACAAGCATGTGTGAGTGATCCATGAGTCCATGCTGAGTGACCTCCTCAGGTACCAGACCTTACCATTTTAGGCAGGATCCCTCATAGAACCTGTGAGTACACTGATTCTGCTAAACTTTCTGGCCAAAGAATTCCTGACTCTGCCTTCCCAGTGATGGGATTACTGATATATGCCACTGAACCCAGATTTTTTAAAAATATATAGATACTGAGGTTCCAAATTTAGATCCTATGCTTGCTAGGCAAGAACTTTATACATGCCACGTTAAAAAATGTATTATTATTATTACATTATCATTGTTTGTATGTATATGAACACACGCATGTGTATAAGCATGTTCATGTACACATGTCTGGAGATCATAGAAAGCCTTGTGGAGTTATTTCTCTCTATCTGCCTTTATGATTCTGGTTACCAGATTTGGGTGGGAAGTACTTTCACCTATTAAGCCATCTGACCATCCCTACACACTCTGTTCTTGAATATGTGGGATGTTTCTAAAAATTAAACATATATTTCATGTAAAAAAAAAGAATGTTTTAAAATAGATATTTTTGAGACTAGATTCTCTAATCACTGTTATAAAAAGCTTAGTCACTGCATCTGCTAGACTGGCTGGCTGGAGAACTCTAGGGGGACTATTGTCTTACCTTCCCAGTGATGGAATTACATTTTCCAGAATATCTACGACAAATTCTATAGAAATAACCGAAGGACAATACATTTTATGGCAGTTAAAGTTTTCACCATTGGACAGTTTAAAGAAGGAACATTTTTGTTTGTTTGCTTCTCTCTTTGTTTCTTTGTTTTCAGTCTGTTTATTGAGATAACAAAATTTCTTTGCGTCCCCTCAAGCAGAGAGGAGGAGAGGTCTTGGTAGCCAAGAATTCGTTTTGAAGAACATGGGGAGAAATGGAGAGATATGAAGGATGGACAAAGAGATTGTGGTGGAAGAGGCTCGCTCCTTCAAGTTGGCCTCAACACCTTCAGAGGCACACAGAAACAACACCTCCCTCAGTTATGAAATCCACTTATTTCTTCCTGGACATTACCTACGTGAGACTGGCATTAAACATTTAAACTTCAAAAGAGTAAACACCCTGAATAGGAAAAAGAATTCAGATGTAGGAATTACCAGGTGTTGAAATTTGCTACAAAATGACTGTAACCAAAAAGGTTATTGTCATCTGAAGAATGAGCTAGTGGGGTAGAATAAAGCATTCACACCCAGATGGGAATGTACGCAGAAAAGCAATCTATTACAACATTAATGCCAGTTATCTGAGTCAATGCTTATTTAATAATAAATGTTAATGCAAGGGGCTATCCACCTTAAAATGAAAAATAATACCTGTATCCTAACTCATACTTCAGTCTACATTCAGGAATTATTACAAACCAAAATGTTAAACTTGACATGATGGAAATGCCTGTGATACCGGACCTTGGGAGGCTGAGACTGGAGGATGCAAGTTTGGGACCAGCTTAGGCTGTATAACAGAACAAGCAGAAGAAACAAAATGTTGAAATAAAAGCAGTGGAACTACTAGACAAAATTATAGGAATCAATGTATACAGCCAATTAGCCTGGGGGATTTTTCCGAGTTTAAATGAAAAGTCTCTAAACAGTGAGGACACAGAAAGGAGATGCAAACCGTTAGCAACACAAAATTAAGTGCAGCTCTTATAGAAAACCATAAGCCACATAAATGAAGGACTCAGGACATATTTGGAAAGAAAACACTAGCAATAACAATTACAATTGTAATTAGCTGAATGGACCCTTTCCTCCCCCAAGATGAATTCAGTCAGGGGATCTGTAAGAGAGTTAGAGAAATAAAAGCTGGAAACAATCTGTGCTGGAAAGTTTTATGTCAATGTGACACCAGCTAAAGCCATCAGAGAGAGGAGGGAACCTCAACTGAGGGAATGCCTCCAAAAGACTGGAGACAATACAAGTCCCTAAGGCATTTTCTTAGTGGTTCATGAGAGAGGACTTAGCCCATTGTGACTGGGGCCATCCTGAGGTTCTGGGTTCTATAAGAAAGCGGGTTGAGCAAGCCACGGGGAAGCCAGCAAGCTGCACTAGCCCCTGGCCCCTGCATCAGCTCTTGCCTCTAGGTTCCTATCTAGAGTGAGTTTCTGCCCTCACTGCTTTTGGTGTGAACTGTTATATGGAACTGTGAATGAAATAAACACTTTACTCTTCGAATTGCATTTGGTTATGGTGTTTCATCACAGCAATAGTAACCCAAACTAACGCACAACCTGATTTAGATCCATAAAGGTTGATCCATAATTGGTTAAAGACATGGTCAAAGACTCATGGTATGGAATGTTGTGAAGTTATCTAGAGAGGGAAGACTATATTCTTATTGAGAAAAGTACTCATGCACAGTAGGACATAAAGTGACAAATGAAATGGTGTACTAATATATGTACTACACTCCACTGAAACATAATTATGTTTATGCATATTTCATAAATATGGAGATCATGGAAGGATACACTTCTAACTGTGGATTGATGCCTGGAAAATGAATTGTATACTTATATACCTCCATATAATTCATCAGCCACAGTAACCATTTCATAATTAAAGTCATAGTAAAATTTCTTAAATTTTAAACTCTTAATTTAGCAAAGCATTTAAAAAACTAAATTAAATGGGAAATAGCTGCCAGTGATCACAAAAGTATGGAATATGAATAACACATACACAGGAATATGTGCATTTTTTTCTAATGAACTGTTTTGCAAAGAGTTTTATATTTACAAAATGTTGGCAAAGATAGTATAGAAAGTTACCACATACTCCACATCTAATTTTCTTTATTACTCACATCAAAAATTAGTATAGCACTTCTGATACAATTAATCAACCGACATGTATACATTATTAATCAATATGTATACAAATATACTGTATTCATTTAGGTCTTAAGTTTTTTCTAGTTCCGTTGACTTCTGGGGTTCCATCTGACATGTTATATTCTACATGGGGAGGGGGAGGACTGTCTATCTAGTCCAGGTTGGCCTTGAACTCACTACATAGCCTTGGCTGGTCTTGAACTCACTATCTCCCTACTCTACACTCCTAGTGCTGGGATTACAAGTATCATTATACTTGACTTTGAGATTTGTTTGCATATACGATATTTGAATTTATTTTTAATATGTCAATTTTTAAGAGTATGGGTCTCTAAAGCCTCAGTGTTCCTGGAATTCTGGTGTGTGGGGGAAGGGAAGTCCCTGGCAGTTAGTTCCCAGGGGCACCTGCACTCCACATCAGCCTTGTCTGCTCCGTCGGGTTGGTGTATGTGAGTAGCACATTTCCATCCAGTTTCTCTTGTTCTCTTCTTGTTTATTTTTCTTGTACTAGACTGCAGTTACTGGTTTGGGGAGAAGCATCTCTGATGTGAAGTTGTGTGTTTCTTCTTTTCTTACTTCCTTCCTATTTTCTGGTCTTTTTGAGAGATATTTTTACACTTATTTAGTTAGTGTTTATGCGTGCACAAGTCAGCCATGGTGACCTTGTCGGGTCAGAGGACAGCTTGTGGGAATCAGTTCTCTCCTATCCTGTGTGTTTTGGAGGTTGAACTCAGTCATCGGTCTTGGTGGTAAGTATCTTTGATGCTGGCCCTGACGTGTTCTGTTTCATCATCTTACATCAGAATGCAAACTATCAACAGGACATAAGCGTTTGATGCTGACCTTGATGATCTGCTCTGGTCCTGTGTGTGAGGATTCTCTACTGTGACGTCACTTTATTTTCTATTCTCTACGCCATACATTTTGGAAAGGAGGCCACTGCAAAGATGTTGATGATGAATGGTGAGTGTCACACCATCTTGAGGACAGACAATCTACCTAGATTATTTGGGCACTTCTGTGAGAGAGATTGGCCTCTTCTCATTGTCTACTATATCACTTTCTGTTTCAGTATGGACTCAGGGATATCTACTTTACACTGAGTTACAGTTCTTAATTTTACTGCCTAGATGGTACTATTTGACCAATGGGCATATTTTTGTCTTGCTGCTGTTTATTCTTGCCATAACTCTGTCAAGGTGAGTGTTTGTGGTGTTTTGATTATGTTGTTCCATTGTAAATAATCGTCCCTCCCACTGGTTTAATATAAGCACTGATTGACCAAAGGCAGACAGGAGGTGTGGGTGGGGCTACCAGACTAAGAAAACTCTGGGAAGAGGAAGAACAGGGCAGAAATGCCACAGGGACACCAGAGAAGCTAGCAGATACAGAGAACAACTATGCTTTTCTGAGAAAAGGTACCGAATCGCATGGCTGAACAGAATGAGAATCATGGGTTAGTTTAAGGGTAGAGTTAGCAAGTTATATGCCTGGGTCCTAGGTCAATCATCATACAATTAATATTATAAGCGCCTGTGTTTCAGTGGGACTATGGGACTGTGGATTTGAAAATCCTGGTCACAAGGCAAGACCGGAAATTCCAGGGCAGAAACCTCATACAACATTCTTACCTTCCAGTATCACAAGATGATCTATGCTATGTTATATATTACCATCCTTAGTTCTAGGACCAGTCATGGATCCAAGAGTTACTGGATCCTTTTATTGAGCAATAGTCTTAAAATCCTGTTCTGGTGTGCTTTTTGCTTTATTGACATCATTGCTTCCTGGCTACATTAGCTGTTAGAACAAGGAAATGCATACATGTATATGTACTAACTCATGCATATACATATGCATACATATGAATACATTTATACATGTAAAGATCATATGTATAGCTAAACATGAATTTTTTTCCCTTGAGTCTGGGTCTCACTCTGTTCCTCTGGCTGTCCTGGAATTGCTATGCAGACCAGGCTGACATCCAGCTCCGAGGTCCACCTGGCTCTGGTCCAACACTGAGACTAATGATGCACTCCATGATACTCAGCCTAAATATAAATTCTTACCAATATTTGGACTTTAATTCTTCTGACATGGGCCAGTTCTGTGTTCTTTTCACTATTCACCTATGAGTTTCCACTGTAATAATAAAACCTCTTCTCCCGAAATACTGTCCACAAGTTGTTTTGCTTAATGTTTCATCTCTGACATGAGTAAATGACAGTATTAGAATTGTTAAAACAAGTAGCAAAAAAGGAAAAAATAGAAAATAATCCCTTGTAATTTCTGTTTCTTGTTTTAGTATCCACGCGAAGGCAGTGGGTAACGCTGTTCAGCGTCTTTCTCAATCATTTCCTTAACTTAACTTAGAGCTCACTGATTGGGGGGAACAGGTTCCCCAGGGATCCTTCTGTCTGTGCCTTCCCAGCACTCTCTGGGACATCACAAGCATGTCTGACACTTTTACCTGAGTCTGGTACTTAGTGTGCTCAGCAGGTACTTTTCTGACAAGCCTTCTCTCCAGCCCCATGAACCATAGCTTCTTCCTATGAGAGTAACCACCTCCTATGGGGTTATGTAAATCAACATGGGCCCATGAAACATTCAGTAACAGTAAAAGAGATTTGTGTATATGAAACAAAAAAATCAGTTCAAAGTTCAAACCAAAGGATGAGTTTGGGGTGAGTCTAATGTCCCTCTCTGATGCCACCCAGGAGGACTTCCCTACAGCCTTGGTTCTAAGCACAGACTACACCCACTTTGTACTGCACATGCCCCCACAATGTAAAATTGCTGCAAGAAATACCTCAGTTCAGATTCAAGACTACTGCTTGCTGCAAATGGAAGTGTTTTTACTGTGTGCAGAAAGTTTATGTTCTCATAGAAATGTGGTGGTTTAATTATGGGAAACAAAGACTTTATACTTCCAACCGTCATTCCTCAGCAGGTTAGCGGCAAATTAGTATGTATGATTTTTCATTGTGTTATCATGCTTGATTTTAAAAATTACAGTTTGAGTTGCTGACTCCAGTTTCAGGAAAAAAAAAATGCTTAAATGAATTTTGGCTCAGAATTAGAACACAGTTTCCAACTACTTCTGAAATAGACTTAAACATAACTTCTGCCATTTTGTACTATGAATTTATTCAAAGTGATGTTCTTAAACCAGTGTTTATAAAATAAAAATATTGATCTACCATGAAAGTGGCAAAAATGGTCATTATGTGGCATCAGATATTTGGCCAACATTTAATCTTTATGTATATATAAGCAAGCACAATCATCTTATTCATATGCAAATTTGTTTTTTTATCTTTAATAGATGTAAAATTATATGTATGCTCAAACTTTTAAAATAACTTTCTTCATGATTTAGTATCAGCAAATTTTTTATCTGTGTACATATTTTACATATTTATATATGCAAGATTATGTAAAAGTTTCTGAGGCATAAAAGGGTGATGATATATTTTAAAGGCTTTAGAGGCCCTTTTGAAAGCTTTTTCTTGTTTCTTCCTTCCTTCCTTCCTCCCTCCGTTCCTTCCTTCCTCCCTCCCTCCTTCCCTCCCTCCCTCCCTTCCTTCCTTCTTTCCTTCATCTTTCTCCTGCTCTTTCTCTTTTTCTCTTTCTTATGAAGTAGGGTTCTGTGATGATGGATTTTTTTTTTTTTGTCTCTAGCCTTACAAACTCTACATCCTTCCAAAGTTATATCATCCGTTTCAATCTGTATCTGTTCCTTTTGTGAGATTTTTAAATGACCACTGCATTGTTTCATTCCTACGTGTTCAAGCATAAATGGTTTCACACTTTGCATCATTTAATCAAAAGTTAGGTAGGCTCAAGACCTCATCAAAAGTATAGGTTCATTGCTTATTTTGAGTTAGTCTGGTTATTGGAACTTGTTAAGATGGGGCGGGGGGTTTACAGAAAACACCATGCAAAAATTTCATAGTGTCTTTATTCTAGTTTTAAAAGAGTCATATCTGGATATGACTTCTACAGTTCCTGCCTGCCCTCTGCTTGAAGGTGAGATTAATTTTTGAAGTAGTTTGAAGTTAGGAGGGGTTTGCTCTACACTGCCAGCAGGGCCTCCACAATGGGGGCTCTGCTAATATCAGGGAACTGAAATTGTCCAGGCTCTCTGACTGCTTTCCTCTGGGGAGGGGTTGTGGGCCCCTCAGTGGGTCCCACTCGTAATCCTCTTACTTCATTTGGAGCAGAGAGGTCAAGTTTCCCTTAGAAATATAAAAACAACAACATCAGAAAGCCTGAAGGAGGCCAGTGTGGAATAACAAAGGCACTTTGAGCTGAGGATTTATTCTCTGTAGGTGTGAACACTGTGGTGGCAGGTACTTCAAGTTCCCCAAATGGGATCCTTTTTTCTGAATCCTTCCCCAAGAAAGTCATTTCTACACTGAAAAAAAAAATACTCATAAAACAAGTAGAAAATACCTTCGGAATAAACCAAAGAGTTTTGCATCCAACCATGACAAAGTTTTAGAGCTTAAATTCCGTATCTATGGCATGCTATGGAATTTGGGATGTCAGCCTGGCTTAGGCGATTATGAGAATACCTTAGAATTGTCTCGTAGCTTTACCTCTTTTAGATCATCCCTACATTAAATTAATGTTTTGAAGTTACTGCCCAGGAAGTTCCACAGTAATGCTGCTTTACTACAAAAGTGTCTGGCTGTATTCACCAACACAGAGACAATCTTGCTAAAGTTTCAGTCCTGCTCACCCCAAGACAATTCTCTTTCTAGAAATGGAAAATCTATGCCATGGATAGTCCATTAGGCTTGTTGTCATGGTGACCACTGACTATGTCTGTTCACAGACTGTTCCCAGGAACTATTTCTACATTTCTGTCCCATGTAATAACTCTTTATGAAAACAATGGTTTTGGAGATATGTTCTTAATATATAGACCTGACTGGCCTTGAAATCCTAATTCCCTTGCCTAGCCTTCCCAGTACTAGAATCATAGGCATGGGCCACTGTATCCAGTTTCTATCTAAAAATTGTCACATCATCCTTCGTGTGCCCCTAGAATTCAGTGTTTGGGTATTAAAATGTCTGCTGAGCACCAATGAAGGTATCTGAAATAAGTTTCTCTAAAAGCAACTCTTGGTCATCAGTCTGTTTCCCCAAATATACACAGCCTATATTAAATATAAATGCATATATTAAATATTTACTATGTCTCTCTGTACATCTATTTGTCCTTATCATTGCTCTCTGAAGACAGATGTTATCTTCTGCATCATGCATGGCTAGAAATCTCATGTTTCTAGAAGTAATTGTTCAAGGTTTACCTTTAAGTCTGAAATACCCTTACATATTTGTGTTCTTCCTTCTTCTGGAAGAACATACCAAAGGATAACTTTGTTTTATTGTTTTTTCGAGTCAGACCATTGATAACAAAGGTATTTCTGTTCAGAGAACAAAATGAGCCAGCAAACTGGAGAAGCATACCCAGCACATGCACTAGAGCACACTATTGTAGTATCAACACCACTTTCAATTGTTTTCCTTTGTAAATAAAGTTCGTAAGGATAGGATACATTAAGGAAACAGTGTCTTCTAGACACAACAGGACAGAGGAACATAGAAACTCACAGAGATGGTGGCAGTATGTACAGGGTATTCATAGGTCTAAGCCATATGGAGTTCTAGTACTGAGGGGGATAAGTGGACATGATTTTCTACCACTTACCAAAAAAGCTGTCTCCAATTAACAACCACTCACAAAGGGAATAGTTTTATCCAATGGAGCCTCAATGTGTATAAAAACCACATTTAAAGATAGCCTCATGCCCAGCAGTAGATGGCCAACCCTGTAGTAATAAGTGTCTGGCCTGTCTGGCGTGTGGTCCAGACCAACAGACCCGCAGACCCACAGACCCACAGACTCGCAGTCCCACAGAAACACACAGATGCTTGTATTAATTTTATGCTGATCAGTCTATGGCTCTGGCATATTGCTAGCTAGCTCTTGCTCTTACACTAACCCTGATCCTTATTCTGTTCAGCCATGCTGCTTGGTACCTTTTCTCAGAACAGTATAGTTGTCCTCTGCATCTGCTGACTTCTCTGGCATCTCTGTGGCATCTCTGCTCTGTTCTTCCTGTTCCCAGAGTTTTCTTAGTCTTGTAGCCCCACCCACACTTCCTGTCTGCCTTCAGCCTATCAGAGTTTTTATTAAATCAGTAGGCGGGACAATTAATCCTACACTATACAACCCAACATGAACTCAGCAGAATTTGGGGAATTTTTGTTTGTTTTGTTTTGATTTTGATTTTTTTGGTTTTGTATCATGTTTTGCTTGGCTATTTCTTTTTAGCACTATTGGTCTTTTGATTATATATTATGGTTTCCAATGTTGGGTTTTTATGAAATTTTGTGTATGTATGCCTGCCTGTGCCTCTGTGTGTGTGCCTGTGTGTGTGCCTGTGTGTGGGGGTATGTGCGGGTGTTCCTGCATGCTCCTGTCTGTGCCTTTGTGTGTGTGTGTCCCTCTGTGTGTGTGTGCCTGTGTGTGTTTGCCTGTGTGTGCATATGCTTCTTAATGCTTTTTCTTTAATTTTTGTTTTTTCTCTCCTTTTCTGTTTGTCTGGCTATCTTCTGGTTTGCTTTTGTGTTTCTTTTCCTGCTTTTTTCCTAAAGAAAGATAAAGAAGGAGTGGAGTTGGATGGATAAAGAGAAGAGAGGAACTGGGAAGAGATGAGAGAAGGGAAACTGTGATCAGAATATATTACATGGAAAAACTATTTTCAATTTAAAAAGAAATATTTTTAGAATATTATTATTATTTTCATCATCATTATTATTGCTATTAATGGGGATTCCCTATGTGGTCCAGAAGAGCTTTGAACTTGGTGATCTTCTTGTCTTTGCCTTCCAAATCCTGGAATGACAAATGTGTTGCTTGAATTACAATAGTTTTCATAAACTTCCATTAATCTGTCTGGGAAGGATTGGGAGGTATCTCCTTGTTGCATGGAGCATCTCTCTGGATGTGGGCTTTGATGTTTAAAAAGTTATTTATCTCTAACTCTGTCTCATATTTGTAGATGACATGCGGGCTCTCAGCTACTGTTCCAGGGCCATGCCTGCCTGCTGCCTACCATCCTCCCCACCATGATGGTCATGGTTATAAAACGATAAGCTTTAGATGAAACCTTTCTTCTATAAATTGCTTTGGTCATGGTATTACCACAACAGTAAAAAGGTAACTGAGACAAGTGCTTCTATTTAATAAAGTAATTATTTGTTTGCTTAAAATTTAATACAAATTAAACATGAACCTTGATTTAAGAAACAGGAAAGTATAATGAATGAGAGATTTAGGCTGAAGGACCACAATGTGTGACTTTGAATCTAGATCTCTTGGCTACCTGCTGTTAGCTGAGCATGTCATTCAATAATTTCTCTATGGAAAAAGAATGCAGAATGTACTTTTACATCATAAAGTTTTGTTGGACCTATCAAAATAGTTAATGTAGCCAGATGCTTGGGAAAAGTCTTGGCACAGATGTGAATTATACTTTATGGAGCACCTGACATACCACAATCTGTGTGAATTTGTGCAGCAGCACACCTTGGTTTTAAATGTTTAGCCTTTGGATACCTGTGATCAAAAAGGAACTGCTTCCTAATAGTCTGGTGGACTGTGTTACATAATGCCACTGTTGGAACAGGGCCTAAGAATGGGCTCATTTGAGATTTCTGCGTTCTTGTGAGAAAACCCCAAGAAAACAAGACAAGAGTCTTGTGACCTCAGTTTCTCCAAAAAAACATGAAATTGTTCTTAGGATATGCTTCCATGCCCTCTGAGGTTTAGCAGTTAAGAGTGAATTTACTTCACATTATTCACTACAACTAGCTTTTTAAAATTTGTTTATAGACTTCTTTTGGAAAAACATGGTTTTTTGTTGTACTGGTGGCTTTTTTTTGGAGGGGGTGTTGTCTTTTTTTTTTTTCTTCTGCATGCAGCCTGTCCTTGTAATTGTTCACGTTTCTCAGGTGGCTCTTAACCCTCAGAGTATAAGTTGTCCAAGGCTAAAGTTGGCTACTGCATGAGATTTTAGTCTACCTCATTTATTGACTCTGTTCTCCCAGGTTCCATCACCTCTAGAGGGATAAACAGGCATTCTGTTCTAAGTTGGGTTGGTTTTTTTTTCCTACATAATCATTCACAAAAAATTTTGAAAGAATCTGAGAATTAGAGTTAATTTTGCAGAAAAAATTTGCGTCTGATAAAACCATGAATTTTAATATGCTTTGCAACCCATGTCAAATTGGGCCTGATGACCCCTCTTTTGAAGTCAACCCAAGTACAGTATGAAATTAGAATACAAAAAAAGAACCTCACAATATTTGTAAAAGTTTGAAAGTTGCTTGGTTTACAATCATTTCTCATAAACTTTAAGGAGGAAGACACAAGTTTTCTGTAAACCTCTCTCTGTCACCCCCCTAATGCTGGCATCACACAGCAGAGCAGTTTATCCACCCAAAGCTCATCTTTCCCCTGCCCTTGAACTCCCTCAAAGCAAGACTGGATTCATCCTTAGCCTTTGAACTCTCCACTCTTTCGGTAACAATATTCCTCTTCAGGAAGTGACTTTGTCATTTCTGATATAGGGCAACTAGATTTCTCTCTCTCTTAATTCTTCTCTCATTTGGTACCAGAAAATGTACAATAAGATCCACACCTTCAAGAGCAAAAGCAGGAAAATTAGAGCGATTAAATATAGGTTAGTATTTTTCAATAAGGGGAATTCTAAAATAGAAAAATCAGAATACATGATAATACATAGAGACACATATACAAATATTTAGCATTTCTTTATTTTTTCAGTCCTGTTTGATTACAAAAGTAAATATATGAAAAATAGTTAAAATGACAACTTTTGACTTCTCTATATACAGAGAAATCTAACTGATGACCAGTTCATTCTGGTCAAAGCAGCATTACTTTCTATACTTTGAAGCAGTTACATATTACTGGTAAATACAACTTACCATGTATTTTAGATAGTTGTCTTGTTTCCAAAATTTGCTAAAAATATTAACATTCGTATTTTTAGCCTATATATCTAGCGGTCTTTATGAATACTTGGATTTTAAAAATAGAGGATCCTTTTACTAATGATCTTGTTTATAAATGGGAGAGCATGTGATTAGCTGATTCAGAAAATTGAAGCAGGAGGGTGCCTGTGATGTGTCACTGGATCAGGAAAGAGAAGTGGAAGTCAGAGCATGGATGCTGCTGAGTGCTGGGCTCCGGAAATCTCCTTTCTCAGTCTCCCTAGCATCACCGCAAACACATTCTGTAATAGATAATATAACCTCCAAATGATGCAGTGTCATCTTACTGCCGTGAGAAAATCCCAAAATGTGTTTTTAGGATAGGAATTATTGTTGGCATACATTACACTTGATATAGTTACTTGAAAACTATCTGGGGGGTTAAATGAAAAAAAAATCAATATTGAAAGTTTATACTTCTGGCATTGAAATGTAAAGACATTCTAGGAATGAAAGTTATACTTTGGGAGTCCATATTTACAAAAAGATTATCAAAGAGCCAAATTCAATTTTCTCCAGGCATTCATTCAGCTACTTAAAAGAAAGTTATGACTTATGCTGTTATTCTAAACCACAGGAGATATTTTTCTGAAATTCCCAGATCTTCTCAAATAAAAATGTACAGAATCATAGTAAATATTTAAGTTCAGCCTATTAACCCATGTTACAATACGGTTTCTTGGCCCGGGGCGGCCAGAGGTCCAGACCCACAGACCTGCAGCCCCAGCTTAGTCCCCCAGAAATGACTGAGACACTTATATTAAGTTCATGCTGTTTGGCCTATGGCTCAGGCACATTGCTAGCTAGCTCTTACATCTTAAATCAACCCATTTCCATTAATCTGTCTGCCACATGACCCGTGGCTCACCTGTGTTTCTTATGTGTGTTGCTCCTTTGGGCTTCTGGTTCGGTCTGTTCCTAACTCTGCCCTCTGTCTCCTATCCTGATTCCCCTCCTACTTCTTCTATGATGCCTGTCATGGGTCAAAATAGCTCCTTTATTTAAAGATTGATATTCATAGCATACAGAAAGACATTCCCACATCAAACCCATTAGCTGTAAATTATTACATTGTTCTCTATTCAAAGCCTAACCACTGGGTGTCCAAATTAATCTTTGGATTTTTTTTCCCTTGAAAATTAGTTTCAAGTAAGTATAAGGATTAAATCTCTGGTTTGAAAAGGTAACCAGTTCCGAGTTGTGAACTTTCCTGCTTCCATCACAACTGTCTGGTAACAGCATCTATTTGGTATGCATGGTAACTGTATTTAAGAGAAGTTTACCAGAAAAATACTAATGCTGTCTTAGAAAGGCATTTAGGAGGCTAAGTTCTTTTGTGAGCACCTCTAGAAATTATAAGGGATTTAAAGAAACTTTGTTTGTCTTCAGAGTAGTTGTCAAGTGAGGTTAAAACCTGCAGACTCACTTTTAATTTCCTTGCTGTGGTTCCCTAACCTCTGAAGTCTTATTCAAGTATACAATCCTATCATACATCATGGCGATTACTGTACATGTGAGTATACAATCCTATCATACATCATGCTGTACAAACGACCACACAGGACACACATTCAGAGAATCTTTTTTATGCTCTGCTCTTTTGGATGCTTTTTAAATTGTAAAATTGCTCATTTGAATTATTCAAAGAAAAGAGCTCAACATAAAGAGAGGCAAGTGTAAGCTCTCAACTACCAAGATTAATTATATGCCGTGGTTCAGCAGGAAGCCAAACAGCAAGATATTGAATCGAGAAGGGAAACATCCTAGTTCTCATTTACTTCTAACCACAAGCCCTTGAGACCGCTCTCTTCTGAAATGTGGAACTCAGTAACTGATGGCAAAGTATTTTCTTGATAAGAATTGTATTTCATTTTTTCATTATTTAAATTTTTTTGAGGCAGGATATCGTGTAGCTCAGGCTGGTTTCAAACTCACATGTTATCAAAGATTACCTTAAATATCTGATCTTCCTGCCTCAGTATCCCAAATGCTAGTATTAAAGACATTAGCAGCTGTGTCTAGCTGTATGTGTTGCTTCTGGAGATCAAACTTAGGCTTCAGATCTGTTTAATAGATGTAGGCTAACTAGTATGAGAAGCATACATAAAAACATTCTTGAAGATCAGTCACCTATGTATGTATGTATGTATATATGTATGTATGTATGTATGTATGAATGCATGTATATATGAATGTGTATGTATGTATCTCTCTATTTATCTATCTACCTATGCACTATCTATATGTCATCTCTTTGTCATCGATCTATCCATTCATCCATCTATTTGCATGCATGTATCTACGTGAATATGTGCACACATCTGTGTACAGAAGTCAGAAGATGGCATTGGGCATACTATAACTGCTGGACCACTTCTTTTGAAGTAGGGTCACCTCCTGAATTTAGGGGTTGCACCTTCCCAGCTAGACTGTAAGCTGGCACAACCAGGTGATGCTCCTGTTGCTTGCTGCCTCTTTTGGAAGCTTGTACTGGGATCTATACTCTGCTACCCATGACTGCAGAGCAAGAACGCTGCTGAACAGTCTCTCCAGCCTCAAATAAACATTCCCATTTTACTTGACTACTATTTTGGAAACTAGCATACTTTCAGATCACTGATTATTTTTTGACTGCTATTTTGGAAACTAGCATACTTTCAGATCACTGATTTTTTTTAAGAGTACAGAGGCTTAATGATATAATCAAATATAAATTCCACACATCTTTCTCAACTTATGAAGATAAGGTAAGATAATAAAGTATTGACAGAATAAATTATTTGACATTAGGTAAAACAACTTACGTTTGCATTTGTTGTAATTAAATTTGGGGGAACACATTTTTGTGTTCCTAAACTATTTTTTAAATATTTGAGCTCAGTGAACTATCTTTAGTTAATTTACAAATTTTGTATTGGCAAGTTAGAATTGTATATATTCAGAGTAAATTACATGATATTTGATGTGTGTGTATATGATAGTGGTTGTTATTGTGATATTATTAACTATTTTCTAAAATAAATATTCTAGATATTATAATTGCTAAGTTAGTGAATAATAACACACTTTTATATCTTAAAATCCTTTCCCCTATTTACCTGCTATGCTCTTATTTTATTTATTTTTCTTTTTTCTTTGTGCAACTCTTCTAATGAAACATTTATAATAGAATTTCCCTTGTTTCTGTTGTAATCAGAGTTGTAGTAAGTGATCAATGAACATTGTGCAGTACATGGCTTGATACAAAAGTCAATCAGAAGCCAGTAAGACACCTATCACATATTAAATAGACAATACGCTACCACTAACTATGCAAAACAGAAAGGTAATCATTCTTTGTTGTTGTTGCTTTGTTTATGAAATATTATCTCACTATGTAATCTCTGGTTAGCCTGGAACTTGCTCTGTAGACCAAGTAGGTCCAAGTGCTGGATTAAAGGTATGTGGGGCCAGCAAGCCCAGCCAAGTGCTAGCTTTTATTTATTAGCTTATTTACTGTGTTTGTTTGTGTATGTGTGTGCTGTATGTGTATGTGTGTGTGTATGTGTACTGTATGTGTCTGTGTGTTTGTGGTGTGTGTATGTGTGTATACTGTATGTGTCTGTGTGTTTGTGGTGTGTGTGTGGGTGTATGGGTGTGGTCTCTGTGTATGTGTGAGTGGTGTGTGTGTGTCTGTGTGTGGTGTGTGTGTATGTGTATGTGTGAGTGGTTTGTGCGTGTGTCTGTGTGTGGTGTGTGTGTGTGTGTGTGAGTGGTGTGTGTGTATGTGTGTATATGTGAGTGGTTTGTGTGTGTGTCTGTGTGTATGGTGTGTGTAAACCCTACCACACATGTGGAGATCAAAGGACAACTGGCAGGAGCTGATTTTCTCCTTCTGCCATGATGTTTCTGGGGATCAAACTCAGGTTGTCAGCCTTTGGCAGCAAGCACCCACTGAGCCATCTTGCAAGCCCTCATGGTGCAAAGTTCAATATATTTTTTTTTTTATCCTTCTCCCATGGCTTTTTCATTTTTTTTGACTTCTAAGATGTCTTTACTAATGCTACTATTATAATTATTAAATGAAATTCAATAGACAAAGGAAAAGTCACAGTTATTCTTAATGGACATCTTCAAGCTTTGTATAATTTCCTTCATATAGGTAGAAAAGAGCCGTGCCTGAGGCCATAGGCCTATACAATTCTACTACTTAGGAAGTTCAGAAAGGAAGGCTGATAGTTCAAAGCTAGCCTGCACCAATGGGGATGAAGGTCGGTGGGAGAGTACTTGTCTAGCCTATGCAAGACCCTAGGTTCAATTGGTGAAAGAGATAAAAGGTACTAGAAGTTTTTACAAAGAGGTTTTATTAGAATATGCAAAGCCATGTACAATCAGTTAAGGAAAATTAGCTAAAATTAGCAAATTGCTAACAAACTCACAGAACAAGCACTATCTTGAGGATTTACCATAGTCCACGAATGTAGGGTATGGTAGGTTTCAGGCTTTTAAAATTTTCAATTCTTTTGTCAAAAGTACTATTCAAATTACATTTTATTCAAAATACATCAAGGAAACCTATTATGCATCTACAGGCTACAGGAGAATCTTATAGAAAGCCATTCAAGTACAAAGCCAAGTTTCAAATATTAAAACGACTGGCAGTTTTCTAGTTCCTGTCTGTGTGCATACTTCCCTGAAAGTATTTCCTTTTTTTTTTCCACCTTGTAGACTGATTTTCTCTATGTTTTTTTTTATTTACATTGTTGAAGTTTCTTAATTACTCAATACAGAGAAATACAACTTCCAAAGGCCAATAGCAGTAGGCAGGCATCAAGGTAGGGTGATGATCATTTGGTGTGATAGTCATGGGTACAAGTCTCATGACAAGATTTGGTCATACTATGCACTCACAAACTCACCAAGATGAATGCATTAAGTTTATGCAGATTTTATGCCTATCAAATCCCAATAAAAACTTACAAATAATTTGGCAAGTTTAGGGAAATGTTAATACTCTACATATCAGATATTTACATTCCAATCATAACAGTAGCAAACTTTCAGTTATAAAATAGCAATGCAGGGGTGGAAGTCACTATATTAAAGGTTTGCAGCATTAGGTAGGTTGAGAACCACGGGTTTGGCAGAACAGGGCAACAGTTTTGTCTAAAAAACATCCAGAAGAAGCCATATTTTGCAAGTGACTTCTGATGATGTGAGGAAGCTGAAAAATGACTCTGTATCATGTGACCTCTCTACAAGGGGCCTATGTACAGTGTGGCGGGATTAAGGTGTCAGCTGATAAGGTCAGAAGAAGCTTATCTGGGAACGGGGACCCTGGAGGGGGTGTGGCCAACCCCATTAATAAGTGGCTGCTGGGACACGAGGACTCTCTATTCCTGGTTCCTGGCTGCTGGCTGCTAGAGAGACAGAATCGGAATCCATTGTCCTTCCATCACGTGTCCTTGGCTCATCCATCGCTTGGATATGCCAGTCCTTGTTCAGGTGCCACTATAAGCTGTTACTAATATCGTGAGTATTGATTTATATTCTAATAAATATTTATCTAAGCCACATAAAGATGGAAAATACAAGGAATGTCTGGATACTGTATGTTATTGTCTTATCTTTAAGTTTCTTGACAGAAAATGACTTAGTAAAAGCTGCTAAAAGACAGTTGACTATAAATGCTGTTGGATTAATTCAACGTATATATTTTGTAAATGAGTTTACTTTAAAATTGAAATTCAAAAATACGCTACTTTGGAGAAGAGGTTTTCCTTTTATTTTCACAGAAAATGAAAAACTGTGGATTTATTTCTGGATAAAGAACATAAAGTTTGATAGAGGAAGACCCCCTGAAAAATCTCCAATGGAAATGGATGGACCAGATGATTCAGCATTTCATAACACTTCTGTTGAAGTCTCTGGAGCTCTGTATCCAGAACAATTTCAGGGAGACTGGCTGTGATGACCCAGCCTTACAGACTACTCCACTAAAGACCTGTCCATAATCCTACATTTTCTTTGGATCCCCATGAGATTGTCAGCGCCCCCATTCAGCAGGAAGTAGCCTAGAGAACGACACCCACATTCCCAAAACATGGATTATGGATGTTTGTGTTTATTTACAGTGTTGTTTATAAGTTGTTATAGATAAGAGGGGAAAGAATATTAGATTTGGAGTTCTTTTTGTTTTAAAAGGAGAAAAGGGGATATGTAGGGGTATTGTATTACTTCATGGTAAATAATTGTCCCACCCACTGGTTTAATAAAAAGCGCTGATGGGCCAAAGGCAGGCAGGAAGTGTAGGTGGGGCTACGAGACTAAAAACTCTGAGAGCGGAATGCCAGAGAGAAGCCGAAAGAAGCAGAGGACAACTATGCTGCTCTAAAGAAAGGTACCGAGCTCCATGGCTGAACAAGAGACATGGGTTAGATGAAGGGTAGAGAGCTAGCAAGTGATAGCCTGGGCCTGGGGCTGATCAGCCTAAAACTATTGAAAGTGTCTGTGTGTCTCTGCGGGTCTGCGGGTCTGCGGGTCTGCGGGTCTGCGGGTCAGCGGGTCTGTGGGTCTGTGGGCCTAGTGAGGTTAGGCCCGAAAGTCTGGGCCAGAAACCTCATACTACAGTATAGGATTCATCAGTAGTAGCCATGTTTGTGATGTGGTCCAAGGAGCATTCAAGCAGAAAGCCAGTGTGTGTGTTGATATATTGTATATCTAATAAAATGTCTGAAAAATCAGAGGACAGAGTCGCCCACAGACCCAAGCCATGAAGGTCAGGGCATGGTGAGCTATGCTTTTAATCTCATCTCTTAGGAGGCAGAGATTGGTCTGTATCTCTGTGAGTTCAAGGCTTAACAGAACTAGGCAGTTGTTGCACACACCTCTATAATCCTTGAATCAGGAAGTAAGATAGTTCAGTGGAGAGAGAGAAGTGAGGAGTTCAGCTTCCTGTGCCACTTCCCTTGTTGGCTGGGGACAGAGAGGAAGGAGGCAGAGAATTCGGGAAGACAGGCTGAAGAGTTGGCTGGGTGAGGATTGGCTGTGCTTTATTCCCTGTCTCTCTAATATTTCAGCTTCCCTCCAGTACCTAACTCTGTGTTTTTATTATAATACCAAATAGAACTCGAGCAATAACTGTGAAAGGTACACGTACTGAGTTTTTACTTTGATGTAACAAGTACAGATTCATCTGTAGAGAGAAAATTCAACTTCTAAGATCTCAGCTGCTCCTTTTGGGCAGGATGTCTTGCAGTCCAGGTTGGCCTTGAGCTTGCTATATAGCAGATGCTGGCCTTGAACCTTTGATTCTCCTGACTTTATTTCCTAAGTTCTGGGGTTACAAGTATATGCCACTTTGCTTGTCAATAATTTTTTAATTGTTATTAGAAAAAATGTTGCAAGGAAGATAATAGTCTAAAGAATGAAGCTTGGAATGTCATTGAAGTTGTGTTGATGCTAATAGAGTAATATTTTGATAGGTCTAGATCATTAAAAAAAGGGAAAACCATGAGGCGATGGATATTAATTGGCTTGGTTTCTACAGTGTGTGCATAACACATCTCATTGTGCCCAATAAACAAATAACATATCTATGTGCATATATTTTTCCATTTTATCTTTTGTCATATATATCCTTGACATCTTTATTGTGTTTTCAGGATTCAACTTTTTTTCCATCCTCTGATTAGCTACCCCAATTTGCAGAGCACATGCTTTCTAAAAAGTAAACATTTGAGCATGTAATTATATGAAAATGTCTTTTTTTCCCACTCCTACAGTCAATTGATAGTTTGTGCTACTTGCAAATTACTTTCTCTTCAGAGTTTTTCACCTTGGGAAACCTCATCATACTTGGTATAAATCATTTTGGGCATTTTGTATACAGTTATTTATGGTTTTGTTTCATTTTTGGTGTACCTTTTCTTTAAATTATGTCTTGAATTTCTTATATAATTTTTTCTATTCCTGAAAATTCTATTGGTCAGATAGATATCTCTTAGATTTGATCACTTAACTTTAATTTTTTTAATCTGTTGTGAAATTCCTAGTAATTTTGTTGAAAGCCATAGGAAATATTCTTGATATTAATTAACACCTACAAGTTCTGTTTAAAGCTTTGAAAGAAAATTTCAATTAATTTTCTAATTTCTAGGAGTACTCTTCTGTTCAGAGTGTTCTTTTACTTTTTAGAACTAGCCAGTACGTTCTTATGGATTTAGGACTGTAGTAAATAACAAAACAACTATTTTTGTCATCTTTTTAAAAACCTTTCAAAGAAGATGATTATGGGTAATAAAATCATATGGCATATGGCACCCGTGATAAATTACTAAGCTTCTCTTGGCTTAGAAAATAAAACAAAAATAATAGGTAACCACATAAAATGATGGATATGCTAACTGTAGTTACTTCTTTGGTACCCAACTTATTGTGTGCCTTGATTATACACAGTGTAATTTGTCCTTTGAAGGAGCAAAGAGAACATTTTATATCCAATAGTGCTCTGTGCATGTTGGTGAATTTTCCTGTGGACTCATGTATAAACATCTGCTAATCCCAGATCGGGCACTAACAGCAGACAGCGGAGACAGATCTAGTGTGATGAACTAACTAGTTCTTTTGGGTTACTAACAGAAGCATGGGTGTCTCAAGGGCAGCCATCACTGAAAGTTTGTATCAGCATACATGTCAACTCAGAAAAACTGTATGGTTGGGCCCCCAGCACAACTCCGGAACAGCTCTGCACAAGGGTCTCCTCTCTCTCAGCAGTGCTTTACTGATCATCTAAATAAGAGGGCGGGGCCTCTTGGTCTTGTAACTTACTGAGGCTCTTGGTCTTTTTAAGTTTTGTGAGCTTTCTGAGGGTGGAATGTTTGTTACCTTTCTGCGTTTTGTATGTACCCTCTTCCCTCCAAGAATAAAAGTTTCGATTTGGAAGAAATAGCTATGCACAGCGGCATTTATTATACACAACCATGGCATTTATTATACACAGTATGCAAATGTCTGTTCCTGTTTGCTTTGCACAATTCTTTTTTTTAAACTTTCTTTTCATTTATTCTTTGAGTCTTTTACATCCCTGATCCTTTCCAACTCTCTCCCCACTAGAGGAAAACAAAATAAAATTTAAGAGAAAAAGGAAGAAAATGGAGAAAGAGGAAAATCACATGATGAAAACTGCTGTGTAACACACCGAGTCATGCAGTAAACCCCTATATCCTTACATTTTTACATGCAGACATTCATCGCAAAGAATCACTGGCCTGTTTCAAGGTCCCTTGGTCTCTGCTACACCATTGATGTTTGACTCTCGCTGGGATTTTTCGTGGATAGTCTGTTGCTGCCCTGTGTCGTGGAGATCCTGCAGTCTTGGGTCCAGACCAACCCCATGCACCCGCCCTCCCATCACCGTGTTACAACAGATCAACCTCCACCAACATGGTCAGCTCTACTGTACTGCTCAGGTGAGGTACAGGGTCCACTTTCCCGAGTGCTGCAGCTGGTAAGGGGGAGGATCAACTCCTTCACCCACCAGATGTGACAGAGTTAGCGGTGGGCGTCTTTCTGCTGCCCTAACTGCCACATGGTGTTGAGGGGACATGGAGAACAATTTAGCTCTCACAGCCTCAGGGCTATCTCATCCAAGCCTCTGCCAACTGAGTCAGCTTTACTGTGCTGCTTAGGCAGAGAGTAGGACCCGCTCTCCTGAGTGCTAGATAAGGGGGAGGATCAGTTTGCTCCCTGTTGTAGGCAGCACAGGGTGAGGGATAAGGGGAAGTATCCCCCCCCCCACACACACACACTGAAGCATAATGGGGACAGTTCTCCCATGTGCACAACATGAAGGCTGGCTCACCCACACCTCCACCAATAGGGTCAGCTCTATTGTGCCACCCAGGTAAGGTGCAGGGCCTGCTCTCTCGCATTTGGTTTGCACAGTTTTTAATTAGCTTATGTCACTGGCAGCGTAAGAAGTTAACATTAAATTAGCTAGAGGATTAATGAGAAGACATGTTATCAGTACTTATCATCTCAATCAGTTAAATTATTTTTCCAGTACTTTTTCATGTTTGCAGTCTATAGATTTATATTGTTCTGAATTAATAAAAAAATGTTTGAATCACAAATTCTTGAATAGCACATTAAACACCCCATCCCGAAACCACCACTATCAACTACCACTGAAACTATAACTTGACTATTAAAACCAGTGCTAACAAACACTTCTATTTTATTTTGAAATGTGTGACTATTAAAAGAGCCACGATCAGGCATGTGGTTAGTGAATAAAACAAGAGCCTTAGCATGATGATCTTCCTTGTTCATAACAATCCCATGTCATGTGGTCAGATGGCAGGATGTGGGAAGTGCCGTCAGGAAGAAGAACCACACTGGAAATCAGACAGCAACCGTACATTCAGTGGTAACTGCCAATGCGGTAAATCCCAAGCTGTGTTTCAGGAAGCAGCTGTTCTGAATAACAGCTCTGTTTCATGCACTGTGCTAGCTGTTGATGTTCCGTTCAATCTGCATGGCCTGTAAGGGAAGCATCAGAGCCAGCACTTCATAACCCGGGCTAGCTTTCAAGGTCACAACTAGTTACATTTTCAAGGATTTGACTAGCTGCTTCCTGAAAATATTTGGGGAAGAATGTTTTCTGTATTGACCTGGTTAACTTTTCTATTGCTGTAGTAGAACATCATGGCAACGTATAGAAGGCAACTTACAGAAGGAAGAGTTTATTTGGGGTTCACAGTTCCACAGGGTAAGAGTCCATAATCCTCACTAAGGGAAGCATTGCAGTTAAGCACTAGGTCATGAAGGCAGGAGCAGTCGAAAGCACACGTCTCAAACCTCAAGCAGGAAACAGAGAGGCTGATAAACTTCTAGCAAGGCCATACCTCCCAAGCCTCCCCAAACAGGGTCACCAGTGGGGAATCAATCATTCAAATGCCAGAAACTCTTGGGACACTCATTTTTCAAACTATTACGTACTGAAAAACTACTTTAAGAAAACCAAGGGACTGCATATAACTGCACAGACTCTTTTTGTGTGTGATTCTTTAAAGTAACTCAGTAATCTATCTATCTATCTATCTATCTATCTATCTATCTATCTATCTATCTATCTATCTATCTATCTATCTGTCTTATGGAGAATTTTCTTATAATTTGGTTCTAAAAGTAGAGATGTTTAAGGTATATAGGAGCACGAGTGTAGGTTATATAGAAGTACCACACCATCATATACAAGGGCTTGAGCATCCTTAGATTTTGATGTTCATGGAGCTTTAGACCTAATCCCACACAAACACAGAGGGACAGCTGCACCACTTTACCATTCAGATTAGGACATTGGTGCTTATTTGTTATTTACAAAAGGTTTACAATAGATATTGCTGAGTTATAAACACAAATGTTTTCAACTTTAAAGCATTATCCTTGATATGATTGGGAAAATCTATTTCATATCTCTCTAAATGGTTGCTTATTTTTGTAAATATTTAGCTTTGTCCATATGTTAGTTAATTCTGGACATCATGATTATAAAAAAGAATTCATGTTTCTGGAAACTGACATATTTTGCTTGTTTTAAAACAATGTAATTTATTGAAAAGTTAAGATTAATGATGTTTAATTTATGAACTATGCTGCTTTTCTAAATTTGTGAGCCAAGTCTGATAACTTCAGCTGATCCATAAATAAACAGAATTAAAATCCTCATTTCCTTCAGCAAATGTTTAATTAAGGAGAAAAAGCAAATAAGCAATGAATGGTCACTTGTAGAATAACCACAGTAAATTAGAAGTGAAATTTTAGAACATCTTTTGTTGTTCTAAAAATACATAAACACCTTTTGAATTAGCTCAACTGTATGAAGGAACTTAATTCTGCTTTGCACAAAAATCTTTTCAGAAGAGAGCTAGGAGTTTCTTATTTTGCATTTTAGAAGGTTAACCCCAAAGCAGGCCACAAAAAAATAAATGCAATTTCTGAGGAAAGAAGGAGCATCATTGTGTCATTTAGGAAGCAAATAGTCCAGAACGATAAACTTGGTGTGGGTGTTTGGGTTCAGACTTTAATTTGTTAGCTAGATGCGGTAGCAGAAGCCTGCAACTCTAGCACCTGGAAGGTGGAGGAAGGAGAATCATGAGCTCAAGGCTTTTCTCACAAAGTGGTGTTTAAGAAACCAAACCAAAGCAAAGCCAACAATGAAAGTTGACAAGAAGCATGCATGTAATTAATTGATGTAATATATGTCAGCATTGAAATAATTTTATCATAGACATGATTGCTAGCCTGTAATACACTATCTTTTTTTCCCCCTTTCTACATTTTCCTAGTCTGTTGTGGACTATGTAAGATCATGAATTCGAGGCAATGATAGGCTACAAAATGAGATCTTAGAAAACTGGTCATAGTGGTACCTGCTTTAATCCCAGCACTTGGGAGGCTGGGGTATCTCTGTGAGTTCTAGGCCAACCCAGGCTACATAGTGAGACCCCGCCTCAAAACAAAACAATGACAAAACTCTAGAAAATTAGTTTTACTCCAAGAAAGTATACAGAAAAGTGAGTGATGTACTCTATTTGTGTTATAAAACTCATTGGAATTTTTACTAAGAGCCTAGCTAGAAGCTATGATGAAAGAGAGAATTCTAACTAAAGATGTTTAATAGAATTTTCTTAAGTACGTCAATAGGTTGACAACAAAATAATAAAAACCTCAGGCTATTTATCTAGGCAATGTAAGGCATCTAAAAAGGCACATTGAGAAACAGAAATGTCTTCTTTTCCAAACACATTTCTTTAGGGCCTCAACAGTTATCACAACAAATAAAGCCTAAGACATATCTGCAATGTGGAGTTGCTGGGGACTGCCCTTTCCCCAGTGGATTAAGGTATCAAATGCCTTAATGTGTAAGAGTGAGCTGCAGTAAACTCCTGGCTTCCACCTTTCTTCCCAGAAAATGACAAGGATAACTAGCTAGCTTATCATGAGTGCTAGGAGCTAAGTCCACAATGGAGAGTTTCAATCTGATAAGGGGTAGATAATGACAAACAGGTTTTTAAGTAATTAAGAAAAAGAATAGGAGTTTCAATCAATTTACTAACACTCGGGAATAGAAAAACAGAATAAGGAATTCATCTCTGTTCTAGAACACAGGAGCTAAAATCACCTGCTTCTGCACACCTGCCTGCCAGTTTTTTTCCATGCCACCAATATTCACTTACACGGCAAGTTTTGTTTGCTAAAGGTAAAAGGATCTTAACTAGAAACCTGCAACATTCAGCTTCTGTAACATGTGTAGCTCTGGGGAAAAGGATTATGACAATGCCTAACCCTATATAAACCATTAACTATTTCTGATCATGACTGGGTGTCTTAGTTAGGGTTTCAGTTGCTGTGAAGCGATCCCATGATCATAACAACTTTTATAGAGAAAAACATTTCACTGGGCTGGCTTACAGTTTTAGAGGTTTAGTCCATTATCATCATGGTGGTACATGGTGGCATGCAGGCAGACAGGAGAAGGAGCTATATCTTGATCAGCAGACAACAGGAAGTAAACTGAGTGTCGCTATGAGAGACGCTTGAGCAAAGAAGACCTCAAACCCTACCCCCACAGTGACATACTTCCTCCAATAAGGCCACACCTACTCCAACAAACCATACCTCATAATAATTCCATTGTCTTTGGGGTCGGGGGCACATTTTCTTTCAAACCACCACACTGGGCCTCTAAGCAATATCTAGAAGCACAGTTATGTGCTGATTAAAGTTTTTTTTTTCCCCTTTTTCTCTGAGAGCTGAGAATTTTTTGTTGGGAAGGGAAAGCCCCCAACAGTTCTTCCTCTGCAGCTCAATTCAACAAGAAAAGAAAATAACTGGAATGTATCTGGATTGAAAAGGGGGGAACTTTATTATTTATGTTTGGCTGAAAACTCTGCCTGGACCCCATTCCACTCCATTCAAAACCACTCCTCTCAGAAAGACCACCCAAAGTCTGGGCTCCTCCCTTGAAGCTCAAAATGGTGCTTAAAGGGTATTTAAGCTCCCACCTCTAGACCAGTGATGTGATTTCTCCTGCTCCCTCCCCTTCCCTCACATCTGGGGGCTGAAAAGTCACCCTAGAGTACTTGGCCCAATAAACCTGCTCTTTTTAATTTGGCTTGATCTGGCTTACTGCATTGGTGGAGAAACCTAATTCCAGGACACAAAAACCTATCATTTTTAGGTGATTTGAATGGAATAATAGTAAAATATTATGAACTATTTACATTGTTGAACATATAAAAAAGCAGCTTCAGATTTTATATAATTTTAGTAGTTTTGACTATATTGACAAAATCGAAACACTAAGGCCAGTCAAGAATGGATCATTGAAAAACACTAGCAATAACTTTTGGTAGATAAACAAATAATGGTAGCTCTACATTCTCAGATGAATTTTACAAGTGTATGTGTGCAACTGGAACAGGTCATAGAATTCTATAGACAGGGGAATTCACTATCCAGAGCCTCAAACAAAGAGCATCATACAATGTGTTGGTTAGAAAATAACCATCATTACTACAAAAGTTTGAAAGGAGAACAAATATTGTAAAAGTCTGGATGCTAGAAATGGGCTGTTAGAACTGCGGAACTTCTACTTGATGATTTTTACTGGAAGGACACTTCAAGTTCCTTCTCATATAGACATGAATTTTTGTCCTAGAAAGTTGTGAATTTTACATGTAATACTTTACATCATTATGTGTGGTCATTTCATAATTCAGAAATTTTATTTTGAAATTAAATATTTGGTTAAGAAGTTAATGTTCGTTATCCTTCAGTTTATATGTGAAATTGATCATAGGATCCCTTGTAGATATCAAAATATGTAGATACTCAAGTACTTTATATAAAATAGCATAGCACTTGTATATAACCCACACATATGCCTCGGTGTACTTTAAATCATGTCTCCATTATCTATTAGAAATGACTCAATGTGAAAGCTATGCAAATGGTTATTTTTATTGTATTTTAGGGAATAACAATAAAGAGAAGTCTACTTATTCAGACACTTTTTTTCTGAATGTCCACTGAATATTTTTTATGGTTGGTTGAGTTAATAGGAATGGAATCCATAGACATGGAGGCCTGATTACAAATATAGTTTTTAAGGATCAATAGCACACACCAATTTTGGCTTTATTACTCTTTATCCTTTTGATGTAATTTTCCCAAGGTGAGAAACGTAATGTGTTTTTTATAGTGCTGGAGACTGACCTCAGAACCATGTACATCTACGCACACTCACAATCAATGAACTTATCTTCAAATCTTTTCTGTGCCATTCATTCATCCATTCAACAAATATTCTAGGTTATATACCAAGCAATATTATAAATACAGGGTATGAATGAGAAAGAATTATAATTCCTATTAATAGAGATAATAACCCAGTGAGAGAAGTATAAGATAGAATTCTTTTGCTATCATGTAAAGCTAGAAGTTTCCACAGAGAAATGAACATACTATTCACATGATATTCCAAACATTAGCCAGGCATAAGTAATACACAATACAGTACTTCTAGTTTTCAAAGGGCAGAGGCACAAGGATGCTCAGCAGGTTTCAGACCGAACAGAGATACATATTGAGATAATGTCTCAAGATTATCACAACTATGGCCAGCAACCACAAAAAGCCTTCCAAATGCTGTTCGTTCCAATGGAGGCAAGACTGGTAACCTTTTACTAGAAGCAAAGAAAGAAGTTGAGGAAATAGAGGTTAATTAAATGAACCATGTGTAAGAAATAATTAAAAACAATTATCATTAACCATTAAATAATTACAATAAACATTCCCACTGGCCATTTAATTTACAGACACGATCTTATCTCAACATTATAAAATTTCAATAACTTTTGTACCTGCAGTTTTATTTTCCTACACTACTTTTGTAGCTCTATTCCTAGGGGAAATTATTGCTTATATATAAAACATTTTATTGAAATCTCATTTCCCACAGTATATGTTTAAAGGCAAAAATTAATGTAAGTAACTATGCAGTAAATTTTTACTTCAGTGTGACTTTTATATAACTGCTAATCCTTAAAATTTCTTTCCCTTGAGATTTTTAATGAAAGACTCATGAAGGAGTAAACAGAAAAGTGAAATCTAAAATACATCTCTCAATAATTAAAACTTTTAGATTAGTGAAATAAATAAGTAGTACATAATAAGTAGTAATAAATGTTAGATACAAAAAATTATCTCAGTGGAGGCCGATATCTCAGCAGCATAGGAGTCAGAGAGCAGTAGGCACTGGGTCAGTCTGCCCAGTCAAGGTCTAGGGATTCACTTCCTTCAGGTTCCCTAATCTCCCAAAGCAGCAGCACAGTGTGGGGTCAGGTATTCCAACACACCTTTCTATGGGACACTTCACATTCAAAGCACAATTTAAGATGTTTAAAGGAGGGTAGAAAAGTGTTTGCAAGAGTCTTGAAGGGCTTAATAAATCTCTAGATATGAGAGAACTTTGTGAAATTATTAGACTCGTGCCTTTTTTAATATAGGGAGCTCTGTAATGACTTTTTTTTTCTTTTCTTTGTTTTTTTTTTCTTTTTCCTTAGTAGTCTAGATGGTTGTCTTAATTAGGGTTTTCTATTGCTGCAGTGCAACACCATGACCAAAATGCAAGACAGGGAGGAAAGAGTATATTGGGCTTCCACTTCCACCATTCTTTAGCATCAAAAGAAGTCAGGGCAGGAACCTAGAGGCAGGAGCTGATGCAGAGGCCATGGAGAAGTGCTGCTTATTGGCTTGATCCTCATGACTTGCTGAGCCTGCTTTCTTATAGAATCGAGGACCACCAGTCCAGGGATGGCACTACCCACAATGCACTGGGCCCTCCTCCATCAATCACTAATGAAGAAAATGCCTTACATACTTGTCTACAACTCTGATCTTATAGAGGCATTTTATTTGAGGTTTCCTCCTCTCCGATGACTTTAACTTGTGTCAAGTTTGTGTCCAGCAAAATGGTGTCCTTGGTATTTTGAAGACATGGCCTCCTAAGTCTTCGTAAGACATGGGTGCCTGAGTTTGGTAAGCTATGTCTCTGGCTCATTCTTTTTTCCAATTAAATAAGATTCCTATTCTCAGTTTACCCTTGCCATTTCAATAAACCTACACTTAGATTCTTTGCATACCAAAGGTTTTTACAGGATATGTCTGTCTGATAAGGACTGATTTGGGAAGCCATCTTTGACCACACTAAATATGCATACATCTGCTGTGACTGTAAATGAAGATGACCAACACTCAGCACATAGAAGTCTATCACAAGCCTCTGTCTTCCGTATGCCTTAGTTTAATTTTTGACACCTTCTTAACTGCAGAAACCATGTCTTCTGGCTAAAACATCCTTCCTTCTATAGGATGAGGAACTATCGACCACAGTTCTTCAGTAGTCTTCCCAGAGGACCATACTTTTATATGGCAAAGCCTCAGCTTACAGTACTGATTTAACAACCAAATTCTTGGCTATCTTCTCTTACATTCCCATTGCCCTTGTGGGTTTCATACTTATTCATACTTTTAATGCTGTATTTGCATGGAACAGAAATAAATGCATATGTTAATACTGTCATTTTTAGAAGACTAGATATTTTTATGTGAGAAATCCCAGCAAAATGTTTCATAGATGAGTTTTCTGGTTATAATAAATGTGTATTATGTAAGTGACCTTGCTCAAACTACATTTCTGGAAGTGATTTTAAAAAAGCTTTAAAAATTATTCAGTGCTTACTTTTACTGATCTAACAATACTGATGTTTTAATATAATTTTGTAATATGGCAGAATATATATGAACACTCTTGGTTTGTATGAACTGTATTATATATACATCCTGGAAGAGAGATGACTTAGCTTTCACTTCTAGAAAAACTCCAGTTACCAAATTCAATTCTCTAGAGTTTTTCTCTCAGAGAAAAAGATTTTTAGTTCCTTCTCTTTTTTTGTGTGATTTTTCAGGTTCATGTTTGAAAAGGTCCTTAAGAAATTAAAAAAGACAATTTTACTATCATCATGTAAACTATTTTGAAAAATGCCACTGAAATGATAAATATTTCAAAATACAAAGTCTATTTTAGATCTATACATGAGGAAAGTGTCCAGAAATAGATTGTAACAGTCAAAAAGTAAATATGCCCAAGTTAAACAAGTTAGAGAATCATCAGCTTTACTTAGATTATGTCAAGGTAAATGGAAATCATCGCTACTGTTTTCTTCCATCATTTTTCTTATTCATTTATCTGTGTACATGTGTGTATGTGTGTGTGTGTATGTCTGTGTGTATCTCTGTGTGTATATATGTGTATGTGTGTATATGTGTGTGTGTATATATGTATGCTTGTGTGTGTATGTGCGTGTGTGTATGTATGTATGCCTGTGTGTGTATGTGTGTGTGTGGTGTGTGTGTCTGTGTGTGTATGTGTGTGTATATGTGTGTGTATGTACCTGTGTGTGTATGTATGCATGTGTGTATGTGTATGTACCCATGTGTGTGTGTGTGTGTGTGTGTGTGTGTGTGTGATCTGGGCTTAGAACTGGATCCAGATGCTCTACAACAACAGCAAGTGCCTTTAAGCACTGAGTCATTATTCATGTCCTGTCAAATAATTCTTTTTTAATGAGCTCTGAGAATTTGAACACAGGTCTTCATGCTCTAAGCCTTTTTTTTTTTTTTTTTTTTAAATCAAGACAAATACTGATGAGGTACATGGACTTTTGTGTTCATGTCTATTGAGTTTGTTGTTGTTGTTGTTTGGGCCTTGGTTTAAGAAGCCATGTTGATAGGACTTCATGTCTGTAGCTTTTCTGACATTTTAGGACACACTATCTCACAGGAAATTTCCCCTAGCTCTCAGCCCGCCCCCCCAATGATCCTTGAGCTTTCTGTTTAAGAGTTGCATTATAGATGTGTAGATGTATAAGAATGACCAGATAAATATTCCTTGTGCAATCATTTGTTACTGACTTTCTAATTATTTGAACATACATTCCTCTTTCATAGGATATATCTCCTTTACTAGCTGTGAGCTACTGAGAATAATAGTCTTGTCTTACCTGTCTTATTGTTCACTGCACTGTCCACAGTAAACAGATAACATATGCATGTCTGATTAGTAGATGGGCAGTGAGTGATCTGATGTCAATGATCAGTGAGTTTGGAGGAAAACAATATGCTTAAGTTAATGCTTTTCCTCTTGATTTTTAAATTCAACCATTGTACAAGAGGCATGATTCCATTCTGAGATTTGTCTGGTTCTGGAGGGATAATCTGATAGGGCCACTCTATCACACTCTCAATTAAACCTTTAAGAAACTTAGTATTTTATATTCAGCCACCTAGTTCTCATGTCTAAGTCTCTGATAGTTAACTCATTTCTTTTACAATTTTTTCTTTTCATTTTACCTATCATTCTTATCATTTTTACCAACTTCCCTCTTCCTGTGCCCCCTTTACCTCCTCCCCTACCCCCATTCAGTCCTCAAAGAGGGCAAGGCTTCCCGTGGGGAGTTAACAAACACTGGCACATCAAGTTGAGGCAGCACCCAGCCCCTCATCAGGGTGAGCAAGGTATCCCAACATAGGGAATGGGCTTTAAAAACACAGCTCATGGACCATGGATAAATCCTGATCCTACTGCCAGGGACCCCACAAACAGACCGAGCTATACAACTGTCACCCCATTCAGGGGGCCTAGTTTGGTCCCCTGAAGGTTCCCCACCTGTCAGTCCAGAGTTCAAGGGCTCCCACTAGCTCATGTGAGTGGTCTCTGTGGATCTCCCCATCATGATCTTGAGCCTCCTGTCGATACAATCCCTCCTCCCTCTCTTTGATGGAACTCCAGGTTCTTTGCCCCGTGCCTAGATGTATATCTCTGCATCTGCTTCCATCATAGAGTCTTACTGGATGAAGACTCTATGATTACAGTTAGGGTGTTCACTAATCTGATTAATAGGGTAGGCCAGCTCAGGCACCCTCTCCACTATTGTTAGTAGTCTAAGCTGGGGCCATCCTGGAGGTTCTTGAGAATTTTCCTAGTATCAGGTTTCTCCCTAATCCCATAATGGCTCCCTCTATCAAGATATCTTTTTCATTGCTCTCCCTCTCTGGCCCTCCTCCTACTCAACCATCCTGTTCACTCATGTTCTCATCCTCCATTCCCTTCTTCTCCTCTCTTCCGGTTTATCCAGTGACCAACAGCTCTCTAAGTAGAATTAAGGTAAACCCAACAAAAGGGAGAGCACATACCTGATAATAGAGACATAGCCAAAATACCTAGGGCCAATAAAGTCATGGATCTTGGAAGAGAATTTACAGTTACCACCTTACTAAGCCAGCATAATTCTTGACTACAGTCTAAATATTTATCTTTAGGTAAATTAGTCCTCGACTCTCAACAAAGAAACTTCTCTTTGCAAAGGATAGGGACTATTTCAGAAGACCACGAGCAACCAAAATGCAGAGAAGAGGAGATCATGTGATGACTAGTCCCACTTGACACAACTCTTGTGCCTAAAGCTCAGGGGTCATTGGGGATTGGAGACTTGTGAGTCAGAGGAAGTTTGCTGTGAGATTATGCCTTCTAAGAATGTCAGAGAAGCTATACCCATGAAGTTTCATCAACAAGGCTTTTAAAACAAGACCTGAACAAGAAGGGCACCAACAGACTTGCCAATGCAAAAGGGAGAAGCTCATGAGGTCTCAGCATTGGACAATGATGCTGAGAACAGTAGAAATAATCTTTGTTGGAGAAGAACCGACACTCCCCAGTTGGTTAAATACTGTCAAATGATCATCCATGAAATCATATACACACAAGTAACATGGATTGAGCAGCTTATACTAACATATTTAGGAATATTCATATATTATATATAATCTGTGTATATATATACACATGGAGAAGAATTAAAGAAAAAGAGGCATGAATTTAAGAATAAGCAACTGGGGCTACAAAAGAGGGGCCAGAAAGAAGAAAGAGAAGGAGGAAATGATGTAATTATATCATAATTTAAAAAATAAAAAGCATTATATGAAGACTAATAATTTACTTGCAAATGGTTCCTAATTAAAACGTTGTTAATCTTGTATCATCAAAGTGCTCATGTATGTTATCTTTTAAAAAAGTTTTAGAGTCTTTTCACATCATGCATTCCAATCCCACTTATCTTCCTGTCCCCTTTCATTCATCCTCTGCTCTTGCAACACCTCCCTCCAATCAAAACGAAATCTAAAAGAAAAACAAAGACAAAACAAAACAAAAGAAAAGAATCTTGTAAAAGTTGTGATGTTGCCACTGAGTCACATAGTTTACCCTTTAGTCCATTTACCTTTTCTTGCCATGAGTCATTGGTTTGGCTTGAGGCCTCTGGCTTCTTCTGCCACATTACAGATAATGGGCTCTCATTGGGCTCCTCTTGGACATCCTGTTGTCCTGTGTCATGGAGATCCTATTGTTTTGGATCTGTAGTTTCATCCCTTCACATGCTCCAACAGTTTATAGATTTGGTGGATGCTGGGGTGGGCCAACTCATAGCCCTGGTTCTGGGCCTGGGTGGTACCTGGGCTGTTCAGCCCTCTAGCTTTCCCCCATCGTCCCACATGGGCAAACTCCCCAGCACTGTCTCCACTAGCTCACTCAGATACAGGCTGCAACAAACAATGGGTCCAGTTCTCCTGCTCTGAGGTCCTCAGATCCAAGTCATATCACTACCATCACACTCACATCACCAGGGCCACATCTACTGCTTTGCCCAGGCACAATGCAGGTTCCTCTCTCCTGATTGTTCTAAGAGCTATATGGGGGTGGGGGAAATCAATTTTTCTCCTTTTATTTTCTCAGGGCTGACTCAACTGCAATCTGGACAACAGGGTTAACTCTAGTGTATTGTCCTGGCGGGGTGCAGGGCCTACTCTCCAGTGTGTTGCAGCTGGTGAGGTTCAGGGTTAGTTCTCTCACTCTAGTACCTTGGGGCCAGCTCTCTCATCTGCCTGCCACAGGCAGCAAGGGGCAAAGAGCATCTTTCTCTCACCCATGCCACTGCATGGTAGACAAGGGGAGACAATATCAGCTCTGTTGCTCTTATACCCTTAGAGTCAACTCACCTACATGCTGCTCACTGGGTCAGCTCTAGTGTGCTGCCCTGGTGAGATGCATGCCTGTGGTGAGAGATGGGGCTACATGCTCTCCCCTGAGGTACAGGGACAGCTTTCTTGCTACATTATCCATTCGAAAGCCAGCTATTTCACCAACAGTGAAGGGCATGGTTGGCTCAGCACAGCATATTTCCAATGATCCATTATGCTAACATGGGCCATGGACAGACATAATCACAGACCCCAGCTTCTGCAGGTATCAGACATGGCCCTTACAACAGTTCAGCCCGGACATCACCATGCCTTGCTGGCAGCACAGATCATTCAGATCATTATGGTCCTGGTTACAGCATGATTTTCAGGCACCAAAATGATCACAGGTGGCAGATCAGACCCTAAGCATCTGCAGAGCTGTTGGTGGTAACAAGTGCCACGGACATCACTTCAGTGATGCAGGGGTCACTGCTGTAGGGCTGTGGATCCAGACATAGCCCTAGGCTGTGGCCTATGCCCAAATGTCTCCATGGCCCCAGGTGGCAGCACCAGTCTAGATCATTATGGCTCCCGGCAATGGTGGGTTCCTCAGACACCAAAGGCCTTAGGTGGCTGACCAGGCCTTGGTCATCCATATGGCCCTCGTTGGTAACAGGATCCAAGAACATCAGTTCAGACTCTGGCAGCTTTAGGGTCATGGAGCCAGACATAGTCATCTGCAGCAACCCTGGCCCGGATGACACGATGACCTTGGATGACAGCATAGGCCACTCACATCAACATGTCCATGGTGGCAGCATGGCCCCCAACACTCTCATGGCCACAGGTTACTGTCTAGCCCCCAGGCATCTATATGGTCTTTTTGTTGGCAATATGGGTCACAGATATCAACACAACCCCTGGCTGTGTGGTAGGACCATATACTCAGGTGGCAACCTGGGCCTAGGACCAGCATGGTCCTGTGGCAGCATGGCTCTTAGGCACCAACATGGTGGCTCAGATCCCTGTCACCAGCACAGTCTTAGATGGTATCAGAAGCTACAGACATCAACATAGCCTCTGGCTGTGGCAGGGCCATGTATCTGTGCTATCTTATGTATTTATTCATGCACACACGTACACATACACAGATGCTCCTTACTTTTTTTTTTTTTTTTTTTCGAGATGGGCTTTCCTATAATTCACTATGTAGACCAGGCTGTCCTTAAACTCATAGAGATCTGCCTGATTTTGCCTCCTGAGTGCTACAGTTAAAGGCATGTGTCATGATACTCAGCAATACAACTCATATTTTAAGCAGGGCCTTGTTATGTAGGCCAGTACTGTGGTTTGAATATAAAATGTCCTCTATATGCTCACATATTAGAACACTTGGTGTCCAGGTAATGCCACTCTTTGGGAAAGCTACAGACCCTTTGGGTGGGGGGTGGGTGAAGCCTTGTTGGAGGAAGCATGCCACTGAGGGTGGGCTTTGGAGTTTCATAGCCTGGTTCATCTTGTTCTCTTTCTACTCTCTGTATAGATGGAATGTGGTCATCCATGCCTTGTCTCCATGTTGAAATACTTTATTTTTTTTTACTGTTTCTTTGCGACTGTAAGAAAACCTTTCCTCCCCTAAGTAGATTTTTTTTTTTGTCAATGTATTTTATCACAACAATAAAAAAGAAACTAACACATCTAGGCTGGCCTCTAATTCATGATCTTCCGGTCTCTGCTTCCCAAGTGCCAGCATTACCCTTTGATTTCTTTTTCTTGTCTTATTGCTTTAGCTAGAACTTTGATATGGAGATGGTGAATAGATATGGAGAGTGGACAGCCTTGTCTTGTTCCTGATTTTAATGGGATCACTTCCATCTTCTAAATCTCTCCACTTCATTTCACACTGGCTCTCAGCTTGCTGTATATTGCCTTTATTATACTTAGGCATAATCCTTATATCCTTAATCTTTCCAAAACTTTTATCCTGAAGGGGTTTTAGATTTTGTCAAAGGATTTTAAAGGAGCTAATGAGATGATCTGTTGTGGATTTGTTGTTGTTGTTGTTGTTTTAACTAGGAAAAGATATGCTACATTTGTTTATGCTGCATTTGTTTAGCAATGTAAAGATGTGTTGCTTTGCCTGCCTAAGGTACCTGATTGGCCTAATAAAAAGCTGAATGGCCAATAGCTAGGCAGTGGAGGGAAAGGTGGGGCTGGTGGGCAGGGAGAATCAATGGGAGGGGGAAATATAGACTTGAGAAAAGAACATGGAAGAGAAGGAGATGCCTGGAGCTGCCAAACAGACATTAAGTAGGATATAGAGAATGAAAGATTAAAAATCTCCCAGTCAAAATAGATGAAGAGAAACAGTTTAACTTAAGTAATAAGAGCTAGTGGTACAAGCATAGTATAAGAGTGAGCATTCATAACTAATATTAAGTCTATGTGTCTTTATTTGGGAGCTGGTGGCCAAAGAGAAAGCCTGCTACATTTTCCCTCCCAACATGGAGCCTGAATTTACACATAGGACCTGAAAAAAAGAGAAAGATTAAAAGAAGAAGAAGAAACTAGATACGACACTTTTAAGTGGCTCTGCCATACAAAGACCACTTGAGTAACTGCCACATTATGCAAAAATAAACAAGCTAAGTAAAAATGTCTGCCACAGTTCAAGTGTCAGCTTCCTAGAGCTGGGGTGGTTAAATGCAGCTCCTAGTTAAATGCTTAAATGGGCTTGAAGAGAACAGGACAAACTCCATTTTGAAAAAGAACTCCATTTTAAACAGAACCTCACCAAGGGCTAAACTTAGCTTCTCTCACTTCCATAAAGTTTTAAAAACAAACACAAATGGCCCCAAGCAGCTCAGAGGCCCAGTCAGTGTGACTCCACCAATGTATAGAAAGTTTTAGTAAACAATATCAGTGTGGCTCCAAATGTCCTTGCAGCCGCTGATGCTGGTGGAAATTCTCCATATTCCCTTAAACCTGAATTCCCTGCTTCTCCTTTAGAAATATTTCACTGTGAGGGTTGGGTAAGGGCATTTTATCTACCTGCTGCTGCATTGGAGTTCTGAGATTCAGCCCAAACCTAGAGTTGTATTCAAAAAATCTTTTTGTATTTGCACTGGACATGTGGCTCTGTGGTGGTCTTGTTGGAGGGGTTGTGACGTGAGAACAACAGCTTAAGGCTCAGTCCTCAAGGAGGGAGTAGAGGCAGCCATCAGAGCCACAGAAGACAGCCTAGCTATGACTTAGCAATTTAATGTTTGTTTCAGTAGGTCAGAAAAAGCTAGAGATATGCAGTAAAGACAGGTCAAGGTAGAAAAAAAAATCCTCTAAATATGTATAGACAGTCATAAGGAAAATAGTTTAAAATAATAGTAAAGACTTTAAAGAGAGAATAGAGTGATATAAAGAAAAAGAAAGCCACATAAAGTTGGGAAATACACAGGGAATATGGATCCTGTATGGTGTTGTGTTGAATTTGAGTTTTTTGAATGCTGATGAACAAATGACAGCTGTTGAGAAATACTGGATTGTAAATGGGACTGCTGAGTTAAACCAGCCTAGTTAAGACTAGATACTGTCTTAACTTTAAGATGCAATTCAGATAATGTATTGCATTGGGGAAGAGCCTGTGGAAACAAAAGTCTGTGGTTAATAGAGATCAAGTGTCCTGAAAAATCTTGCAACAGACATAAATAGCCAGGAAAAGCTAACACACACACACACACACACACACACACACACACACACACACACACACACCCGTCTATATGGGAACAGTTCTGAGACTGGACAACAAATGTTACAACTAGTTTTCACAGGATTTGAGCATTAACTTGACTTTTCAAGGTCCTCTGGAGATGCTGTCACCCTCAGACAATACTAAGCAGTTTAGGGAACACAATGTCGACATTCCCAACAAGTCAGGTAGATGCTTTTTGGTCATTTGGTAGGTTATGAATGTTTGTCATCATTTAGTGGGGATATGAGAATATAGAATAAAAAGATAACTACCAACCTCAAATATTTTACATTGATATGGATTTCTGAATAAATATGCGCTGTAGCTGGAAAGAAATCCTCGAAGCACTAGCACAGGCAGGGGAATTACTGAATGTGGCTAACCTAAGAAGTGTATCTGATATGAGGACAGAACATATTTGGGAAGTTTATTGACATCAAACCATTCATCAGTTGTTTGGGGGCTGTTTTATAGCTACTGACATCTGAGTATGAGTAAGCTCCCATACTTTCCATGCCCAATATGTTCTGTTTCTTTTAAAGTGCCCACTGGATTATGAACAAAATTACTACCACCACCATTCCTTTATTAGAAATATATATACACATACATTAATTTCATGTATACAATGTATTAGATCACATTCATCTCCCTGCTCCCTTCTTTCAAAAATGTTGATTTAAAAATATTTTATGTGTATAGTGTTTGAATGCACGTATATCTGTGAACCACAGATGTGCAGTGCCATGAAGGAGAGAGACAGGGCATCAGATCTCATGCTACTGGACTTACAGAAAGTTGTGAGCCACCATGTGGGTGCTGGAAATTGAACCTGGGGTCCTCTGGGATAGCAGCCAATGCTCTTAACCACCAACCCACTGTTGTGGGATTCAGGTGTCAGCTGATAAGGTCCAAAGAAGCTTATCCAGGGTCCCGGGCTCCTGGAAGGGGTGTGGCCGACCCCTTTGATAAGGGGCTGCTGGGACGCTGGGGGGCTCTCTTCCTGGTTCCTGGCTGCTGGAGGAAGGACCCCTTCGTCCGTCCGTCTGCAGACTTCGGTCCCTACTGTACTTGGTTACCTGTACCGTGAGTTCTAGATTATATTCTAATAAATATTTTTCTAGTATTGGTGTTCTTGTGGGTAAACTCCGCCTACATCTGGCGCCCAAAAACAACGCCCAAATTCCCCAAATATTGTTTCTAAATGTTTGTTTTCATTATAAATGGTTAATGGTCATAGTCAATCTCTTTCTAAGAAAAAACGGGGGATATGGTATGTGAATGCTTTTTTAAAAAATTAGATTATTGAATTTACAGGTAATCAGCTGTTAATCTCAAACTGCTTTACATTGGTATAGATTTTGGTTTATTGATACAAATTTAAAGTCAATTTTATTATGCTGTATGTGTTTTTCTATTCTTGTTTAAGATATGATGTTCATGTAACTGTTTTAAAATTGTAATGTATAATTAAGAAATAAAGGTTAATAGTCACTTTTGATAATCAAACTTATAGTTAGGTTAGTTAGGATTTTTAGGTATACAAAGATATATTTCAATTAGATAGGTAATCTTCAAATACTTCTAAGACCTACAGAATATGGCATTTAAAATGTTTTAAGAGCTTAGACTTTTCTAGACAGTGAGACTGGTCTGCTCCTGGCAGCACTAATTTACTTCAACAGGAAGGTGGGCATTGAAGAAACTCCATATAAAGTCTCATCTATTTGTGGTAATGGTAAGCCACTGGAGAAAAAACTGTTTTTATATTGACTGCTTGACAGTATGCTGTTTAAACTGGACATGCAGGTTCCATAAAAAGATGACCTCTGGACTTTGGCAGAGCAAGCCAAGATCATCATTCGGGTTCCTGCTTTACAGAGAAAACTGTCAGACATTCTTCAAGACTCAAGGAGAAACAATGGATGAACTGTGCCAAAATGGACAGAGCAGATTTCCTGCTTCACTGAAATGAAAAGAGACTTTGGGCCTGTAGGCTGAAGATAAATGCCCCAACCTTATAAAGGAACTTTGAGTGACTGTCCAGGCAGATAGGTGTCATCTCTGTCCTTTCTAGATTTTAGAGGTCGTTTGCACTTCTGGTTTACTTGGATAAATATTATATCCTTCTGTGGTCTTTGATGTAGTTGAAGATTAGATAGTTATATGTACAGTTTTTCTTAGTCATTTGAAAAGTATATTAGATATGAAACTTTAGATTCATAAAGATAAGGTAGATAAAATGTTTTCTTTAATTTTGCTAAGTGCAAGTAGACTAGATATTGTAACTGTAATTCTTGCTTGATGGCTATTTTGTTATATGTAATTTTGCTATGTTAAAATTGAAACCTTCCTTTTTGATTAGAGAAAAAAGGGGAAATGTGGGAATATATTTGTGCGTACTGTATCTTTAAATAAAGGAGCTGGTTTAGGCCATGGCAGGTACCATAGAGGAAGTGGGAGGAGAGTCAGTTCAGGTAATAGAAGCAGGGCGGAGTTAGAAGCAGACCGCGCGGAAGCCGCCGACATGTAAAGAACACTGGTGAGCTACGGGCTGGGCCCACGTGGCCCGCAGATTAATAGAAATGAGTTGATTTAAAATGTAAGAGCTAGCTAGCAATGTGCCTGAGCCATAGGCCAAACAGCATAAACTTAATATAAGCCTCTGAGTTATTTTTGGGGACCCGGGCGGCGGTGGGTTCCTAGGCGGTCTCGGGCGGCGGGTCTGTGGGTCTAAGTCTCCGGACGCCCGGGACCGAGAAACCGCACTACAACAACCCACCTCTCCAAGCTTTTAAAAAAATAATCGATCAAATAAACAACACCCAGTCCACTTTTTGGTGTCTTTAGTCTCATGGATGTTGGGCTATCCTCTAGTGCATGACAACGTCTTTAAAGACAATTAACTCTCCAGCTCCTAGAAGCCATTTGTGCATAGCCCCTTAGCTAGGGATGAGGGTTTAACAGCTGCTTCCAGTTTATCACGTGGCATTTCTTTAGTAAAGCACTTAACTGCCATGCAATGAATCGTTACTTTCTTGTCTGTAGTGAAATGATAATTTCTTTGTCTGCCACCTTATGTAGAGACATACTTGGCGTTCAACAGGCGTTAAGAAAAATTTTAAAAATTCCATCCACTCTACAATTGACACTTGACAGTCTAATCAGTCTGGCTTTCACTGTTGTGCTTTTATTGCCTGCCTCTTTCCTCTGGTTCTCCTTGCCTTGTGCAGATCGAAGTTCAGAGACCTCCTCCTGGATTCATCCCTCCTTCCGCCGTGAGGGCGAGCTGACGTCAGGCGCAGCCGGGGCGTTCCCGTCAGGTTCGCCAGGCAGAGCCTGAAGTGTCTGTGGTTCAGCTCCGGGGCGTGAGCTCTGTCGGTACCGATGAACCCCCAGCATGGAACCCCAGCCCCACCCCGCTCCTAGTCTCCAAACCCAGAGCCGCGTTCTCCAGTACGAAGGCACTCAGTCGGGGCCCCGCCCCGCCCCTGGGTGCTCAAGATGGTTTCCTAGGGAACGACGCTGCGCGCCGGCGGCGATTGGACCGGGTTGCGCGTGCGCAGCGGTCTGTGTTGGTGGCGACTCTGGCTTGGTTCCGGAGGCTTGACTGCTGCTGCACAGTATGGCCCATTTCTCCAACGAGGATGAGGGGATGTTGCAGGCGATGCTCCGGCAGCTGTTCCAGAGCGTGAAGGAGAAAATCACCGGCGCTCCCTCCTTGGAGTGTGCAGAGGAGATCCTCTTGCGCTTGGAGGAAACTGACGAAAATTTCCACAAGTAAAGTCGAGTTTTTAAGTTTTTAAGCAAATAAACTCCCGGTCCAGGAGAGGTGAAAATGATTCTGTTAAAGAGATACATTTGATTTTTGTTAAAATAGCTAATTGGTGGTTCAAGTTTTCCTATCATTTGTTCCAGTGCCGAATTTATGTTTTTCTTTATTTTTTAAAACTGTTTTTCCAGAGCCCCTTCTGCGTATATTTCTTTGCTCTCACAGCTAGGAACATTACTTGTAAACCATTCGTGTTCTCTTAAAGAACAGTCTTAACCGCTTGAAGGAGTTCCTTTCACTTTACTTAGAAGTAGTGACTCCCAAGATCCCGATTTGCAGGTCTGTTACTTCACCACTAGCTGTAGTTAGCCATTCAATAGTGCAAGGGCCTCCCTACTGAAGCAGGTCTGGGTGCACGTGCAGAGGTAAGGCATCCACACAAATGCGGTAGATCCATTGACAGGAGACAGGATGCCCAGCAAGAAACGGAGAAAGGAAGTTGTCAGGTGCTGCCAGAATGGCCTTTGAAAATATAAACGTACCTTAGACTTAAAGATCTTGAGAGATCTGTGAGTTTCTTTGGAGTTTGTTCATATACTAAGTTAATCCTTTTCAGTTTCAAAGTCAGTCTCCAGGTTTAATGACGAGTTGTAGCTTTTTAAAATCCAGTGTTTGCATTTCATTTGGTCTCATAGACATTTTTTTCTTGTGCTGTCGCTTTTGATTGCTTATCTAGATAATTCATTCTGGTACTAGGAATGGAACCCACGGTCTCATGTACGATAGGACATATTTTATGGTGCTTTTATTGGCTTTGAGATAACTTAATATTCAGTTTTTCTGAAGGTGGAGTTCTTTCAGGCCTTTAATGTTCTGTGTAAAAGTGTATTTATTTACTTGTTGTTTTATGGTTTGTCCTTTACAATTTCCTCAGGTTTTTAGGGTATTTTTTTTTTTTTTTTAAGATGTAGAAAGAATTACTGTAGAGTTTCTCATTTAATACTAGTTTTTGAAACCTGCTTATTGTGTCGCCCAGGGTAGTCTGAAAATTACTATTTTATTTTAGCATCCCAAATGATGGGAGAATATGTTACCCTGTCCAGTTTGATTTTTAAAAATTTACGGTTGTGCTTATGGCTTCCTTTATCTTTGCTTACTCCCATATTACGTCTCTGCTAATCTCAATTATTAAATGATATTATTCTTTAGACATACTTGCAATCAGGTTTCTACTTGCAATTATGTTTCTGTTTTTTTGTAATCGATTTATTATTTAAAAAGCACAGTATAGAAAATTTGACATCTTTTCAAATAAAAGTGGAAATTATTAATATTCATTTGCTTGGTTTGTGTTGTTTGTGACAGGATCTCAGTATGTAGCTCTGACTGGCCTGGAACTTGCTATGTGGACAAGGCTGGCCTAGAACTCACAGAGATGCACTTGTCTCCTCTAGACTGCTGGGATTATAGGTGCAAAGTACCACACCTGGCACATTTGTGCCTTAAAAATAGTGAATAGCTTGTATTTTTGATATTATATTTTGGAAATTAAAAAATTTTATTTATATCCTAAAAATAATTTACATAAAGATTTTCATTAACATCTCGTTACCTTAACATTTCTACAGTCTGCCGTTATTTCTTCCTTTTATTATTCTGCATTTAAAAAAGCATATATGGGATACTGGATTTCTGGGTTATTAGCATTTTTATAAGAAAATAGCATTGGAAACAATTGAGTCAGTAAATAATGTAATTTCAGGCATAATAAACCAAAGTGGGAGACAGTGTTGTCCTCAGAGGAGAAACTAATGTAGGTAATGCCATCTCAAGAGTTTTGTCTTGTAGAAATGTAGAGACATTAGCCTGCCCCTTCCTTCAACGGCCTCTGCTCTAAGCTGTATTTATTTTTTTCTAAGACCCATGTTCTCCTCCATTCCTTTAATATGGCAGGAAATACTTGGGGCTTCTAGAAGGGGAAAGGGAGACAGTGCATGCCTTACGTCCTTTTATAGATATGATATGACACGTATGACATGATATTTGACATCTACATATGACATTTGTAAAATATAATTCTTGGTTTTCTGTTGTTTTGTACCAATATTCTGAGAAAGTCACAAGTTCACTGTTTTCTTGGGAAATGTCAGCAATAACTCTGGACACGGAAGAGGGGAAATGTGGATGTCTTTACTTAGTTTAGTAACATTTTTTTTTTTATGTAAATGCAAAGGTTCTCATTAGTGGAGGAAACAGCGAGGCTTATTGCAGTGTACCTTGAGCTTCTTGGGATGTGATTTATCCCAGGTGTCCTTCTTTATGAACAAAAACTATATGAGATCCAGGTGTGCATCTTTGAGGACCTTTTTTTTATTTTATCTAAATTTTTTGTTTTTACACTGGCCTCTATCCTCAGCTGTAGGAGAATATGTTAAAAAATAGTTTCTGGTGTCATTGAAAGGAAGTTTAAAACCTTTTCAACTTACTTTTAAAGTATGTGTAAAGTACATATAAAGCATGTATGCATATGACCTATTTACAAGAAAAATATCAAGGCATAAGGAAATACTGTGCAATAAATTGGAAGGATTGTCACTTCCCTTCACGTAATGTGACTGGACTGTGCCATGGTCAGTTGGTCAGGTATTTTCTTAAATAGGAAGATTGGCCAGTCTAAGGAACAGATGTTGTTCGCATGATGGTTTGCAGCTGTAATCCCAGGATGGAGGAGGCTGATGCAGAAAGATTTTTGAGTTTGAGGCCAGCCTGAGCTACATAGGGAAACCCTGCTTCCCTGTTTTAGCTTTCAAAAAATAAGATAAAACTTAGAGGGACTAGAGAGTTTTTGAGAGCATTTGTTAGTTATTTTCCTAATGATAAGTCAAGAAATCTTCACTTTTAGCAGCCGTTGTGTGCTAGTTTTGGATCCAGTTCAAAGTGAGACTATATTTACTGTTTTGTTTCTATATTTGTTTCAGCTATGAATTCGTGAAATACCTTAGGCAGCACATATGTAACACATTGGGGTCTATGATTGAAGAAGAAATGGAAAAATGCACATCTGATCAGAATCAGAGTGAGGAATCTGGTTATGACACTGTTGTACAGCATGTTACCAAGAGAACCCAGGAATCTAAAGAGTGAGTATGACATAATTATGTTTGTATTTTGTAATACATATATCTCCTTACTCTGTAAGACCTCTAACTTTCTTTTCTCATGGGCTCTTTCTAGTTTCCTGACCTCTGCAGACACTCCAAAACCATGATCTCAGATCTAAAAATGAAAACTTAGGCTCCACATATGAGAGAGAGTATGTGGTGCCTTTCTTGCTGGTCTGAGATATGTCACTTAATGCAGTATTTCCCAGTTTAATTTTTTCTGGAAATTATATTTTTTTTTTGTAGAGATTAAAAATCTAATGTATATAGGTATCACAGTTTCATTATACCTTCATGTATTGGTAGACTTCTAGGCTGTTCCATTTCCTAGCCATTGGGACTATAGTGGCAATGAATATGGATGTGCAGATAATCTCTGTAATAGGTTATAGAGTCTTTTGGGTATATGCCCAGAAGTTGCGTGGCTGGAGCATATTGTAGTTCTATTTTTTTAGCTTTTTGAAGATTTTCTACACTGATTTCCATAGTGGATGCATCAGTTTACGTTCCTGCCAATAGTGGATAAAGGTTTCTCTTCACCTCCATCCTCACTAGCATTTGTAGACATTTGTCCTTGATGATAGCCGTCCTGAAAGGGGTGAGACGGAGTTTCAAAGTTCCTTTACTTTATATTTTCCTGATAGCTAGCATGTTGAACACTTTAGAAGTACATATTAGACAATGGTATGTTTTTCCTTTTAATAACTTTCCATTTGGGTTCATGGTTTTTTTTTGTTGTTTTAAAAACTAGTTGTTGGTTTTGATGTTCAGTTTTTTTTTTTTTTTAATTCTTTGTATATTCTAGATACTAATCCTCTGTAGGATTTATAGCTGACAAATTTTCTTCCATTATGTAGGTTGTCTCCTAATTGGCAGTTTCTTGTCCTTTACATTTCATGAAACCTCATTTGTAGATACTGGCCTTATGTTCTGAGTGATTCAAGTCCAATTTAGAAAATCCTTGCCTTTGTGCCTTTGTACCTTGATGTGTACTCCCTCTAGCAGTTTTAGAGAATCAGGTCTTTTGTTAAGTTCTTGATCTATTTGTGGTTGATTTTTGTGCATATATATTTGGATTCAGTTTCTTCTAAATGGAGAAATTCAGTTTTTCCAGCCCCATTTAGGGTGTTGAAAAAATTTGTCATGATTTCAACTTTTCTATTTTACGGAATAGTTTGAAAAGCAATGGTGTTCTTCCTCCAAGGTTTTATGAAAGACATCAGCAAATCAGTCCAGCTGACCTTCAGCAGGGGCATTTTAATTACTGTTCAACCTCGAACTCAAGAAATATGCTTGTCTCTGCTTTCCGATTGCTGGGATGGAAGGTGTGCAGTACGTCCGCCTGGCATGTTCAAGGGGTTTTACTGCTCTAGACATACTCCATTGTGATCAGATAGAAAACACAAGGAATGCGTTCAGGTTTTGTGTGTCCTTTGAGACTTGCATATTATATTATCTACTTTAGAAAAGGTTCTATTGCCTCCTGAGAAGTATTTGAATGGAATGTCTGACGATCTCTGTCAACTCCCTTTGATCTGTGATGCTATATAATTTATATGTTTCTGGTTTTGTTGTTGTAGGGAGGAAGGGAAGTCACCTTTTACTACTGTGCTGAGGTCAGCCTGTGACTTTACATCTAAAAGTATTTTATGAACCTGAGTACATCTCTGCTTTGGGAATGGATGTTTAAAATTACAGTTGTGAAGTGACATGCTTATCCTCATTAGTTTTGGTTTGTGGTCTGCTTTGTCAGACATTAGAGTGGTGACATTTGCTTGCTTCCTAGGCCCATTTGCTTGATACACCTCTCCCCGTTTTTTTCACCCTAGGTGATTGTCGGCCTTTATGGTGATCTAGTTTTCTTGAAAGCAGCAAGTAGATGCTCCAGATTTTTATGACAGATACCTTTGGTATTATAGTTTAGTAGGCTGGACTGGCCATTGTCCTTAAGAAATTGAAGTTTATTTATCTAGGCTTTTCTGGGTTTCAAGTTTTAGTTGAATAATCTGCTGTTGTTTTGATGGATTATCTTTGTACATGATTTGGTCTTTTTCTCCCGTTGGTTTCTTTGTTCTGTGTATTTAGTATTTTAACTATAATGTGACGATCAGAGGTTCTTTTATGGTCTTGTCTATTTGGTGTCCTAAATACCTCTCTTATCTTCCTAGACTGGCATTTCCTTTCCTAGTTCTGGGGAGATTTTTCTTGTAATTCTCTAACAAATATTTTCTCTGATTGCAGAACTGGAATCTTCTCATTTTATATCGGTCACCTGTAAACTGGTCTTGTGGAGTGTTGTGTATAACGTGGGGCTCTCCCTGAGCTTCCCGTTTTATCCTTTTCCTTGTCTGTTTGCTGTCGTTCCTCAACTCTGTGTTCTCGTGCAGACCTCCGTCCTCTCCTCCATCTAGCCTATTCCCGGGACTCCACACGGAGCATTTGCGTGGATGTACGGGGTTTCTCATTTCTAGCATTTCCAATGTCATTTCTGTTCACTATTTCTGTCTCTATTGACTTTCTCTTTCGTATCTTGCAGTACGTGCTTCACTTCATCCATCTGTTCGTCTTCTGAACCAGGAGCTGATTTTCTTCTTTGAACACACACATATAAATCTGTGTTTATGATCGTTCCTCTGAGTCTGTGACTTCCTGTTTCTCTTACCAGATTCCACTGCTGCAGCCTTAGTGGTTTTGGGGAGAGTCATCTTGTCCCACTTTGTGTTTCTGATGTCACTGCGCTAGGATTTATCCATCTGCTATTAGTTCTGAACTCGGTTTGTTTTTCACATCGGTGCTACTCATTTCCGTTGAAGTATTTGACTTGTGGCAGAATTGAATGAAGTTCACAAAACAGTTTGCTCCGCCCAGGAGCTCAGGGTGCTTGATTGAAACTCTGTTTTTCTCTGAGTAGGAGGTAGGACGTGATTACAGCGACAATCATAACTGCTTGCTATTGCCACTGTTTGAATGTTGTGCTGGGCAGTTAATACAAGGCGCTCCCTTGTCTTTAGTGCTGTTGGGGATAAACACCCAAGGACAGTATGGTGTATACAGAGATTTTAGTTAATAGGATTAGGATTGGAAGGGAATAGGGTCTTTAACGGTAAGGATTAAGTATTGGATTTTCTTCAAAAAGAAAAACATTGCAGTGGATAAAATAGCTAGGAAGGGGAAGTTAGGATACTGGTGGGATCCATAGATTTTTAGATTGTTAAAACGGTGAGAGGTTATGATTAAGAAGTAAAAAGGGAGGGGGGATAAGATGAAGAAATATGAAAAAAGGTAGGAATACATGTGGGAGTTTGGGAGGATGGATCGGAAGGATTACCGGGGAGGAGAGACATGAGCTGGAGTCTCCAAATGTAACCACACTATATAAGCAAAAACAAAACAATCATGTGGCAGATACAGAAGTAGAAGTTAAATAACATAGAAGAAATAAAAAAGGGTGAACTGTTGCCCACCTGCACTGATTTAATGGGTGAGCGTCTCAGATCCCTTGGGCTATGGCAGCTTCCACATGTGGGGCAGGGGGAGGTGGACACCTTGGGCTCTGTACCCTCAGTGTTCTGGGGTTTCTGGCTTTGGGGGAGGAGAGGTTATAAGTCCCTTTCTGGTAGTTCCCTAGATCCCAGCACTTGTGCAGGCTAGGTATGTGAGGAATCTCCAGTTTCTGCTGCTCTTTCATTTCAATCCCATATTTCATTGGGATTCCTTGACTATGCCCCCAGCATGTTCCTCACATCCTATAGAGCAGACAGGGCTTTTGGGATAATCCACAAGCCTGACCACGCCTTCTGTACACTCTCCTCACCTATTTGCCACTTCTTTCCCATACGTCTTTCACCATGCTGGCCCTGCTGTTTACTAAACAGTCACGTAGGCATATCTCCTCATGTTGGATTGCTATAGAGCACCCTTTCCTTAAATTATATGACTTAACAGTCAGTTTGGGAACATCTTAGGTCACTGTCTTTATTTTAAGGCATAAACCAATAACCTTTCCCTCTTCCCTTTTATTGCCCTATTTTGCTTCATTTCCCTCCCAGCTGTTTTGTCCCAGATGAAAGATGCAGCCTACATCTAGCTCGTGCGTGTTTCCCTGATAGGATGGGTGATCTACAAAATTAATTTTTCCTATTTCTATATCTTAACGCCTTGAAAGTGCCTCATTACATTATAGATGCTTAATAGGTACTTGGTAATGAAACTCAAGTGTTTTATTTGCCACTACAATCAGTTTTATGTTACAAATTATAATACTTTAAATGTTGTTTATTCTCAAACAGAATTAGGAGATTGGTCACCAGTGTGGCAGGAATAGGAGGTGATAGATTCCTGAAGAGAGGCTAAATACAAGAAAATTAGGTCAATGAAGATAGAGTGTCAGAGGGGATTAAGGCAGGCCTTAACCCTAGTTAGTTTAGTGAGCGAGTGAGCAAGCATGCATGCTGGCCACAGAGGAGGAGACAGAGAAGTCATGAAGAGCAGCAGTCTCCTGCATGCCCGCTGGCTCTGGTCTTGGCATATTATCCCTTTCTCAGGCAGTCTTGTTATTTGTGTGCTCTTTACCGTAAGGTCTGGACCAGAGTTCGGCCAAAACTGGTGAAAGCTTGTGATCCCTCAAACTTAGGAGATCCACTTCTTTTCCTCATGATTGTACCCAGGCTCAAATTGTGTTTTAGGAAAGCGGACTGATGTGAAACGTGACCGTGTCTTTGGCACTAACTCCTTTTTCTTTTTTCTTTATACACCAAGTACTCTTCATATGTGAGCAAGCTGACAGAATACGGTGTACTGTGAAGAGTTCTATTTCTCTGTGGAAATTGTTATTTATTGTTGTTACTCATTGAAATGAAATGGCAGCATATAGATAGAATTAACTAGTTCAAACCATTAACATATGGAGTAAAATTCATAAGGTTAAGATTTCATTTATTCATTTATTCATTTATTCATTCATTTATTTATTTATTTATTTATTCATTCATTCATTCATTCATTCATTCATTCATTCATTCATTCATTCATTCATTCATTCAAGATAAGGTTTCTCTGTCCGGCTTGAACTCTTTCTGTAGACCAGTTTGCCCTTGAACTCACAGCGGTCCTGCTCACCTGCCTCTGCCTTCTGAGTGCTGAGATTAAAGACATGCACCACCATGCCTGGCTAAAAATTTCATATTTCATATTTTATAGAAAAATAAAGGAGTTCTGTCTATCTTTGGGCAATATTTTAATACCCAGTGGTCTGTGTCTAGCAGCTTACTCCAAAAATAATACTAAACTTAATCAGATAATGGAAGCATTTTGGTGATAAGTACAGTTTTATATGATCTTACTAGGAAATTACTTTAAAACATTGGGGTAAGCAATTTAACTCTGCTGTCCTTTAGTTCATCCATGCATAACATTTAAAACAGTAATAACTACTTCACAAGGATTTAAAAGGACGTAATGAGTGTTTGTCTTGGACCTTTTGAACTTTGGATGATAGACTCTATGTTGTGCAGAATATTATTTTCTTAGAAGGATTTTTTTGTGGCTCTTGAAAAGTTACTTAGAGCTCATGTGGCAACAGTATGTTTTTATTGTCATGATTATAATGTTTATTTATTTAACACCGGCACATGGAAGAGCTTCCTTTTACGTCTTTCATTTTGTTTAATGAGTTTGGAAGCACAGAGACTTATTCTGGTTTTCTTTTCTTGAAGCTTCCCCCCTCCCCGCCTTTATTTGAGTATTTCTTGAAGCATTTAGGGATGTGGATGGTATCTATACTCTATAGCTCCTTCCCTTTGATTTCTGAAGGCTACAATGGCTGTTGGTGCATTCCAGTTAATTTAACCCTTGATATTGATTATCAACTACTTAGGATTAAAATACCACTGCTATTATTTTACCTCCTGACCATTTTCATGGTAGTTCTCACAGAAGAATTCACAGAAGTCTTTTTAATAAAATTCCTGCTAGAAACATTTATGTCCAAATAATCCTCATGTTTTACTTTTCACAATTCTTCTTGCCTATTGTCTTTCTGTCTTTCTTGTCTTGCTGCTGCTCTTTCTCCTCCTCCTCCTTCCTCCTCTTCTTTATTTCTACTTTCTTGTTTTGAAGCAAGCTTGAAGTAAATCGTTCTCTCTCCCTTAGAGAGCTGGGATTACAGGCATACCTCACTGCATCCTGTTAAATCACCAGTCTGTAAATTTTTAAGAGAAATCTTGATGCACTGTGAACACACCTAACTGCAAAGGACACTGAGCTACTATCCAATTACTGCGAAAGGCAAGAACAGCATTTTGTTTGCTTGTTTGAGATACAGTCTCAGTATGTAGCACTGGATGAACAGGAATTTGCTTTTTAGGTCAGGCTGGCATTGAATTTACAGAGATATACTTCTCTCTGCTTTTTGTTTGCAAAACACCCATACACATAAAATAATAAAATACAAATAAAACTGTAAATTTTTAAAAATTGTAAGCTTTCCCTCTTGGAGACATTTTTAGACTTGTAGAGCTAGCAGGATCTAGAAGATTTCCAGTTTTAAGTCTTCAGAAATCTGTGTCCTGCTGCTCCTGACAGTCGGTTCTGTGGCTCTTTTTGAAAGCACAGTGACTGCTTAACTCCTACTTAGACTCTGAGAAAATGTAGAATGTCTCAATTGGGGCTCTGGGCGCCCATAGCTAGGAAGGTAGAGAGACATGAAGGTGGAGAAAAGAATGAAAGTGAGAAGAGGAACTGAAGGGAACTGGGCTTTGGAAGGATGGTGTGAACATTGCATTGTGCTGCTGGTGTCAGGATGGCGCATCCCTGGGACAGCTCGGCATAGAGTTATGTTGATTTTATCACATTACTTCATACTTACAGGTGAAAAATTATAAGAAATAGCATTCTTTTGAGGTCTTTCTATACATTTCATCAGCTTGTTTTGCCCTTTCGATGAAACTGAGACTTAGACTTTCCCTGTCAGCATTATGTTCTCAAATAGTTTTCTTTTTCATAGAAAACACAGTACTTGAGCGTATCCATTGGATTTACAGGTATAAGGAAATGATGCATTCCCTCAAGAACATGATGACGGTGGTGGTGGAGTCGATGAGCAACAAGTTTGAGGTCGATGAGACCCAGAGTCGGGACAGGCCGAGGAAAACGCAGGAGACAGGTGGCAGCTGCTGCACAGACAATTGCTCTGACAGTGACTCCTCCTTCAACCAGGTGGGCCGCTCATTTCCCAGTCCAACCCGTGTGCTTACTCAAACATTATCTTTATGTTTTCCAATTTAAAGATTCAGAAAAACCATACAATGATCCATTAGGATTTGGAGTTCTATTTTATAGGGTTGTTTGCATAATGAATAATTAGATCTCATATAGTTCTTAAGTGAAAAATTATGTTTTGAGTTAAAATAACAATAATAAGGGTTGAAAAAAGTCTCTTTAAATGTTAGTTGAAATAGTTTACCGTCAATTTTTACCAAAGTTTAACTGAGAGGCAGCTTAGATGTAGAGATAAAGCATTTGTGATTTTTATTCATTTTTTGAAGTTGAAATTGGCTGTAAATTGTCAGTTTTAAACATTTAAAACTTTTTGAATGTAGAAAGGTTTCAAGTTAATCAGTCCAGTATGGTGGCACAGGACTAGCCCTGGCCTTGTTGAGACTGAAGAAGCAGGAGGATCATGAGTTTAAGGCCACCAGCTTTATATATAAAAACCCTGTTCTAGGACCTAAAACAAGCAAACAAACAAACGAAAGTAACTAAAAAGTTCTAGGTCATGATGGTTAGTTTTACCTGTCCACTTGACACACCCTAAGTTACCTCAAGTTGTCTAAGTGAGATTGGCTTCTGAGTATGTCTGTGGAAGTTGTTTTGAATGCTAATATTAGTAGATACTAGATGATCCAGCCCACCGTGGGTGGTACCATTTGTAGTGGGATTGTTTCCTGTTCCACTGTAAACAATTGTCCCACCTACTGGTTTAATAAAAATGCTGATTGGCTGAAGGCAGACCAGAAGTGTGGGTGGGCCTACCAGACTAAGAAAACTCTGACGGAAGAGCACAGCAGAGATGCCACAGATACAGAGGACAACTATGCTGCCCTGAGAAAAGGTAACAAGCTGCATGGCTGAACAGGATAAGAATCATGAGTTAATTTAAAAGCAAGAGCTAGCTAGCAATAAGCCAGAGCCACAGGCTGATCAGCATAAAATTAATACAAGCGTCTGTGTGTTTCTGTGGGACTGCGGGTCTGCGGGTCTTGACCACAGGCCAGACAGGCCAGAAACTTCATATTACAACCATTCTGCAAGCAGAGGATCCTGGACTATGTAAGTGCAAAGAAAGAGATCTGACCAAGTATCTGAGTACAAATAAACATGAATACTTAGTTCTTTTTGCTCTGGTCTGTGCATGTGATGTGACTAACTGCTCAACTTCTTGCTTCTGTGCCGTCTCTTCCATGATGATCTGTAACCTGTGGTTGTAAATGAAAATACTTTTCCCTCTGTAGAAAGAGGTTTCTAGCCTGTCTGGCCTGATGTCCAGACATGCAGTCCTACAGCCACTTAGCCCCAAATAATCACACAATGGTTTATAGTAATTATAAACAGTTTTGCTTATGGCATAGGCTCATTATCAGCTAGCTCTTACAACTTAACTGAACCTATTTCTATTAATCCATGTTTTGCCATGTGGCTCCGTGGTATTACCTGAGTTCCTTTACATCTTGATTTCTCTGAGGCAGATCACAGCATCTTTGTGTGACTTCATTCTCCTTCCCCTTTATCTATGCTTGGGTTTCCTCCTCCTTCCAAGCTGGCTTGCCATAGGCCAAAGCAGTTCATTCATTATCCAATGGTAATTCACAGCCTACAGAAAGACATCCCATATTACCTTCCCTTTTCTGTCTAATCAAAAAGGAAGGTTTCAATTTCAACATAGCAAAATTACATGTAACAATTACTAGGCAAGAATTACACTTATAATATCTAATCTATTTGTATTTAGCAGAATTAAAGAAAATATTCTATTATCTACCTTATCTTTGGGAGTCCAAAGTTTTATATCTGATTTACTTTTTACTATAACTAAGAAAAACTATAATTATAACTATTTAATTTCAACTCCATCAAAAATCACAGAAGGATATAATATTACCTGAGTAAGGAAGGGCACTGTAAGCAACTTCCATATTCCAAAAACTGACATAGATGACATCTGTCTACCTGGAAAGTCACCCAAAGTTTCTTTGTAACATTGGAGCATCCATCGTCAGCCTATAGACCTAGAGTCTCTGACAGACTTTTTAGTGAAGCAGGGAATCTGAAGGACTGCTCTGTCCCTTCTGGCATAGTTTGTCAGTCCCTTTTCCCTGTGTCCTGCAGAATGTCTGATAGTCTCAGTGGAGTAGGAACCTGAAGGAACATCTCAGCTTATTCTGGCAAAGTTCAGTGGTCACTTTCTTATGGGTCCTGCATGCCCAGTTTGTACAGCATACTGTTAAGCAGTCAATGCAAGAACAATCTCTTGCCCAGTGGTTAACTTTTACCACAGAGAAATTAACCCCATATGTAATTTCTTTGATGCCCATCATCTTCTTGAAGTATATTGGTGCTGCCAAGATCAGACATGTCTTACTGTCCAGAAAAGTCTAATTTCTATTTTAAATGCCATGTTCTATAGGTCTTTGAAGTGTTTGAAGATTACCTATCTTATTGAAACATACCTTTATATATATATAGAAAATCTAACATGACTATAAATTTGATTATCATTAATGACTGTTAATATGTATTTCTTAATTATACTTTGTAATTTTAAAGGAATTGCATAAGCATAATATCTTAAATAAGAGTAGAAATATACATACAGTATAACAAATTTGACCTTAAATTTGTATCAATAAACCAAGATCCATACCAATGTAAAATATTTTGAGATTAACAGCTGATTTTTGGATTAAAGAAGATTTAGCAATTTTTTTAAAAAATCATTTCTGTATTATATCCCCCTTTTTCTCTAGAAAAAGATTACTATGACCATTAACCATTTATAATGAAAACAAACATTTATGAACAATATTTTTGGAACTTGGGTGTATCTTCTCATTACTACTTCCTGCTGATTGAGGGGTGCTGGCAATCTCATGGGAGGCCTGAGGTTGGATCATCTTGGTTGGAAGCCTGGAAGCTGATATGGCCATCTCCTCCCATCAGAGATTTTTTTCTTTGGTCAATCTTTATTTTCTTTAACTCAGAATAAATTCACAGCCTCTCATTTTCTGTGGAAATAAAAAGAAAACATCTTCTCCATATCTTTTGATTTCAATTTTAAAGTCATTTCCAAAATATATAGGTTGGATTAATCCAACAGCAGTTATAATCAAATGTCTCTTAGCAGATCTTGCTCCTTCCTCAGTAGTCAGACAATTCAAAGATAACACAACATATAGTATCCAGACTCTTTGTGTATTTTCTATCTTTATGTGACATACATATATATGTATGTACACACACACACACACACACACACACACACACACACACACACACACACGTGTATATTTTACTTAATTTCTTTTTTAAAAGGAGTTTATCCTTTTTCCCTTTTATTTTCTATCCAAAGTCTAGATATATTTTAAACACACTATAAACTGTTTAGGTTTTTTTTAAATCTTATTTTATTTATTTTTTTGAGTCTGTTTTTGTTGTATATCTCTTATTTTTCTCTGTTTCTGACCACACCTTTAATCGGCCAAAGTGTGGCTAGGATTAAAGGCTGGGCTATGGTGGTTTGGGAGAAGTACTGGCAGGAGCCACGTTTACTATCCCAACTTTGGGGAATTTTAGGGTCCACATTGTCACCAAGTAAAGCACCGCTACTGCCCTTTGCTCATAAACATCATTTAAGTATTTGGCAGCAGAGCCTCTTAAAGGAGCCGCTTGGTTTTTGCTGCTAAGACTGAGTCAGGAAGCCTTTCTTGAAGGAGCCATACCTTTGCTTTCCACCAGCAAACAGAGACCAGCCCAGAAACACTGCTACCAAGAAACTGTCTTTGTTATCTGTGAGAACAAAAACCTTAAATCCATCATATGCAGCTTGTGCTTTTAATGAGGCTCTCCAGAGACTTTGAGAACCCGTCTTGTTATAGCTTAAGTTGAATGCCACAGGCTCAACATTTTGTAGCTCAAATCTTCACACCATGCCATGGCATCTCTATACCAGGGCCCACTTGAGAGAGAGAACTAGGAAGCTGTTTTTGGCTCTGTTTCTGTGTTCAGAACCCTTTTTACACTTTATGCCCCACATTGGAACAACATTTGTAGTAAGAAGTTTCTGGCCTGTCTGGCCTCAGGTCCACACCTGCAGTCCTATAGCTTCTTAGCCCTAAATAATGACACAAAGGCTTATACACTAGTTCTTATAACTTAACTCAACCCATTTCTATTAATCTATGTTTTACCATGTGGCTCTGTGGCTTATCTGAGTTCCTTTATATCTTGCTTTCTCCACACATCTCTGTGTGGCTCTGCCCTTCTTCCCCTTTATCTGTGCTTTGATTTCCTGCCTGTCTTTAAGTTGGCTTGCTGTAGGCCAAAACAGCTTTTATTATTATTATTATTATTATTATTATTATTATTATTATTATTATTATTATCTAATGGTAATTCACAGTGTACAGAAAGACATCCCACACCCCTCCAAGTTGCTTTATATTAGAATATTTTGTCACATCAACAGAAACTGGGACAAACATCTTCAGTTTCCTTTAGCCAGGATATAGGTAGGAATTCTTGTCATGTGACTACAATAGATCTAGAAAAAGATAGGCTTAAGACTTATTCAGTTTAGTCTGAATAGAAGACAAAGGAATCAGCTATACTTGTGCCAGGAGTCCCCTGATGGACTTAAGGCTAACCATTGTCTGTCTGTCTACCTGCCTGTAATGATTTCGATTTTGAGATTTGTAGAACTAAAAAGCAGTTGTAGGCCTTTAGGATTAGTTATGCACTGAGAGAAGGCTTCTGCTGCTCTGCAGTGGATGCATATTGCTTCCCTATGTGTCTCAAGGCCTAGGCTTAATTACTAATGCTGTGAAAAAGTAAGGGCATAATTAGAAAGTAGACCATAAACATGTTTCAAAAACTGAGTTGAAGAATTCAGATAAAACATAAAAAAAAAAAAAAAAATAGATGCCCAACAGCCACCATTAGGGACTGTCCCATTGCACAGAACGGGACTGGAGGTAGCTCGAGCAGACTGGCAGTTGTCATGCTTAGAAGCTATTGCATTACTGGATAGGGGACACTGTGTCAAGCTGTGAACTTTACCAGCCAGGCTAATTCTGTGATATGACAGAGAATGTATGGCGAATGGGGGTTTCCCACCTTGTAACCCATGATAATTTTTTCTTGATAAGCTCTTGGGAGATGATCACTTAACTGCATTCGTGGGGTTGCCTTAATTGCTTGACTTTTTGCTACTAAGGCTGAGTTTTAGAAATTAAGAGACAGAAGCCTTCATTTTAGGAGCCAGGAGCTCACTATTCAATGATATTACTTGTTTAATACACTTTAATATACTGAAACACAAGAGAAGAAACAAATGAAGCATTGTTAATTTAGCCCTAAAATGAAAATATTAAGATTTAACTAAGCTTAATCGAGTAGCAAGGAGTTCATCAATTGCTAATTCCCAAATGCTAAGTTATTTCTAGTGACTAGAATACCAGATCTTTCAGGTTTTGTCAGAACAAAATCATTACTTAAAATATTCTTGTTTATTAATTTTGTTTTGTTTGGATTCTTCAGAAGTAACTATATTTTCAGATCTGTGACTTCCTTGGGGATGCCCATAGGCGATACTTGAATCTTCTAGCATCTACCGTATGAATATGACTGTTTCAGAAGAGATTAATTGAGTTGAAAGTGAACTTTGTTCATGAGAAAGTTATGGGATGCCTGAAGTTCCTGAAACAAATATATGAATGTTAGAACATCCAAGATTGTTCTTGCAGAGTTGTGAGCTTGGAGAGGTGTGTGAGTGTGCCGTTGCTTAGTAAAAAGATACGTTAGGAAGTAAAGCTGATCAGAGTCAGGCTGAATTACTCTGGAAAGGTCCTGACCCCAGTTTGCCCCAATGATCAGCTGCAGTGTTTTCTTTCATGACTGCGAGGTTGATGACCAGTGGGAAGACCACAGGGCAGTTCCCTCATCTAGTCCTTCCTTGCCAGGAGCTATGTGTTAACACATCAATCAGTGACAAGAATAGGTCAAGGAAATGATGATCTTTGCTCCAGACACTCGTAGAACAGAGGAGTATCTCTTTTTCGGGGACTAGGATCAGAGGTTCATAATTTGACCATTAACCTCTGTCTGTGAGAAGTTATTTACCAGTCTGAAGTCATTTGCTTCCCATAGAAGCCACCTTAGATCAGCTTCCAAGAAATATAGCCTTGTAGGACTCACTGATCCTGTAAGAAATATAGCCTTGTAGGACTCACCTTGCCATCAGTTAGCTAACTAATATAGCTGTTCTTAACACCTCTCACTGCTTGCTGCTGGACACTGGAGTCATCACTGTGGAAGCAAGGAGATGGACTCTGTGCCTTTAACAACACCTACATTGACATGCTCATTGATGCCTCCCAAGTCATCACTTGCTTTGGGCCAAAAACAATATATAGATTTTTTCCTATTAATTAAAATTTACAGTCAGCATAGAAAGCAGTAGATCTCATTATGACATTTCATCCACATATGTCATTATACTTTGTTCCTATTTACCCCATCATCTACTCCCTGGCGCCCTCTGTGCCTGTCTTCCTGGGCACCCCCTTCTCATTCTCTCAAATGGCTTTTCTTCTGCTCTTTCTCTCCCTCTCATGACCTTCATACACACACGTTTGAATCTAGATTTTTGCGAATGAAAAGAAAGTGGGCGTTTGTCATGCTGAGTCTGGTCTATCTCTCTGGACACAATGACCTTCAGCTCTATGCATTTTCCTTCAGTATTATTATTTATTTATTCTTTATAACAGAATAAAATTCCATAATATAAACTACATTATTTTTAATCCATTCATCTTTTGATAAATATCCAAAGTGATTCCATTTCTTAGTTATTAAAACAGAGCAACAGTAAACATGGATGCACAAAGATGCAAAGTATCTTTGTGGTTTGCTGACTTAAAGTTCTTAAATATATAATGTACTTAGAAGTTGTACAGTTGGAACATAACATAGTTCTATTTTCAGTTTTTTGAGTAACCTCAAAATCAAATCCATATTGCTTTTCATAGTGGCTGCATTAATTTACATTTCTTCCAGCTGTGTAAGGAATCTCTTTCCCCATAGCATTGCTAACCCTTTTTTTTTTTTTTTTTTTCCTTTTTTGTTTTTGATGGTAGCCATTCTTGTTGGGGCTTGACTCTAGTTTTAAACTGCATCTCCCTGATAGCTAAGGATATGGAATGTTGTTTCAAATTCTTTTTGGCCATTTATATTTCTTTTATTGAGAACTGTCTATTTAATTCATTAACTCACTTATTGATTGGGTGATATTGTATGTATTTAATTTTGTACTTAAATTAATTTTAGACATCAATTCTCTGTCTAATGTATAAATAACAAAGATTATATCACTTACTATAGGTTACCTATTCATTCTGGTGATTGTATGTCAACATCAAAAATGTTAATGTTGCATTTTTGTGAATGGTATAATTTTTATTTTATTATTATTTGAAATATTGTAACATTTGTTATATCTGGATTTTTAATCTATTATTGAAAAAAGAGACTATTAGCATATATAGACTTGGAGATATCAAAGAATAAAGAAAGGATAATAGTTTTGAATAATTATTAGGAAAGCAGTGAAAGACTTTGGTGTTGTGCCATTTCCTGCTGCAAAATTGGAATGTCTTCCCCCCAATTTTATTAGGATTTTACAGTTAATGTACTTTCTTTTCTGTCACCCCCACATACTGTTTAACATAATACCGAACAAGTGTTACTTTGCTTTGTAATAGGTTACTTATTTTCTTACATTCCAAAGGAAACCTACCTCAGGAGCTGTACTTTATATGAAGAAGGTGCTTTATAGTAATTGCCAACTATTGCTCTTACATTGCTACCTGCTTAAGACATTAGCTTCTTCTTTGCTTTATAAGAAATTTTCTTTGTGATGCGCCATCATTTGGTGTCCCGCGCCCACTTCTCGCCCGCAAGAAAAGGCACGACACACGTAGGATCCTTCTGCAGCAAAGCTTTAATGCTCCATGAGGGAGAGCATTAGCTTACGAACAATGGAGAGAGAGAGCACGAGGTAGGAAGCCCAACCTTTATACAGACCAAAGGCCTCTGCCTTGGACGTGTCACCTTTCTATAGGCTGCAGCTCATTATCCCACATGACTCCACGGGAGAGGCGGAGAGACCAATCTCGCTCTTTACTGACTCAGGCGGGTTGGCCAGCACCGGATATTGGCGCCACCTTGAGGAGCTGGGGCCAGCGGCTCCCAACAATTTGGTATGCCAAAGTATGCCCGTTCTGATGTTCATGTGCTAATCCTTGGAACCTGTCAACTTGGGAACTGGGGCAAATAGGACTTTTGATATTATTATTTTTAAAGATTTATTTATTTTTTATGTACATTGTGCTTTTGTCTTTGTGGAAGTCTGTGTGAGGATACTCCTCCAGATCTCCTGGAACTGGAGTTACAGACAGCTTTGAACTGTCATGTGGGTGCTGGGAATTGAATCCAGATCCTTTGGAAGAGCATTCAGTGATGCTGACCTGTCTCTCCAGCCCCTTTACTGATATTATTAAGTATGGGGTTTTCATGTGGAGAAATGACTTGGGTTCCTTGAGACCCAGTGCAGTCACAAGGGATTATGTAAGAAAAACTCAGGATAGAGACTGTGCTGTGCAGGCTGCCAGGCCTGTTGGACTAATGTGGCTACTGGCTTGAAGATGAAGTAGGACATGGTCAGGAAACTCCGGCAGGTCTAGAAGCTGAAAAAGACAAGGAAATGGATCCCTTCCCTCCTTTTTTATTTTTCTGGGAACAGATCGAGCTCCATTTATTGGTTGTATTTGTTCATCCAGTTAGAATTTTGTTGAGTTCCTTTGTCCTGTACTAGGCGTTTTCTTCTGTTTTTCAGAGTGTGGCCTAGCAATTATCCTAATGTATTATTATTGTTTCGCCACACTCCTCAAATTGTAATGTCTCGAGTTAATGCATTCTCTGGTGCCTTCTGACATCCTCCAGACTGTGCAGTGTTCTGGTGATCATTCCTTGGTGACAAGAAGTTGTCAGCCTCATGGAGGCAGCAAGGCTAATTACAGCACCATTGACATGCAGCAGATCCCTCCATCTTTGGCTGCTTGTTGATGGGCTCATTTCCTTTTCTTCCTGCCTGTTTAGATAACCAGAGAAAAGCAGGAGCCTAAACTCGTAAAAAATAAAGATGAAAAAATAGGGTGAAAATTTTAAAATGAGAGTGATAATATGGTCCAACTTGAGAAAAATAGTTTTGGGAGAAAACCTGGGTAGGGCAGGTGTGAGCTTCTGTTTGCTTGTTTTGTTATCATTCCCTTGAGGAGACAATTTGACACCAGAAAAACAATTATTTTGATTAACATGTTAATATTCCTTTTAATGGATACTTAAGTGCTTCTTCATTATTAATAGACTTTATCATTTTTAATGTAATACTCTTAGATGAAAGTGATTTTTTTTTTTTTTTTTGTTATCAGTGTAACCAAAACATCGAGGACATTTTAGTATAAGGTTAACATTTGAAAATATTTGAACTTTTTTGTTTTGAAATTATTTTAGTCAGCATTTTAAGTTTAATAAATAGCTACACAATCCAGAATTCTAGAGGTACTCACAAAAAAAAAAAAAAAAACCCGAAAAACAAGAAACTATCCCAGGTGAGCTCACTTCATTCTGAGTCTATCTTGAGCTAAGGTGGTTTTAAATAATTGATGGCTGTGCCATTGATGAACCTTGGCTCTTACCCTCTTCTATACATCAGTGGGGTTTTTTTTGAATTAAAAAAAAGATACACTTATTTTAAGAGTTTTACCAGTGCCATAGTTATGGTTTCTTTTGCTGTGATAAAACACCAGGACTGATACTTATTTCAGCTTACAGTTCTCAAGTCATACTTAATCAGCGAGGGAAGTCTGGGCCAGAACCTGGAGGTAGGAGCTGAAGCGGAAGCCCTGGATCAATGCTGTTAGCTGACTGGCTCAGCTTTATTTCATTTTCAACTCTGGACTACCTGCCCAGAGGGGGCAATGCCCACAATGGGCCAGGCGCTCCCACATCTCTTTCCAGTTAAGAAAAATGCCCTACAGATTTGTCTACAGGTACCTACATGGAGATGGTGATGCCCACAGCAGGTTGAGTCCTCTCATACCAATGAATAATCACACCAGTTCCTTCAAGGTCCCTTTTTCCATGATTCTCATTCTGGTTCTATCAAGCTGACAATAAAAACTAGGACAATGACCAGACACAACAGTTTTGACGGTCTTTGTTCTTTTCTCCCTTTTACTGTGCTCAGAAGTGATTGTTCAGTTTCTGCTTTCACACACATAAATATGTCTTAAGTCTTCTTGGAAGCTTCTTACATTGTTATGGTCCAATCTGTTACCAACAACAAATCCAGGTGGTGCTTTGCAGATCAAACTATAGGTACTACTTAACCCTGTCAGGAGTTTTCATTCAAGAAGTGTCTAGAACCCCTGAAAATCCAGCACTTAGGTACTATAGTAGACACTTCACATACTTTAGTTAAGTATGTTCTAGTTAGTTGCTGTGGCTATTTATGTTTATCCAATGCTAAGCAATAATACAAAAAACAGATCTTAATATAATGCAGGTCAGCTTTAAGTCAGGCAGGAGGCTTATTCAGAACAATGTAAGAAAGAGTTGTATAATGTTTAAAAGCATTTTTCTGGAGAAATATGGCTATGATTAGGAAAACAAAGGAATTTTATAGAGTTGAAAACAGATTGAAACTATGTTATGCCTTTTCTTTCTCATTTCCTTATATGCTTTTGTGTATATGTGTATGTACTTAATGTGTGTCCACACTCATGAATACATGCTAGGAAAGTGCTGTGTTACTGACTTTCACCTCTAGCCCAAGGTTATATTTTTCTAATACACCTTGTAAAGTCTGGAAAAAAAGAGAAGTACAGTACAGTTGAGAGAGACAGACACAGTAGAATTAGTTGTTTGGGTGTGGACTCTCATTTAAGAGATGTGTATTGGACTAGACACCAGTCTTTGAGTATAGCAGAGTATCATTAGGCATCAATAACATTGACATTTTTTTCTCCAATGTCAGTGGTCTCCAAATATCATAGGTCTCTGAGCCATCCAACCTGTGGATCCTGACACTCCAGGCAGTGTCAGGGGTGGGTTTATTCTTGTGGCATGGGTTTTAGGCTAGACCATTCATTAAGAGGTTTCATCCAGCAAACTAATGGAAACAGAGGCAGAGACCTTCAGCCAGATGTTAGGCTGAGCTTGGGGAATCCTTCTGAAGAGAGGGAGGAAGGATTGTAGGAGCCAGAGGGGGGTCAAGGACACCACAAGAAAACCCAGAGAATTAACTAACCTGACTCAGGAGCTCAGAGTTTGAACCAACAACCATTTGAACCAACAACCAGGAAGCCTGCATGGGACTGATGTGTGTATGGGCAGTTATGTAGCATGATGTTCTTTCAAAACTTCTAAGAGTGTGAGCAGAGACTGTCTCTGAGTCCTTTGCTGGATTTTGGGACCCTTTAGCAGCCTTGATACATGAGATGTTTAGTCTTTACTGCAACTTTTTTTTTTTCTTTTGCAACTTGCCTAGTTTTGTTGATGTCCATGGGAGGCTTGCCTTTTTCTGCACAGAAATGGAGGAAGAGTAGATGGGGGAGGCATAGATGGGTGGGGGGAGGGAGAGGAACTGGGAGGAGGAAGGTGAATCTGCAGTTGGGGGTGTAAAATAAATAATTAAAAAAGAAAAACCTTGTTAGGACAAAAGGACAGTCAAGACTGAAAGAAAATCAGTGATTCTCAGGATAATCTGTAGAATGTGCTTGAATAAAGGGGATTCTGCAACTACTTGTATATACTGTATAACATTATTTACTCTTTCTGCTTTCCTGACCAAAAACAATTTGTGGAGAAAACAGTCTATATGGCTAACATGTCCAAGTCATAGTCTATCATTGTGCAAAGTCGGTAGGAACTGAAGACCAGTTTGATGCAGGCAGCTTCTGAACTGTCAGTCAGGCCTTCAAAGATCTGTGTGTAAAGGGTGGCAAAGGTACAGACAGATTGTCATTGTGTCACCAGGGAAGCTGAGGTGTAAGTGGGCAATTGTGCAAAGCCCTGGGGGAGCCGATGGGTGCACTATACACCCATTTCTGGATGGAAGGCTTTATTCCAGGAATTTTTCTTTTTTATCAATATAAAGGCTAAGGAAGTCTATGGTAAAGAGTAACACAGAAGCGTGAACAGAGGTGAGACTGTGACAGGAGGGCGTGCAGAGGTGAGGCTGTGATAGGGAGTAAGCAGAGGTGAGGCTGTGACAGAAGGGTGAGCAGAGGTGAGGCTGTGATAGGGAGTAAGCAGAGGTGAGGCTGTGACAGAAGGGTGAGCAGAGGTGAGGCTGTGAAAGGGAGTAAGCAGAGGTGAGGCTGTGACAGGAGGGCATGCAGAGGTGAGGCTGTGATGGGGTGTAGCTGCAGTGAGGCACTGCTGTTCCTTTTTTGTTTGGTGTTTCTGTTTTATTCGTATCACATTTTTGAGTACAGGACTTTTTTTTTTTTTTTTTTAATTGTTTTGAGTCTTACAATGTTCTGTACATTATGATGGCTCAGCAAACAGTTTCATGTACAGGAAGGTGTAGTAGTCTGTTGAGTAATTCCAGGTCTGGCAACAAGTCCATGGGAAATGAATGTTACAAAGTTCTCCAAATGAAAATAGATCACCTTTCTCTTGTTGAGAGTGCATAGTGTGCCTGCAGTTGTCAACACAGTTATTTATAACGGTCCTCAGGGAAGTCACTAAATAACTCTATGGTCTATCAATTCTCTTACAGAGTTACAAATTTTGTCAAGGAAAACTTCAGCTGATTTTAGATCAGTTGGATCCCGGGCAGCCTAAAGAGGTAAGTTTATAGAATAGTGTTTTGTTCAGTACGATACCATGTGTTAGTCTCTAATCAACAGCCACTGGCTGTTTGTTGTGGTGGTGGTTTTTTCTTTGTTTTTGGTTTTTTACATGCGAGGCCTTTATTGTTTTAAGAAATCTTGGGTTGGTAACCATGATTAAATGGACATTCACATTATGTTCTCTCCCTACCTCCTCCCTCCCATCCTCCCTCCCTCCCTCCCTCCCTCCCTCCCTCCCTCCCTCCCTCCTTCCCTCCCTCCCTCCCTTCCTCCCTCCCTTCCTCCTTTCCTTTTCTTCGTGTGTGTCCACAGGTGCACGTGAGTTCATGTGTATGTGTGTGTGAAATCTATAGGTCAATATCACTTGACATCCTTTATTGCTTACACCTTATCATCTCTATCTATCTATCTATCTATCTATCTATCTATCTATCTATCTATCATCTATCTATCTATCTATCTATCTATCATCTATCTATCTATCTATCATCTATCTATCTATCTATCTATCTATCATCCATCCATCCATCCATCCATCCATCCACCCACCCACCCACCCACCCACCCACCCATCCATCCATCCATCCATCCATCCATCCATCCATCTATCTATCTATCTATCTATCTATCATCTATCATTTTGAGACAGGATCTTTTTACTGAACCCAGTGCTCACTATTGTCTGAACTGGCTGGCTGTAGACTTCATTTCCCTCGTTGCTGCCCCTGATACCCTAGTGTGAGAGTTACTCATCTGCACAGGTATGCCTGGCTTTTTATGTGGGTCCAGGGGATGTGAACGTTGGCACTCATGTCCCCCAGGAAGAATTTCTTTGGTCTGAGGAAGTATACACACTCTGTCTGTTTTCCCTTGGTTCCATTTGAAAGAGATAAAGCTCCGGTCGGTCGTTTTCTTAGCTGTCTCCTTTTAGTATTTTTTTTTTTTTTTAAATTAGGAAACCTCAGTGCTTGTTTTTTTTTTCATAAAAGTTATTTTTTGATAGATAATATGGTATGCTGTCATGTACAATGCCTTGAAATATTTAAACATCGAGTCTTGAGATAGTAAACATGTATGTTACTGCCCACACTTAGCCTTTTTAAAAATTTTGATTGAGTGGCTTATCTTTCTTCTTGACAAAGTTTTAGGGTTAGAATATACTATACATATGCATTGGTTGTAAACAGATCTCACCAACTTTTTCATTGCAATTGATACTTTGTATTTGACAAACATCTCACCAATTTTTATGCATGAAAACGTTTGGGGCTAGATCAGCGAGTGAAGTGCTCCCCCCCCCCCATCTGAGTTCAGTCCCTGGGACCCACATGGTAGAAAGAGAAAACTTTCAAGGCCTCTGACCTTCACAGAAGCTTTCACACCTGTAAACATCCAGTCTTACGTACTAAATAAATAATGAAAAACATTTAAAAGGAAAAAAGAATTTTGAAGAAGCAATTGTAGTAAGTTAGAGCTATTTATATTTTGAGAGATTTTAGAAACTATTATTTATTGATGTCTTTGCTTTATTAGAAAGTCATTTTGAATTAGAAACTACAGTAGAATTTTGAAAGTGATAACACAGTAAGCATTTATTTTTAAATTCTTCTAATTACATATTTTATAATATTTCATGGAAAAATAAGCTTATACTTTATTAAAGGGGATTTAATATGGCTTCATTTTTAAAACTATGCTAGTGAAGGAAAGAGAGGTTTATGTGCATTATTTCCTAGGACCAACATCACGTAAAATCCAGTGAGGGAGTTTGGTTTTTATGTTGTCGATTGAGAGAAAAAAATTTTATCAAAGCAACAAGATATAAAATGAACCGAACCTTTAAAAATACAGCAGTGTACAAGAATAGATGAAAAAAGAAATTTACCCAAGAAGAAAAATTCACAGACTATAACTCAGAATATTTTTGGTAAGGTCCAATAAGGAAAGCCTGCTGGTGGTCCTGCCCCAGATAGGTTTCTCTCAGGCATCAAACTCGGGGCAATTCCTTTTCAGTATATCTTTACTTGCCTTTTTCTGTCGGAATCTGTTATTGGGCGACAATTCAGTAAGTGATACGGTTCTTGGGCTCCACTCACATCCATAGCTGATGGTGGGCATGACTGGTCTTGTAGAGGTCAAGAAGATGCTACTTCACAGCCCTTCTACTCATCTTCCTCTTTTCTTCCTCCTCTTCTGTGATGGATGGTCCCTGAGCCTTATGGAGACGGTGCAGATGTTTTGTTTAGGGCTGTCTCTCAGCTGCCAGATGTGCAGCTATGGGTGTCTGCATTAACTTCTATTTACTGCAAAGAGCTGCTCTTTGTTTAAACTTAGACTAGTATTTGTTGGTCTGTTCCTTTTTGGACCACTTGAGGCAGGTTAGCCGAGGAGGGATTCTGGCTGAGAGTTTTTAAACCTCAGATTTTTGGGTATCTTTGGTATGTCACTAAGACTCAATTTTTCACATGAGTTACTTTCCAGAAATGTTCTTGTTTAAATGAATAGTTTTAATTTATCCTACTGAAATGTAAGAAGTGAGAGAATACTTTATTTTCTTTTTGGCATTTTGCATTCTGCTTTATTGGTTATTAGTAAAAAAATGCTGAATCAAACTGGATAGGAGGTTATTTAAGCTGCTTTTATATATTACAAATTTTGACATTAATTTAAATTGGTTACTTGTAAATAAATTCTTTCTTAGAAACCTTTCTTCTGGCTGAATTTCAAGTAGTTTTTTTTTTTTTTTTTTTTGTTAACATTGCATATATGGCTGCACTGCATGCCAGGAGAGGGCACCAGAAGGCATTCTACATGGCTGTGAGCCACCCTGTGGTTGCTGGGAATTGAATTCAGGACCTCTGGAAGAGTAGCCAGTGCTCTTAACTTCTGAATCATCTTTTCAGCCTCTCAAGTAGTAAATTCTTTATGGGATTTTATTCTAGTTACTTATAAATGAGAAAATACTTAATAGTGAAAGCTCCTGATTTTTCAAGCCGTTTTCTAACCTCCTTTAGTGCCTGTCACATGGGTGTGTTTTCCTTGCACAAGGGGACTGAAACACCAGCATTTCTCCCTCTCTGAAGTAGTTGAGTCTGTGATGGAGCCACTGCTGTCTCACTGTCACTCCCTGGGTTTGGCCTGGCCTTTTTTAAGCACGTTTGAGAGCGCAAATGAAGCCTTGCTCTACTGAAGTGGAGCCTTCTCTGCTTGTGTCCCTTGGGTCATAGTGTTTGGGTGGGTTCTGTTTGGATTCCATGATGATTAGGAAGCAGCCTTTCTGAGGAAGGTAGAAATTCAATTTTGCATTTCACTGCTGAGTTAGTTTTTCTATTTCAGTGGCTAGAAGGCCAGAAAATATGGTCCAGCAGAAAAAGAAAATGTTTGATCAGACTGTTCCATGGGAATTGTTCACACAGTCAGGGCTGAGAATGCCTTTCCAGTGGGTATGTGGGCAGTGTGCTGGAATTAAGTCTGGCAATCTGAAGCAATTCTGGTGTGGGGCTTCCAAGAGGGGGGTACCCAGTATGAGGCTCCTGGAAAATGCTGCTCGGTGATTCCAGTGCAGTCAGCTTCCATTTCTCTTCATTATGACATAGTCACGGTACATGCACTGTTTCAAATTTCATTGTGAAAGACAGCCTGTTTTTGCTTTCTCTCTTTAATACTTAGTTTACACAAAAGTGTTTCTGAGTGTTATTTTATAAAAGAGCATCTGTTTCTCAAAAGTGACTCACTAAAACATAGTTTCTCTGGTTCTTCCTTTTAGTAGTTTATTAAATATTATCTTGGAGAGTTGAAATTCTTCTAGCATTAATATTTTTATTTTAAATTCCGTAGGTGAGATATGAAGCTTTGCGAACATTGTGCTCAGCTCCTCCATCCGATGTCCTGAACTGTGAAAATTGGACCACTCTCTGTGAAAAACTGACCTCGTCTCTGTCTGATCCAGATCCTACGTTCACTGTAAGGAGACCACCATGAATTGCTGGTCTAGACCCAAGTGGGATTTCATCATTTTCCTTCATGGCTCAACTGTGGAACTTTAGTGTTTAAATCACAAGAGAGACAGGATGCTGGTAGTCAGGGGAAAACAAGGTATCCAGTTCACTATTCCATCAGTGCAGATATTATTAGACTCGGGGAAGAACTGATTTGGGAAACCACTTTGGTTATTTATATCAAAAGAAAAAGATGTTTACCTAGTACTTGTTTACAATTCTAGTTATAAACCCTAGAAAGTATCCTATACTTTTTGATATGAGGACTTCAAGGGGGGAAAAAGAGATATCTTTGGATCAGCTTTAGCATTTCAAAGCTAAGAATAAATAGAGTTGTTACCTGTATTTTTCCTCTTAACTGATGGAAGAGAATCATGGCTGGATATATTTTCTTTATTTCAAAAATTATGATTTTATAAACATGTTAAAAGTTTCTAGTGGGTCATTGCAAGTTGCTTTATTTAGTTCTTGTATATTACTGTGCCATAAGGTTTAGCTCATTACTTGAGTTGACAAGTTACAACAAGCATTGTTATAAAGAAAACTAGAAATAGAATCTAATCATTTTGGACAGATAGAGCATCCTTTTATTTTCAGTTTGTGCTACATCTGAATCGCTAGCTACAGTGTTGCTGTTCTGTAGAACTGTTATGTGTAACGGACTGAAGCCTGTGGTGGTCGAGAAATGACAGATTCTTATGATTTACTGCAACTGTAGACATGGAGTTCAAACGCAGCCTTTGTTCAGTGGGAATGTCTTAGAGTTATCGGAAGATACCGTTAACCACCTGGAGACCTATTTCCTGTGAAAATATTAGCCTGAGTGATAGAAACAAGGTTTCTGTAGATTAGAAAATGTGAGGCAAGATTATTTTTATTTAATAGCAAATTGTATTTCGCTAGTAGAACTGCTCTTCTCATGGTATTTAAGTGGTTTAAAAGAAAATGAAGGAATGGGCAGCATTTTAATGCCGACTAATGTCAGGCATATTTTAACCATGTTTAGTTATCATTAAGTTTATTTTGTGATATTTTCTCTGTGAATTTTGAGAAATTGAAAATTAAAAATTTTATGTAGTTTTTTTTTTTTTCTTCTCTCTAGTGAATAGACACCATTGTAGAAAGACTCCTGAATGTTTACTAAAGTAAATACAAAGAAACAATTCCTGGGCTTGAAAATGTAGGGTCTTGAAAAGTACTCTGTGGCCTATGTGCCCACTGCTGGATGACACATTAAATAAAGTCGGTAGGACCTCATGCAAACCTTCAGCCTCATTTCACAGCACCCACTGACCCTTTCTTCCGCTCTCTGCCCTTACTGTTAACGATTTCACAGTAATGCATTCTCGTCATTTATTTTACTATTAGTTGTGCTTAATTATACTTTTGGCTGAAAAAGAATGTGCTAAGACAGACACGCTCTTCGTCTGGTTTCCGACAGTGTATTTTATGTTTATTTTCTGTTTAAATGTGTGAAGTATTTTATCTTTGCTATTGTGAGATTTGTTCAAGATGTACTGTCTCATTTCTGTAGGACTGGATTTTAAAGTTCTATGCACAGACTTTTACACTTTCACCGTTACACATGACCAAGGAAATTTATACAAGTTTAGGTATGTTTATTAAATCAATTCAAATGTTTTTCTCTTATATGTACTTAAAAAATACATAAGAAACGACTTTTTTCCCCAGAAGCATTGCGTAATATAATGGCTACATATTTTTGTCTTTGTTTTCAGCTAAATATCTGGAGTTATACTTTCTTTCTAGAGAAAATCACATTCCTACTCTTTCAGCTGGAGTAGACATAACCAGTCCTAATGTGAGCCGCTTGCTGAAAAAGGTATCCATTCACTGCAATGTACATTACGTAAAGAGGTCTATTATTCAGAGTTATAATATTTTCAGAGATTTTTCTACACTGCTTACAGGTTCGCCTTCTGAATGAATATCAGAAAGAGGTTCCATCTTTTTGGATTCGTCACCCAGAGAAGTAAGTCCCTCAAGCCAGGCAGTGGGAGGCATGGGCTACGTGCTCAGGTATTTCAAAGACAGAAGGTAACAGTGGTCTTCGGTGGCTTTCACGGTTCAGTGTGCTGCTTATGTTTTGTCAGCTTTGATACAGAATTGAGTCACCCAGGAAAGGAAGCCCTTAACTGAGGGGTTGCCTTCATCCTGTTGCACTCTGGGGTATTTTCTTAACTGCAAATTGATGCAAGAGGGCCTCCTGTGGATGGTGCCTTCTGTAGACAAGTGGGCCTGGGCTTTGTAAGATAAATGCTTAGTGAGCCAGAGAAAGTGGGCTTGAGAGGCAAAGTCAGCAAACAGGATCTCCATGGTTACTGCCTGAAGATCCTCCCTCAAGTTCCTGTCTTGGCTTCCCCTGGTGGAGTGTAACTTGTGTGCAAAAGTGAATCTTTTCCCCTTCAAGTTGCTTTTGGCCATGATATTTATCACATCAACATAGAAGCACACTAGGACCGAAGGCATCAAGGCAGTCTTCTATATATATGCATACCTCGCTGTGCAGATATTTTTTCTCAAGTATTGTTTTTATGTCTCTCAGAACATTGTGAAAACAGCACATTGAAGTTTGGGTTCTTAGTGACATTGCTACTTTGGACAAGTTTCTTAAATCTTGATAGGATTGCAAGAGCAGATGTGAGTCTAAAACTGACTTGAGTGTTGAAGCAGTATGAACTTAAGTTTTTAAAACAGAAAAAGTGACTGTGACTCTTAACTTCCACACTTTATAGAAAATTCAAAAGAAATGCTAAAGATTACCTTCCGCATTGTTATTCTGTTAGGATAAGAACATCACTGATCCCACATATACTAACCATTGTTTGCTTAGTTTTTAAAATTACTTCTTTTCCAAACTCTAAGGTATATGGAGGAAATTGTGGAGAGTACTTTGTCCCTGCTGTCCGTCAAACACGATCAAAGCCATCTCATCTCACAGAAGACTTTGGATCCCATCTATTTTTTTGCATTAGTTGATACTAAAGCTGTGTGGTTCAAAAAATGGATGGTAAGGAAACATTTTTTCTCTCTAGTTTTAGTGAGTAGTCTGTTTTATGTGCTTGGTGTATGCTGAGTAATAATTGATTTTCTGCATATGCTAGAGCCTTTAGCTTGTGCACAGATGGATGTGGTGGTAGGTGCCAGTGCCCTATTTGGGGATTTCAGATCTAAGGCATGGGAAGCTATTTTGCCTAGTGGAAGTTAGGAGAGGATTTTGAGTGGTCATCAGTTTGAGTCTATTTAAGATGAATGATCTATCACAGATCTTAATTTTTATAAATCTAAACCCATAAACATTATAAATTGATGTTGTAGGACATAAGTATTCAGGGCTCATTTTTCTTGGGTTTAGAGCATTGGTTTCAACACATTTGCTAATACTGAGATTCTTTAATACAGTTCCTCATGTTGTGAACCCCCCAACTGTAAAATTATTGCTACTTCATAAGTATAATTTTGCAACTGTTGCAAATTATAATGTAAATATCTGATATGCAGGATATCTGATATGACTCCCAAAGGGGTGCAACTCACAGATGGAGAGCCAGTGGTTTAGGGGCTAATACCTAGAATCAGTTTTGTTTGTTGCTTCCTGAACCTGTGTTTGGGGATATGTTTAATGACCGAATCTGGCAGTTCCCAGTGAAGCGTATGATGGCCCCAATCTGAAAGCCATGGTAAAGCCGTCCATCCTATCCCCTGCCAGCTGATGTGGAATACCAGAGTTCCCATCTTGTAGCAACAGCAGCACTGACTTCTCTGTGCTTCCAGTTTGTCTTTCTTCCCACCTGTCCAGCTCTAGGTGTTTGTCTTACTGGAGCAGAGAGAGAGCGCAGGGACTTAGTGGGTACTCAGTAGAGCAGTCTGACCTGCTGACTTTGTCTTTTGATGTTGATTAAAACACACCTCTGTAGTTAGCACCTACATTACCAATACAGTTGTATTTTGCAGTCTTTTAAATTTATCATTAATTAAATGAATTTATTTAATTAACCTGAATCTTTTGTACCCCACACCTGACCCTTTTTCTTAATTTTCTTAAAGATGGAACTAGTTTTGAGACAACATGCAAACAATGTAAAAGCACATTAAAGAAAACCCTGTATAACACAAGAATATCCATTAAGTCCTAGTTTACATAGAATCATACTTATATATATTAATATGGCTAAATCTTTGTTTTAAGCAAAAATAAAATTAGCTAGAATACTTGTAATTCCTACAGTGTTTTATACATATATATATATATATGTTAATTCCTCCCAATATTGGTCCTAAGGAAATAAAGACATTTTAGGCATAGCCATTTATTTAAAAATAATATTGGTGTAAATTGACAAAAATGTTGTCTCGGAGTTTTTTCTAAATCTCTGTGCATGTAGTCAGTATACAATTAGTATTTTTGTTTCCTCTCATTTACATATTTTTCCTCCCTTGGATCATACGCTGGTAGCTGGGCATACTACTTTGGAGGTATTTTTTTTAAAAACTAGTTTAGCATAGAAATTGGACATAAGTAATGAATTGTCCTATCTCCAATTTGTCACTAAATGAACACTATTTTTTGTGCAGTATGCATTCTTGTGATTGCTATTCTTGTAGTTCATCACATGCAGGTAAAACCTGCTTGACATTAATTATAATATTTTAAACCTAAGTTATACTGTGGTTTATGATAGTGTAAATGATGGAGGGAATAAATCTTAAATGACGTATCTTTAAATGCTTTTCTCTTTAATTTTAGCATGCATATTATAGCAGAACTGCAGTACTAAGACTACTTGAAAAGAAGTATAAATCTCTGGTAAGCTACATGTCTGTTTTTATGTTTATATTACAAAAAAGTATATGATGTAGTGCCTTAAATATGCAAAGTTGAAGGCGGTGATTAATATTGGGTAATGAGGCAACCCTTTCAATGTGACCTTAAACTCCTATTCTGTGAAATGTAAAGAGATAAAAGTTGAGTCTTAAAGTACAATAAGGGCAACAGTTAGGAAACAGGCAAGCGTGTGGCAAATTGGGCTGCCATAAATGAGAAACTGGCTTGACAGAAGCCATATTTTTAAGTATTAACATGTAACTTGACTCAGATCGGTTGTTAATAAGGAAACTACTTCTGTAAAATATACTGAGACACTGCATGAAAGTGAGAAATGCCTTTGTGTTTGTAAAAATTGATTTGAATCATGCTAAATACAATTTGATACTTTTAATGTGTTACCCAAAATATTCATGTTCATTGCCATTATGGAATAATGTATAAGGATACTAAATAAAACCAGGAAAAAATCAAGACATAATAATCGACAACCATACAATTTAATAAAAACATTTAAGAAGGTAATAAATATGGTTTATTTTGTACTGAGGCAGAATCTTGAGTCTAAGAGCTTTTTGAAGTCAGGATTCCTGGAGTTGTGAATGTTTGGGTCCGGGTAACGGAGCACAAAGCAAAAAAGGGAAAACTTGGTTTTGTGTCACAGTCAAGAGAACCCAGCCAGGAAGGAGGGAGAAACACTGATTAGGGCAGGGGACTTTATTTGTAGAGGTTGGTGATCCTAGAGAATGTGTAGAACAATTGAAGTAGATTCTTTTACATCTTGTTTCTCTGTAATTCCTAATGAAAATGAGATTTTTTTTTTGCCATAAATGCATAGACTTATTCTGTTATAATAAAGCAAGAGAGAAAATCCCAAGATTATTCTTCAGTCTGTATATCCAGATAGAAATTCACCCTTACTATCACAGAGGCCCCAGAAGTATTTAGGGTGCTTCTTAGAGATTAATCCTTAGAACTTGTTTCTTATTTGAAAGCCAGCTCCATCAACTAATGTTTATCTTGCAAGTAAAATTGCTTTATTATAAATTATTTTAATATTTTATTATCTTGGTCAGATAATTTATCTTATGTAATTGATCAAGCTTTCTTAAGGTTATGCCTAAAACTCTATTTTGTTTTTCTTCTACAAGCTTTCTAAAGTTAGAGGGTAGCAAAGGGTAATTTAGGAGGCTGGAGAGATGATGCAGAGTTTGCCACCTTTTGGTGCTCTTGCAGAGGACTGGAGTTAGTTCCTAGCACCTGTAATTATAAACAAAAATTACCTGCAAAGCTAGGTTAAATTATCTCTGGGCCTTCTCTTCCTTTAACTCATCCTGTCCTGTCTAAGCAGTAACAATGAAACAAATAGTCTGGTTGTATGTTTAATTGTGTAATACAATGTGTATGAAATACAGCACAAAGTTTGAGCACAAAGTTCTGTATGTCTGTTTGCAAACTGGGAAAATCCCAACTTGGTTCTTGGTTGTCTACATCCATCAGGTCTGTCTGATTTTTGTTTCTTTGATTTTTTTTCTGCCATGAATTTTTTTTTCTTGTGTTTATTCCTCTTTTACCAGCAAAGGATAGTTATAGTTGGAAATCAGGGGAAGAGACAGAACTAATAGAAGGCATTGAAGTGGGTAGTGAGTGAAGCTTGGCTGCCAGGCCAGGTGAGTTAATGGGCAGTTGAAACGTAAGTCAACTGTGACAAATATTATTTTGGAGGCGATGCTTTATGTTTTCAGTTGAAGAAACTATATTCTTCTATTCGTTTGAGGTTAAGTATATTAGGAAAAACTAATTTTTTTTTAGTCAAAAGTTTCTGAAAGTAGCAACCATTGTATTAATTTATTTTTTATTGGAAACAGATTACTTTCATTTAAAATATTGTGATTAGGGTTTCCCTCCTCAAGTCTTTCCCCTTTCATACCCACCCAAATCAAACCTCTACCCTGTCTTTCTCTCTCTCATTAGAAAACAAACAAGCATCTAAAAGAGAAAAGAAGATAAAATAAAAACAAACAAACCTGGATAGGTCAAAACAGCAAGAAAATGTGTAAACAGAAAGCACAAGAAACACAGAGATGCACAGACACATACATTTGCACATAGAAAAACACCACAAGTCCACACAAAACCTAAAACCACACAATGGAAGTAAAAAGAACTGTAAGGTTAAAAACAAAAGCAATAACAGAAAAGCCACATGCCATTTTTGGAGCTCATTTTGGAGAGGTGTTCATCCTTTAAAGGCCACACTCACAACCAAACATCTAGAGTTAGTTTTTCTGGCTACTGCTGGACATGAGGCCTGCCTTTGTGTTGCCTGATTGTTCTAGCTCTGTTCATTAAGTTGCAAATTTCATGATTTAAAGCAACTGTTATTTTAAGTCACTTCAGGTGGCAGTCACATTTTGTTGGAATGGAGAAGTAACATTGAGACCTTTGGGGATTGTACATCGCTTATTATTTTGACTTTGAAATTTGAATTTTTAAAATTAGTTTTATTCAATTCCAATATTTGAAGTAGAAACAAATTCTAGATCCAGTTAATATTTTGCTTGGTGGGTGAGAAGAAAGGTCCCCAAGGTAGGGAGCTGAGAAGAGATTTTTGATGTAACTGTGCACAGACAGACTGATTTTGTAAGGTGTATACACATCTAAAATAAGAATGATTTTCTCTTCCTATAACTATATTTTATTATTTTGTAAAAATGCACATGTATGGCAGTACACCATGTTTTGCCTGCAGAGTCCAAAAGAGTTTGGATTGTCTGCCACTGGAGTTACAGATGGTTCTAAGCCACCGTATGGATGCTGAGAATTAAACCTGCTTTCTGTAAGAACAAGTGATGTTAGCTACTGATCCATCTATCCAGCACCTATGGTTTAAGTTTTAATAGTTAGTTAACAATTATTGGAGTAGTTTCCTCAATTTGTATTTTCTTAAATTTTATTAGCATTCTCAGTGATAGGATCTCATTGTATTTCATACAAATATATCATTTGAATTTTTAATAATATTGATTAATTTTATAATTTTTGGACACAGTGGCTATGTATTTTTGGAACTAATCATTTGTTACTATTTTTTAATCAGATAACTACAGCCGTTCAACAGTGTGTTCAGTACTTGGAATTGTGTGAGACTATGAAAGCTGATGAGCTTTTGAGACATTCAAAGCATTGTGGTTAGTATTGTTTTCTCTATTACATATATTAAAATGGCTAACTTTATTATTAAAAACAACTTAAAATACACTAAATTTCTTTAAAAAAACTTATTGTTTAATATTGTCATCGTTGTACATGGTACTGTATTGCTTTTAATGTATGTATGTAGTATGTGTTGAGCACATTTCTCCCCTACCATCTCCCTCTACCTTCCCCTTTCTTACCGCCCATTCTAGTCTCCTTTACTCTCCTAGACAGTTTGGTCTCTGCTTTAATATTGTGTGTGTGTGTGTGTGTGTGTGTGTGTGTAAGTGTGTGTGTGTGTGTGTGTGTAATGAATAGTGTTTTCAGACACAAAGAAAAAGGAAGTTGTATGATTTTTTTTCAGGGAACTAGAATCAGCTAGAAATAATCATATTAAAAAATTAAGCTAATCTCAGGCAAGTGAGTTTTCTCCCATTTTTAGTTCCTACATTTCATATACATAAAATTATATATGTCACACACATTACTTATAAATCGTGTACATACGATACACACACACACCCACATGTATATATGAGTATAGATAGATCTCTGTTCCCTTTTTGGACACCTTGGTTGGTTCTGTAACTTAGCTGTTGTGAGTGGAGTCTTGAGAACACTGATGTGTAAACATGCCTGTGATACACTGACTTTCATTTCTTTGAGCAAACACCCAGGAATGCTGTCTGGATCATATGGTATTCTTGTTTTGCCTTTTCTGAGAAACCTCCATACTGATTTTCATAGTGCCTGGCCTAATATTTATTTCTAGCAACAATTCATGGTTTCCTTTTATTCACATCCTCCTCTGAGATTTTTTTCTACCTTGCTATCTTGATATTACTTTTATGTGTATGAGTGTTTGCTCGTATGTATAACTGTGTACCACATGGACACAGGATTCCTTGGAGTTAGAATTACAGATGGGTGTAAGCTATCATATGGGGTGCTGGGAATTGAGTCCAGGTCCACTGGAAGAGCAGGCAGCACTCCTAACTCCTGAGCTGTCTCTCCAGTCCCATTCATTACTTGTTTCCTCTATGAAGCCATTCTGACCTTGGCGTATGTTAGTTTGCATTACTCTGATGACTAGTGAGATTGAATTTTTCATACATTCTTTGGTCAGTTCTGTTTCATCTTTTGAGAATTGTCATTCATTTAATTGGCTCATTTATAGATTGAGATGTTTGATTTCCTGTTGTTTTGTTTCTGGAGCTAATTATATATTCTAGATATTAATTTTCTTCCTGGTGTTTTGCTTGCATAGATTTTCCCACTGTGTAGGCTGCCGGCCCTCAGTTCACTGCTGGCTGTGTTGTACAGGCGTTTATTATATGAGGTCCCATTTGTTGGTTGTCGACTTTATTTCCTGAGCAACAGAGTTCTATGGGAATGTAGCTTCAAGTGTTTTTCCTAATTTTTGATCTAGCAGTTTTAGAGCGTCAGGTACTATTTTGAGATCTTGGATCCATTCTGGGATGATATCTACTGTTCAGGTTGAAAGATGAAGCTATAGTTTCATTCTTGTATGTAGAGATACTTGTCCCTGTACCACTTAGTGAAGGGGCCTATCTTTTCCAGTGTCTATTTTCTACCTCTTTGTATAAAAATGAGGTGATTTTATTTATTTGAGTTGCGTTGGTGCCATGAGGTTCTGTTACTGTGGCTTTATTGGTAAGTTGAAATCAGGCTTCTCCAGATGGAGCCTTTTTTGGTAAGGATGACTTTGACTCCCTAGGGTCTGTGGTACTTCCATGTGAATTTTGAGATTGTTTTTAACTATTTTGGTCACAAATGACACCAAAATTTTGATGGAAATTGGATTGAATCTGCAGATTGCTTTTGGTAGTATACCCATTTTCATTTTATAGTTAATCTCTTCAGTATTTAAAGTTTTCTTTGCAGAGGTCAATCACTTCTTTGGTTCAATTTATTACAAGGAATTTTCTTTTTTTTTAAGTAAATTTTTTCTTATTTTAAAAGTTTTTTTTTCTCATACCCTCCACTGTTCCCTCTCCATTCCCTCCTTTCTGTCCTCCCTCAGGAACCCCCCCCTCCCACCATCCATTCCCCAGGGAGGGCGAGGAATCCCAAGGTGGGTCAGTTCAGTCTGGAGTATCCAGTAGAGATAGGTCCAAGTCCCTCCCCCAGTATCAAGGCTGAGTAAGTTGTTCTTCTGTAGGGAATGGGTTCTAAGACTACTGCAAGAGGCTCCACAAACTGCCTCCGCCATTCGACATTAGGAGGGCTTAGTTTCTTTCCATGAAGGTTCCTCAGGGGTTATTTCAGAGTCAGTGAGCTCCCAATAGCTTGAGCCAGCCATCTCTGTGGGTCTTCTCCTCGTGATCCTGACCCCTTTGCTCATATAGTCTCTCCTTCCTCTCTTCAGCTGGACCAGAAGCTTGTCTCAGTGCTTAGCTATGGATCTCTGCTTCTGCCTCCATCCATTGTTGGATGAAGGTTCTATAATGACAGTTAGGGTGGCCATTCATCTGATTATAGGGGAGTCTTGTTTAGGCACCCTCTGCATTATTGCTTGAAGTCCTATCTGGGGACACCTTGTGGATTCTTGGATGTTTCCCTGGCACCAGGTTTCTACATAATCCCCCCAATGGCTCCCTCCATCAAGATATCCATTCCTTTGCTCTCCCTCTCTGTTGCTCCTCCCACTCAACCATCTCCTTCTCTCATGATCTCTTCCCACTTCCCCTTGCTCCCTTCCTTATATGATCCCTAAGTACTCAGGTGATCTTCCCAATTTCCCCTTCCCAGGGTGATCCATGGATGTCTCTCTTATGTTCCACCTGTTGCCTACCTGCTCAGGGTTTGTGGACTGTAGTCTTGTTATCCTTTGATTTATGTCTAAAATCCACTTACGAGTGAGTACATACCATATCTGTCTTTCCGGGTCTGGGTTACCTCACTCACGATGATCTTGTTTAGATTTATCCATTTGCCTGCAAATTTCAGGATGTCTTTGTTTTTGTTTTGTTTTTTTAAAACTTCTGATTAGTATTCCATTGGGTAGTTGTACCACAATTTTTTAATTCATAGTTGAGCTAATGTCCTTGGGGCAAGAATGTGTATTTTTCTGGTATATGCCCAATAGTGGTATCACTGGATCATTGAGGAGATTGATTCCCAGTTTTCTGAGGAACCACCATACTAATTTTCAAAGTGGCTGTACAAGTTTACACTCCCACCAAGAATGGAGGAGTGTTCCCCTTGCTCCACATCCTCTCCAGCAGAGGCTGTCATGGTGTCTCATGGTTGTTTTGATTTGCATTTCTCTGATGGCTAAGGATGTTAAGTAGTTCTTTAAATATCGTTCTACCATTTGAAATTCTTTTGTTGAGAATTCCTTATTTAGCTATGAACCCCATTTTTAAATTGGATTATTTGGAATTTTGGCCTCTAGTTTCTTGAGTTGTCTATATATTTTAGAGATCAGTCATCTGTCAGGTATAGGATTGGTGAAAATCTTTTCCCATTCTGTAGGTTGTTTTGTCTTACTGACCATGTCCTTTGCCTTACAGAAGCTTCTCAGCTTCAGGAGGCTCTATTTATTAATTGTTGTTCTTAGTGTCTGTGCTACTGGTGTCATATTTAGGCAGTGGTTGCCTGTGCCAAGGCATAGGAGGATATTTCCCACTCACTTTTCTATCAAGTTCAGTGTAACTTGGTTCATGTTGAGATTTTTGATCCGCTTGGATTTGAGTTTTGTGCAGGGTGATAGGTTTGGATCTATTTGCATTCTACATGCTGCCATCCAGTTATGCCAGCACCATTTGTTGAAGATACTATCTTTTTTCCATTGCATGTTTTTGGCCTCTTTGTCAAAAATCAGGTGTCCATAGGTGTTTAGATTAATGTTGCGGTCTTCAATTAGATTCCATTTATTCAAACGTCTGTTTTTAATGCCAGTACCAAGCTGTTTTTGCAGTTTTTACTCCATAGTATAGCTTGAAGTCAGGCATGGTGATGCTTCCTGAAGTTCTATTAATGAGTAGATGTTAATTTGACAATCCTGCTTTTTTTTTTTTTCCCCATATGAGGTTGACTATTGTTCTTTTGAAGTCAATGAAGAATTGTGTTGGGATTTTGATGGGAATTGCCCTGAATCTGTAGATTGCTTTCGGCAAGATTGTCATTTTTACCATGTTGATCCTACATATCTAGGATCATGGGAGATTTTTCTGTTTTCTGATATCCTCTTCAATTTCTTCTGTGACTTAAAGTTCTTATCATATAGGTCTACTACTTTTTTGGTTAGAGTTACCCCAAAATACTATTGTAAAGGGTAATGTTTCCCTGATTTCATTTTCAGCTCTTTTATTATTTGTATATGCATAGAAGGGCTATTGATTTTTTTTTTTTTTGAGTTGATCTTTTATCCTTGCTACCTTGCTGAAGGTGCTTATCAGCTGTCGGAGTTCCCTGGTAGGATTTTGGGGATCACTTATATATATATCATATCATCTGCTAATAATGATAGCTTGACTTTAAAGTTGGTGCATTTGGTAGGAGAGAAATTTCCTATGTCCTACTTTGTTTTCACAATAAACTTGTGTTATCTCACACATTTGTTAAAATTTCCAATTTGTTATTAAAAAGCTTCATTCCATACTTGTCACCCCCATTTCTATTGTATTAGCTTTTCTTGGATTTGCTTTCGCTAGTGGAGACTTTGGGGTGTTTTACTGTATTCTTTTGCCATCTGTTTCAAAATGCGTGTTCATTTCTCCTGTATTTTGCTAACTCGGGATCAGGACAGCCTTCCACTCCTTCTGGTACTCAAAGAATTGAACAGGGAGAATTTGTGATATATATAGGAAGGTTAAAATTTATATTTTCTACCTCAGTTACTGTGTATTAGTTTGGAATCAGACTGGATGTTACTATGGTTTGGATGTAATGTGTTTTAACTCTTTGTTTTCATCTGGAGTACTTTTAGAGTACATGGAAACTTTAGGAGGTGGGCTTTTGCTGGAAGAAGTGGGTGGCTAGGAGGTGCCACTTGAAGGTTCTAGAACCTATTCCTGGTTCTAGACTGAGCTGTCTTTGCTTCCAGATCCACGAAGCTGTGAGTAAGCAGTTTTGTGCCCACACATTTATAGGACTTGTCTCTTTCTTTCTTTCTTTCTTTCTTTCTTTCTTTCTTTCTTTCTTTCTTTCTTTCTTTCTTTCTTTCTTTCTTTCTTTCTTTCTTTCTTTCTTTCTTTCTTTCTTTCTTTCTTTCTTTCTTTCTTTCCTTCCTTCCTCCCTCCCTCCCTCCCTCCCTCCCTCCCTCCCTCCCTCCCTCCCTCCCTCCCTCCCTCCCTCCCTCCCTCCCTCCCTCCCTCCCTCCCTTCCTTTCAAATAAGGACCTGCCCTTTCTGCCATGACAAGTTATGTCCCCTGAACTAGGAGCAAAACAAACTTCTTTGCAGTTGAGTAGCTTTTGTCAGGCATTATGATCACGAGAAAGTGTTAGAAAGGGCTCCATCAATGCGATAGACTGAACATGTGCTTTTCAGTTCCTTTGAACATGGTTTGTCAGAGGAATATATAAGGTTTTGGAGCTCTAGAGAAGCACCATAAGGCAGCAGGAAGTGCTTAAGAGGTGCTGGTGGGGGCTCCAGGGACCAGAATTCCAGGAATAATGCAGACAGTACAGTTTAGGCTTATGGGATTACACAAGACAAGGGTGATATCAGGTACCTGGTTACATGTGGTTAGAAGTGTTTGGTATGTGTGGTCCAAGGTCCAGACCTGCAGTCTTGCAACCACATAGCCCTAAATAATCACACAAAGGCTTTTATTAATTATAAACTATTTGGCTAATGGCTCAGGTTTAGTACTTGGTATTGCTTTTAACTTAACCTGTCTTTATTAATCTGATTTTCCATATGACTCATGGCTTTATCTGTACTTCTACATCTTGTTCTTTTGGTGGCCATTGTAGTCTCTCTCTGACTCTACCCTCCTCCTTTCTTTCCCTTCCTTCCTTTCTTCCTCTCCCTCCTATGGCAGTAAATTGTATTTAAAATATATTAGTATAGGATTAGTATTTATTGGAAAATAAGTTAATATTTATGATAACAGGCTATAGCTTAGGAATATACTTGAGTGATCGGATGGTCTAAGTAATGGACACTGATCTAGTCTCTCAAGAAGGCAGGAACAAATGGGGCGCTCAAGATCTCAGCAGCCCCTCTTAAACGGGGCTGACCACACCCCCTTCAAGAGCCCAGAACCCTAGATAAGTGTCTTTTGACTTTATCAGCTGACACTTAAATCTCACCACACCCACTTTTCCTCCCTCCCTCCTTCCCTCTTTTCTCTTCTCGTCTTTCTTTTTGATACAGGATTTTTCTGTGTAGCCCTAGCTGTCCTAGAACTCACACTGTAGACCAGGCTGGCCTTGAACTCAGAGAGATTCACCTGCCTCTACCTCCCAAGTGCTGAGATTAAAGGCGTATGCCACCATTGTCCGATGTTACTCTTTTCTTTTGGAAACAGAGCTCACAGAGATCTGCCTGTTTCTGTCTTGGGAGTCCTGTGATTAAAGGTGTGTGCCACCACAGCTGGTTTTTGTCTTTTTTCTTTTAATTTTATTGGCATTTGAACCAAAGAATTTTCTTTGATTTGAAAAGTTCTTGGTCTTTTGAACAATGCAAAATTGTTAAAGACCGTGGAGGCTTTTTAAATTGCACTGAATAATAGATGCATTTTGCATTCTGAGATGGCAGCAAGCCTCTGTGGGGCAGGTGGTGCATTTTATGGTTTGGATATAAAATGTCCCCCCGGGACTCATGTATTTTAAGACTTGGTACCCATCTGCTAGTACTGTTTTCAATTTGTGGAACCTGTAAGAAATACCACCCTGACTGGAAGGCTAGGTGGCTGGGGGGGGGGGGGGGGTGAGTCTTGAGGGCTATAGCCTGGTCCGGGTTCTGGCCTGAGCTCTTTATAAAACTTTGTGATTGAGATGTGAGGTGCCTTAGCCATGTGGAGCCACGTAGACTTCATCATACTTACCCTGCTGTGTTAGAGGGCACCCTCTCAAACTGTGAGTTACAATAATTCTGCCTCTCTGAAGTTACATCTGTTAGATACATCACAGTGATGAGGAAAGTGACTAATACAGATGTTTCTTTTTCTGATGTTCCCTAGCAGTCGCTTATCGTGGCCAGTCTTTGCTTCATTGTTCTTGCCCAGGTTTGTTTCAAGAAGTGTCCTCACTAAGAAAATGAAGATTACATATATGAATATGTAATGTCCTGCTTCTCTGTGTAATATATATAACATATTATCCAATATTCCTGTTTCTACAGGAATATAATACAGATGTGTTTTACTTGGATTTCAATTGCTGTGATAAAACACCATGGCTATAAGCAACTTGGGGAGAAAGGAGGTGTTTATTTCATTTTACAATTCCACATCACAGTTCATCATCAAAGAGCTCACTGCAGGATTCTGGAAACAGGAGCTGAAGCAGAGGCTACTGAAGAATGCTTCTTCCTGGCTTGTTACTTGTGGCTTGCTTAGCCTGCTTTGTTATATAAATCCCTGGGCTGCCTGCCCAGTGGTAGTACCACTCACAGTAGGCTGGGACCTCCCACATCAGTAAGGAAAAGGCTGCACAGGCTTGCTCACAGAGGGCATCTTGTCAATCCCAGTGCCCCCTTCTCAGGTCCTTCTTAACTTGTGATCAGTTAGAAAGAAAGAAAAAAAAATCTAACCAGGGCAAGTGTTGTGTTTTAGACGTCTCTTGATTCTGTTGCAGTCTCTGTGTGTGATTTTAAAGACAGAATCAGCAGCTGCTCTGTTGTGGCCCCCTAACCCTCTGCTGGTGCTTCGAATCAAACCCAGGGCATTGTCCACACTAGGCAACTTCTTTCCCAGTGAACTACACCCCAGGGCCGCCATGTTGCCTTCCTCTTGTTACCTTTCTCTGCTTTATTCTCACTCCTGTGTATTTTTCATTAAAAACAAAACCAAAACAGAGCCAATTTTGCACCACGTGTGTCGATGACCTTGCCTTTTAATCTGGAAAGACTCTAATAGAAGCGGTCTATTTGTTTCAGGTTTCAGATCTTCATTTTCAACTATACAGTGAGGCTTCCTTCTTTAATCCCATGTGGCCTCCCCACTGAAGACTATGCTTCCCTGCTCCCATTTCACAGATTAAACCTCCAAGGTTCTTCTCCCTCTTTGTAATGCTCACTCTATATGGGCTGTCTCCTCCTCATCTGACAGGCTGTTCTTGTTCACATGAGATGTGCTTCACTTTTCTTTATTCATTCTCAGAAACTGCCTGTTGCTTCCCCCACCCCCGTGTTCTTGTTCTTTGGGGAGAGTCTGTTGACTTTTATGGCTTTAGGTATTATGTATTTTTATGTATTGTAAATGTTAACTGAAATCTTCAAGTGCACATAGTTCTCCTGAATTTCACACTTGTATCTTACTTAATGTCACAGCTGGGATATTACATGGGCACTTGTGAAGCTATAATATTAGAGACCCAAATTACTCTTTCTTCGCTACTGTTTTCTTTATTAGAATTACTTAAATGTATGAGAAAAAATTTATCATAAAGCTAGGAACTTGAATTTTCTCAACCATTATTATTCTTTTGGTCTCATTGCATAACTCTTGCTAAGTCATACTGATTTAATTTTCTTGGACTGATGACATTTTTTAAAATTTAATTTAATTTTTGTCTGTTTCCTCTTTATTTTGCTAATGCCTTTGTTTATATATTTTAAAAATATTTATATTTATTTTTAATCATGTGCATTGTGTATTTGTTTTTATGGAAGTATGTGCATGTGAGTGCAGATGCCTTTGGAGGCCAGAAGAGGGCATCTGATCCCGTGGACCTCATATACAAGCAGTTATGAGTCTTCTAACATGGGTGCTGGGAACTGGGCTTTTAAGAATAATATGTGCCTTTAACTGCAGAGTCATTTCTCCAGCCCTTTGTTCATAGTTTTGAAATGGAGTTTTTTACTTCAGACTTTGACCTTGTTTCAACTTTCTGTAATGGCATCACTGTCCATTCTTGACAGTTCATACTTGATTGCATCTGTCTTTCTAAAATTCTTCTAATAGTTTCCCCATGGCCTTTTCATAGAGTTCAAATTTCATCTGTGGCCTATTACTTTTCTTCTCATGGCTCCCATGTGTCCTCCAGTGCTCTGATTATACCATGCTATTATCAAACACTGAATGGAAAGCCAAGTTTCATGCTGCTTACTGTAGTTATTAAAGTATGTCTGTGTATTATCCCTCTCTCTGTATCTCTTTCTCTGTGTATGCTGTATATATGTGTGTACATATATGCATGTTTATGTAAGTTGGTGTGGGTGTACATGTGTGTGATGGTGCATGTACATATGGAGACAGGAGTTCAAATTCAGATGTCATTCTTTGGAGTCTACCTGCCTTTCTTGAGACGGGGCCTCTCGGTGGCCTGAGACTTGGTGAATAGGCTAAGCTGAAAGGCCATGGAGCCTTAGGAGCCCACGGTCTTTGCTTTCTCTTCACTGGGATTATAAGTGTGTGCCACTATGCTTTTTAGTTGTTGGTTGTTTTGGTTTTAATGACTTCTGGAGACAAATTCAGTTTCTCATTTTTCCAAAGTAAGCTCTTCATTTACTTAGCTATCTTCCTAGCCCTTCTGGGTATTTATAAATACTAGTTCTTCCAAATTTGATACTCAAATATTAGTCTAAATACTAGGAATCGATACACAATACACTTTGAACAAATGAGTGATGGATAAATGAATGGAGATCATATAATATATATATATATATATATATATATATATATATATAGATAGATAGATAGATAGATAGATAGATATTGGATTATTTCTATTTTAGAGATTCTAATTTTAGTTGCAACATGATTATTACCCATGTAGATAGATAGTATGGATAATGAAATATACTGTATAAAATATAAGTTAAATATTCCTTATTCAAAAGCTTGAGACCAGAACTATGCCAAATATATTTTGGTGTTTATACAGTATTGAGACATGTTCACAGACCTTATCTGTGTTGCCTTTTCAGTTTCATTTCTGTAGCAGTGACAGCAAGCAACAGATGGGGGGAAGTTCATTTGGCTGAGATGTCCAGGTCAGAGTCCATTGTTATGGGGACATCAAAGCAGGAACCCAGAGTATCACATCCATAGTTAATAACAGAGAGAATAAAAACACAGATCCATGCCTGCTGGCTCTTCTCTTTTAGGTTGTTCTGGATCCCCGCCTAGAGAATCCTACCACCTGCTATGGCCAGGGGCTTTGTGCATCAGTTAACAATCCAAATGATTTCCCAAGGACACGCCCACAAGCCAACCTGATCTAGATATTTCTCATTAAGTCTCTGCTTAGGGATTTCTAAGTTGCATTAAGATGTCAATTAAAACCAGCCCAGTGGAAACAATAAATAATTTTTTGCTGACTTCCTCCCACCCTATGTTTGAAGTCTATTGTTGGTGATGAATAACTCTGGCAGTATGATGATATTTTTAGATTGAACTCTGTTAACAATGGTTACCAATCTTGTAGTGGCTATTTCCCCTTAGATCTACTATAAAAGTTATTGGAAATAGTAAGGAAAATAAATATTAAAAGTTTATATCAGCAGTTTATTAGATTATATCATGTCATAGTTATTTAGATTATATCGTGTTTGATTGTCAGGAGGGTTGGGCACAAGTGTTGTGAAATATAATATTGTTAAAATAAATGTTCTTTTTTTGCTTCTCTTTTAAGGAAACAAGCAAAAAAATTTCTACTACTCAGGACAAGAACTGCAATATATTTATTTCATTCACTCACTGTGCCTTTTAGGAAGATTGTTGATCTATACACAAGGCAGAAAATTATTTCCCATAAAGCTGAAGAATAGAAAAGGTAAGTATAGTTAGGATGAATGAGTAGGTAAAGGAATGATACAGTTTACAGTACACACCTTCATATTTCTAAATTTGGCTTAGTATTTGTCTTGGTCACTCCCCTGTTGCTATGGAGAGACACTGTGACCATGGCAACTCTTAAACAAGAAAGCATTTAATTGGGGCTGGCTACAGTTTCAGAAGTTTAACTCATTATCATTGTGTCTGGGAGCATGGTGACATGCAGGCAAACATTGTGCTGGAGAAGCATGCAGAGGAGAGAGACACTAGGCTTAGATTGGGCTTTTAAAACCTCAAAGCCCAGCCCTGATGACACACTTCCTCCAACAAGGCCCTACCTCCTAATCCTTCTTGAATAGTGCCACTCCCAGATGTCCAAGCATTCAAATCTATGAGACTATAGGGGCCATGCTTTAGCAGACCTGCTTGGTGTCATGTTAATTTGCTCTTCATTGCTGTGATAAAGTGCTGTGAACAGAAGCAACTTGAGGGAGAGAGGCTTTATTTCATCTAATAACTTATAGTCCACCATGAAGAAAAATCAGGGAAGGAATTCAGTACAGACACCTGGAGAATTCAGTACTGAATCCTGAAGCAGAGGCTATTGAGGAGCTCTACTTACTGCCTTTGTGTCCCACAGCTTCCTCAGCCTGCTTTTTTATACACCCAGGACTACTTACCCAGGCATGGCACCACCCACAGTGCCATCGGCCATCAGGCCATTGCAGGCATTAAATTGCCCTGCAGGCCTGTCTATAGGCAGTCTGTTAAAGGCTCCAGGATGGTTCTAGCTTGTATCAAATCTACACAGGAAACTCAGTAGCACAGGTACTTAGCTATATATCTTTTAGTCATATGTACTTTTGAGACTTTTTTCTCTATTTTTTAAGTTTAAGTATATGCTTATTACTATATATGTATTTAATTTTCTTGTTTCTATTTTCAAAATCCTAGACTAGATATGGTGATTAAATTCTGGATCTGAAACTAGAAGACCTTTTTTTTTAAAAAAATTCTGGGTAGACTACAGATTATCTGTGACCTTGTGGGGAAGCCACTGACCTGATGCTTCTGTTTTCAACTTGTGAAAATAGAGTCATACTATCAATGATGATGTAATTTTGTGACGTAGGACATGGGTGTTTGCTTGCCTCCATAAGATCAGGCTGATTAGTGATAGTTGTGTGAGGGACAAGCTCATTCTGAATGGGGCCACTCTTAGGCTGGCAGTCCTGACTTCTGTAAGAAAGCAGGTTGAGCAAGCCATGAGAACAAGCCAGTAAGTGATAATCCTCCATGGTCTCTGTGTCAGCTCCTGCCTCCTGATTGCTGCCCTGAGTTCCTGCCATGGTTTCCTCAGGATGGAATTAGCAGCTTTAAGGTGAAATAAAACCTTCCTTCCCCAAGTTGCTTTTGATCATGGTGTTTTATAACAACAGAAAACTGAAGTAAGTCAGAAATTGGTACTAGATCGTGGGAATGTTGCTGTGACAGGCCTGGCCATATTGTTTGAGAATTGTGGAATGACTTTGGGCTTGAAAAACCATTTAAATGCTCAAAGCTCTGTGGGCTCTTCTGTGGGCATTCAGATGTTAATGTTGAGAGCAATGCAGATAATGGATGTCTGGCTTGTAAAGTTTCAAAGAGACATTTAAGAATCCTTTAACATTTCTACTGGTGCAATTTAAATGATAGTTTGAATTAAGACTCATTAAAGAGAAACCTTTGCTCTGCTGGTCAGTTAGGACTGAAGAATCAGCTGTGATGAGAAGTGAACAGTATCATTGAAACAAAAATCTTCTGCGGAAGAGTTTCCTCAGAGGCAGCACAAAGAAACTGTGGTCCAGGGTGGCCAAAGCTATGCTTATGCTGGCAGCTGAACTTGGTAATGAAGAAGAGTCACCTGGGTACTACTGTTTTTTAAGGCAGGACAGTCATAGAGAGTGAGCAAGGCTTGGTATGTGAGAGTATAGAAGCTGCTCGTGAAGGTACAGTCTTCATTATAGTAGAAGCCCCCTGAATTGAAGGTGTCATGGAGAGAACTGAGGGGTATCACCATGTGGCAGGGTCAGAGTTTCTAAAGGGAGCCTAGGAAATGCTATTGATGACAGTATAGGGCAATTTCAGGAAAGACTTTGGTATTTTGGAGGGACCAGTACCATGGAACTACCACCAAGGTCACAGCTGCTGTGGAGTGGAGACAGTCAGTCTTCAAGACAAGCTGTAATGTGAGTAGCAGAGCTGGCTGTTGGCGGGATGAAGCCCTTTGGGGTGACAAGATCCTTGACATTAAACACTGAAATCTTTACATCGTTGAATGTTTATTGTTCTTTGATTTGATTGTGACCATGTTCTGAGTCTCCTCCCTTCTTGCAGTAAGAAAGTATGTAACTTGGGGAGGAAATGGTGTATTTCACCCTAAAGCTTCTAAGTCCATCACTCAGAAAACTATGGCAGAAACCTGGAGACAGGAGCTGATGCAGAGGCCGTGGAGGTTTGGAGACAGGAGCTGATGCAGAGGCTGTGGAGGTTTGGAGACAGGAGCTGATGCTGAGGCCGTGGAGTATTATTGCTTATTGGCTTGCTCTCCTGGCTTGCTCAGCCTGGTTTCTTATAGAAGTTAGGACTGCCAGCCCAGGAGTAGCCCCACCAAGAATGAATTTGTTCCCCACACATCCTTCACTAATTAGGAAACTGCCTACAGGCATGTCTTCAGCTGTATCTTATGGAGACATCTTTTCATCTGGGTTCCTTCCTCTCAAATCATTTTCTAGCTTGTGTCAAGTTAACACAAAACAGCCAGCACATAGGATGATGGTGTTTAGGAGAGTATCATATCATGTATTACAATATTGTTTTGATACTGTCTCATTTAATTTAGCAAGTTGAGATCAGTTATCATCTTTAATGCTACTAATATATTATATGTGTACTAGGAAAACAATATAGAGTGGAGTTCATCAAACCTGAAAAGTGACAGTCACTGTTCTGGCCTTGGTAGATAGCATGGTATGTCTATGATTGTGCAAGAAGGTTAGCGTAGTATGCCTGAGGCTGCTTTCCTTAAAATGGACTGTTTGCAAACTTGACATTTGGTTGTCATATAGGGTGTTGGACTCATGCTAGATTCAGTACTGATGAGGGCACTTACAGTGTTTATATACTACCCCTGTGTGTAAATTGTTTTGTTTGTACAGCATTGGCATTTATGCTGAATACTGGGTTTGCTTTTGAGAATTTTGATATGTACTAGGCAGAGGGTGTTTGCCCCCCCCCCCCCCAAATAAGAACCTTGGTTGGGTACTTCATCTCTAGACAGCTTTTGTAGGAGGAATTGAATGTATTCTGCATGACTCCCCTGGGAGAGGCTCTTACAATCTTATGTCTGATTTGCTCTGGATTTTTGTCTTCTGTAACCTTTCTTTTTGATTTTGCTTTGCATAGTTTTATTATAATTTGTCATGTGAACATGATTATATAGGTCCTATGGGTCTTCCAACTCAATCAAATCTGAATGTGGTTTTCAGGACCCCTGACACATTTCAATAATGGAAAATCCATTCTTAGCTTGTCAGCCTGACAAAGTCTGATCATACGAATTGTAGTTTATTGATGCTGTTACAGAGTCTATTTATTGGGAACCCTCTTGTCTGGCTGTTTTATTTGCCCTAATCTATTTGAGATCCTTGAGAACCGACAGGGCATTATGTACTTCTCTTACATTGTTCAAGGCCATGTCGTATAGTTTAAGACAGTGTGGAGACTTCATGAGCTCTTCAGTTAAGGAGGTGCTACTATTTCTTATGATATTTCTGGCTTTTACAATAGAAAGATTAGTGAATATTCTTGATATTTTTGCAGATATTCAACTTAACTTTACATACTTCTACTCTATAATGAATTTAGAATTTTATGTTCTTTATAATAACTGTATTTTACTCTATAAAGAATCACAGCTCATTTCAAAACTGAATTTGAAAATACCAGAGGCCGGCAATCAACTTTAAATTATATAGCTTTCCCCAGAATGTTTTAATGAAAGCTTCTATAGCAAGTCTTGGTAAACTGAAGCCTGTGGACCAAAACTGGCCTGCCACTTGTCTTGTGTACTTGTGAACTAGGCATGTCTTTTAACTATTAAAAAATACAGACTATTTTGTGGTATGTGGAAAACATGACTGCTCAATGCTCATGATTTACACTCAACATTTATTTGTTGATTGTATATGGATACCTCATACTATAGTAGCCAGTTTGAGAGCTTGTGATAGAGACAATTTGGATACAAAGCTTAAATTGTTTTAGTCTCTCATGGAAAGAATGCTGACCTTGTTCTACTATGCTAGAAATGTTAGCTGAACTAGCACATTAAGCTGAGTTTTATTTACCATAATTAAATAGCTATGGTGGGACTCGTGCATCTGCTGGGGATTTAAATTATCAGCTCCAAACAGATGGCACAACAGTGACTTAGCATAGCAAGACAGTGGGGTAGGAGCTACTTTCTAATGGCATTCTATTTGGAGTAATGCATTTTGATCATAGCTCTCTTCTGACTGGGTAGAAGCTGTGATGCAATCTTACAGGTGAGTTCAGGAATATAGGCGAATGTTCTTTAGGCTGTAAACATGTTACAAATTGCTTCTTTTTTTTCTTTTGTAAAGATTCAGTATCTCTCACAAATCTGCTGGTTTTGTTTACTCAACTCATCTATCATTCACCACGTTGTCCAAAGATGACATCAGTTGCATATTCAGGTAAATATCTCCCCCGCTAAATTGATTGGTTGACTAATCGTATTACTGGAAAATCAACCCATGATGCATCTATTTTTAAATGGAGAAAATAAAATATTGTTTCAAAGTACCTGGGTATACTTTTGTCTAGGTGCTTTGAGTTATATTCAAGTTTGATAAATAGGTTTATAAAGAGTCTGTATTATTTGTAAGACGTTGCATTGGTTTTGAAATAAGCCATGTAATTTAATTTTATTCATAGATGTTTTTTTAGACATTTATAATTTATTAAATTTTTTATTATTATTTTTTAAACTTTAAGTTTGGCTGAGAATTTTAATGTTTTCTTAATATGAAGATTCTCAGGTAATATCAAGAGCAATCTGACTATTATATGTGTTCCCATTTTGTTATTTTCTGCCCTTAGCACTTTCCAAGGTATTTTGCTCAACTTGGTTCTTTTGATTTGTCTTGTTTACAGTTGTTTTTTCAGTGATGAAATACTGTGACCAAAGCAACTTGGGTTTGTTGGGTTTACATTTCCACATCACTATTCATCATCAAAGGATGTCAGGGCAGGAACTCAAACAGTGCAGGAACGTGGAGGCAGGAGCTGATGCAGAGGCCATGAAGAGGTGCTACTTACTGGCTTGCTGAGTTTGCTTTCTTACAGAACCCGGGACCACCTAGACAGTGGTGGTTCCATCCACAATGGACTGGGCTACCCCACGTCAACAAATTAGAAAATCTCTACAGTCCTGCCCGATATTGTTGATTCATTTTCCCAGTAGAGGCTCTGTCTTCTTAAGTAACTCTAGTTTCAAGTTAACAGACCAGCTAGTACAACTGACCCCTTGTCTACTTGACACATAAACACATCACTCTTAAGCTACAACCTTTCCTTTCTCATTCATTCCCAAGGTCTCACATTCATAGGAACACCACAATATATAATATTCCAAATTTTAAACGTCTCAGACTCTTCAACAATTCAAACACTTAGAAGTTTAGTCTGCCCCCTCACCACTTGCAATCCTTGGGAGAGTGGCCCCCACACCCTGCCTGGGCAACACAGTAGAGCTCAACTTAAAGATGTAGGTGTGAGAGAGCCAACCCTGAAGATGTGAAAGCAGAACAGGCTCCATTTGCTCATCACTGCAAAAGGTGAACTTGCCAGGGCAATGCTGGAGAGCTCACCCTGGTGGTGAAGATGGGAGAGCTGGTGGGCTGACCAACTCTGCAACTACCCAGGCCTAGAACCAGACTTATGATTGGCCCTCCCCAACATCCACTCCATCATCAATCTGCTGGAGCAAGTAAAAGGATCTCCATGACACGGGAACAATAGAATATCCAAGAGGAGTCCCAGAAACCAGAGTCCTCAAAGCGGACCAAGACTCTGAAATGAGTAAAGATATATAGATAAAAGGGTTACTGCATGACTTTACTACGTCACACTACAGCTTCCGTGATGAGATTTTTTCCTATTCTCTCTTCTCCTCTTAGCTTTTATTTTATTTTGCTTTGAGGAGGTTGCAAGGTCAGAGGGAGGATACGAAGGAATGGGAGATAAGTGGGATTGAGAAGCATGATGTGAAAGTCACAAAGAATAAATATAAAATTTAAATAATTAAAAAAAATCAATCTCTTTAAAATAGTCAGTGTCTTTAAAAATCCCATTTTTTTTTTTTTTTTTTTTTTAGCTGTGACTCCTAGCAAATCAAAAATGCTTTTCTCATGAGGGAAGAGTTAGGGCACAGTCATATGCTTCAAATCTAAATTTCATTGTTTTCAGGACTTTCTTTTGTTAAGTGTAAAGAGAAAGAAAGGCCCTTCATGTTTTAGCTGTACATTGCATTTGCTCTTGTGTACATTGACCATCCTGTAAACATGCTTCAAGTTATTACCATTTAAAATAACTTATGCTTTTCCTTTGTATATCAATAAAAATCTTCAAAGTCAAACATTGTATCAGAAATACAAGTGTAGACCATAATCTTCTAAAATTGGGAACTAGCTTGGGAATGCTAGTACAGATATTGAGAGGAGCTGGAGAAAGGAAGAAAAAATAGATTGGGCTTCACATTAGTCATAAAATATATGTATCACTCTGTAGGTATTTTCTGTGTTGTTAAAAGCAGTGTATTGCTCTTAGCTGATTCTAACACCCTTCTCTGTCTTTACAGCCTAAGACCCTGCTATATGCTCCTACAGTGTTAATTATAATGAAAATGGTCATTCCTTGTTAAAAATTATCAGTATTTTGGCTTACTGTCTGGTCAGCTGTCTCTGCCTGTCTTCTCTGTGCTCAATGCCCTGTGCGCTGCTCAGTATGCATTTGCTTGGTTGTGTGAATAGCTAAGTGCTCTTTGGTAGTCTTCAGCGTTGGAAACAGGGCTGCTCATCTGGAACTGATTGAAAAATCACTAAATTCTTTCTTCTTCAGTCAGGTATGAACTTGAAGTTAGCATGTTTATGGAGTGAAGACTACTGTAACATGAATTTAAAAATCGTATTAGTTTTGTATTATTTCTTTCTAGGCCACTCATATCATATTCATGTGAGGAGGTTAGATTAAGTATCTAACATTAAAGCATCACATTTATTTCAGTTTCATTCCAACCACGTTATACTTTACACACTTTTGGCCTTCTAGCTCATGTTTTAAAGGATTATCTTAGGAATGCCCCACTTTCTTTGCCTTTTGGGATTGCACCATGTGCCTCTTCCTGATGTCAGTTCCTGCACATTTTTTTTTTGCACATTTCTTTTTGCACATTTCTCTAAATGCTTCATTTAATTTTCCACTAAGCTCATATACATGAGCATATCAAGAAAACGAACAAAAGCGACTATAATTAGCTTGTTTTCTAGAAGGCAGAAAATTGATTTTCTTTCAACGTATCTTCAGTTTCAAGGTTTCATTTGGTGTCTAACTGAAAAATGTTACATTGTCTTTTTTTTTTATTAGCTCGAAGAGCTAGTACGCTGATTGAGATAATACGCTTCCGGTTCTAATTCTCATCTTCTAGACTTTAGTTGAGTGATTTTTGAACAGCTAAATTCCCTGCGAACTTTATGGAACAGGAAACAGTGCACAGTGATAAGCTGTACCAAGTGGTGTTTTACTTTCCCCTTTCTGTTTCTCAGAGACCTATTCTCCTGCAAGTATGGTGACTGAGGTCCTGCGGATCCTCTGTGAGCAGAAAGAATGTGCTGTTGAGTGCTTATACAACAGCACCGTGACAGAGGCGCTTCTCCAGCCCATTCATAACTTGATAAAAGGAACTGCGGTGAGTGTCTGTCACTAAAGAGGGAAGGACCCTCTTCAGTGGCCAGGATAGGTCAATCGCCAGTGGATCCTTATTTCTGATATGGTTGAGATGCTTTCTTATAGATACTTCTTACATGAATTTTTTTTCTTCTTTATAGGTCTTACTTGTTAAACCATAGTTTATTCAGTTATTTGATGTATTAGTTATGATGGGAGGCAGGAAAACATGTTTTTGTTTCTAATCAAACTTAGATATACTGGTGTGAAAAACTTAGAAAAAAGTTATTCTATTATGAAGTCATTTGTCTTGCGAGTGTAATAAATCTTGTGAATGTATTTTAATGACAGTTTTATAGCTTTTGGAAATGTGACTATTTTTCTGAAGAGCCAACTCTGCAAAGTAGGAAGAACTAGTGTGAGACAGAAGGCATGTGCAACCCCAGAGCTGAGCAGCCATGCTGTCTTCACAGTTACGCTGTGTGCTCTCTTAGCTGAACAGCCACACTGTCTGCCCAGTTCATACTATATGCAGCCCTAGAACTGCCATGTTTTCCCAGTACACACTGTGTGCAGCCCCAGAGCTGAACAGACATGCTGCTCTCATAGCTCACACAGTGTGCTTCCTTGTGCTAGAGAATTTTAACAAAGGATGAAGTGAGGCTGAGGAAAATGGCTTGTCTATGCGAGATAGTCAACACCTGTTGAAGTTAGTGTCCTCGCCCGGACGGTCCTGTGTCCAATGTAGCCTTCCACTTCCCTGACTTAAACTTTTTGAGAGTACACGAGAAGTCAACTTTGCATTTACCAAATTTTCTGTGTATGTGTGCTGTTTACATTATCTAAACAAAATTATAGGAGACTCTGCTTTTTCAAATCTCCCTCTCCTGATTGCAACCTGTTAACATGAAAACATCTCCTGTACAGACTAAGTTTTTATCCTTTTGTATTCTTGTAATATGTTTTCCTATAGTTGTCCTTGTATTGGAATTATTATTTGCATTTTTGGGTATTGCACTTACATGCTCGGGAGGGCATGCACATGCTGTGGCACCATGTAGAGGTTAGGTGGCCACCTGTGAAACACCTTTTTTCCACCTACTTGGAACCTAGGGATTCAACTCAGGTCATCTGGCCTGACGGCAAGTGCCTGCCCTCTGTGCCAGCTGTTTTCGGATTGTCCTTTTTGAGTATAGCCTAGTTCACTGATAACACAATAGACATCTAGTACCTATTTAAGAAATGCAGCCTTACCCAGTGAGCCAACGCCTGGTAGTGTGCAGTTTTGAGCATTACTAATATGAAAGCAGTAAGGCATACTGTCACCTGTAAGAAGGTTACTCTAATCACTGTCTAAATAGCATATTTATAACTAACATGAGCAACACAAATTTCTAAAACAAAACTGTGTGTATGACAGAATATTTGGGTACAAATAGAACTTCACATTAACATATATAAGAGAAGGAACACATTCTAGATAGAAGTTTCAAGAGAAGTCATATATATGAAAATAGATTACCTGTACCAGTTGGTTGGGTAGTCTTTTGTGTGTGTATGTATCTATCTACATCTTTATATTTTCTGTGTGCATATATACACACAAACAGACAGATTTATATACACACATACACACAGATATCATCTCTTCTTAGAACAGGGTTTCTGTATGTAGTCTAGACTGACTTTGGACTCAGTCCTCCTGCCTCATTTGGCCTTATGAGGGCTGGAATTATTATAGATATGTGGACATTAGTTTTTTTCTTATTGCTGTGACAAAATAACTCAAGAAAATAACTTAAAAGAGAAAGGGTTAGACATCTAGTGTCTAATTTCAGGTATCTAGAGTTGTGTAGTGAGCCGCTACACAACAGTGTTCTGTGCTGGATATGGCAAGCATAGAAAAGAACAAGACATGCTTATTTTAGCTCCCAGTACAAGAGGCAGCCCCTCATGGCAGGGACATAGGGGCTTTGTAGGGAGATTATGTTTTTCCATTGTAAATAATTGTCCCCACCTATGAGTTTAATAAAAAGCACTTATTGGCCAAAGGCAGACAGGAAATGTGGGACTACCAGACTAAGAAGACTCTAGGAACAGGCAGAACAGAGCAGAATGCCAGAGAGAAGCCACAAGAAGCAGAGGACAACTATGCTGCTCTAAGAAAAGGTACCGAGTCCCATGGCTGAACAGGTCAAGAGTCATGGGTTAGATTAAGGGTGAAGAGCTAGCAAGTTATATGCCTGGGCCTTAGGCTGATCAGCCAAAAACTATTGTAAGCGTCTGTGTGTCTCTGCGGGTCTGTGGGTCTGTGGGCCTAAACCTAGAGGCTAGGTCCGAAAGTCCAGGACAGAAACCTCATACAAGGAGGTTTCACACTTTATCCACAATTGAAAAGCAGAGACTAGTACATGTTGCTGATGAGCAAGCTTTCTATACTTATACTATCCAGGATCCAAACCAGGGAATGGCATCACCCACAGTGGACAGATCACCACTACCACATCAGTTAAGTAATCAAGATAATCACTACAGATGTCCAGAGGCCTGATATTTCTGTTATTTCAGTTTGGCAATTATCAGTAACCATCATCATCCTCATCAGCACGCGTGCACACACACACACACATACACACAGAGCACATATGTATGTGTGTGTGGTGTAGACACATGTATGTGAAGATTTGCATGCCTATGTGTGCCTTGAGAAGCATAGGAGCACCTTTTATACAATTCTATTCCTCTTTCTATATTATTCCATTGAGACAGGTTATCTCCTAGAGCTTGGAGCTAAAGGGTGACCAGGAATTCCCAGAATTCCTCTTGTTACCACCTTCTGAGCCCTGAGTTACAGACACATATAGCCAAGCCTGGTTTAATATGCAGGTCTTGGGTACTTGAACTCAGGTTTTTCTGCTTCTTTATCAGCTGCTATTACCTCTAGACCCTGCCATAGGGAAATATAATTGATTTTATTTGTTAATGGAATTCATGAATTTTTAATATTGTGTTAGTTGTAAGATACATATTTTAAAATACAGAGAATATGGCCATTAGCATCCATGCAGGAATAGAGCAGTAAGTAGACCCTGAAAATAACAAGAGCTACTGTAAGTTGACTTCAGCATTAACATAATTTCCAAGTTTAATGTTTATTTTATGGTATTCTCTTATATGTTGGCTAAGCTATAATAACACTTCTATTTAAAGTAAACAGACATGACTGGCCCAATTTGTTTTTTTGAAGTGGGTGATATTACTGTCTGTTGGTCAGTTCATGAGTGACCAATGTTTCTACTAGGAATATAAAGGAATGGTACCAACATAACACATATTAGGTACCATATGTATCATGATGAATTTGCAGGGATGTGGTCCAAGACAGTGCAGATAGGGAGGGAGCTATAGCATTTGGTATCCAGAATTATACATGAAGTTGTAATACAGACAGTGATTCTCAGTAAATGGGCCAGGTGAAATGTTCCGCGCCTATCTCTCGCCCGCAAGAAAAGGCACGGTACACACACACTTAGGATCCTTCTGCAGTAACTTTAATGTATCTTAGGGGAAAGCATTTAGAGAGGAGGGCAGAGAGAGGAGGGGGCAAAGAGGCCGCCGCGGCGCGGGAACCCGCAGCGACAGGCCCCAGTGAGGAGAAATAAGGCTAGAGAGAGAGCTAGGCCCCGGCGTGGTCTGGGCCGAGCCATCTGCCACGTGGCCTTGAGCCGGCGCCCTTGAGCCGGGCCGGCGTCCGTGCGCACGGCGGGGCGGGGGGAGAGAGAGAGAGAGAGAGGAAGAGAGAGAAGAGAGCACGAGGCAGGAAGCACCCGGTTTTAAGACGACCAACGGCTCTTGCTTTAGACGAAACATCTCCCTATTGGTCGCAGTTCAGAATCCCATATGACGCCACGGGAAAGGCGGAGAAACCAGACCAGTCTCGCGAGAATACCAAGCGCATGCGCTCTCTATGACTCAGGCGGGTTGGCCAGCGCCAGATAATGGCGCCACCTAGCGGAGCTGGAGCCAGTGGCCTCCAACAGTGAAAGTCTTGGATTTATTTGCCTCATCAGCTCTGCTGGTAAAAGAATATAATATAATGACACATTTAACCCAGACATATTATTTCACAAGCAGAGTCATTAAAGGTTCTGTTGTTGCGTAGCCATATTCCTTTATTAGATGACATACCACCCCTGCTACATCATAAAGTTATATGATTTGTCTTGTCTATTTTTTAATGCGCAGGCTGCTCCAGACTGCTCTGAAACAGCTTTAATTTACATAGCTGATATTTTGGCAAGGATTGCTTCTGTAGAAGAAGGACTCACTTTGCTTCTTTACGGAGAAAATATGAACTCTTCCGAAGAAGAAAGGTATGTGGACATTTTAGTCTGTGTAAGTTCAGCAGGAGTTAGGTTCCCGAAGCAGGAGGTAGTGAAGCATCAAGCATTTTTGATACAATCTTTAAAAAAATGTAATTGTTTTATGTGCATGCGCGTATGCCTTCACATGCATATGAAGTTTATATGTACCTCTGGAGGTTAGGAAAGGATGTTGAATGTCTGGAAAGTGGAGTTATTATTTATAGTAGGTACAGTAATTACTAAGATTACCATAAAATCTTAGCTAAGAATAAGGAAGCAGGCATCATTCCAGATGGGAACCCATGCCTTCTTTCCTGTTTCCCAGGATCCTCTTACAGACTACTGAAGCCAAAGTTTTTCTCAGTTAAAGGGATTTAGAGGAGAAGCCACGCCCCTTTCCTCTGCTGTCACTTAGTCTTAAATCAGTCTTTGGCATTGGTAGCCTTGTGATAGACTTCTAGGCTTTCTCTGTGCTTCTTATGCTGTGATATGTGGGCAAACCTGTGAACCTATAAATGTACCTTTTCTGGCTTGTAAAAATGGCATTCTAAAATTTTCCCTAAATCTCAGTTCTTAAATACAGCATGGGCATTTTCCTGGGTGAGTACAGAATGAAACATCATTTTGTTGTAGTATTTTATTATTATTTAGGTTGCTGTAATTTATTCAGATTCCTCCTTGTTAATGGATAGCAGGTTGTGCCTCAGATCTTGCCTCCATAAATGACACAGTAATGAACAGTCTATATTTTCTTTGGCCTATTGATGTGATGAATCATATTAATTGTTGTTGTTGATTTTAGGAAAATTGGGCTTTAAAAGAGATTAATTTTTGTATTTGAGGGCTCTGTTTGCATCCATGCCTCCACGACAGAAGAGGTCATTAGATCCCATTATAGATGCTTGTGAGCCACCATGTGGTTGCTGGGAATTGAACTTAGGACCTCTGGAAGAGCAGCCAGTACTCTTAACCACAGAACCATCTCTCCAGTCCTGACACTAATTGGTTTTTAGGTGCCAAGTAGCCTCACTCAGGGAGTAAATCACAAATCCTCTTCGTGGCTTTGAGTTTCTTGTGGTGACAGATGATCTTCACCATGTTGGCACACGATATCAGCTGTTGAACCCAGAATATCTTTGGCTTTTGATATTACTACAAAGCTTGTTTTATTTGTTAGAAATGATAACTCCTGTTTCTGTCGTTTGAAAGAAATTGTAGTAATAATTATAATAACTTCAATAAATATTTGGTAGAATGTATCTGTGAGACAATGAGTACCTGGTGTTATCTAATTCTTTTAATTACTTAATTTCTTTATTGGCTGTATAGACCTGTTCAGAGTTATTTACTTTGGTATAAAGTTTAACAAGCTGTGTCTTTCCGAAAGAAAGTTTCCAGTAATGTGCTCTGCCTATCTTGTTCATGCTGGGGGACCAGTAGTGAAAATCTCTGCTCTTGTTCTGGTACTAGTCATTTCTACTCTATCATTATTATTACTATTATTATTATTATTATTATTATTATTATTATAGTGGTAACTTGAAACTTAATAATTTTGTGCCTTTTTTCCAGAATTTTATTCTTGATCTTGTTGACTGTGTGCATGTGTGCATGCGTGTGGTGTTCGTGCACATACATGTGCTCACAGGTGTACACCTTCTATAATTCATGTGTAGGTGTCAAAGGACAACATTGTGGAATTTGTCTTGTTCTTATATATTCATTTACGTTCCAGGGGATCAAACTCAGATCATGGCAAGTGTTTTACTTGCTGAGGAATCTTGCTGGAGTGAGTGTGTGTGTGTGTGTTTAAAGCAGAACATTTTATTCCTGTTGGAGAACAGTAAAGTTGTAAATTTGTTCACCTCTCTGGATAATGAAGTCATCATCTCATACTTTCTCATTTTTCTCCAGTTTTTTATTTATTTGTTGCTTTGATTTCTTTTATTATTTCCTAGATGTTTTAAAAACGGTTGATAACTGTTACAAGGCCAGTTGTCACCTGTGGTCTTTATATTGTGTTGAAAATGCCATGACATTTTGCTCGGAAAGCCTTAATGAAGCCTTTGTCCCAGCAGGAGAGCAAGGGAAGCTGTGCTGCATCTCAAGCATCAGATTGTCCATTTTGATTTGTTCTTCTCTACTCTCTCCCTCCCTCTCTCTCCCTCCCTCCCTCCTTCCCTTCTTCCTATTTATTTATTTATTTATTTTTATTTATTACTTACTTACTTACTTACTTACCTACTTATTTATTTATTTATTTATTTATTTATTTATTTATTTATTTATTTAGTTAGTTAGTTAGTTAGTTAGTTAGTTCCTAATTGCAGAGATATTTAAGTCATCAGTTAATGTGATTTGTTTCTTTGTTTGTTCTGGTGTACTAGAAGTTAATCAGATTTCTGGCTTTTGTGCTGTGGCTACAGGCTGGTTTATTTAGCTCTTCCACATTCCAGCTTCCAAATTTTTTCCAATATTCTTTCCATTTTCTTTGTCTTTGAGGTTTTAATATTTTTATTTGTGCATTTTAGTATTAATGGAGGGAAACAGATAGATGTTATGCATTCAGTTTGTCATTTTAAACTAGAGATTTTGAGTACATAATGATTATTATTTTTTTAATTAAATAAATTTATCTTTTGTCATGAATTCTAAGATCATTTTATCTATTATTTAATTCTTTGGACATTTAATTTTTTATTTTTTTTCTTAAATAAGACTTTATTAACAACAAAAGGCTATCTTGGACCATGATCCTCCCAATAGTCAGTTCTAACTGTATATAAGTTCATTAACTTGCCTGGACTTTGAGTCTGGTTAATTTTGATGTGTAATGTTTTTATTTATTGGCAAGTTTTGAAATAAAGTTTATAAAATTAAAAACATAAAGTTATTTACTAGAAAAACTTAGAAAAGACCCCAAGTGCTAGTATACCTGGCATTAATAACATAAAAATTAATGTTTTTCTATTTCTATATGAGTATTGTTAGTTGGAATGAAATAAGATTTTGCTAGTCACAGATGATGTGTATGTCATTTTGTTTTTAAAGAAGGGTTCTCTCACACTGGAGTTAAACAAACAAGATGTAAACTCCCGGAAGTAACTTCTGAATCATCCTAGTGTAAAGTTCCTACTGATCGTCTCTTTAGTAGGAAGGCTGGAATATTTGCAAATGCAATTAACAAGAGTCTAGCTTGTTAAATTTTGTTTTTCTGCAATGGAGGAGTGAGCAGGTAGCTAACAGTAAAAAGGAATTAGAGAACCAGAAAATGGCTTAGCAGGGAAACGTCACCTGCCAAGCTGGATGACCTGTGTTTAATTCCCAGACTCACATGGCAGAGCCAGAGGCCTTATTCCTGCAAATGTCCTCTGATCTTCAGGTGTTCTCCTGGGACTGTCACACACACACACACACACACACACACACACACACACACACACACACATATTTAGGAATATTTGTATGAACTGCTTATGGTGTTAGCTTTATGACATATTATTAAGTGAAAAAGAAAACAGCTGCACTGTTATGTTTTAGAAGCAGTATTGGTGTTATTTGAAATTATAATGGTTAATAAAAGAATAGGTAATGACATTGGCAACTAAGGTTTTTTTGTTTTTGTTTTTTTAATGTAAGATACCATATAAACACATAAAATTAAAGGAACAATTAGAATCCTGACTATTCAATTCAAAATAGAAATGCAATTATGTACTTACTTCTTCTAAAAAGCTACACCTTTTTTTCAGATCACCACCATGGAAAAGGCCTAGAAGCAGCGTTGTTATTGATATTGAATATTGTATTGTGGTATCTTTGTATCTTGTCCCCACCCCCACCCCAAGAGGAGATAGGAAGCCTTGAAGAAATGACTGTATCTAGGTCAAGGATATAAAACATACAGAATCATCCTTGCATAATTTCCTTTCTAGAAGTCAAGATACCTATTTTAAACTAGCAACATAGAGCCAAAATTACCGTGAGGGAGGGAGACTCTGCTGGTTTTAAGATGTGTAAGTTGAAGATCAAAAAAGGGGAGCAATACAGCAAAATATATTAGGTCTATAAACATGGATTTTAAAATACATTAAAGTAATAAAATATGAAAATAGTAACAATAAGCACAAATGGGATGAATAGTTTCTTAATGAGGTTGCTATGATACCAAGTACTGTATCAATATTGCAAATTGATAAAAATTAGAATATTTTTCCAACTTTCCTTTCCACACTGTAGTTTAGTTACACAGGGAGAGTTCTTTGTGGAAGAAGTCTAGCTGGTCAGTACAAACAACATTCTTGAGTCGGAAAAGATGCATCTTGGTAGTCATCATAATAGTTTCTAAAGTCAACAGGTGTAAAGCCTTCTTACATTTCTTACTAGAAATGCCAGCCTCGTGCCATCCGACAGGCTAGTTTTTAGTTAAATTGGGACCATCAGGTAAGTGCTCCATGCAAGGCACACACACCAATGAAGTTATTTTGCCAAGGAGACAAAAAAAAACCAAAAAAAAACAAAAAAAAACCAAACAAACAAACAAAAAAAACAAAACAAAAAAACCTTAAACTTTAAACCTGTAGATCTAATTATTATCTAATAGACCGTTTAGGGAAATACAAATGGTGGTGAAGATACTGTAGAATAACATCAAATATAAAATTATTGAATCATTCACCTGGAGAAAAGTAGGCAAGGAATTTAAATCACCTAATACAACCTGTAGGATTTGTATGGAATGTAATTCACACAAACCTATCTAGAGATGCAATGACATATTTAAGAGAATAAAGAGAATTTGATGTGGGCTGTCTTACTGAAAATGATAATTTTTAATGTGGGTATGTTACAATTAAAACAGAAATTTTGTTGTTTAGAGATGGATTACGTAGTCAAGACAATGATTTCAGAGTGTTCGCAATGTTGCTGGAGAAAGGTGCCTAGAGGCTTGAGTATTCTCCAAGTCTGATTGCTTCTGTTTTGACTTCTGTGTTTTAGAAATCTAACCAATAAGGACACTTCTCTCTTTAGTAGGATAGACTAGGTTATCTTGCTCCATTCTTAGTATTAGCAATGTGTTATTGTGCATGTTACTTCTTTAGTCTACATGTTTTCTGAACTGTAATCTTCTATTTCAAAGGGTTATAGAAAAAAACTCCATAAGCACATTAAAATCCTTCAATGGTAACGTTGACAGTGGAAACATTTTTGTCTGTGCCATTATTATTTCCAGGAAAGCAATCTCACTTTGAGATGGGGTGGCTGTGTTGTCATTGCGATGGGGGAGGTAGCAACAGCTGAAACAGTAAGACATGCTCACTGGAAAATCAAGAGCAATCATGTGACTTGGACTGTCTGCCATCTGCGTTCCTGAAGTGCGTGTAGATTTGGCTGTTCACCCCTTTCTGACCATTCTTCTCCGTGTACCACTGTACCTTTCTCATTACTGGTCATACTCACATTGTTGTACCAGGCATATTAACTTGTCTGCAAAAGCTATGAGCCATCTAAGAGAGAACTAGCCAGTGAGCTGTGTTGAGACAGGCTGTTTTGCTGGTGCTGCATGAAGCCAGTTCCACTTGGCTTTGGAATCACATCTGTGGTCTCTTCTTAGTCCTACAGGTGTTCATATAATAGCCAAGTTCTCAAAGAAACTTCTAGATGAAGATATTTCTATTTTTTCTGGATCGGAGATGTTGCCTGTAGTTAAAGGCGCTTTTATTTCTGTGTGTCGTCAAATATATGGCACATGTGAAGGCTTACAGGTGTTGCTTCCTTACGGTTTACATGATTCTATAGCAAAGGCATGGAGGAAGGTACGTATTTTAGACTTTTCTTTCCTGCAGGTCTTTATTTCAGTTACAATCATCATTTTAACACCTTATTGTGGGCAGGTTTTGTCTTTGCTTTTTTGTTTATTGATTGATTGATTGATTTGATTGATTGATTGATTGATTGATTGACTGACAGGGTTTCTCTGGGTATTCCTAGCTGTCCTGGAGCTCACTCAGTAGACCAAACTGGCCTCAAACTCAGAACTCAGAGATCCGCCTACCTCTGCCTTCTAAGTGCTGGGATTTAAGGTGTATGCCGCCACTGCTTGGCATGGACAGGATATTTTCATGGAGCATGCATCTATTTTTCTTTTGTCCTTTTCCCCTCCCTCCCTCCCTCCCTTGAAATAGGGCCTCACTATGTAGCTCTGGCTGGCCGGGAACTTATAGAGATCTGTCTGCCTTTGCCACCTGAGTGCTGGTATTATTGGCATGTGCCACCATGCCAGACTATGTGGCACTTCTTTCTCATTGTGGTAGCTGGTATTAGCTATCCATGATTCTTAACTTGACACATGATGACTTCAGACCCTCCTCTAAGGGTCTAAGCCTTCAGCTGATTACCACAATGTGCTTTATTGTTGTAGTAGAAGCTTTAGGTAAGTTCTCTTTGCACAGACTCACCTTTTCTGGAGGTTGTCGTATTAAGATCACAATAGAGTAGGAGCCATGCAGACAAGAGAGAGGATGCTGAGTCTTTTAGTTTGATTGAACGAGATATGCATTCAGGGTAAAAGAGCAGAACTGTAGCGTAAGAGATTGTGTGAATAGTACTATCAGTTAGAAGAGCAGAGAAACAAACTGATCTGTTTTTTTTTTCTTTCTTTCTTTTTTTTTTTTTAAGACAAGCTTGCTATCAGAGAGGATCCCTACTCCAGTAGAGGGCTCTGACTCAGTTTCCTCAGTGAGCCAGGAGTCTCCCAACATGTAAGTATAATTGTTCATCATCTCTCTATTATGTTTGCTGAAACTCATTGGAAAACAAATTATGAAGTTAAACCATATGTGTACAGGTTTGAGAAAAATTATACCTATTATTCATAGATTATGTGATACTTCTAGCCATTAACAAATCTAAAGATATTAAATTGATTTTGCTTCATTGTGTATTTATATTTTGTGTTAGGAAGCTTGCTGTATTGTACCATTTTCAGAAAAGGCTGAGAATTATCAAATACTAAAATTGGAAAATTAACTTGCATGGTTTACTGAAGTAAAATGTTTTCAAATGCTGGTGAAATCCATTTTACTTGTTTTTCAAAATATGATAAAGAGTGCAGTTTAATTATGTTTTGGCATTTAAAGATTTGTAAATTAGTATTTCAGTGTGTCTATTTGTGCTTTTTTATAAATAGTAATCTATGTGATGGCAGGTTAACAGGGGAAATACTTCATTAAACTAAGGTTTCATGGTCTACATCTTCCAGGTTTTTATTTTAGTTTATGGTTGAGTGTTGGCATATAGTATGAAACACAGTAGGGACAGTTTCAAGGGATGTTTTTGTTAAATGTTGAATTTGGATTTTTTTTCTTTTCTTTTAAAGGTAAGAGCTTAACTTAAAAAATTCATTAATTTTTAAAATTTAGGAAAAGTTTAAAAGTACAGAATAGTTCATTTTCTGAAAGTTTCATGTATACTTTTTTCTAATATGGTTATCAAACACTACCAACTGCTGTTTGTGGTTTTTTTCCCTTTTTATTTTTATTTATTTATTTTTTTATTTAGAAAGTCTGGAAAAATTAGACAATCTTTGTTCTCAGTCTGCAGCCATATGCTTTTCTCAGGCATACCTCACTGTGCGGGGATATTTTCAAATATAATAAAAACATTTGGAGATATCAGAGGGATCTACTCACAGTCAGTCTAGGAGGATCAGACAGTGGTAACTCACCTTTAATCCCAGCACAGGGAATATCCTGGGAGTGGTGACCTACGCCCTTAATCCAATCTGAGTTTGAGGTCATTTTAGTTTACAGAAGGAGTTCCAGACCTTACAGGAACTTTAGTTTACAGAAGGGGCCACACCTTAACTGAGCAAAGAGAGTATTTTAAGCGGGCATAGAAAGACAGAAGCTAGAGGAAGCCAAAAGAAGCCAGGCTGAGGAAGCTGGAAGACAGCTGGGTGAGATCTGACTGTGGGGTTTCTTCTCTAATATCTCCTACTTTACCAGAGATCTGGCCCTGAGTTTCCTTTGTTCATGCAACATCACTGTCATCAAACTTCACTGCATATAAAGCAGAGTGGAAAACCTGTTTGCTACAGGGAGCTCGTTTCTATGGCGGGAGTGTACTGGGTGAGAGGCACTGCTTATTCAAGAATGCCCTGCGTTCATCCTTTTTTCATATAGGGTATGGGACAGGTTAACAGGTGGAGAGAGGCAGTTCTACAGTTGAGTATGTGCTCTACAGGGAAGCAGTGCCAGGGAAAAAGAGGCTTCCTAACCCCTGACATTGTTTGTGGTTGTTAGAGTTTTCTAGAGAGAATCAGTAGGCTAGATTAATGTATCAACATATGAGCTAGGAAAGATTTTACTAGGGGAATTGGCTCACACTATTTTTAAAGGACAGGATGTTCTCAGGTAGATGGTGGTGCGTGCCTTTAATCCCAGCACTTAGGAGACAGAGGCAGGAGGATCTGTGAGTTCCAGGCCAGCTTGGTCTACAGAGTGAGTTCAAGAACATCCAGGGCTGTTACACAGAGAAACTCTGTCCTGAAAACTTGATATCTAGATGGATAGATAGATAGATAGATAGATAGATAGATAGATAGATAGATAGATAGCTCCAGCTTCCCATTTAATGCTGCCTATATAGTACTAGAAAATGGAGAAGCTAATGCATGAGTACTGTTGGGCTATTTATGTCCTTCTAATCTAGATAGTGCATCAAAACTCCAAATAAAATTTCTAATAGGCTTATCTAAGTATCTGCACACTATGTGAAATTGTCACTGTGTGACTTTAGAGAAAATATAATCACACAGAAAAAGAAAAGTTGTCCAATTTGCCCCAGCCAGGCATCAGAACAACCTATGCAAAATTGGAGGCTAAAATTACAGAGGGACTCTTTGATCTGCAAAGCCTAGTCTAATACCATAGAATTAATCATCAGAGACTATATTTCCGTTGGAAATATCTTGCTACTTGTTTTAGTCACTGGTCTATTGTTATGAAGAGACACAGTGACCATGGCAACTGTTATAAAAGAAATCATTTAATTGAGTCTTGCTCACAGTTTCGGTGGTTTAGTCCATTCTAATGCTGGGAAGCATGGGGAGACACAGCAAACATGGTGCTGGAGAATTAGCTAGGAGTTTTGTATCCAGATACACAGGCAACAGAAGAGAGAGACACAGAAAATGGCTTGAAATCACAAAGCCCATGTCCAGTGGCACACTTCCTCCAACAAAGCCAAAGCTATTCCAACAGCCCACACCTCCCAAACCTGTGGGGATATGTTTCAAATTTAATAAAAACAAGTCTGAGATATCAGAGGACAGAGCCTCTTTTTTTTTTTTTTTTTTTTTTTTTTTTTTTTTTGAGACAGTTTTCTGTGTAACAGTCCCAGCTGTCCTGGAACATGCTTTGAAGACCAGGCTGGCTTTGAACTCACAGAGATTCTCTTGCGTCTGCTTCCCAAGTGCTGGGACTAACAGTGTGTGCCACCACTGCCTACCTGGGAGCCTGGAACTCCTTCTATAAACTTAGATGGCCTCAAACTCAGATTTGCTGGGATTAAGGGTGTATGTCACCACTCCTGGATATTCTCTGTGGCTGATTAAAGGTGTGAGTTACCACTCTCTGATCCTCCTAGACTGACTGTGGGTAGATTCCTCTCATAGTTCAGACTGGTTTTTTTTTTTTTATTAAATTTAAAACATTTCCCCACTCAAACCCTCTCAACTAGTGCCACCCTTTGATGACCAACCATTCACGTCTATGAACTTTGGGGCCCATGCCATTCTTCTTCACACCACCACACAACTGGACAGTGGAATCTTCAAGCTCACATTATTTGCTATTGACCTTTACCTAAGGGAAATAATAAAATAAAATAAAATTAAATTCAGTGGCTCAGATCTTCTGGGGCAGTGAAAAAGCTCCAGAGAAGACTTGTTAAAGCATGTCAACACGTATTTTCATGATTACTTATGCTCTTGCATCATATAATTGTGCCACTTGTATGATTTTTTTTGTTTTGTTTGTGAGGAATATAGGAAGCTTTTTATTGATTTTATCTTTTTAATCACAAATATTTAATATTATCTCACATGTATATTCTTTTTTGGGTGACGTGGCTCAAATTTTCTATTTTAATGATTTATTAGCCCATATTAACTGTGCACAATAGTAAATAGTGCACAATTTTCATGAATGCACATATGTATTTCTCTAATATTCTCCTTCTCTTGTTCCTTTTCCACTCCATTCCTGCTAATTGTCTCCCCTTCTTGACTAACCTTCCATTTTCCTTTCATGGCCGGGCAGTGACCCCGTTAGTAGCAAACAGGATGAGGGTTTGGAGCACTTGACTGAAGGTTACACCATTGAAGAGCATGTCACTCCACTACACCTCAGTTACCTGCCTATCAACCCAGCTACATGGGCCTTTCCACTAGGGAGTAAGAAAGAGGCTTTTTACAAAGAGAAGTCGAGCCTCAGTGAGCTTCCCTTCCCGCCTTCCGTGTCTGTAGTTCTTGATTGCAGTCTCTACTCTGTTGTGTGTCTCTGAGCTGGACCCATGTTTCCCCCAACGAAGGGCTTTGCTCTGTGTTTACTGAAACACAGAAAACAGAATGAGGAAGAGACGAGGAACACATTTTTACAGAACTCTTCAGTAGTTTTACAAGAAGTTACTTTCTTGGCTCCTGCTGACTCAGACTCAGAAGAGCATTTGGGTCAAGAACATGGAAGAATACCCAAGTTCAGATTAAAGATATGCATTTAGTGTAATTTGTAAAAGCTAATTAAGTGGGAAATACAAGCCATAGTAGGCAAGCTAGATTGTTTTAAAGGCACTTTGCACTTGAGTGAACAGGTTGAGTACACAGTATGGTAGCTGACTGAGTACGTAGTTCTAGATGATCGTAGAGCATACTGCTTACTACAATTCAGTCTCCCCAAAGGCAGAGCTGTTTCCAGAAAACCATATTACTGCCGACGTCCTAGTGCCCTTCCCTTTTCATGGCAGGGTGTCAGGGGTTCCCGTATGCACAGCAAGACTCTTATCCAGAGAGCCACCTCCCTAGCCCCTTTCATGCTGTTTCTACATTTATAAGTTGCATATTTTCTCTTTGAGAAATATTATCCTTAAAGACATTAGTGCATGTTTAGTCATCCATTTTTCTGTTTGTTCTGAGGCTAGGTCTGGTTGTGTAGCACCAGATCTTCTGGTACGTGCTTTTTTGCCCAGTTTTGCCTCAAACTGCCAGCATTCCTTCTGACTCCGAGTACTGGCTCTAGCTAGAAGTGCCCTTCATTATCTTCTCTGTCATGGAGCCACCTTCCAGCTCTAACTATGTCCTTTAAAAAGATAGTGTAAAGTTATTAGGTATTGTGTTTTGAAATGCGATATGGATTTGATGTATGTTTATCAATCACTGGTTTTCTACACATCCCACAATCCTCGATATTATAGATATTAAGAATTCTTCTAGTACATAATTTATGATTTTACACTGATAAGTCTTATATTTTTGGCCATTTTTATAATTATCTTTCTTTACAGCTTGAATTTATGGCCTTTTCCTCCCCGATAAGCTTATTTTTTCCCTTCAAACTTTTACCTCTCCAAACACAGTTTTGCTTGGATTGTTTAAGAAATGAGAGTGGTTAACTGTTTTTTATCTTTTATGTCTAAATTTTCTTCGCCCCCTCTCCTTTTCTCACTTTCTCCCTCTCTTTCCTCACTCCCATTTTTTCCTTTCTTGTCTTTTAAACAGGTTTTCAGTGAGTTTCTGGCTGCTCTATAGCGTACTCTGTAAGTTAGGCTGGCCTCACACTCACAGAGATCTTCTGGCCTCTGCCTCTGCCAAGTTCTGGGATTATAGAAGTTTGCCTCCACATCCAGCTAATCTTCTGTGTCTGGAAATGTTTGCTCTTTTGAACCATACCATTACCTCACAGTCTTTCCTACCCCAAACCATTTCTTGTTCTTAGGTTGTTTAACTATATATAACCGTTGGTGCAGGATAACATGTCTCATCTTAAAGCTTTCACCCCGGTATTTCCTGGGCTCTGCAGCCACACTATGGCCACTCAAACAATAGGTGGTGGTGTCCTTATCTGGCAGCTCTTGCTGTGTTTTAGCAGCTTGCTTGATCTCTGTGACTGACATTAACTTGCTTAGTAATCTGGATGATATTTTAGTTCACATGCACATTGCTTATTTTTTCTCAATTTTAGGAAATGCTCAGAGTTTAACAATTTTAATTGGACAATATAATGTATTTATGGAGTATAGACTTTTTCAAATTCTTTTCTTATGGTTGCCAGTTTTCTTTTGGGCCACCAACCAGCTCCCAAATCGTGATATGGAGACTTAATATTTGTTATGAGTGTTTAGCCTTATCTTATACTTGTCCCGCCAGCTCTTATAACTTAATTAACCTGTTTCTCTTCATCTACGTTTTGCCTCAGGGCTGTTTACCTTTCATTCTGTCTGTCCTCCTCCGTGTCAGGCTCGCTGGTGACTGGCCAGCCCGGGCTTCTCCCTCTTTCCCTCTCATTCCCATATTCCTCTCCTGCCGAGCTATTGGCCAGTCAGCTTTTAATTAGACCAATCAGGTGCCCTAGGAAGGCAAAGTGAAACAGCAACACATCTTTTCATAATTAAACAAATGGAGCATAAATAAATGTAGCATCCCTTACTTAGAGTAATATTTCATAAGGTTTCTTTTTTTTTTTAACCTCCAAAGAAAGTTATCAGTCTTATAAAATGTGTTTTGGGAAAACATGTCATTATTCACTTCCAAATAAAATAAAAATTTTATGAAAATAAAGGAGAAAACATGGATATCATGCTCTGGAGCACAGGAAAACTATTTGAATAAATAAAGGCACAGAAATACTGGAGAATTGCAGTCTGGGGAACCCAAGTACAGTGGAATTCTCATGGGAAATTAGGGCACAGATAAAAACACAGGGGCTTAGTCAGTGTGCTGTACCTGAAGTAAGTACCACACTCGTTCTGCGATGGGATGCCGTGGGAGTGCACGGAAGAAAAACACCCTTTCCGTCTTGCTTTATAATATTTACTGAACAACTTGCAGTCGGTGTATACCCTGTCAGTTTAGTTCTGCTGGTCTTAAATATTTTCAGTTTTGAGGATATTAAATGTCCCTTTCTCTGTCCTTTCTCTGTTCCAGTGCCGCTTGGGAAGACAATCTGCTGGATGATTTACTCAATTTTGCTGCCACTCCCAAAGGATTACTACTTCTTCAGAGAACAGGTGCCATCAATGAATGTGTGATGTTTATGTTCAACCAATATGCAAAGAAACTCCAGGTATGAATTACCAGCTGCTGGAAGCAAAATGAATTTCTGTTACTATAAAGCTGTTGAGAACACCATTCTGCTCTGTGTGAGATGAGCTTATCAAGCTCCAGTTAAAATTCTGTGTTGTAATGGACCACTGGGTTTTTGTTCTTGAAGGAAAGCTTTAGGTAGTTCATATTTGTGTCTGTGACTGTATTTTGAAATTGCAAGCAGCAGATGGAATTTAAAATTTCAGTTAATTTTCCAGATGTTTTGTAAGCATGATATAATACATCCATATGTACCAAAGCTGGGAAGAACTTCTGGGGAAAAATCCTGTTAAGGCTAAATGTATATATCAATGAAGGTTTAGACCTCAGTTATTTTAAAAGACGCAAACTTCCCTTTAGAGAGATTATATTATACTGGTAAATAAAATTTACAAGGCAATTCATATAAGCAGACTGAAGTAACTGACTCATAATCAGCTTTTGGGGGGGGGGGTGGGGGGGCCATAATAAAGAGCCTTACATTTTTACCTTGTTTTGTTTCTTATTTCTTTTTTTTCCGCTTTTAGGTATGGTTCTGAGGGTATTTTTTCTGTATAGCTCCTTGGCCTTTTGGCCAGGATCAAGGTACACATGCACATTCTGTGTGCTGTGTGTGTGTGTGTGTGTGTGTGCTGTGTGTGTGTGTGTGTGTGTGTGTGTGTGTGTGCTGTGTGTGTGGTGTGTGTGTGTGTGCTGTGTGCTGTGTGTGTGTGTGTGTGTGTGTGCTGTGTGTGTGTGTGTGTGTGTGTGTGCTGTGTGTGTGTGTGCTGTGTGTGTGTGTGTGTGTGTGTGTGCTGTGTGTGTGTGTGTGTGTGTGTGCTGTGTGTGTGTGTGTGTGTGCTGTGTGTGTGTGTGTGTGTGTGTGCTGTGTGCTGTGTGTGTGTGTGTGTGTGTGTGTGTGTGTGCTGTGTGTGTGTGTGTGCTGTGTGTGTGTGTGTGTGTGTGTGCTGTGTGCTGTGTGTGTGTGTGTGTGTGTGTGTGTGCTGTGTGTGTGTGTGCTGTGTGTGTGTGTGTGTGTGTGCTGTGTGTGTGTGTGCTGTGTGTGTGTGTGTGTGTGCGCTGTGTGTGTGTGTGCTGTGTGTGTGTGTGTGTGTGCTGTGTGTGTGTGTGCTGTGTGTGTGTGTGCTGTGTGTGTGTGTGCTGTGTGTGTGTGTGTGTGTGTGTGTGTGTGCTGTGTGCTGTGTGTGTGTGTGCTGTGTGTGTGTGTGTGTGTGTGTGTGCTGTGTGTGTGTGTGCTGTGTGTGTGTGTGTGTGTGTGTGTGCTGTGTGTGTGTGTGTGTGTGTGCTGTTTGCTGTGTGTGTGTGTGTGTGTGCTGTGTGTGTGTGTGCTGTGTGTGTGTGTGTGTGTGTGTGCTGTGTGTGTGTGTGTGTGTGTGTGTGTGTGTGCTTCTTGGGTGTGTGTGTGTGTGTGTGTGTGTGTGTGCTTCTTGGGTGGGTGTGTGTGTGTGTGTGCTGTGTGTGTGTGTGTGTGTGCTGTGTGTGTGTGTGTGTGTGTGCTGTGTGTGTGTGTGTGTGTGTGCTGTGTGCTGTGTGTGTGTGTGTGTGTGTGCTGTGTGTGTGTGTGTGTGTGTGCTGTGTGTGTGTGTGCTGTGTGTGTGTGTGTGTGCTGTGTGTGTGTGTGTGTGTGTGTGCTGTGTGTGTGTGTGTGTGCTGTGTGTGTGTGTGTGTGTGTGCTGTGTGTGTGTGTGTGTGTGTGTGTGCTGTGTGTGTGTGTGTGTGTGTGTGCTTCTTGGGTGTGTGTGTGTGTGTGTGTGTGTGTGTGTGTGCTTCTTGGGTGTGTGTGTGTGTGTGTGTGTGTGTGTGCGTGTGCTTCTTGGGTGGATGTCAGCTTCCTTCCTAAATTGCTCTCTACATACACACACAGCACACACACATTTTTGGCCAGAAATTCGGACTACCAGTTTGTGAGGATAAATTCCATTTATTAGAGCCCCAAAGGGCTGCACACATTCCTTGGGCTGAGAAATAGCTTGCCCTTTTGCAGCCTGCCCAGCCTACAGCTTTCTGATAAACCTTGTCCTGTGTAGTAAACTCATATTTCCCCCATTCCTTGCCAAAGATCTGCCTCCCTGCTGCCTGCACTTGCCCAGTTTATTTTTCTTGAAGTCTAAAATATTGAGGTGTTTGGGGATTTTAACATCACCGACAGCAGCTTTTGTGGAGGGCCAGTGGCTGTTTTCTGCTGTGTTCTGTACAGAGGAAATGGAGGGAAATGATAGGTCCTATCCACAGGCAGGAAAGCCCTCAGTACTCAAGTGGTTTCAGGACAGCTCTCGTGCTCACAGCCGCCCATTGAGGATGGTCCGGCCTGGGCATGGTGTGGTGAGCTGCTTCTCACACGATGATGGATCCTTTCTTCTCCTGGGTTTGGCCCTTTCCTGGTGGTGCTTTGGCAGGATAACATCTTAGGTGTCTTACAAAGCTTAGCCATTGGAGTACTATTCTTGTCACAACCAACTGCCTTTGTCTCAGTGACAAGATCCTCCTTCCCTTTTACATTTTTTGTTTTCTTTCAGCTTTGGATTTAACAGCTGAGTACTTATCCTGTGCAGGACCCTTCTGGGATTCATGATAGACTGGGAGTGTTTTCAGTTCCTCTAACCAGGTCTGGCTTTTGGCTGCAGTGAGCCTTCTCTTTCGGTTCCCTAGGGGTACCCTCTTAGGAATGCCTCAGCCTTGGCTGCAGGCTTCTTCCCCTTTGTGCCAGGCCATCAGCATTCACCCACCATCTGGCAAGATGGCTCCATGTTATTTTTTTGAGGCAGGGCCTCTGGACCAGGAACTCATGCATTTGGGGCTAGGCTAGATGGCCAGCAAGTTTCAGGGATCGCCAGCAATCTGTCTCTTCTTCCTCAGTGTTGACATTATAGGTGTGTGCTGCTGAGCCCAGCCCACTTTGCCTCCCTCCATCCCCAAATGCGGCCACATATGCAGCAAGCACCTTACATAAATCCAGGTCCGCAGGCCTTGACAATGCTTATGTTTTGCTTTGGTTTTTAATCTCTGGCAGCTATTGTATTTGATGTTTTTTCATTTTGCCTGATGGCAAGTACTAACCTTTTATTCCCTTAAGTTATAATCCCTTACCTTTGTTTAAAACTATAAGAAAATAAATAACCTATTTTCTTGTCTCTGCCTGTGAAGAATAAATAGTTTCTGAGGTAAGCCCCTAAGGTTCTCTGCATGGGCAAATACGTATTTCTGGGTTTTTCTTGGGTTTCTGAGGTTAGGTGTGTATGTGCTGATACAATTTTATCTTGTTTTATTGAAGGTGGAACCCGAGTACAGAAAATACAGTTATACTTGTTCCTCAGTTTATGGCATCCTTACCTCATCCATCTGTGTGAGGCTCCTGTTCTGTTTTATTTTATTTTAGTGTCATTTTAGATTTCCAGCTCCATTTCACTCTGTACACATGTCCTAACCTCATATTTAGGATTTTATTATATGTAATGCCACCCTCGCACAGTTTCTCATATAATAAATGTTCCAGTTTATACTGAATTTCTCCATAGTTGTGTTTATAGCTGCCCTTGTACACTCATTAACTGGCCAGGCTTTGTTTATACTGTTTACCATTTTGAAATGTGCAAGCAACTTAATTCAGGTGCTGCAGATCAGGCAGGCATGTCTTTATCTGATACATCTAGAATTAGATGTCATTTTTATGTTTGTAAATTTCAAAACCTAGTAGTTTTTGCTTTATACTGATAGCTTGCATAGAAGAGGCTGTTCCTTTGACATTGGGAATTTACAGCAATAGTTGAGCATGAGCACATTGCTTATACTTTAATGTGCCCAGATTAAGGTGTGGTACGTTATTCCAGATATTTTCATCATTTACATCCTCGGATGTTTTTCCAAAAAGCCTGAAAGTTATTTTCTAAATTTTGTTTAAGACAGTGGAAGTCCAGGTTATTTCTGAAATATGTTTTAGGGATTAGCTGTCTAGTTATACTGGTCAGAATAATACTCCAATTGCAGGCTTAGTGGGAGGTACTTTTTAGCTACTTTTTTTTTTTTTTTTTTTGCCCTTAGACCTGAGGGAACCCTTTATGTTAGAAGAGTTTGAAGTTAAACCAGGTGCTTTTAATAAAATTTTCTACAGTAGGAATTCTGAATGATTAACTGTTTGGAAATTGAACATCCTATAGGCTAGCAAAGTCTGATGGGTATATTATAATGCCACTTCACCTCCTTATTCTGATTAATGTGACAAGATAGGCTCACTAATGTATTTACCCCAAGTAGGTTTATTATTTGTAGAGTGACACATACTGAAGGACATTTACACAGAAACCGAGAACAAAAATTGTATTGTCTAGAAATAGCTATTTTAAGGACAAAGTATTTTTTTGAATTTTTGTTTTGTTTTGATTTGACTTCTTAAAAACCCATTTAAGAATCTGGCAGTGAAAATTCATAAATGAAGAAGGGGCCTAAAAGTCCTAATAGGATAATATAATTTAGTAGTAATAGTGGGATAGAATTTAGAACTGGAAGCTGCCTTATTTTTACTTGATCTAAGTCCCTTTTTTATAAGAAATAAGTCCCTTTATTTATGAAAAAATGTAGGTCAGGAGTAATAAGTGATTCTTCAGAAATATTTATTTTTAACAATGTGCATTTATGTGTGTGAGTTCAGTTGTTCATAGAGGAGCTAGAGTTATAGGTGGTTGTGAGCCTCTAGATATGGAAGCTGGAAATTGAATTGAATTTTGGGAACTGAGCTTGGGTCCTCTGCAAGAGCATTGTGTGCTCTTAACTCATCTCTTCCATCACCTTACGAAGTGATTTGTCAAAGTTAAAGAGATGAGATTAAACTCAGAACCGAAATAAAATGGCTAAAAACATCATATTCGTAATAATTCACTCTGGAGTGTTTTGGTTTGTTTGTTTTTCTGCTGCTATCACCTGGAAAAATTTCTAGTCTTCTAATTGTTAAAGAGCAGAAAGTAGCTGTGCACATGTTTGTATTGCATATAGCATGCTATGTTCCTTGTCTCTCACTGCATTCTTTGTTAGGTAAACAGGCAGAAGTTTGGCTATGAAGTTTTGCTTGTACAGGTGGCATCCACAGCAGCAGGGGCAGTAGCTCTACAAAATTCAGGCAAGTTCTTTTCTTTCCTCAGAAGTAAAATGTGATCATTGTTAATAAAATGACTAACAGCACAATACATTTCCAGAATATTTTTAACTCTAAAATTATTCTTCCCTGTTTGTGACCTAGAAAAAAGAAAGTTCACAGGATTGTTTTTGCTTTCCATGAATTTATGCTGGTGATTGCTTTTCTATGAAATGTGGAGCTTCTTACTTTACCTTTTCGTTTTTAGAACAGTGGCACCTACTGAGCTATACTAAAACTTACTAAATCATTGGAGAGTTCCTCTTCACCTTATAAATGTAAAGAATGTCATCTGTCCTGGAATAATCAATTATCCCCAGCAGAATGACCTAGTGCTTGGTTTAGTGGATTTGCATGTACATCCTAATATACAGTCGCAATAGTTGTCATGTGTCTATACCAGTCTCTGGTTCCCATCATTCCTCTTCCTCCCAGAGAGCATTTCCCTCACTCTGTAGCCTTTATACGTTCTTTGAAGTTTGCTCTCTGTAATTATTCTCTGATATCACTTGGATTTGTAGGAAAGTATGCCACCATGATTATAATATGCCATGTTTTTATTTCACTGAGCGCTGAGCAACTCATGATTAGTGACAGAGAGGAATTTCCAGTTAGAGGTAATGAATTATATTAATATCAGGGATCAGTATTGGTTCTCTAATTACACCAGGATATTTTGCTATATTTTATTTGTTTTTTGCTCAACCCATTTGGGCTTTTTTTGTATATGTTTGTTGGCAAAACTGGCCCTAACCTGAGGCACATTTTTTTTTTTTTTCTACTTAGAACAAAATCTATGTAGCATTGTAGAAAGGAATGGAACCATTTGAAGACTAGGTTTCATCCCAGATTTACATGCCATTGAGTAGTTAGGCTTTTGAGCCTCAATCTCTCCAACTTTATTTGAGGTGATTAAATGAAATTAAAAAAATTATTTATGAATTAATTAATGAAATTCTACACAGGTCATAGGATAAGTACTGATTCCTGAACTTAAATTACTTACATTACTGCTCTGGCCACTTTATATGTATTGTCTCATTTGTATACTGTGGAAACACTGAAATTTTCATTCTCAAATAGCAAAATTCCTTGTTCTCTGAAGAACTCACGCCCCCTCCCCCTAGTTAATGCAAACTAATTAATAAAGTCACATTAAACTCTTAAGACCCCCCATATCTGCAGTTTTAGAACTTGCATGTTTTTAGTTGTGTCAGAAAACACTTCTCTTGTTTTGTTATATGCATATTGGTTTGTCCTGAATTTATTTTGTTTTCTGAGCTTTTAATAAACTAACATTAGCCTTTGCATCCTTTCCCTTCCTGCAAGCCCTCTCAAATATCCCTCGCTTTATTTAAAATTCATGGCCTCTTTTTTCATCATTGTTGAATACATGTATGTATATCATATACATCTCTGAGACCATAAATACAGTCTGCTCAGTCTCTATAATGTTACTTGTATGCTTGTAGGGGTGACCGTTTAGTATGGGATAACACATTGCCATGCTCTCCTCCGGGGAAGGATACTCTTGCTGTTCTCAGCATTCCTTAGATGTCTGTGATTCTCAGTGTAGGGTTGAGGCTCCCAGGCTTTCTCTCCTGTCTACTCTGCCAAGTTGTTGCTGATCTTGTTGAGCTCCCGTGTAGGCAGATGTGCTGGTAGATTTTATGGGTGTAACTGCTGACATTAGGAGACACAGTCTAATGGCAAACTCCCTGACCTCAGGTTCTCACAATCTTAGCACCCTTTCTTCTGCTATGGTTTCCGAGCCTAGGTGTGGGATTTTTGTTGTAGATGCATCAGCTGGAGGGGGGCTCCACCATGCTGTGTTTTGATATGTCCTTATCTCCGGGTATAAGGACAAGTGTGGTCAGGAATTAAGGCATACTGGCTTTATGATTAGATGTTAGGGCTTTATACATAGTGTAAGATTTGAAAAATTTGATAATATTTAATATTCATTTTCATTTAGCTAGATGGTATTTGACTCAAGAGATTTTAAAGGCTACATTGATGCAAAGTTCTTTTAAACTTGGAATTATTAATGAATATTAGATTAAGTGAACATATTTTTTGGATGCTTGCCCAACTTGTCGCTGTCTCCTCTTTCTTCCTTCAACTCCTGAACACATTTTTTACAGTCTCCAGGGAAGTATTTTCCCATGACTTAATCCAGCAGAGTGACAGGATAGCATAAACATTTAGTTACCATAGGAAGTACCATTTCTATCAAGGGTGGAGAGCTCACTATTATTTTTGTAAGATGCAAATGTTTTTTGTATGTGAGAGTAAATTAGTCTTTTCATAAAAATAATCTTATCTTCCATAATCCAGACTATACTATTTATACTATAGTATAAGTTATGCTCTAAATATAACATACATAATACTTCTTCCTAGGATTTATTAGTGCACTTATAACTGAGTTATGGTCCAATCTTGAATGTGGAAGAGATGATGTAAGGGTAATCCATCCTAGATCTACTCCAGTGGATCCTATTGACCGAAGCTGTCAAAAGGTAAGAAGGTTTGTGATATAATAATACATAAATTTGAGGTGTATTACACAGAGATGACTCCATGGAAACATGACCCATGTCACTTGTCACTTATAAGCAGCAAAATGTCTTGTTCTGTTTGCTTTTGGTGTTTTTTTTCAACACAGGGTTTCTCTGGGTAGCCCTGACTGTTTTGTACTCACTCTGCAGACCCAGCCAGCCTTGAATTCAGAGATATGCTTGCCTCTGCCTCTCAGGGGCTGGGATAAAGGCATATGCCTCACATCCAGCTAAACTTCTTAACTGGACCTTCTATCATTTAATACCTAAACATATTTTTCATTAGAAAGTAAATTTAGTGAACTGTAACATACCAGTATTTGTTGGAAAGATACTTTTCTTTTGTGTTATTATTATATATTTTTCTTTATTAATAAAAAAGAAAAAATACCCCAGCCATGTTAAGAAAAACAATGTGTTCCTAAAACAAACACAAACCCACACCACAGAAGTTCAGGAAGCTTGTAGCTTTGGATTAATGGGAGTTGTTAGGATGGAGTGCACAATAGTGGGCAAAAGGAGATGCTGTTAGCCAGAGTGCAGTAAAAAAAACTTTAAATGCTTAGCCAGCATCCTCTTAAAATTCAGTGGCTTTTCCTATGTGAAACATACTCTCCTAATTTCTTTTAGTTGAAGTAATGATTCTCTGCAGTGGAAGTCTGAACAATTTTTAGTATAATTATGCCATAAAATTATTTAAGGCACTCCCTCTACCTACAATTTCAGAAGTGCCTTTTATTTTTCTGGGATGTTAGGCTAATTCACTCTTGAATAAAACATGAACATTAGAAAATAAAAACAAAGTGGCTAAAATGTTGAAGGACAAAAAGTAGGGAGAAAGAAGAGGAGACTGATTTGTAGGATGCTCCCTCTTCAGTCTCATTTAACAGGTAGTTATTTGGAGACAAGGTACTGTATGTAACTATGGCTGGCCTTGAGCTCTCTTTGGAGACTAGACTGGCCATGAGCTCTCTGTGGAGACCAAGCTGTCCTCGAACTCTTTGTGTAGACCAGGCTGGCTTTGAGCTCTCTGTGTAGACCAGGCTGGCCTTGAGCTCTCCAAGATTTCACATGCCCCATGCCTTCTGCCAGCATGCTGGGCTACAGATTTTCACTTTAGGAAAAGTACACATTGATGTTCTAAGGATGGAAACTCACAATGTAGAAAGCTAGTAGAATAGGATTCCAAGTTTAGGGTTAGTTGGCACCTGAAGATAGAGTTGGGAGCCTGGAGAAAACCAAATCACAAAGTGGGTATTGCAAACACACGTGGTAGCCCCAAACTATGAGCTCCACCTGTAAACTATAGTGATTGTGCTGCTGGCCACATTGTCTGGGTTTGAATCCAGCCAATGTCACCTGCTCAGAACATCCGTCTTCTTGCTGTGCACTAGTGCCCAGAGTGGGAGAATGAAACTTAGAAAGTCTTTTCTTCTGGGGTTGGAGACACATCAGTTCTTAAAGCACTTGCTTTCTAAGCACAAGGACCCAAGTTTGAGCCCCAGAAACTACATTAAAAAGTAGGTTAATGTATTCGTTGTAAGCCTGACTGAGTTTGGTCCCCAGGACCCACATGGTAAGCAGAGAACTGACTCTCCTAAGCTGTCCTCTCATCCTAGCTGCATGCTGTGGCATCCCCAACTCTAGCTCCAAATAAATAAATACATGAAAAATATTAAAACCAATTACAAGAACTAAACAATCAAACAAAGTTATCCAAATCAGCCCCCCCCCCCAACCTAAAATCGAGCCTTCCAAACCAGGCGTGGTGGCACATGATTATAAGTGCAGCACTGCGGAGGTGGAGATGGATGGATAAGTGGGACTTACTGGCCAGCCCGTCTGGATGATGTGGAAGCTCATGAAATTTAAAAGCTAAACAAAAAGGGAAATAAGCAAAGATTAAGGAGAAATCCTACAGTCTGAAAGAAAATCTTTGCCGGCTTTGTGTCTTAGCAGAGGTCAATGCCTAGAATATATAAAGACCTCCAAATTTAAAACCCCCAAAGCCATATCATCCAGTCAGTAACAGGATATGGAACTGAGCAGATAGTTGTTAAAAGGAGTAAAAATGTGCTAACAAATATATGAAAGACTTTTAAACATCTTTAACCATCAAAAAAAAAAAAATACAAATTAAACCACATTAAAAAGCCACATCACCTTAGTCCAAATGGATGCAAGTAAATGAAACAGCAAATGCTGTGATGGATAGAGGGAAGGAGGAAACTTTATACTTTGTTGGTGGTATAAATTAGTGAGCTATTATGTCAATTACTATGGGGTTTTCTAAGAAACTTAAAACTAGAACTACCATATGATGCAATTATTTTAATTTGCTACCATCATGTTAACCAAGTCAGCTAGACCCAAAACAAATTCATTTTCTCCCGTATTTAGAACCTAGATTTAAATATATGTGTGATTTAAGTATGCATATATGCACACACATATCTATCATATATATACATATGTAACACACTTCAGAAAAGCAGAGTGGTGACTGGCGGGAGGGGACTGGCAGGAGTGGAGGGTGATGACAAGTAGTAGTTATGGACCATTAGCAAAGTATGTGCCAGATGTGCTTGAAGGCTTCATAATAAAAACATTTGATTTTTCTTAACTAATTTTGTTATTTGACCACTTGATAAATGTATATAATGAATTCTGATTTTTTCTGACAACACAAAACCTATTATTTTATATGCTAACTAACTACTAATTTTCTGAAAGCACTGTTCTCTTTTTCCTAGAGTAAGGAATGGATCTCATTAACATACTACACTCTGTATCCATTCAAGCCATCTCTCTGATCCACATCCTCAGACTCCCTCACTCTGCCTTGTTGTATAATTCTCCTCATCACCTTTGACCTTTCCCCAGAGCACAGCACCATCAGGGCATTTACAGTACTGAATGGAAGGACCTCACAGTGTCCTGCAGGGCAGAGACCATTGCTTCATTCATATTTTAATTGGCATTTGTCACAACTTCTATAGGCAGCTGGCATTAAAATATTTTGAGTGAGTAGTCACTATAAACTTGTAAGTTTTAATTCATAAGAAGTTTGCTACTTTAAGTATCTTAGCTTGAATGTTAATATTACAATTTATTAGCCACTAGATCTCATTTCATTAGCATTATTACATGAAACCTTGTTTATTCCTAAACACTAATAAGTAGATAGATGTTTTGTGCTATTTCAATTTTAGGATTATATCTGATACCATAAACACATTTAATGTACTTTTGTGGGAACTGATTATTACGTTGAAAATATTTTTAGTTCCACCAATGCTTAATACATCGCAGTTTTATAATATGCTAAGTGCTTTTTAAAAAACATCTAGTGAGTGAGAAATGGGTTTGTTTGTCTTTGTGGTATCTACTGAAATCTTCTCAAGTCTCTTTACAATTATGTGCAGGTTATTTGTTTTCAAATACAGTCATTGGATTATTTTCATCTGAAGCTTTACTTAATTTGCTTAGAGTAGCATATCAGAAATTATTACAACTATATGCCAACAGAATTATTTTATTTCTTAGAAAGATTCTATAAACATGAATGAAGTTATTCTGTGTAAATAATATGAAATCCTCAATATATTAGTATATGATTAATATAGAAATCTATTTCCTAACAAAGTAGATATTTATTCAGTTTATAAATTGTATTTGTAATCCATTACTATAGAGAAGATATATATTTATTACTATATCTAAACATTACTGGATTGATATCATGAAATGTATAGAGCATTTAAAATTTTTACATTTTTACCTTTGATATATTCTCTCGATATTAAAATGAATTTTTAAAAGTCATATTGAAACCAGAAAATCATCTTTCTACTTAATAACTGCTTGGTAAATTTGTTTACACAGTTGTTTTGTTGGTAGCCATGAACCCTCTAGCTTCCTTATAGTTCCTTTCATAGGAATTTAGAGACAGGTTTTTCCACCATGCTTTCTATGATAAACAGACCCCTTTCTTATTACACTCCTGTGGAGTGATAGTATTTCTGCGTAGTGTTCTCTTAACTAAGCATGCTCCGAAAATTTTAACTAAATCTTTATACTTATTATTTGATACTTTTACTGTTATGCTAACATATATTAGGCATAAGTCCTGGATTATGTTGTTAGAGTTGGTAAGAAATTTCATCCTTGTACCTGGTGGGGGTAATATGGACAGACCTTAAATTTAATGCATGTTCATTTTTTATCCAGAAATGCAATTGCTACAAAGCATCATATGTTGTATATGGTCACCACATTGTCACTGTAATTTATTAAGTATCATTCCACTGAGTATAAAGGAAGGAAAACGGAAATGGACTCAACTTTTTCTACTCACAAACAAGGACTGGCAGTGGCTACTCCTCTTAAATAGTATCCGACAGTCATGTTTTCATTGCAGAGAGAAACCTTAGCCAGAAAAAGAGAAAATATATTTTAGTTCTTATAGAAATGTGTTATTAGTCAAGGTCCTTATAACTTTAGGTTTCCATATCTCTTAATGAGAAATTAAGTATTTTTTAAACATTTTCTCAAATTTTTATTTTTCTTACAGAGAACTATCTGATTGACATTTTCAATCTACTAAATATTTAAAATATCAAACTGCTAAGCAGACACAATGCTTACAAGTAACTGCAAATAATATATAAATTAGAAAGTGTGTGGGACTCTTCAGGAAGAAGGTAGAGTTGACCAGAAAATGACAGACTTTTGAAGTTAATGCAGTTGAGGGCAGGTGGGGCAGGTTCATAGTATGAGAGAAATCTGTAGGGGGCAGTCAGTTCAAGGAGACCACAGGACTTCATACTGGAGAATAATGAGAAATGAGGCTTTTGAGACACAGGAGAAGAGAGTGAAGCGCCTCGAAAGTCATCTAAAAAATGTGGACTTCCATGCTGTCTAATGATGGCTACCCATGGAGTGTTTTTGAGCTAGGAGCTAAGAACGGAATTTGAAGGAGAAATATATCCTAGCTTCTGTTAAGTAGATGAAGTTAAAGTATCGCGGAGAGATGGACTTGGTTTACAGTTACTGTGGAGAGGTGAACTTGGTATGATGAGATCGGGCAAAGGAGCTGTTTTTCATAGGAAGGCCATGGCTTTTGAAAGTTAACTATAGTGTCTAGGTTATTTTGATTTTCATTGAGTTTGTTAAAAGACTGTCTCATGGATAATATAGACCTTATGATCTTGCTGTAGGATCCTACTCTCCTGTATTTTCTTAGTTATAATAGTGTAAGGAATGAGAATGTAGGAACTTTGTTGTTTTTCATCAGAATCTACCTTTGGGAAATGCGTATCACTTTGAAATCTTTTCTAACTCTTACATATGCTCCTTAACAGTTGTTATTTTAGCACTCTGAGCTCTTAGAATATTGCCAGTTTTTAAAGCTATTATGGTAGATATTCCAGACTGACAAAAAACTATCCCTCATAGATATGTGAGGTCTATAACATTTACACCAATGACTCTGTGCAATATTAAAAATAAGAACAAGCTATTTCAATGCCACTTCTCCCTTAGTCCTTCCTAGCACTGGTGAACCTGCTGTCCTACCCTGCTGTGTATGAGCTAACAGGCAATCAAGAACTCCCCAATAAGGCAGAATATTCTCTCCGGGAAGTCCCGACATGCATTATTGTAAGTTTCTTTCGTTTCTTCTTTTTCCCCATTGCCTACTGACTGAGATTGGTAGCAAAAACATGACATGACAATAATACTTACCAAGATCTAAATTGATATTCATCCATGGATTATCAACTTTTGAGTTATCTCTGAGTAGAAACTTTGCTCCAAGCCATGCAACTGTTCCTTTACCCATCAGAATGCAAAGCCAGCCCTCTACAACCAGATAAGCAGCTTGTCATTTGTACACGTTTCTGTATAAATTAGTTCTAGATGACTCGTTAGCTTATTAGCCATATTTATACTGCTACCTCACTGACTAGGATAATTAAGAATAAATTATATCCAAGGAGTTCAATATATTTTCAACCTATGTTTCAATGAATTATGTATTATGTCCATGAGGACAGTATATGCATATTTATTTAATTTGAAACTTAATTTATACTCAGAATTGGTTGTATTATTAGATTTGTTTAACTATTAGCTAGTTCCTTCCTTATCTTTGAGTGTTTATGAATTAAACATGAATGTATATTCAAGTGTGCATGAACACACATACACAAGGATTAGTAAAGAATTAATACTGAAATTCTATTTTTAAACATTACTTTTTCCTTGTCATTTTGTCTTACATATTATTTGTTTTAGAAGTGATTATGTCATTTTTGTGTATTTTTTACCTTTGTTAATTTCAAACATTTGATGTTCTAAAATTGTTTTCTGTCTTGGGAAAATTTTGGTGACCACCACGAAGCAAAATGTAATATGTCTCTCAGTAAACCTTGGAGAATCTGAGGTCTCTTATTTTCTTAAATTATTTCACTTCCAGGCATGAGTAGTTGGATAGATTTACAGTATCAGTTATGAATTCCCTTGCATTAAGCAGGCATTGAATCCAATTAGACAGTTGGTTACTCATGAGATAAAAGTGCCACTGTTGTACCATTGAGGATATTTTGCCAAGCCAGTCATTGTGGCTCACAGGCTTCACAGCTAATGTGAACTGTAGAGTTCTTTTCTCTCTTAGCAGCCTGCACAGCACTTTCTGACTCTATACCCTCAAGGTGAAGAGTTCCAGATCAGTTGGAGCTCACTTCCTCTAAGTCCTGTGTCCAAAGTATATGATGTCTTCAAGGTCTTAACCTTAAAATTCTGGAAGGCAACTAAGGACAACTCCAAAAGCCTATATTGTTTTGGGAATCTCTTGGACCAACTGACCAACAACCCAAAGGAAGGTTTACAGTACCTGGCATGTAGTCTATGGCTTCTGGGGGAAACATTATTAAGCTCTATAGCATAATTTCTATTAAAATCATCTGTCTGTCTGTATATCTATCATCAATTTATCTATCCTCCATCAATCTATCTACTATCTATCTATCCACCCGTTATCTGCCTGTCCTCACACTATCCATCTATTTCTGTCATCTATCAATCTTTCTTTTGTCTGTCTGTCTATCTATCTATCTATCTATCATCTATCTATCTATCTATCTATCTATCTATCTATCTATCTATCTATCTATCTATCTATCTATCTATCATCTGTCTGTTTATCATCTATCCATCCATCTACCATTTAAATGTATTTTAGGCATTTCATGCCTTGTTGCTGCTTGACTCTAGTTCTTTACATGCCTAACCATCATTAGATGGCCATCATTTCTTCCTGGCTGAATGCTCCCTCTGTATTTTCTTCTCAGGGTATCTGTCTCAGATTATAAAGGTCCTCTGTATGATGTAACAAACTGTTAGGAGATTAGTATTCAACTTCCTGAGTGTGTAGTAGCGTGCCCTTCCCTCTAATTCTCCACAATAAAAATTCCCAAGGATAGACCTTGACTGGATTCATTTTCATCACAGGATAACCAAGGCAATCCACTCTTGGAAGGTACAGTTTTGGGGCTTTATTGACCTATTTCTTATCCTGATCTGCTCATTTCATAAAAGCAACAAGATTGCATGAGTATGGCCACTGAACCACTTGAATAGAATGGACCCTCAGATGTGACGACTTTGTACCAGCCTTTTCTTTTGGGTCACCAACCAGCTCCCAAATCATGACACAGACTTAAGATTTGTTTTGAATGCTCGGCCCAGCTCTTTTTATTTAAGTTAATCGGTTTGTCTTTACCCTTTGTCTCAGGGCTTATTACCTGTCTTCCTTCTGTAGATCTTACTCTCTTGGCTTCTCTATGTCTAGCTGCCCGGTATTGGTTTCTTACCCCAGGCGTGTCCCTCCTCTCATTCTTCTCTTTCTTCTTCTTGTGAGCCTAGATTTTTTCCCTCCCGTTTCTTCTCTCTGCCTGGAGGGGCGGCCTGTCCATTCTCCTGCATAGCTATTGGCCATTCAGCCATTAGACCAGTCATGCACCTTAGGCAGGCAAACTGAAAAAGATGCATTGTGCCTTTTCATAGTTAGACACACATCCTTACATCATGAAACAGATGCAGCATAAACAAGTGTAACACATCTTTGCCTATTGAAATAATATTCTACAACACTTACACCGAATTCCTCTTTGCTTAGCCCTAGTGTTAGGCTGACTGCTGGCTTACTGGACACAGTCTCAGCATGGAAAGCATCCTATGAAGTAGGATTTCTGTAGACTGTTTGCAAGTTCCGGGTCCTCCACTACCTTGTCACTGGCTCAGCCTGTTTTAAGAAGCTAATTTTTTTCCTGATGTGCTGTGGTGCTTTGAAACCAAAGTTCTACAGGAGGCAGGCTTCCCAGGGGCTCTGCTTTCTGTCCTGGGTGGTGTTACATCAATATAGTCTTCTTGAAAGAATAAATTATTTTCTGCAGCATTTGTTCCCTGAAAACACATTATCGTTGATAGATTGTTCAGTCTCTCCTTCCATTGGCTTGTTGGCAATACCTTATCTTCTCATCATTTTATCCATCCTAATCTCCTTCTTAGATTCAGAACCAGAACTTCATGTCTCCCCAGTGTCACTAGCTGCCAGTATGCTTAGCTTTGTATTCAGATAGCTGTCCAAATCTGTGCCAAGTGATGAAGACAGAGGTGGGACAGATGTGAAAAATTGGACTTTGCAGCTGGGGATACAGATGTGCCTTGTATGTTCATTTTGGTTACATGATGATTGGAACAAAGTGCTCGATTAAGACTGCAGACTACAGTGACAGAGCTTGAAAAACATGAGACTTTGTTCTCTATTATTAATCAATACTTTCTGATTTAAACATATGTATCCAGTTATTATACATTCCTACAAGCCAGGAATTACAGCCATGAGCCACCATACCTAGTTTTTGTTGTGTTGAGAATCAAACCCAGGTCATTGGTGTGCATGCTAGGCAGACACTCTCCCAACTGTGCTAAATCCCTAGCCCACTTTAGCATCCTAAAATGGTGAGCCTCAGATCTTCCTAGGATAAGTTTACCCCATCTATTTTTATTGTGCGTGTAGTAGTATTTTTCAAATGCATTTTGAATCATTTATTACTTCTTTCTCCTATAAATTCATTTGCTTACCTCTTATTCACGTGTTAGAACTATTTCCTTGTGATCATTCATAAAGCATCAATCAATTTTATTCCACTTTGTTCCCTGCCTAACTCTTTTTATCCTATTTGCCACAGTAATAAGTTGTATTTAATCCACTGATGAACTTATAAAGTTTTAAAGATTAGTACTCAAGATATACACAAAACAGGGCTTTATGTTTTGTTTTTAATGACTTCATTTATTTATTTATTTATTTATTTATTTATTTTTTAAGACATGGTCTCACCGTAGCCCAGACTGCCCTCACCCTCAAGGCAGTCCTTCAACTTTCACCTCCTGAGTCCTGGGATTATGCGACATGGGTCAGGACATCAAGCAGAAAGCAGGACTTTAAACAAGAGTGTTTAGAGATGGCCGTATTGAAATAGAGAAAATTGTATGGTGGACTAATGCTGTCAGTGCTCAAGACAGCTTGTTTTTTCCAGTTTTGAGGGATGGTTACGAAATAGGAAATCTAAAGGAACTTAAGAATGTTAATGCTGGAATCTCACCTGTAGGCATACTGTCTTAATTGCTCCTAAGTAGAACAATCTGTCTATCTGTCTGCCCTTCTATGTGTCATCTGTTTGTCAGTCATTTGTCTTTGTTTCCTAGATGATGATAATATTTTACATGAAATAGAGAGGCTATTAACATAGCCTTAAGTAGTTACTAGATAAAAGTACTCATATCAACTGTTTTTGCCTTACATTTATTGATTTTTATATTTGCTTTAAAGAGTAGTTTGTATTTTGGGGTTTTATCATTATTCTATTGTACGTAGAGCATTCTTGCTGTACATTTAGGTGAATATGATGGTTCTCTACTTGGAGTGAACATTTAAATCTGTTTAGAAACTCTTCCAAATCATAATACTCAGGCCTTACCTTGACCAGGAAGTTCATGAACTCTAGGGTCTGAACATCTTTGACCCCAACATCTCATGGCTTCCAGTGGTTCCAGTATGAATCCAAAGTTAGAATCACAAATCTAAATGAATAATTATTGCTTTAACTTATTTGAATAACATCCATTAAGTAGAGTCTCAGTGTTTCTTTGTTGTTTTTAGGATATAATCGATAGGCTTATCATTTTGAACTCTGAAGCTAAGATTCGCTCTTTACTGAACTATGAACAATCACACATCTTTGGTCTAAGGTAAGCTACTAAATTTTAAGCATATTTTACAAACTGCAGAAATTAAGCATTTGTTCTAAATACATTTTGTGTGAATACATAGTATGTATATATACATGTGCGAGAGATGGTATATGTGCACATGGAGGCCAGAGTTTGATTTCAGATGTCTTCTTTTGTTGCTTTGTCATTTTTTTTTGTTGTTGTTGTTTTGTTTTTTGTTTTTTGTTTTTTTTGAGACGGGGTCTGTCAGTGAATACACAGACTGAGATCGACTGTTTGGCCAGTGAGTTCTAGGGAATCTGCCAGTCTGCCTCCTGGCATTGTGGTTACAGAGTAGTATCTGTTTTCATGTGAGTATTGAGAGCAGGCTCAAGCCCTCATGTTGTAAAGCAAGTACTTTATCCACTGAGCTGTCTTTGCAGTCCAATCCTATATACTTCTAAAAGGTGCTCCATTGGGTTAACTTAAAAGTAAAATTTAAAGATAGTCTTTCATTCTGTAGCATTATAGTAAAAGCAACTTATAACACTTAAGTTTTGATACTGTAGCCTTTGTCTGAATTTGTAGGAGCACACTGAGGACTTTTTTCACTGGGTTTTCTCAGGAGCCTCATGAAGATTCTCTGGGCTGGTTTGTGATTAGACCCTTGTCATAATAAAGCACTGAAACAGGCCTAGACATGGATAGCCAATCACGAGGCCCAGACTTTCCTTCTTGGTATTCATCACTGTCCGCTCTGCTTTTCTTGGGGTTTAAGACGTGTTGACTTCATATTCCATGACATTTAGTTAGCGTGTTGAAATGGGGAAGAATGCAGGTTTGGCAGGGATACAGAGACTTAGGAATTCTCAGTATTCTCCGCCAATGTAGATGTGCACCGTATTTTCCCACCTACAGATGACTGCTTTGAGAAGCAGCTGTACTAAGGAGGATTTCTGTTCTCAGAGGCTCATGATATTTCCCTTTGTATTAGCAAAGCAACTTTCTCAGGCATATGGGGGGCCACTGATAATGTGTTGCCTAAGAAATGCACTGTGTACTCTCCTAAAAGCGGCCTCTTTGCTGGTAGCGTATTCCATAGCTCTGTCCTTTAACTTCTTACTTTCTCCTGCTCATGAATAGTTACACTTCATCTTTTAACTTCGTGGATAAAAGAAGATATAAAAAATCTACAGTTATTGTAGTTTTTTTGGATATTGTGTTTTATCTAAAAACGTGTTTTCCCACTAAATTTTAATTTTCAATTTATGACATCAGAAATATCCTATAGCAAGAAGCAAAAGATGATGGTATATTTAAAAAATCCTATAGAATTATCTTCTTTTGACTTTTGAGTAATTGAAAATAGATTTTGTTTTTCTCTTATTACATACTAAGTAAATACTGCCCCCTTGTTTATTCCTTTTAGAAGTTACATTTATTTATTTAGTATGTACACATACATACTGTGACATGTATGTAAAGGTCAGGGGACAACATCTATAAGTTGGTTCTCTCTTTTTACTGTATAGATTCTGAGGGATGGAACTCAGATAATCACGCTTGGTGGCAGGTGATGACAACTGATAAATGATGCCCCACTCTTCCCTCACCTCCTTTTCTGCCACCTTACATTTCTCTTGTGACAGTTTCTCTAAATGAATAAGTACTAGAACTTTGCTATTATATAAAATACTATTCAAAAGCTTGTCATAAGTATTTTCTTTGTCCCTTCTTACAGTATGAAAATGGAGTTATCTGTCTCGGAGAAAGAAAGTAGATGATATACTGTCATCCCACTGCTGATAGAGTGGTACATTCTCACCATTTGCATCCTGTGCCCTTGGGACTATATACTTAGGGAGCTGTGTGTGTATTCACACAGCTATAAAATGTAGGACACTCACATTATTATCCTTACAGGGATGTGGGAATTACATATGAACAATTTAGAGGGCTTAAAGCAGTGCCTGCCACATATAAAAAACTTGATTATAACAGAACAAATAGTACTTCGTGTGTTTTAATATTTAACTAGCGCTGTTCTATGTTTCACTATGAAACAAATATTACCAGGCCAGCAATTTTCTAAACACTGCAGAGAAATGTACTTCCTGTAAAAAAAGTTTGCATGTTAACTTTGGGCTTTTTGGCAGGTTTTTAAGATTAGTGTTTTGGTTTTCTTAAACATTAAAAATTATGTGTGTGCCTATGTGCAGACACCTGCATGAATTTATGTTTATCAAAACTGTGCTGTTGCTTGTGGAGGCTTATCATGGGTGTCAAATCCCTTTTAACTGCAAGCATAGTAAGCACCCTTAACCTCCGTGCTGTCTTTCTGTTTTTGATGAGGTTTTGTTGTTGTTTTTATCTTAATTTTCTAATAGTTGTATTCGTCATTTTTCCTTGCACATAACAAAACACAAGACAAGAGCAACCTAAGGGCGGATTTATTGTTGGCCCACAGACCCAGGGCACATTCCATTTGAGTCTAAAACTTCCAGCCTATGTGGAAGGTGCTGCCCATGTTGTGAATGGTTTTCCTAATCTCAGTGAACCCAATCAGAAAAACTCCTCCAGACATGCTCAGAGGCTAATCTTGAGTGGTTCTTGAGCCTGTCAAGTTGCAAATGAATGCTAACCATCATAATAGTAAACTTCTTTTCATTGTATTGTGCAGTTTTCTCATTGTTTTATTCAGTTGCAGTTTTGAGGGAACCATCTGAAGTCATCTCAGTTCACTATTGTTCATTGAGGTCTCATGGCAACAGAGCCTGTCATCATCCTGGGCAGTTTGGAATTTCTCTGCATCTTTTCTTCTCAGCATCAGTGCCGTGCCTGTGACCAGGCATCACACTGTCCTCTTTAGCATCCAATCTCAGAGTGTGTCTGACTTCTGTTGCTGATCTGTCCCTTTATTTGTCTCTGTATTAATAGCATTAATGGTAATTTGAAATAACTTGTGTCTAAACACTTCAGTGATACTAATATGAGGCTTAGTGATTTATGGCTTTTCACATTTCAACAGCATCACAAGCTGCTTAGGACTCCTCTGAAGTCTTATTTGCCAAGATAACCTAAGAGATCTTACATTGTAATTCTCTCATACTCAAAAGATTGCTTCTTTGATTAGCTCCTGTGCTCCTTCTCCCCATTACATCATACAGGGCCATTCTTAGCAGGGTGACAAAGTCTCCATACCTACCATCCTACCTCACACTGAGACAACACTGAACCCTGAAAGAAGCTGCCCTTGCCCGCCCTCCTGCAGCCATGCTCTTTCTCTGTTTCCCACCCTGCTCGCCTCTGTTTTCTTTTGACCAGCTTCACATTGGCTTTGACTTTGTGACCGCTCAGAGCTTTGTATCCAATATATTTCAAATCCCTCTCACATTAATGATTCTAATGCATCCCTTTTTGCCCGATTCTCATCTTGTAACTTTCAATAGCATTTGGAATAGTTGGATATTTTTTCTTTCTTATAAAAAAATCACCTCTGTGGTTGGATGTGGTGACTCATGCTGTAATCCCAGCATTTGAGAAGTGGTAGCAGGAGAATCAAGGGTTGTTTAAGATTATCCTTGCCCACAAGCTGAGTTCAAGGCTAGAGTGCACTATCTTAGATGCTATCTTAAAATATCTGTATCACTGCATACTACTTACTTAGCTGTAACTTCTGCATCTTTCACTAAGAAGAGCCTCTGAGTATAGTATTATAAATATTTCTGGGCCAGTTCCCCTGCCCCCACCCCACCCCAATACTGGTTTTTGTTCTTATCACATTTGGCTTTTTGACATCTCACGTCACACGTTTCTCAGGTATCAAAACCGTAGTATGTCAACAACTGATCTCTGGGATCTCATATTCCCCCATAAAAGCAAACAAATTGAGTCTGGTTTCTGCCTTGTTAAGAGGCTCATTCATCTCTTTAGTTGCTTAAGTCTGAAAGTAATTTTTTTTCATTGTTTTTCAAATAGTAATTTATCTTAATATGGCTAAATTAAGCAAAATGGGAAATTAAATATAATAAATGAAGTGAAATTCTTCTTAATTCATAGAGTCATTATTTAACATTGAAGAAAATTATTGTAGGCATCAGTGTATGTGTGTGCAGGCAGTAGGATGCATAGACAGAAATAAATTCACTTAGGAAGATGGAATCAAGAGTGCCACTTAAAATTCTAGCTGAATTTTACAGGAAGGAAAAGACACCCCAGTGAGATGGAAAGAATTGCTGAATTTCAAATAAGTTTCTTCTTCTTTTTTTTTCCACTTCAGTAAGTACTTTCCTCAGGATCCCTGTAAGGTTAAGAAGTAAAATTATGTAAAACCCTTCAAGAGATTTGAGCATTATATTTCATCTTCAGACAGAGTTGATTGACTCTGCTGTGAATAATGAAGACATTAGTGCTTTTTTGGCCTCCTACTTCTCTTGTCTCTATCTGTCGTAGACTGTTTTATGTTGTTGTAACACAATCCCTGAGGCAGGGTAATTATGAAGTGTTATATTTGCTTCATGGTTCTGAGCGGCTGGAAGGTCTGAACAGTATAATGTTGGTGTCCAAGCCACAGCCCCTAGCTGTGCTATCTCATGAAGGGGAAACTGAAAAGGAACTCACTGTGCCCCGAAGGCAAAGCTTCTGTGGCTGGGTAGGAATCTGGGGGTAGGGAGGGTTCTGAACCCTTCTTCCTCTTTTATTACGGCTAGGCTCTTGTAATAAAACTAGCCGGGGCCTTATTGGGAACCGAAATGGTCTGTGGGAAACTCAGGTTTGAAGGTGACATTCCATCGAGCCTCAGCTTACACTAGGCCCTACCTGTTAAAACATCTACCACGTATCAGGTGTCTACAAAATGAATCCTTGGGCAGTTCACTCAAACTACACGTAAATCATAACACCTACCATGAGCCTGTTTCCTCCCACCCCACGTTAAACATTAGCTGCTTTGCCTAATTCTGAACCTGCCTTCATGAATCTTACACCATCCTCTCCTCTTTACCTGAGAGAGCAAGCTGACCTGAGTTTCTCAGAATAGTGCCTTTTACATATAAACATAACAACACCTTTTCTTTTTGTCTTTAAAATTTTATCTATCTATCTATGTATCTATCTATCTATCTATCTATCTATCTATCTATCTATCTATCTATCTATCTATCTATCTATCTATTTTTGAGAAAGGGTGCCCCTATGTAGACCAAGCTGGCCTTAAACTCTGAGGATCAAGCTGCCTCAGTCTCCTGAGTGAATATGTGTAATTACAAAATTTACATTTTAGGGGCTGGAGAGATAATCAATTAAGAGCACTTCCTGCTCTTTCATAGGACCTAGGTTCAATATCCAGCACCAACATGGCTGATTACAGACTACCACCTGTACCTCCAGGTCTTAGGAATCCATTACTGTCTTCTGGCCCCATGGACACCAGACATACACATGGTATGGAGCCACGCATACACATACGATAATTTAAGAATTATCCCCCTCTACTTTGTGTATTCTGTTCCTGGCTACTCAATGCCTAAAAGCTGCGTTCTCTGCCACATTTGAGTAATCAATGACAAGAAAATATGATGTGATAATTACACTCTCCATCTCTGTTCATATATTGTTAATAGTGAGGTAATTAATGCAGAAAAGAAACATTCATATTAAGCGTTCCTTTCCCACGTCGAAACTCAGAGCTCAACACCTTTGGAGAACTTCTGATAATCTGCTCCCACCTTTCTTGTGTACATCAGTCAGTTCTTACTTGTTGAGTTCTAACACTGAGGAAGGCAGAATCCTTATCTCCCTAAAGCACAGCACCCCACCTTACAGGCTCTATGCCGGGTTTCTAATGGACTTAGCACTGTCTTCACTTTTCTCTACACATATGGAATGACCATTCTAAAGGGTAACGTTTCCTCAGTGATGCACAACAGATTCTGAATTTCTCTCCTGTGACCTTTGCCTTTACGGTTGCTCCCACCCATGGAGTAATTCGGAACTCTTCTTGTCCCCCACTTGCTAAGCATTTTTTAAAAATATTTTTTTGCAAAATCTATTGGTTAATTAAAATAATTAACTGAAAACTTTAATCTTTCCCAAAGTCTACATTTTAGTTTTTCTAGCCATCTGAACTATTTAGAGAAATATGTTTTTCTTAGGACTTTATTTCAACATAAAAATTTATTTCATGGTTAAAACAAAATTACAGCATCTGCCTGGCAGTGGTGGCACATGCCTTTAATCCTAGCGTTCAGGAGACAGAGGCAGGTGGATCTCTGAGTTCAAGGCCAGCTTGGCCTGCAGAGCAAGTTCTGTAACAGCCAGAGCCACACAGAGAAACCCTGTCTTGAAAAATCAAAACAGAAAAAAAAAAAAAATACAGCATCATTCAGTGTTAACTCTCTTCATTATATAAGACTGCAAATTGTTTTACTCTGTAAAGTGCTTTTGAAAATGTATATCTTATAAAGTAATTCTTAAATATATAAGTTCTAATAATTTAAAATGTTAATGTAATTCTCCAAAGCTTATTTTCTTGCTCTCATTGAGACTGTAATACCGAATATCAAATTATTGTCAGTTTTCTTCAAAACTAAGGAATCTATTTTGTGCAATAGCTTGTGAATTATTGACTTTCTCTTTTTATTTTACATTTGTCCACCAACAGCAACCTTTGTATGAGAATAGTGAGGTTTTATGGAGAATTATTTTTTGCTCAAACAAGACAAAAATTGCTTTATTTAGATCACCAGGAATAACGTTTGACAGAAAGGGAACAGTTACAAACTATATAGTTGCAAATTTTCTTTTGTGGCCAATGTTGATTTTCCTGTAAAATATCTTGATATGACCAATGTCCAAATATGAACCCACATGCGCTGGACAGAGTTCTCTAGTCTCTAGTACTGTGATGATATCAGAAGAGTCTTCAAAACATTTTAATGCTAAGAGATATCTAAACAATGGTGGTTCTCCAAACAACCCACTGTGATGTCCACCAGAACAGCCTAACCTTATGTATGCTTTTATGAATATTCCTTCTGAACACAGCGATAGCTGCTTCTTGCTATCACATACAGCCTGTACAATAGCAATTTTTTTTTTCAACTAAGTAAATGACTTTACCTCCCTACAGACATGACAACCACACATAGCTCAGGAAGTAATTCTTAACAAAAAACCTACAGTATGCTTACAATTCAAATACTGCCTGCTCCTCCCCTCCTCCCCCAGGATGGGCCCACCTAGAATAGAAAACACCCAGCTAGGTGGAGCCACTGTGCTTACAGAGCCATCACAACTTTTAACAGATTGTCCTGGGGTTCTTGCTGCTATAGTGAGCCTCACAGGCAGAGACATAAGCCGACTCCAGGAAGAAGTCAGCCTGGTATTCTGCTAAAAACCTCAGAAAGAGATCCAAGTGCTTCAGCAATGCTTTCAGATTCTTCTCAGAGAAGGACATCTTCCCAAGAATCTCGGGAAGTTTTACAAACAATCGTAGTAAATGCTGTGCGCCATAAATGTATGAGGGGGGAGGTGGCTGGTGTCCAGGCGGGTAATTGTCAGGCACAAGCTTCCAGGAGAGGACCTCATTTATTTCCTCGGGTGTCCCTTCAAAGCCAGCCAGCATAGCACTGCCTTCCTTCCCTGGAGTCAGGGAAATGGGGGAAGGTGATAAGCTGTGCACAGGTGTCTTTTGCAAGTGCGGGAACAGCTTGGACACACCGCGCTTGGCCTGAGGTGAGGCCCGGTCCTCAGACTGCCAGTGGCAGTGGCTGGTGTGTCGCGTGGATCGCCTGGGAGCCCGCGGCGTTTCCGCCTCCGCTCTGCGCCTCTTGGGGGCGGCCGGCCCCGCCACGGGCTGGCTCTCCGAGGGCTGCGGTGCGGACGGGCCAGGCCAGGGCGCCTCCTGGCTCCTGCCTGTGTCGGTGGCTTTCTCCTCGGTAGGGAAGAAAAAGGTGGAGGAGGTCACCATTTCATACTGTGCCTGCTCCTGAGGGTAGAGCAGCACCAAGGGCAGCGCATGGTCGAAGGTGATGCGCAGCCCATCCGCCATCTCCCTGCAGAGGCCCACGCTCCGCTCGGGCGCCGCGCGCTGGGGCTGCGGCCGGCGGTCCCCCGAGGCCAGCGCGCTCGCCGAGAAGTGGCGCACGTAGCACTCCAGGATGGCGCCCACGTTGGTCTGGCACGGCAGCCTCACCAGCCGCCGCCTGCGGTTGATGTAGTAACAGTCGTCCGCCAGCCGCTGCTGGAGCACTTCCGGGATGGGGATGCGCACGGCCCTTTCCTCCGGTTCCCTTTTGGCGTGCCCCTCCGATTCTTTCTTGCCTTTAGGCTTTGGGTCAGTGTCGCCGTGTTCACCCACGTCCTCGTCCTTCTCCTCACCATCGATCTTAGGGGCGCAGCCGAGAGCGCTCATCATTGTCCCGTGTCCCGACAGTCACCACCGACAACCCGCAGCGCTCTCCCTTCTTCCTGGGCTCCGGCCGGGCTGCTGTGCTGCTTTTCTGGCTGGTTCACCCTGTAACCTGAGACTTCATCTGAACCACCGTGCGGGGGATTTAAGCCGCCACCACCGTCTCAGCCACGAAAACGATCATTGTCCGGAACTTTCTGCCTGTTTCGTCTTCCCCAGCAACAACATGACGTTCTTAGCGCCGCAGAGCACTCGCGCCAGGGTGGGGGTCAAGCAGGAAACCACGCACTTTCTGGGTGGAATTGAAATTCAGTTCCTTTTCCTTAAGGACCAACCCGAAGACCTTAGGAGAAAAAGCAAAATACTAATTTTAGAAATAAATTCAGGCTAGAAATTGGTTATTTTAACAGATAATCAACATAGCTGAGTGTTAACAGTCCATCAGAGCAAATCACCTAATTATGTATTTCCAGTAACCCAGTTGTTAAAGTTAAATCTCATTACATTAGTAATGAGAAATACTTAAAATTGACATATGAAAAAATATTTTTAGTATCAGAAGTTATAATATTGACTACAAATTCCTCATTTTAAAAATTTATGTATATGCACCCATTCACAAATGTCTATATACATACCCAGTACTTTTTCTTTATTTTAATTTAAATGATCATATGTTGTCAATTAATTAGTGAATATCTTATTATATAGGTACATTCTTCAGTATTTATAGAATTAGGATTTATCAAATTTTAAATTAAAACCATAGATAAATTTGTAGCAAATAGAATTATTGTTTTACAACAAATTCTTAGAACTGGTATTGGCGGTATCAAAAGATTGCACTTTTTTTTATACATTTCTATCTCCCCTCTTAGCTTTGTGTACCTTATTGTTTGTAACTCTCTCTACAGTGGTTTCAATGATCAGTTCTAGGCTTTTTCAAAAGTTATTATTTTTTGTTTTTGTTTTCTGATATAGCAATCTTTCTATGTAGCCCACACTATCCACCTCCTGCTTTCACTGCCAAGTGCTGGGCATTACAGATACATGCCACTTCAACTGCCAATGATGTTTTTTATAACCCTGTGTCTATGTACCCAGGCTTAAGCATTGTTTTAAGCACACACACAGCTTCTGTTGAGCATTCAGATTTATAAAATGTGTAAATTCATCAATCTCAAGGTGCTTATAATCTGCACACACACACACACAGACACATATATGAATATTTTGTATATACACATGTGTCTGTGTGTGTGTATATGAACACATATACACAAAAGCCTAAACTAAACTGCAGTTGTAGGGAGTCCCAGAACTTTTGGCAATTCGGATCTGCATTTGGTGAGCAGAGCTAGGTGAAAAGACGCCTCTGAGTTTCCACATTTCAGTGCTCATGCAGAATCTTGGTAGCAAACTGACTCTGTCCCTTCTTCTTCTACAGATCTTCAGACTTGTGTGTATGATAGTGTGTATGGCTAATATTTGAATAAATCATGTCCCATTTTTGGTTTTGATTGTCAGGCAGGTAGGGAGTTTTCTTCTATGTTGTGGGATAAAAACTTCGATATCAGAGAAATGAAATGTGGTAAGACATATATGTACATGTGATATACAAATGTATTATTTATGTGATGCATGCATTCTTCATGATTAGCATCTATAAAGGCATACTTTATAGAATTATGATGGTATACAGAGTTTTATATTATTGGTAAAAATGAAGCATATTTCTTTCCTAAATACACTGAATAGCAGGAAAAGTGGCAGAGAAAGAAGGGGCTTGTGACTGTGGGAAGGAAGAAACTAAGAATGTGTTTGGGATATGATCAAGTGGAGGACATAATGGCCAAGGTCAAACCACACAGAATCACCCCTGTTACCCTTTGGACATAATGCCCAAGGTCAAACCACACAGAATCACCCCTGTTACCCTGAGGAAATAATGCCCAAGGTCAAACCACACAGAATCACCCCTTTTACCCTGAGGACATAACGCCCAAGGCCAAACCACACAGAATCACCCATTATCCTGGACAGGTACCTGCCTCCTCATCCTGGTAGCATATAATATTTCTAAAGAAACATGCAGTGTTTCTATTAATTAAAAGTAGAGTTATTCAGAGGTTTGGTTTGGATTATACAAAAGCTTCTAAGGACACATTATATTAAAAGAAGGGATCCATTTTATTAAAACATACATTATAAAGTAAGTAAAAGGGTTAGTTTCTAATTTCACAGATTTTATTCAAATACCTGAAATATTTCACATTAATTTTTATTTCTAGTAGTTAATGAGGATAGAAATGGGGAAGGAGAAGGGTGGGAGAGATGGGAGAAGGAAGGCGTATAAAAAGGTGTCACAGAGCAAGCACAGAACAGGGAAGATGTGAAAGTCAGAGGTCAAGGTTTAGCATGTATTAGTCTTTTGTTTCTGTGACAGCATAAGAGGAGAGACTTGTTTTGGCTCCTGACGTCATAGGTGTCCGTCCATGGTGAGCAGCCTTGGCTGTCCACAGTCCTTCCCAAGAAGGGCAGGGTGAGGTATAGCTGCTTGCGTAGTGGCAGCTAGGAAGAGCACAGAAGAGAAGGTCTGTGTCTCCCAGACTTTCACAGGCATAGCCACAGCCGCACTGACCCACCTCCTTCAGTTAGGCTCTACCTTCTGCTTCCACTGTCTCCTAGTTACCCACTTAAGAATCCGTGGAAGGATATTCATTGTTAGGTCATCACCTTCACAGCCAATCACTTTCAAAAAAGCCTACCTGTAAAAGCTGCTCTGGAGACCAAATCTATAGCACATGGGACTCAGGTGGGGGTGGGGTGGGAGGTGGGTGGGGTGTGTGTTAGGATTCTGTTCTAGCCTCTGAAGCCCTGAGTTTTGATGTCAAGCTCCATAGCTCCATTTAAGAATTACACCACTCACTCCTGCTTCTCTCTCTCTCTCTCTCTCTCTCTCTCTCTCTCTCTCTCTCTCTCTCTCTCTCTCTCTCTCTCTCTCTCTCTCTCTTCTCTGTTATAATAAAGACTTCCTATATAGAAACAGTCTGAGTGTCCCCTGTCCGCGGCATCTCTCACCAAGCCTCTTGTCCATGGGGCACAAGGCCTCTGTATTTATAGAAACCCACCGCCACCTAACTGGGTAGAGTGTTATCGTATGATGCCAGATCAAACATGATCCCAACAGTGTTTAATATCCAAAACTGTAACAAGATAAACGATGAAATGGAGGGAATGTGGATGGATGTGTGAGAATAGTGAGTACATTACATCAACAGAAGAGAACTAAGTTAGGTAAGGGGTGGAAGTTTTAAATTTCAGCTTTTCCTGTGTTAGTTTAATAGGTTCCTTTTGCATATGAGGCAGCCCCAGTTTTTCTTAGGGACTTAGATGCTTGGACTTGACTTTGCTCTGCACTTCTCACTATATAGTTTTTATTACATTCTTGATAGGCTCATCCTTGAAACCTCACATTACCATGCCTGTAAAAATAATATCCATTGACCGATTAAATGGCAATATAGTATGACTGTATTATTTTTCCTACAACTTGATTTTTCTTTAATACCTGTATGGTTTTATAGTTATCTTATTTTGTAAATATCTTCTGCTAAGATATCTTGAGACTTTCAAAATGCAATCCATTCCTTCCCCAATACCATCACGCTTATACAAAGCTACGAAGTCCAAGGCATGTGCACTGATTCTGATTTAAGGTATTTCATTTTGGAGCAATTCCCTAAGGTAGTTATTTTCAGGTTCCTTTAGAAAGTAGTTGATATGAATAGGGCACAGAAAAAGGAAACTATTTACTTCAAATGATAGTACTAATTTGTATAACTGGAATTTGCATCTGGGCTTCCTGGTTCCAGAGCTTATAATGCCCATTTCATGCATTGCTAAGGTTCCTATTACCATTATCCTAGTCACACACACACACACACACACACACACACACACACACACACACACACACACACACAACTTTTCTCATCCTATGATGATGTTACTATAGAAATACTTCACAGAGACAAGCATGGCTGATACAGTCCTCACCTCTACATGTGACTTAAGTTTTCTCTGGAATATTTTTACTTTGCTACATTATATCTACCTTTTGCTTCATATTCAGAGACTCAGCTTCTTAGGGTCCTATGTCTAATTTTTTAAAGCTGTTTTATTTTGTTGTTTGTATTTTTTAAAATGTGTTTTGAGCCCCCAGTGAGTTGTATTAAATGTGTATGAGTTTTTGGCAATAGATGGGTGTTCTCAGGAATCGCTAAGGGGTTCTTTAGACCCTAGACATTTCCCTCCCTTACCCTTCCTGGAACAGATGACTGTGGTCTGTCTCTACAACCAACAGTTTAGTTTACTGTTCATTGGTTCAGTAAAATAAGAGGAAGGTTTACATTTCTGCATATGGCAGAGATGGAATACCCCTCAGGACTGTCTGTCCTATGAGCTTTTCTAAGAAGAGAGCAGAGCCGACATTTCTACTGACAGCAGATCACCATCCATTACCACCAAAGTCCAGCTTGGTAAATGCAGGATCCCTTTGCGGGATTGTGGAGACTGACTGTGTGCTCAAAGGCAGCTGCATCTCTGAAAAGCCTACCTCAGCTCCAGTGAGGATTCAGGATGCTGCTCTTCAGTTCTCCAAAGGACTGGCCAACTGCAGTGCCTTCTCACCCCAACTGTTGACTGCTTTTGCAAGTTTGGAGGTGGGGGTGTGGACCTTGAGAATCTTGTTTCAGTTTTAGCCAGTTTTATCTGGTTTCCTTCCTGAATCTCCAGCACACCCCGCTTCCCCTCAGGAGGAAAAGTTGCAATTTGGAGGATATGGCTACAAACCCTTACCCAAGGGCCAGACAACCAAGGAAAACATCGGGTTCCAATTTTAATAGGAGGATACTGTGTGTTATTATCTTCTAAAACATGATTATGTTGGGAGTGGTTAAGTGTTACTCCCAATAACAGGGCAGCTTCCTGACCAGGAGGCTCAAACCTGGGGGTGGGGGGGAGCGGCAAAGGAACCTCAGAGCCCTCTTCTGGTAGACTGTAGTACAGCAGCAGCCTCAGGAAAAAAAAAAAAAAAAGAAACAAGAGGCTGAAGAACTAAATCCTGGCTGAACAGAACAGTGTTGGTAGGTGGGTGGTAGAAGGCAGGTGGCTGCCAAGATCACCATAGCAACCAAGAACAAACAGACAAGAAAGGCCCTTTCTTACCAGTGCGAAGACAGACTGGTGGACGTGCATGGCCCCTTTTAGTTGGAGGAGGCCTGGCTAACCCCCGTCCCCATTTTGATAGCTCTACCCAGATTTATCCATTTCCTTCATTTTATTTGCATAGTTATATTTGGCCAATCAAGGCCAAGCTGGCACCCTGGCAGCCATATAAATTAGGATGTTCTGGGACTTCAGAGCCAGTTGTTGCATGAGCATCTGGAGGGAAGGCTTCAGAGCTTAGCTCCTATCTCCAAGGGAGCTGGGCCTGAGGAGCTGAGACTTTAGAACCTTGGTCCTTTTTCAGATTGCTCAGGAGAGGCAAAGATTCCCAAAAAGCTTTCAACACTTCAAAGTCTCTTCCTCCGTGATGGAGTATCAGGAGCCAGCCTCCAGTGCCCAACCTGCAGAGAAACTCATTTCTGTTTCTTCCTTGCAGATTCCATCGCTGCTTGACTATTAGCTTAGCTGTGATAAAATACCTTGACCCAAAGCAGCTTGGTGAAGAGAAGGTGTATTTACATTCTCATATCAAAGTTCTTGAGGTAGAAACTGAAGCAGAGGCCACAGAGGGGTGCTGCTTACTGGCTTCTTTTTCTTGGCTTGTTCAGCCTGCTTTCTTGTAGTCCACAGGACCACGCCCCCAAGGGCTGGGATGGCACTGACACCCAGTAACTTGAGCCTTCCCACATCAAGCATCAATCTGCTGAAGATATTTCCACAATCGGGGTTTCCTTCTCCAAAATGACTGAGGTTGTTATTGAGTTGATGTAAAGGTAGCCAGCATAGCTGTAGAAGGACATTTGTCTCTGCCGCTGCTTCCAGCCTCAGTGTGGTCCCACCCCTGGATCGATAGATCACACAGATCCAGGCTTCCCGGTGTTCTGCTGGTACTCCTCACTTGTAGCCTTGCACTGTTGCTGTCACCTGACACTTCTACCTCCCAGAGCTTTTGAGCTGCAGATCCTTCCCAGAGCCAGAACACTTCTCCCCTTTAATGCTTCTCAGCAAGTATCCCGCTGCTATTGAGAGTTCAAACCTGTTTCATTTAAATTCTTCCTGGTGATTCTCACAGAAAACAATGAAATGAAAACCACTTTCGGGAAAGTAGAAAGATTGAAAGTTAACCCTGCAGAAATCAGCGCCTTCCTTATACATCAGTTTACAGAAATAAAAGTGTTAGGAAGGTATCAAAAGGAAAAACAAAACAAAACAAAACCAAAAAACCAAACTAGAACTGAGTCTAACCGAGGAAGTCAGAGACCCCTGTAATGAACATTTCAAACACTGAGCAGGGCAGTTGAGAGAATATCTTAGCCTTACATGAATTCTCAGTAAAGGGGTGTTTACTTCTTCAAAGGAGACAAAATAATCTCTTTTGTGATGGAGGTCACCTTTTCCTCAGCGTCCCTTGAGCCTATGCAAATGGGACGATGGACAGAATGACCCCTGTGAGAGCTTGCAGTAATTTTTGTCAAAATAAGAACTAAATGGTTTTAATTAAAAAAAAAAAAAGCGCAATTGGATTTATTTCCAAACTCTAGGTTTTTGTGTTCCAGCCTTGCAGTTCATTATGGCAGATGCTCATGTAATCCTCAAGCCACTGAAATGGGGATTGGTGTAGTTTATTGTGTTAAAAGCCCAGAGGATTGAAAGACTTGTGAGATTCATTTTGTTTGCTTGTTTTGTTTTGTTTTTTTTGACACAGGCTCTGGGTAACAGCCCTGGCTGTCTTAGAACTCACTCTGTAGACCAGGGCTGTGGTGATATATATTTAATGAAACTGGTGTGGAATAGTCTCAGGGGCAGAGCCATCTCTCCAGCCTCTTGTTTTGTTTTTTGAGACAGGGTTTTCTGTGCAACAGTCCTGGCTGTTCTGGAACTTGCTTTATAAACCAGGCTGGCTTTGAACTCACAGAGATCCTCCTGCCTCTTCCAAGCGCTGAGACTAACAGCATGTGCTAAATGTAGCCAAATTCTAGTTGTTATTAAATGAAAACTGAGAGCCAGATATCGGGGTGTGTGTGTGTGTGTGTGTGTGTGTGTGTGTGTGTGTGTGTGTGTGTGTGTGTGTGTGTGTGTGTTGGGAGGGGGGAGCTGCAATATCAGAGAGAGGAAACAGACCATAGTCAAATCTCACCCAGCCAGCTTCTCAAGGTAGAAATGATTATCTTTCAGCTTCCTCAGCCTCGTGCCTCATCACTTCTACAGAATAATTCTGTGTTCCTACACCTGCCTTAAATACCTTCTTTGCCTAGTTGTTTAACTTCTGGATTCAACTCTACATCATACTCTAGAGTGAAGATTAAAGATGTGAGCTACTACTATTTGGTAGTTAGGCCTTGACCTCACAGAAACACAGAAAGATCTCTGTCTCTCTAGTTATGAGATTAAAATGTGAGTTACCACTCTCTGACCTTCTTGGCTTGACTTTGGATGGATCTGCTCTCTGATATTCCAGACTGGTTTTATTAAATATATAATATGTGACCATACCAGGCTGGCCTTGAACTCATAGACATACGGACATACCTGCCTCTGGTGTGAGTCATTACCACCTGGCTGAGATTCAGGTTTTTATTTCTGCCCTGGATCACGCAGAACTGGAAGAGCTGATAAGTAATTCAGAGTAATATACAAATAGTACCTGCTCAAAGAGACAAAATTTATGCATCACACCACTTTATTGGTGGTAAACACTAGAAGATTTAGCAATTTATAAAATATCTTAGGGTTACTATTTAAGCATTTCCTGCCAAGAATATTTGGAAATCTTACTGAGATGGTTAGCATCTCGATTTTTAAAACATTTAGAGGAAGCTACTTCCTCGTCATTTAGCCACTATTGTGATAACCTCTTAGATGATACCATACTTGAGACTATCTTGTACTATTTGGAAAATATGGCAAGTCCATTGCTGCCCACACTAGATGGAAGCACATATTTCCTAGTATGCATATTGAGAAAGTCAGCAGGACAGGTTTATAGACTATGTTGATGTACTCTTGTAAAGAGTGTTTATATTTATAGTTTTTCTAGTTACAGTTCAGAAAAAAAATATTAAGAAGTATAAAGTGTGTAACTTTAAGAGACATCAAAAGATAGTATTGAGTTGGTAATACAAGTTAGGCAGAAAGTGAATTAGGTACAATATTTTGGACTTTCCAAAATATGACAAATAATGGAATATTTTCTTTGAATTTGTCAATTGTTAATGGGCTGGACATTACTGATGTAATTATTGCATGTATATATTTATATAGTTATTGTTCCTATTATATATACTTTTATATTAGTTATAATCTTCTTTATTTTTTGGCACAGAAGGAGAGATATGGTGATATATTGTATATTTAATAACATTTCATTGCACATAATAAGCAGATGCATTCTATACCTGGGCATAGGGAAACTTAACATTGGATAGTTTAGACAGAAGTTTCAATTCCCCAGTTGTGTATGAGAGATTTGCTGCCTGCAGTACACATCTGTTTTTAGTACTTCAGAGGGTTTTGATAGCAACAATAAAGATGTGAGTAGTTTCTGTCATTACAGGAAGTCATAGGAAAACATCTTGGCTGTCATTGACACCTTATATTTCTCCCTTCTTTTCCAGTGGTTACAAATATGGCCCTTAAGTTGGGATTGTTTTATGTTGGGATATACTTTAGGGATTTCTGTATTTCTTTATACAAGGACTACATTTTGCAGTCAGAGAGAGAAAAAATAAAATGAAGTTGGGGACTGTGTAAAAGATAGTCCTCTAAAGGTGCCTCAGATGTCTCATGGAGATGAAGAAGCAGCCTTCAGTATCCAAGGTGAGGTGTGCAGGCCATTTTGGGATGTTGTCAGTAAATGTGATTCAGTTGAGGTTAGACATTTTACCGGGCATTTCCACAGCTGTCCAGATACTCTCCTAGTAACTAAAAGGTGTTAGTCCTTCCTGTTTAGTCTCATGCCAGGCTTGAAAAGGATTTCGTAAAGGCAAACAAAGTCTTCTTTATTTGTTATCTTGATTCAGCAACTGCTACTCCCAAGAGTACTAGACTGTCTGGCTTCTTAGGAACCATAAAGTTATAGTTTTGTGCCTTCTTTGTATCCTGTTTTGTGTTGTTGGAGACAGAGAATGCATTAGTAGCTAAGGTTTTTGCTTAGTCTCTGTCTGTCTTCCGGTACATGGAAGTTTCTCTTGACCACAGTGACCTACTACATGGCCTAAGATGGTTTTGTGGGGGCAGAAGCCTCTTTCTTTCTCATAAGAACACTCTTCTGAGATTTAATTTGTTCTTGATAACATTGTATAAATTTACTTTAGTTTTTAAGTGTTTTTCTCATTTTAAGAAGTTTTGAAACATTTAGGATTTCCTTGTGACTTTGGATTTAAGAAAGGTAGTTGTCGAATTTCTTTGAAGTAGTTTTGTTTTTGTTTTGACAGGATCTCATTCTTGAAGGAATATTTCTGAATATAACCTTGTTGCTTTAAATGTAAAAGAAGTACCTTCCCCATGATTTGAATTGTGTTGAACAAAAGCCAAGCCTGACTGACAGTTTGTTGCTTATAACTCTCATATGTAAGACTTGAAATATATTTGCTAGTCATTTTTCTGGTTTGCTATACAGCGAGAATACTAAAATAACTTGTATATTTTACTTCGTTAACTTAGATTTAATATTATGTTGGCAATAATAATATTATTTTACCCAAGTGATATTTCCTTCTATGTTTAGCCTATCTACTGTTTTATACAAACATGCTGGTATAATTAGTGAGCCATTAAGATTTGTTTATTAGATGGATGCATAATTAAAAAGCAAATGGAATTAGCTGAGATCAAGTGTGGCAAGAATCTGTAGCATCATCATTAAAATGTGCTGTCCTATTAGTATTCTGCGTCTGTTTACAAGTCACATATGCATTTATACTTCTTACGGCTCTATGGCTATAATGATATACTGTTCCTCATTATGCACTGTAGCATAACACTTGTTTTTAATGAAATAATAAACTATAATTATTAAATAAAGTTTATACATGAAGTTTAAATAAATTGTTGTAGACCACTTACTCAGGCAATCGTAATCAAGTAAGAATTTGCTATACTATTGAATTTTTTTTTATGGATACTCCTCTACAATGGTTCTGTTATTTTGATTTTTTTAATGGTATTTAAACATTTTAAAAAATTTTACCATTGAGACATTAGCTTGTTGTTTCGTGGGCTTTATGTTTAATGATACCACAGCCTATATATCCTGGCATATTGAGCTTTTTCTATGTAGCATTGTTATTAAACTTAATATTACTTGTATTTATAGTTTAATTTAATTAACATATACTATTCAGTTATATAAGTATGACACATCTTGTCTGCATATTGTGCCATTAAATGTATATTTAAGCTTTTTCCTGTTTGTACTGTTATTAACACCTCATAAAGCATGCAGAACATTAATTACATATGTACACATGTATCCTCTCTTTGTATGTATGTGTGTGTAGCCACAGAATTCTCATACATGATGAAGGTCTTTTAAAATGTGCTATTTTATTCAATGATATTTTTGTTTATCTTTGTATAAGTATCAAATTGTTTTAGTTGTGCCTCTTACTAAGTTACAAGTAGTGGTAAGGAAAAACCTTTTCTTGTTAAAAAGTATTGTTTGCTTTCTGACCTTCTTTTGCTACACAAAATTTAAAATCAGTTTGTCACACTGAGAGCACTGTTGGAATTATAATCATCATTGTGTTTATACTGAATGGATTGTTATCTGTATAATACTAAATTTTCTAATCTATAAGCATACTATATATCTCCATTTAATTAGGTATTATTTAATTATTCTCATTAAAGTTTTATATTTTCTTCCATAGAAGAACATCTGTGGGGACAGTGTTCGTGTAGCGCATATATATCACAGTGTGATATATATCACAAATGTGTCGCTGCCTCCCCAAGTGACTAATTACAAAAGTGACATGAAGCCAGAACCTTAACTTCTTTGTTCCTGGTTCCTGATGAGTGAAATATTGACAGTGACTGTATTTGTGTAGTTTACTGCTAAATTAAGTGTGTTACACCTCCCTCAATATTGTACATTAGTAAGCACTTAATAGGGAGAATTATCTATTGGGGTTTAAAAATATATACATTATTTGATATTGTTTAAGATGGTTTTAACTCACTGTTACTAGTGAAAATAGTTGTGATAACAATATATTTAAATTGAATTCACATTTTTGCTAAATTTAACATGCAGGTAAGATCTGTGCCCACTTACTATAGTACTTATATTCTTCAGTCTTATAATAATAGCTGTCTTCATATAACTTCTAAGCTTTTCATGTTTTAAAAGATATATGCTTTCCTATTATTAGAAAGTTTTCTTTTTTCATGGCAGTGTTTAATTGATCATTGCTAGTATAAGTAAATGTATTTGGTTTTCAAAGTATTATCTTACTAGCTTCCCTACATAATTTACTATATTTGTACATATAAGTATACACCATACCACACACACACCACACACACACACACACACACACACACACACACACACACACACACACACACACACACACACACACGGTTTCTACTGTGGTTCCCTCCCTTTTATCCTCTGGAGCTACATGCCAAGATGTGCAATGAATACCTCATTACTAAAGCCTATGTGTACTATACTTTTTGTATGTTATGATAAATATTTTATTTATAAATTCAGGATAAGAGAGTGACAGTAGTTAGTTTGAGTAATCCTAATTGTGTACTCTAAGATTTATTTGAATATTATCATTTTCTGAAAAGACACCATTGTTCCTCTCTGACCATTCTTCTTGTAATAATGTAAGATTATGTGTCATACCTAACTCCTGAGATGAAATGTGGTTAACGACCATGATTAGGTTACTCTGTAGGTGTTGCTTCAACACAGGTGCTATGGTACCTGACAATTGATCTAACAACCAAATCAGTTACTGCATGACTAATAGGCAGGTAGCATGTACAGGGGACAGGTCTTGAGCAGTGTAAACACTGTATCACATCATCCCACTCAGACCATCTCACCAACTCTCTCTTATATACTCAGCTGGTTAGAGGGAGATTATAGGTGTTAACTGCACTCAATCGAAGAGCATCATGGAATTAGTGAGACCTGTGCATGTCTTCCACAAAGATACTCTTTTATTAAGAGTATTATTAACCCTTATGGATTCTACTCTAAACCACTGCCTTACTTAAATTATGATAATATAATCTTAACTTATTTCTATACATCTGCCCCTTCCTTATTTCAGACTATTTTGTAATAGTAGCCAGAGTCATCTCTAACTTATAATTGTAATTTCTTACGTTTTAATTTTTCTGCAGATAGCTCATGTTGTTAATATATTTATTTATACATGTTATATATTCTTTACTTTTCACATACACATATTTATGGAGTACTGTATGCATTTTAATACACTATACAATATATAATGTCAGACCAGGGTAATTGATGCATCTTACTTGAACCATTGTGTTAGGAACATATAGCATCCTGTTGACGGCTTACAATTTTACTTTTTATTTTAGAATTTCACACATGGTTACAATAGACAAGTCTGGAGTCATCATGATATGTTTACTGCTGTTATCTGGATGTCTGGATCCCTAATATTCCTTTGGCCTCATCCCATTGTCTTACGTTTTTTGTTCCGCTTTGTCTACTTTGGCCCCTTTCCTGTTCCATTGTGTTAGAAATGCTCTCCTCATAGGCTCCTTGTTCAAGTCACATGCTTTTCTGACTTGGACACTTCCCCTTTGTAGTGGTGTGATTTGCCCTTCTCTTGTTCTTTGCTGACTTGTTACCATCTCAATGTTCCTTTCACAACACTTTCGTTGATCAATTCCTATCAGTTCATTTCTCATGCTCAGTTGTAGCCACCACATTTGTACTTTACTGTGTTAGATCTAGACTTCACTCAAGACTTTCTGGTTTCTGTAGCTAACCAGGCTCCAGTCAGTGAAACTAACTACTTTTGGAAATTATGAATGATATGCCCAGAGCATCCTGACTATGAAAAGAGTTTTATAACCAAATAAGAATATTTATATGTAGGGGAATTAGGTTGGTCCATTGTAAATAATTGTCCCTGCCTATGAGTTTAATAAAAAGCGCTGATTAGACAAAGGCAGACAGGAAGTGTGGGCGGGGCTACCAGATTAAGAAGACTCTAGGAACAGGCAGAACAAAGCAGAATGCCAAAGAGAAGCCAGAAGAAGCAGAGGACAACTATGCTGCTCTGAGAAAAGGTACCCAGATGCATGGCTGAACAGGATAAGAGTCATGGGTTAGATTAAGGGTAAAGAGTTAGCAAGTTATATGTCTGGGCCTTAGGCTGACCAGGCTAAAACTATTGTAAGCTTCTGTGTGTCTCTGTAAGTCTGTGAGTCTGCGGGCCTAAACCATGAGGCTAGGCATGAAAGTCTGGGCCAGAAACTTCTTACTACACTTATATCTTTTCTAAATAACATTAAATGCTGATTGTTTGTTTTGAGAAGTTAAAACATTATTAATAGTCTTTGGTTCTTATTTGTAAAGTTGCCGTAAGTACATGCAACATCTGATGATGGCAGTTTTGTTGTATTATGTTTCTGGCCCAGAACTTCCTATTTTGCCTCATGGCATGGACTTTCTGATGTAGCTTCATGGCCCAGACCTGCAGACCCACAGTTCCATAGTCCCACAGAAACACACAGACACTTATATTAATTGTACACTGATTGACCTGGGGCCCAAGCATATAACTTGCCAACTCTTTACTCTTAAATTAACCCATGATTCTTATCCTGTTCCGCCATGCGGCTCAGTACCTTTTATCAGAGCAGCATAGTTGTCCTCTGCATCTGCTGGCTTCTCTGGCATCTCTGTGGCATCTCTGCTTAGTTCTTCCTGTTCCCAGAGTTTTCCAGTCTGGTAGCCCCACCCACACTTCCTGTCTGCCTTCAGTCGACCAACGTTTTTATTAAACTAATAGGCGGGACAGTTATTTACAATGTAACATAATCCCCCTATACAGTTTGTTTGTCCTTGAAGATAACACACAAGAAAAGCCATTCAACACTATAAAATTGAAACTATGCACAGTGAGAACATACAGATGGTTATTTTACATGATACTTGAACATGAATTGGAATCTATACATTTCATGCTCAGAAACCGAGTAAACAGGTTACAAAAACAGCACAAAGATCCTTATGTTCTAGGAAGCTTAACATTTTGTCCTGGGATTATCATAGCTACCCTGTGATCCTGCTGGAGGTATTTATCTGTCAGAATTAATAAAATTAATCACCGTGGGTACATCCATGGCCTCTACTCTTTCTTCTTAGAAGCCAGCAATGAGATTGCTTATAGTAGAAGGTAGGACAGGAGCAATTATGGGCTGACTTGAGTTTATTTGCATTTAACCTTATTTTCTGTCTGGTGAACGCATGTTCCTACTTTTCATTGTTAAATGGGAATAGTGGGGAATATTCATACCCGTCTGCCTTTTCCAAGACTTTCCTATTCACCATTAGCTGGACGTGGCAGGAGGCTGATAGATTTTGCCAGAACCTCCAGTATCCTGGCTTAGCAGAGTAAGCCCCAGGGCCCTTCTTAGGGCACCAGTATTGTCTCAGATATGTTTCACAGCAATATAGAGTATAGATATGTCACTCTAGTCCAACTGTCTTCACATTGGCAGACAGAAAACTTTTCTATGGGGCCTTCACAGGGGCCTGGGCACCTTTGGGAGCCTGAGCTGGAGCTGAGGCCTCTGCCTTGGTTTTGAACCTTGGGGCTTTGGTTGGCAGAGCATGAACTCCTTGACCAATCTTCTTTCCAAGCTTGGGGTGAGCAATGAAAGCAAGCTGGCTGAGTTTATAGCTGGGGCTCTAGGGCATCTTGGACTTAACCACTTTGGGCTTCACAAGGGCCTTGCTGGCCTCTGCGTGGACACTCATGGCCTTTGCCTGCATCTTCTTTAGGTCTTTCTGGTTGTGCTTCTTGGCAAAACGCGTGTTCCTCAGGAACTTGGGGTGGACCTCCTTAAGAGATTTGTATCTTTGTGACTGGCGTTTCTTGGTGTCATTCCTGTGCCTTTTTTGGATTGGTTGTGTGTGGTGTGGTTCTTGGACTTGGCCGTGTCTGAGCGGCTTCCAAAGTGCCTAGGAACAGAAAAAGGCAAAATATTTTTGTTTGTAAATTCTTAGACCTCTGAAAAGACCTCCTTTTATTAAAAATGGGGGAGGATGGACTGTTTTGTCTTCTTGTGACCCTAATGGGAATCTTGTCAAATGATGACACAATTTTGCTTGGTTACGTATTCATGTAATGAATTACATCGAGACAGACTTTAATAACACACTTGACATTCTCCCCCCCATAATGAACTGTATTTGGCTGAGTTTGATGTTCTTTTGATTTATTGTGTAGTTAAATTTTTTAAACTTTGAACTATTACTGGTGTTTACATGATTTTAAAATTCTTACATCATCTGTTGCTTTTAATTCTTCATTGTCTAATGGGGATTTGGTTCAGTTATGGATTTGTCCATAAATAGAGTTGCTCCAATTTAGATGAATCACCTCATTGCTCATCAAGACCCCTTTCCTTTTACATTTAATTTAGAGAGCCATTGGTGGTCATTTTCATCATTAATTCAGTGAGTTAGTCATCTGAAAGAAGAAAAAGGTTTCTCGTTTCTGCCTAAATCTTTATTTTGGGGTGTGTGTGTGTGTGTTTGCTGGTGACAAGCTCCTTTTGCTTGTTTGACCTAAGCCACTTCTATCATCCTTACACCACATCTTCAGTCTAGTAGGAATTCCCAATTCTCTATTAGATTACAGACCCTCTTCTATCTGCCTCTCCGCCACACCCCTCTGCAACGGACAGGCCTCTGCTGTGAAGGTGTGCAAATGGGATCAGAACACAAACACGCCCTCCCCCACCCACGCACATGTAAGATAAATTTATACCCGGCTTCTTGGCACAAAAGCTGTGACAGATCATATCACATGACAATAATCGTATCACCATCTTCTGAAAACCTGAAAAAGTAAGAAAGTTTGGGGGGTTTTACTGAAGATTCTATTGAAAACCATTGTATGTGTGATGCCTTTTGGGGTCACATGGGTATAGAAGATCTGTGAGGCAGAGCTGTACTTACCTCTATTAGCTCCTCAGGGTACACATACTTGTACATTCCTCTGTCTATAGAGAAACATAAACCAGGTCTAGAATGTACTTCCCATCAAAGCTGCTTTTGGCTCGTACACTGATATCCACATGGATGTAGGGCATCCTCCTTCGCGCTTTTCTTCAGGCTTCCCATCATGTTGTACTTGGCAGCTCTGTTTTCATGCCGTGTCTCCTAAAGAAGCTTCTCTCAACATTTCACAAGAATGCCATTCTAGTTCTCTCTCTCCAGGCCCTATCGTGCTGTAGGCACAACCACACTGAGCAGACTTTTTTGTTTGATTGGTGTTGGTTTTTACATAGACTCTGGGAATTCAGCTCAGGTTCTCCTGAGAAGAGCCTTTCTGCATTGCACATCTCCTTAACTCCTGTAAGCACCACCTTTTCTAATGGCCATTGGCTGATCTTTGGCTTGGGTTAAAAACTGTTTTTGTATGCTTTTTTCTTTCTCTGTGGGTTTGGTTTTGAGCACCTCAGTTTTCTAACCAGATGTCTAGTCTTCACTTTGCTTCCTCCTGCGTTGTATCTAAGCCGTAGCAACAGTTCATCTCTTGACTTCTGTAAGTTGGGTGGAATATTTTTCTAAATTGTTGGAGTGGATTTTGCTTTAGTTTTATATCATTTGAAATATTGTAGCCAGGCTTTAAACAATATCATCAAGTGGCTATTTTTGATAAAAAAAATCTTAATTTATTTATGTATGCTATGAATAGGTAAAGTGCCAAAATCTGAAATTCTTAGGATTTCTAAAGACATGAAAAGGTAGTAATTGTTTAGTGAACTTCTATGTACTAGTCATTATACAATATTCTGTATTATTTTTGGGACTCTCTGGGTATCTATCTGGCTAAAAGCTCATTAGGTAGGTATCCTTCATGGGCCATGGTAATCTGGTATATATTCTTTCCTTTTCTCTACCTCCTCCCAGATCTTCCCCACTTCTCTACACAACCAAATTCATGCTCTATCTCTTCATCACCCCCCCAAAAGCCAAATATCCAAAGCAGAAACTAAATCAACAACCAATAAGATAAAACAAGCAAAATATCACAACAAAACAAAATCTAAAACCAATAATACCCCAAAAAGCAAAACAAACAAACAAATAAAAATTAAAAACCATTCAACAAAACATTAGAGTCTACTTTGTGTTGGCCAACTATTCCTGGGCTTGAGGCTTGCCTAGAAGTGTAGTTGACATACTCAGTGACACTTCATTGGAGAAAAACTGATTTCCCCTTCGCCAGTGGCTATCAATTTCAGATAACTTCTTGGTTGGGATGGGGTCGCGTCTGCTTCCCCTCCTCAGTTCTGGGACCCTGTCTGGCATGAACCTGTGCAGGTCTTGTGCATGCTGGCACGGTCTCTGTGATTTCAGATGTTCATCGTCACCCCTGTTACCATCACCAGTGGCTCTTAACAATATTTTGCCTCTTATTTTCCATAGATCCCTGAGCCTTGAAAGTAAGGCTTTGATGATGACATCCCATTTAGAATTGAGTACTCCAAACTGTCTCTCTCTCTCCAGATTGTCCAGTTATGGGTCTCTGTATTAATTCCCATCTACTGAAAGAGGAAGCTTCTCTGATGTGGGTTGAATGAGGCACTATTTCTGAGGTTTCCACTTCATATCCTAAACTTTTCTTTTTACAAAAAAGTCAGTTTTGATACTACCTCCTTAACACTGTCATTTTATTTAGTGAACATATCTTGGATAAGTGGTAAAATTCCTGTTTCACCATTCCTTCTGTAATTAGTTATTGAAAGAAACTTTATGGTAATTTGTACTTTGAATGGATTAATTAATATTCCCTGATGAATATTTAAGTAACAGTTGAGAAAATGAACTATATTTGTTGTTATTGCTATTTTTTTTTAAGACAAGATTTTCTATATTCCAAACTGGCTTTGAGTTTCTGGCAATCTTTCTGTGTCAGCTTCCTGAGTGCAGGATTACAGGAACCCACCATGACCCTGGATACAAAGAATAGTCTCATATTCATGATGCTATAAATGAAGTTTGATAAGTCTGGATTAAAAATTAAGAATAACTTCTGAAGCAGAGATTATAACTGTAAATATTTAAAAATTTACCCGAGAGTCAGTGTGGCAGCTCATGCGTACAGTTCCTGCATTTGCAAAGCTGAGGCAGGAGGATTGCTTATGCTGCAGAATGAGTTCCAGGTTGACCTGGACTGTGGAGTGAGATAGTCTAAGAATAGAAACAAACTTGGAATAACTGTGTAGACATTCTTATGAAATTGGTATCTAAAGGCTCAGGTGTTACTTTGAAATCTGAAGGCCATCCACACTGTGCTTTACATGAGTGTTACTTTTCTTCTCTTGTAGGTTATTAAGTGTGGTCTGCTGTGATCTGGATGCTCTTCTCTTACTGGAGGCTCAGTATCAAGTATCCAGCATGTTACTACGTGCTCAGGAAGAAAATACCTTTGAGACCTCTGAGAACCACAGGTTGGGAAACAAAACAAAACAGGAGATGGCATTACAACTATACTGTTATCAGTTTACCTTACAAATGATCTGAAACTAATTTTCTGTGTAATTTTTATACTGAATGAATTACTACATTTATCCAACAGAGTGAAAGCCATTTAAGCAGACTGTCTCAGGGAGATAATGATATATGTTTTGGGAGAGTGACACATTTATCACTTGCTCCTTTTGTCTTCTTATTTTTTCCTTTAATTTTCACGAAGTCATACCACTTTTCAATTCACATCACGTTGCACAATGCCCTTTTAAGTAAAAATGCTTGATTTTACATCTCTCTTGGAGCCATTCTGTCCCCAGCTTCCTAATTATGTCAGCCTATAGTCATGTACTCTGATTTTTTGCCAAGTGGGATTTTGATCATTTTTAGTTTCCTACTAATAAATCACACTTGTCATTACCTCAGTTTGGCTGACATTTATAGAATACACACTGAACATCTGTCATTGCCCTCATGTCTACAATTCAGAACATAGCAGTGCACCTCCTTCCTACCCAGGCCATGGACAGTTACAGGGTGTTTCATTGGTGTTGGAGTTTGATATAAAAGAACATTGACAGCATCAGAAACTGCTCATCAGCAACTTGTGTGTTGTAGACTTGGGGCACTGACTCTAGAACACAGGAGAAGCTCCTGTCCCCGTGGTTGTGAGCCTAGTCTTCAATGGCCGACTCATCTCTCCAGGCCAGGAGTTTTCCTAAAGATGGTTAAGTTACTTCAGATATAAAACATGTCCTAATCTTGGTTCCATAGACACAGGATCATTCACCAAGGAAACACCCATTGTCTTAGTATTTCTTGATAGCAATCAAGTGATGAGACAGAATCGTGAATGTAGCTTTTGTATTAAAAACACTATGGTGACCAATGTGCTTTACAGATACTTTTTATTTCTCTTTGTTTTGTTGTCTTTTCCCCCTTGGCAATCTAATGACATGATTTAAAAATCAGACCATATTCAGTTAAAATTGATATATATTCTCTTTCAGAGACTTTATAATTGATGGCTTATCTGTAGAGAGAAATCATGTTCTTGTAAGGATTAATCTCGTTGGTGGGCCCCTGGAGCGGATTTTGCCTCCAAGGATGCTTGAGAAGGTGAGTGCAGTCTTTTGACATGTTTTAAGGTAAAGTATCTGACTGGAGTAGCAGTAAACATTTTCTGAGATACCAATGATCAATTTTTGTTGCTTGACAAACTTTCAAAACAGGTAAACATAATCAAAATAAAATAGCAGTGTCGTCTCCAAGAGCTCATGAGTTGCTGGTGAGTGTCCCAGAGTAGTAGATGATTGTTGTATTACATACTTGTCATTCTTCTGAGTGTCCTTGAGTATTTGAACTCTGAAGTCGTCCTCTGTGGTGACCTTTGACTGTTGTATTTATTTATGCTTTGCATAATCTTTATGTAGGATGGTTCTTATGAACTTCCTTTCTGTGATTGCCACCCTGGAAAAGGAGCTAGAAACGATTGGCAAAAATCAAAATAGTTTTGGGGTGGGGAAATACAGTGCCTTTTGAAGAGTGTATTTTTCCTTTCATGAATAAAAGTAAATCCATCAGTATTAGTTCAAATCCTAAGAATAAATTATCATAGTTCAATCTGTTTAAAATTTCTATTACACTTTGCTTATTATTTTTTAGGAATAATGGATTATAACAGAAAGTAACCTGATAATTAGACATCAAGTTTATGAATAAAGTCAATTTAAATAAATGATACTCCAGATTAACACAGCTCCTAAAATTACCTCTACTTTTGTGTTTTTAGGGGGACGACCCATATCCTTGGCCAATGTTTTCATCATACCCATTGCCAAATTGCTACCTCTCAAAAATTCCACGAAGTTCTGATATAAAACAAGGTAGGGTATTCCAGTGTTCCTTTTATAGTCTGAGAAAGAGACTGTGAGGAAGGTGTTGATTCTCATTCAGCATACATGCAGAATGATTGCCACCCCATTCCCTTTCCGTACTTAACATTCTACTCCTATTTTTTAATTACAATTTGTATGATGACCAACAAGTATTGCTTGCAGCAAAGGTATAACAAGTCGGCTCAGTGACAATAGACATTTCTCCAAAGCCTGAGTTAGTAGGGACTGCACTGACAACTCGGAAGGTAAGAGCCTCTGTTGTTCTTACAGAAGAGCCTGGTTCAGTCCAACATCCACACACCGCTTCCCAACCATCTATAACTCCAGTTCTGTGGTCTCTGGCTTCCACCGCTGGTTTTCAGGGCATTCAGTGCGCATACTGGCACATGAAAGTGGAACACTCATGCACATAAAATAAATACATCCTTAAAACCTTTTTTCAAAAAAAAAAATCTGAATCAATAGCCCTGATTAGTTAAATTCTGCCTATGTGGAAGTTTTATTTTTTAATTAACTAGAGTATTTTTTAAATGATTGTTGTGTTTGCATAAGCCCCATGTACCTAATATTGGAATTATACTGGGAAGTATTTTATTCACCTTTGGAGGAATCATCATGAAGTTGTTTAGCTATTCAGTGTAACATCAGTGAAGTAGATAAATTAGCTTGCTAGAACAGTATATAATCAAGTTAATTTGCCAAACAAAATCTTGTGTAAGAAGAAGAAAGCAGCTTTAGTATTTATCCTCGGAGTAATCGGACAACATTTTTGGGAGAGGAGCCATCAAGAAAACTGAAAGAAACAAATTATAACACAGGGAACTGTGAGTGTGAACTGTGTGTGAATTTTGAAGGTGAATGCACCAGTGAGAGAAGGTGTGGGTCACAGGAAGGAGCCAAGGTCCTTATAAGATCACATTACATACTGCCAGGGTTTATGTGGCAAGAGTTCCTAGGCCAAAGAACTCTGTGTGGAATATGAGGGTCCACGATCCAACTTTTTATGAAGTTTAGAAGTCAGTTCTTACAGCAACATCCTGTCCTTTATAGTAGTATCAAACTTACATTGGAAAAAAATCATGTGTAAGAGATTGATTTCACATTCACTTAATGCACTTTAAAATTTGGGCTTTGGGTTTTACTCTTGCATGACAAAATCTATTACATTTTGAGAGACTTGGAAGGAATAGTACACACTTTTTAGAAGGAGGAGCTTTTGATGGTGCCCTTTGGATGTTGTCATACTCACGCCCATCCTTCAGTGAACCCAGGCCATTTTCAAGTGTCTGTTCTCATCTTTCTATTCTGCTCCAAGTCTTTCTGTCAGGGAGTGTATACTGTGTCTTTCATCTTTTAGGTTTCAACATTTGTTACTCTACACCCTTGTTTCTCTAATATATGTTTTATGAGAAC